>CM062814.1:50665654-51865654 GCA_031772625.1 Pinus tabuliformis | reverse complement strand
ATAAAGTTGCATCATCAAGATCAAAATGATTGAAGTTGAGTTTCAGAAGATACTCAGTTAGTTTTTCATACCAGGCTCGTGGTGCTTGTTTGAGGCCATACAAGGACTTCACAAGTTTGCATACTTTATGTTCATGTCCTTTCACAACAAATCCTTCAGGCTGGGACATAAAAACATTCTCTTTTAGATCTCCATTCAAGAATGCAGTTTTTACATCCATTTGATGGACTTTCCAACCGTTCTGAGCAGCTAGTGCAAAGAGTGTCCGGATGGTGGCCCATTTTGCTGTGGGAGCAAAAGTTTCCTCATAATCGACCCCTTCCTTCTGTGCAAAGCCTTTTGCCACAAGCCTAGCTTTGTGCTTGTCAAGTGAGCCATCAACTTTGTATTTGTTCTTGTAGACCCACTTGCAGCCAATTGGTTTGGTTCCAAATGGAGGATCAACCAGCTTCCAAGTGCCATTCTTTATGAGGGCATCATACTCCTTTTTCATCGCTTCTTTCCATTCATCATGAGAAGCAGCTTCTTTGAAGGAAGTTGGTTCAAAATCTGTAGACAAGTTCAATTCACAATCATAAGTAACAGCCATATCAACAGGTGAATTAGAGTCATCTACATCACCTCCATTTTGTCGGTTTGAATTTCTGGTTCCTGTTTTTCCAATTTCATCAGGATGAACACTTTCAAGTGTCTTTGTCAGCCATTTTGGGGGACCTTTCTGAGATGGTCCAGGCTGCTCTGTTGATTGAGTTGGGACTGAATCAAGATTAAGTCTCCCAATTCTATCAATTACATCACTTAAAGCATCATCCGTTGTTGGAGTTTTATGCAGGGGAGATTGTTCTTCAGAAGAAGATTCCACATGTTGATCTAGTATAGGAATCCCCCCTTCAAGATGTGGAATCTGATTATCAAATTCTTGAAATGATTTTGTTTTTGCGAATCTATCCAAGCGATCAAGTTGCCGCTCAACAACATTGTCAGATTTGGATGATTCCAGAAAAATGACATCTCTAGATACAACAAACTTTTTATTTACTTCATCATAGAGGCGGTATGCTTTAGAGGTGTTTGAATACCCCAGGAAGATACACTTACAACTTCTAGCACCAAGTTTGTTTCTATGTACCTTTGGTATCAAAGCATAACAGGTGGAACCAAAGATCCTGAGATGTTTTACCGAAGGAACATGTCCATACCACAATTCATAAGGAGTCTTGTTTCTTATAGCATTAGATGGACATCTATTCTTTAAATATGCAGCACATAGAACATCATCAGCCCAAAACATTATCTTTACATTTTTGAAAAAGAGCATGGATCGTACCATATTCAAGATTGTTCTATTCATTCTTTCAGCTACACCATTCTGTTGGGGATTATAAGGCACAGTTGTTTGATGTTTAATCCCATGTTGGCGAAGATAGTGTTCAAATTCATTTGATGTATATTCTTTTCCATTATCAGTGCGAATAGACCCAATATGAGATTGTGCATCATTTTCAATCCATTTATGAAAATTCTTGAATGTTTGAAAAGCATCAGATTTGTTCTTCAATAAATAAACCCAACACATTCTGGTGTAATCATCAATAAATGTCATGATATATTTATTTCCATTTGCAGAAGGAACAGGCATTGGACCACATAAATTTGAATGAATGAGTTCAAGCTTCCTATGTGCTCTTGAATGTGAATCATGAAAAGACTGTTTGCTATGCTTTCCTAGAATGCAAGCATCACATTGCTTATGTTTCCTAGGAATTGTAGGCAAACCAGCAACACCATTTTTCTTCAATAAGCGGAGACTGTCATAGTTTAAATGTCCAAATCTAGCATGCCATAATAAACTTGATGGAAGTGTACCTTCTTTATGATGAGAAATATATGAGAAATGTTGTGCATGAGCAGAGGTTCCTTGCAGTTTGAGAAGCCTTTCTTCTTCTATTCCCCTCATGACAAGTGAGTGGTCAGATGCTTTTCTTACCTCAAGCTTGCCATCAAACATATGAATGGAGTGACCTTGCTGGCGGATGTGGACCAAGGACAACAAGTTTCTCTTGAGCTGTGGGAGATATAGAACATGATCCAGAAGAAAGTCTGGAAGACCAGGCAGTTTAAGCCTGATTGTGCCAAGCCCTGATGGCTTGATTTTTGACTGATCTGCAAAGTATACTGCTCCATCAACATTGTCAGTGAAATCTTCAAAAAAATCTTTTCTATGAGTCATATGACAGGTTGTTCCTGAATCAAGCAACCAATCATTTTTCGAAGAAGCAAGTGAAGCATTAAACAAATCTTCATTTACTCCAATGTTACATTGTGCCTCAATATAGTGAGCGGATTCAGGTGCTTTACCTTTGTCTGTATCATCAGTTTTACCTTTCTACTGGTTTCTTTTCTGCTCAATTTTGTCCCATGGTAGCTTGCATGTAGAAGCATCATGTGATCCATTTCGTTTGCAGCGAATGCAATGTAAGTCTGCCTTTTCTCCTTGAGAATGTCTGCCCCCCCTGCCTCTGAAGTATCTTCCTCTTCCTCTTCGTCCACCTCTTCCTCTTGTAGAATCTTGAGCATGATGCTTTTCTTTATGAGCAAGGCAAACAGTCTCTTCAGAAGATTCAAGGACTGTCTTCTTTCCAAAGGCTTTCTCTCTTTCAGCAAACTTTTTCACAAGAGAATCAAAGGTTATATCTTTAAGATTTCCATTTGCTTGTAGAGACTCAAGATAATTGGAGTAAGTAGGATAGAGTGCCTTGAGAAAAGCAATAAGAGGGATATCCAGCTCAACCTTAGTGGATTTAATATCATGCATTATAGACTTTACTTCAGATGCAAGAGCAAGAGGATCATTATTTTTCAGTTCAAGAGTGAAGAGTTTAATCATGAGCTGAACAACTTCAAGTGCAGAAGGTGAGTCATAGAGTTCTTTCAGCGTTTGTAAAGCTTCAAAGGCAGTTGAATATGATGAAATATGGCGACTTACTTCTTCATTTACAGATGCTGCGATTAATGCATAGGCTTCACTGTTCTTGTTTTCCCAAATGACGAGCTCTTTGTCTGATGTAGGCTGCACTGGGTCATTTTCTCCTTCTCCGACACACACTCCCTTCCACAACTCATTGAAGATGAGGGTGTGTTTTATCATCCGGGACCATTCAGGATAGTTCTCCTTGCCAGTGAGAACTATTCCTACCATAGAGATGATTGAATGCATTATGTAAAAAAATACTTCTGCTGATATACAGTGAAATTGTACTCAAAAGGGCAAAAAAAATTTCAAACACTTTTATGTACTGTTTCTTCAAATCCCTCCAAGGATCCTCATATAATATATCCACCATATTCCATATCTACAAACTATTCAAACAGCGTCCAAAAATTTTCTCAAGCAAGATGGTGAATATATATATATATATGCTGGTCAATCATCAGGCGTCCAAAACTCAAACGCTGGTCAACATCATTCAAGCCACAGTTCAATGGGACAGCGCATTCAAAACATATATAAACCACGCATTAATTCAACACCGCTATAATATAAGCCACAACAAATTAATTCAGCACCGCTATCTCAAATAAAAAGAACACCGCATACAGCTATTCAGGTCTTTGTCAGCACCATTATCTCAAAAAAAAGGAGCACTGCACGATAGCCTCGTTCTGAAACACCGCTATCTCAAAAAAAAAGAACAACGCATACAGCATTCAGGTCTTTGTCAGCACCATTATCATTGAGAAAATTCATGTTAAAAATTATCTCCCGCCAGCTTTAAGCGTATTGCTTAACCAATCCAATCCTTCACAACAGGCCTTCACCCTTTATTGCTGAAGTAATATTCATGTTAAAAATTATCTCCCGCCAGAAACTATATAACAATGATTACATAAAGGACTATGAAGGAAAGTTGTAAGCAGAAATATACACTTTAACCCTCCAATCCTAGGGCTAGCAAGTCCACATATCGAGGCATCCTTCTAACCGTAAGGACCTCAAACCCGAAGGACCTCAAATAGAGAAGCAGGGGTGGCGTTGTTCAGAGAATAATCAGGTCGGAAATTCCCATAACATGGATGGTCACCAAGAACCTGAGTTGCTATTCAGGAGAAGCTCAATCCTCGTAACCCTGCGAACGAAATTAGGCAGGGAGAGCTTCAGAAAAACTCACTGTTCGTTAATTTGGAATTCCGATGTAATTCCTTACCAGGAGCAGGGACTGTGTGTTCACCTTCTTTGCCATCTCTCGGCTGAGCAAAAACGTACAGATGCATGGAAAACCTACTGGGTTCCATGTTGAAGAACATTGGTCGCAGAGCTACAACCTCTAGAACGCTAGGGTTTCGAATGATTCCAGTCGGCGTGAGGGAAGAGGGAAGGTCGTTACCATCGTAACTTCCACCCTAATTGACCACCCAGATTCACCTTAACACAATGTCTCAACAAATGTCTCAACACAGAATATGACCCCTTCAGCACAGCATGCAGTGACACGCTTCAACGGATGTATTCAGGAATGAATGAGATTTGCAGAGTTTCGACAGAGATTTTAGCATAGAAGCGAAATGAGCTCGGACAGGCCATCATCAGGACAGAAGGGAATATGGCAGTGGCAAATCATTTCAGGACAGAGGCAGAGGAGCGCTCAGTGGACAAAATGACAGAGGCGTTTGAGGACAGAGCTCAGGCCAGCGTACAGCCCACAGTAGCAAAACTGAAGGGAGTTACAACTATTTTTAAACCTGGCTCTGATACCATGTCAGACCAGGAGTAACTCCAGACTTGGCAGAAAAACTGATTCATTTATTTCATTAGGTAGCTATTGTTATATACATGAATGTGACTGATCAGTTCATCTTCTTGATGACTGTTCACATTCCAAATTCACCCAATCGCAGAGGATTAGGTGTCAACAAATCTAAATTAAATGAAACTGAAACTTAAAATAAACAAAGCTAAGTAAATTCTAAACTAAAAAAAAGTAAAATAAAATCTAATTTACTTTAAAATTTAAAACTAAAAATAATCTAATTCTAAACCAAATCTAAAATTTTTCTTTTTTAATGAAGTTCTAAATTAAAAAAAGTTAACAAGACATATATATACACACGTTACCCTAAAAGTAAACAAAACGTAAACAAAATTCTAAATTGAACAAAATAAAAAAAAAGAACGAAATCTAATTTAAATGAAATCTAATCAAAAACACTTACCAACGACTTACCATACGCATCACCCTACCTCATTATAACAAAAATTGAATCTGCTTTGTTTGCTGTTGGTGCTGGTTGACGGCAGAGCAGAAATAAGTGAGGAACTGGGTGATTGTTTGCAGGTGCGTGCGAGCAGCAGAGGACGGATAGGCTGGATGATGCAGAAAACTATACGTAGGGAGGAGGAGCAGCGTTATGAACGGTTTGAGTAGTGTTCAAAGGTTGTAAAGAAGTAATACGCAGAAGGATGGAGCAGGACAGCACTGCGTGAGGGGTAAGGTGGACGCGCTTTTGTTCGATGGGAACCTCGACCAGGTAGCACACAACTTAGGGAGATTGCAGAGGGAAGGAGAATGCACGCTTGGAGAGAAAAAGAAAAAAGGAACAACGGATTTGGCAGAGGGAAAGAATGCTAAGAGACCTGCGTGGAATGAGTAGTGGCCAGCGGATGGGGAAATGGTGAGAAAGCAACTGCATGAAGGCTGAGAATGATGCTGCGTGGAGAGGGTTGAGGGTGACGTGAGGGTTTAGACACTTGGAGCTGAGGAAGCTTGCTGCAGATAGCTGAGAGGAAAAACGCAGAGGGAAAAAATGCTGCCAGTGTGCTGCAAGTGGGAGAAAACTGCTTGGAGGTGAAGCAACAATCCCACAACCTGTTCTTAAAAAAAATTTCGAAATTTTTTTATGAAATGAAAACCCTAGGCAACAGTGAAAAATGAAAATGCAGTAGCAAACCCGTAGTCTAGAAACTTAATTAAAAATTTAAACCCTTCTTGCTTCAGATTGCCTAATGGAAAACCCTGAAGAATTTTCAAAATCTGTACCTACAACCTGCAAAAACCAAACACCAGAAATAAAATATACAAAAAAAACCCTAACAGAAAACCAACTAAATAATTACAGTAATTACATATTAAATGCTCTAAATAGCCAGATCTCTCGGTATGGCACAAAAATATTTTCAGAATTTTAAATTTAATGTGAGGTACTTCAGAAAACCCTCCATACATTCATAGAAAATCTCAGATGATAAGCCCAGGGTTAAAACTAGCTGGGCTCTTTCCGAAAACGTAATCCGGGAGTTGGCTGGTTCAACCGAGAACTTCCCCTAACGCCCGGTAAACTAAAAACTAAGATTTCCCGCACAGCTTAAAATCAACCATTAACATAGAGGGAAAAAACGATAGTGAAATCCAGATCAAATGGAGATACCTGCCATTATATTTCAGAATCTAAACTATCATTCAAACCCCAAAGATCAGACAAGATACCTGTGCTTGAATCAATCTTCACCAAGCTATTATCGATGACTGAAAATAAAATTATGCAGAAAAATAAAAGATCTTATAGCATTTCCAGAAGAGTAACACCAGCAAGATTTTTAACCCCAAAGTCTTTCTTTATTGCACAAAAACTGACTACAAGAGAGCTTGCTTTAGCACCAGACTCTTAGATCAAATCTGATCTCAAATGACCCCTAGCACTCTATTTAAAGAAAAAATTCCCAACGGCTAGTTCGAGTGATCCATGTCAAACTAATCTCGACCGTCGATGAGGATCAAGATTTTAATTAATCTCATCCGTCGAATTTTTAAATGCATTTTAATATATTAAACAATTAAAATTCTGCATTTATTTACTCAAAAATTTGACTTGTTATTATTTTATTATTTTATTTTATTTTTCAAATTTTTGTTTATTTTTTAATTTATTTTTTAAATTTTAATTTATTTTATTTTTTTAATTTATTATTTTTTCTATTTTTTAGTTTTTTTTTTTTTATTATTATTTATATTTTATATTTTTAAATGGATCCTCGAAATTAGCCTTTGGAAAAATTACCTAGGACCTAGGACTTAGGACTTATGACTTATGAGGGGATTAAAACATTTTCTAACCCTCAAGACATTTTACATCATGACTTTTACAATTTTACATCTCAAGGGGGAAAACCCATTTGACATAGACCCTCATGGACCACCCAGTTCTGCGACCAAATATAATCTAACAGATCAACACACTAGGATTCCCCTAAGATTCTAATGACAAAATTCATTCTGGCTTTGGGGTTAGGCTGAAGGAAAATTCTGCCGATCATGGATTTGTGAGACAAAAAACCTTCCAGAATGTAGATTATCACTAGAAAATTAGGTCCACCTAGGGAATTTACATACATGACTCAGATCTGCTAAGATTATTTACAATTTACACATGCAGACTGGGTTTACAAAACAATATGATCGGGCTGATGATGACAGGCACGGACACGTCGATTGAGTGCTATCCTTTTTGCAAAAAAAGGGGGTGCACTGCTATGGGAAGTTGACACGTAGTGGTCAACATCTGGCTCCACTTGGGGACACGTTGTTGCACTGTAGGAATGTGAGAATCCAGAATCTGCATCCACGCAACACACAACAGAAATAAGTAGTGTCCATTCAAGAATCATCATATAACATTAAGCACATGAAAGATATAAGCTCTTCATTTATTAACTAGTCTAAAAAAGTAAATCTAATCCTAAAACAGAAATGACAATGCTGAAAAACAAGGAGTAGGGTTAGAAATACAATACAAAGGATGCCCCATGGCATCAAATGTGTTCAGTATAGTGTATACTGAGCATTTGCCTACTTTCAGGCAAATCTGTCGGCTGCTTGTCGGATGTGCCATGTCCAATTCTGCATATGGTAGGACTTTTTCCTATCCGAAAATCAAGCTGCTCGCGGCCATTTGATGCATCAAATCTTTTTCTCATTTTCTTTCTTTTGCGTTTTTTCGTTATGGCAGGCTGTATAACTGATGACGTGGAACCTTCTGCTTCAAAGCTCTCAGATGATGTATGTAAGATATGCGTGACATGTCTTTCTTCATTCTGCATCTGCCCTGCCAAGGATGATGGATCAATCTCATAGGTGCCATTAGTTATAACTTGATCTTCTATGACTGGTGGATTAACTATGTGAGCATCAACCTTATTATTAATTTCCCTTTTATCCAGGTCACCATCAATTATCCACTTTTCAATGGAACAAAGGACTTCATAATAAGATAGAGCTTGCTGTAAAAGACAAGGAGGCTCTTGATCTATTGACATTCCCTGGTTTCTTTCATCCTTTGACCATTGTTGAAATTTCTGATCCTGTATTTAATGGCATCTATCTTACTAGAGTGTTCAACCTTTATAGCACTGATTTCCTTGGCATGGTCTTCTTCCATGGTCAATAACTTTTTCTGAAGACATATCTGATTAGCTTCCATATCTTTTATTACTTTATCGTCTTTTTCCCTTATGGTCATCAAGCAATGTTGCATAGAGTTTATCTCTTCCTTATGATTTGCTTGCATGGTAGCTAACTGATTATTATGATCGAATGTCATGATAGTCATTTCTTCATCCATAGTTAACAACTTGTTTTGCATAGAATTAATTTCCCTATCATGATTAGCTTTCATGGTTGTCATATTTTCCTCTAAGCTTGATAACTTGCTTTGCATAAAACTAATTTCTGTGTCATGATTAGTCGTCATAGCCTCAATTTCTTTAGCATGTTGATTTTGCATGATCTCCATCTCCCTATTATGTTTTTCCAGGTGGGTGCATAAAGTTCTCACATCATTGGCATAATTAGTTTGATTTATCTCCATATTTTTTACCAGCAGCATTAGTTCTTGTATAATTTGCTTTTGATCTTCCTTTTCATTGTCATTTGTCCCTGCTTTTCCACTATCATGGATTTGATCTGCAATGGTACAGGTGGATGGAACATTATGATATGAAGAATTGTCTTGGAATCTTTCACCGACAGCTGAACCTTTCATAAGATTACTTTCATTCTGTCGCACAATTTTAGGGGCACAAGGCGAGCTATCCGGATTACCATATCTATCTTTAAAGGCATTGACAATGTCTTGTAAAGAAGTGAAAGAATCCTTAGGACAATTGTTAAACCAATTCAAAGCATCACCCTCTAAAGAAAGGACAAAAAGACGCATTTTGACATCTTCATGATTATACTGAGGGGATCTACAATATATGATCATTATACGAGTAAACAAGCCTAGATGTCTTTTAACAACGACTGAATCACCACTTAAGAACAAAGGTAATTTAGAAAATGGCCACTTCCGGAATATCATGGAGATCATTAGTGAAATGACATGGTTTAAACGAATAATCCATGATGAATAATGAGGGACCAAATGGATGATAGAAAGAGATCTCTGCTCAAGAAAATCAAGAGATGAAAGAAGTTGAGTCGCCACTTGAACAACGAATTTGATTCTAGGATCCAAAAAAGCAACTAACAAGCAGATATGAGGAGGCTTCTTGTCTGGGAAAAATAAATGAAATGTAGTCGCCACCCAAACAAGAAACGAACTGAAGAGAAGTTGTTGATATGAAAAGATCCAAATGTTGCCAAAAAATGTTGAATCTGCTAGCTCAAATGAGATATGAGAAAGATGAAAGAATGATGAGAAATGAGAAGATGAATGTCGTTGAAAAGCCAGGGACAGAAAAACTCTATCCCCGACAACGACGCCAAAAAATGTTGGCGTTGCCGGGCTAGATGAAAAGATAAGAAATGAAAAGGATGATTGTCGTTGAAATGCCGAGAATAAAATGTCCCTGGCAACAACGCCAAAAAATGTTGTCGCACAATTGTCACGACAACGCTCAGACTGGGGGCTGTCACCCTAATCCCCGATCTCTCCGTTTAAGCCTGTCTCCCGCGGCTAAGAGGGGTAGACCCTATGGGACAATGGATGACCAACTGTGGACCAGTTGGGTTGGGAGACACGAGGGAAAACAAGCACCTATTTGATTTTATTAAGTTAATAGACCAGTGCCTTATGGAGTTAATGATTAAACGATTGTTTATCAAAGCTGCAGAAATATGAACTTTATAATTCCATGATTAACAATCATTTATAAGCAAAATATAAGATATTCAACAAATGCACAATGCCTTAAACAATAATCTAGCAGTTAAATTTCTAAAGAATAAATGCTTTAAACAACCACGAAACTTAAATGCTGACCAGATTTCAAATACTTAATCTCCAGATATAAACATTTTAAGCACATTTAACCTTACCACAACAGAGAAGAGACTTTAGAAAAAGAATTTCCAAGTTTTAATTAGCCTTTTTTCAAAATTTTTGATTTTTTTTTTTAATATTTTTTTAATATATATATATATATATATATATATATATCAAAATAAACAAAAACATCTAAATTTAAACTACATGAAAAATGGAATTTAAATATATACAA
Organism: Pinus tabuliformis; assembly: GCA_031772625.1. NCBI lineage: Eukaryota > Viridiplantae > Streptophyta > Pinopsida > Pinales > Pinaceae > Pinus > Pinus tabuliformis. Next base: position 51,855,162 of record CM062814.1, on the reverse strand, counting down.
ATGAAATGGAATTTTAAAACTAAATATTATAAAATAAAGTCTAAAACTAAGATCTAAATTCTAATTTATATACACAATATAGAATCTAATTTCTAAATAAAACTCAGAAACTTTTTTGATGATTTTATTATTTTATTATTTTTATTTTTTTTTATAATGAATTTTTTATTTTTATTTTTAAGGCTCTTCAAAATCAAAATTAAAAAAAAAAAGTGAAATGAAATTTAAAAAAAGAAAAGAAAAGAAAATTTTATTTTATTTTAATTTTTTTTTTTTTAAAATATATATATATATATAAGTTAAAATTTGAACAAAACTAAAACTAAAATAAAATTAAAAAATCTAAACTAAAAGAAACTCTTTATGCTTTTTATAATTTTATAATTTTTATGATTTTTATGATTTTATAATTTTTATATTTTTTATGATTTTAAAATTTTAAATTCAAAATGAAACAAAACTAAAAAAAATAAAAATAAAATCGAATCCTAAATTATATCAATCACAAATCAAAACCAAAATAAACAAAAGATTAAATCTAAATTAAATGAAACTGCAACTTAAAACAAACAAAACTAATTAAATTCTAAACTAAAAAAAAGTAAAATCAAATCTAATTAACTTTAAAATTTAAAACTAAAAATAATCTAATTCTAAACCAAATCTAAAATTTTTCTTTTTTAATGAAGTTCTAAATTAAAAAAGTTAACCAGACATATATATACACATGTTACCCTAAAATTAAACAAAACTTAAACAAAATTCTAAATTGAACAAAATAAAAAAAAAAGAACGAAATCTAATTTAAATGAAATCTTATCAAAAACACTTACCAACGACTTACCATACGCATCACCCTACCTCATTATAACAAAAATCGAATCTACTTTGTTTGCTGTTGGTGCTGGTTGACGGCAGAGTAGAAATAAGTGAGGAACTGGGTGTTTGTTTGTAGGTGCGTGCGAGCAGTAGAGGATGGATAGGCTGGATGATGCATAAAACTGTATGTAGGGAGGAGGGGCAACATTATGAACGGTTTGAGCAGTGTTCAAAGGTTGCAAAGAAGTAATACGCAAAAGGATGGAGCAGGACAGCACTGCTTGAGGGGTAAGGTGGACGCGCTTTTGTTCGATGGGAACCTCGACTAGGTAGCACACAGCTTAGGGAGATTGCAGCAGGAAGGAGAATGCACGCTTGCAGAGAAAAAGAAAAAAGGAACAGCGGATTTGGCAGAGGGAAAGAACGCTAAGAGACCTGCGTGGAATGAGTAGTGGCCAGCGGATGGGGAAATGGTGAGAAAGCAACTGCATGAAGGCTGAGAATGATGCTGCGTGGAGAGGGTTGAGGGTGACGTGAGGGTTTAGACACCTGGAGCTGAGGAAGCTTGCTGCAGATAGCTGAGAGGAAAAACGCAGAGGGAAAAAATGCTGCCAGTGTGCTGCAAGTGGGAGAAAACTTCTTGGAGGTGAAGTAGCAATCCCACAACCTGTTCTTAAAAAAAATTTCGAATTTTTTTTATGAAATGAAAACCCCAGGCAGCAGTGAAAAATGAAAACGCAGCAGCAAACCCGTAGTCCAGAAACTTAATTAAAAATTCAAACCCTTCCTGCTTCAGATTGCCTAATGGAAAACCCTGAAGAATTTTCAAAATCTGTACCTACAACCTGCAAAAACCAAACACCAGAAATAAAATATACAAAAAAAAACCCTAACAGAAAACTAGCTAAATAATTACAGTAATTACATATTAAATGCTCTAAATACCCAGATCTGTCGGTATGGCAAAAAAATATTTTCAGAATTTTAAATTTAATGTGAGGTACTTCAGAAAACCCTCCATGCATTCATAAAAAAGCTCAGATGATAAGCCCAGGGTTAAAACTAGCTGGGCTCTTTCCGAAAACGCAATCCGGGAGTTGGCTGGTTCAACCGAGAACTTCCCCTAACACCCGATAAACTAAAAACTAAGATTTCCTGCACAGCTTAAAATCAACCATTAACATAGAGGGAAAAAACGATAGTGAAATCTAGATTAAATGGAGATACCTGCCATTATATTTCAGAATCTAAACTATCATTCAAACCCCAAAGATCAGACAAGATACCTGTGCCTGAATCAATCTTCACCAAGCTATTATCGATCACTGAAAATAAAATTATGCAGAAAAATAAAAGATCTTATAGCGTTTCTAGAAGAGTAACACCAGCAAGATTTTTAACCCCAAATTTTTCTTTATTGCACAAAAACTGACTACAAGACAACTTTCTTTAGCACCAGACTCTCAGATCAAATCTGATCCCAAATGACCCCTAACATCCTATTTAAAGAAAAAATTCCCAACGGCTAGTTCGAGTGATCCATGTCAAACTAAACTCAATTGTCGATGAGGATCAAGATTTCTTTTAATCTCATCCGTCGAATTTTTAAATGCATTTTAATATATTAAACAATTAAAATTCTGCATTTATTTACTCAAAAATTTGACTTGTTATTATTTTATTATTTTATTTTATTTTTCAAATTTTATTTTTTAATTTATTTTTTAATTTATTTTTTAAATTTTATTTTATTTTAAATTTTATTATTTTTTTAAATTTTATTTTTTTATTTTTTAGTTATTTTTTTTTTAAATTTTTTATTATTTATATTTTATTTATTTTTATTGTTTTTTATTTTTTATTTTTAAATGGATCCTCGAACTTGGCCTTTGGAAAAATTACCTAGGACCTAGGACTTAGGACTTATGACTTATGAAGGGATTAAAACATTTTCTAACCCTCAAGACATTTTACATCATGACTTTAACAATTTTACATCTCAAGGGGGAAAACCCATTTGACATAGACCCTCATGGACCACCCAGTTCTGCGACCAAATATAATCTAACAGATCAACACACTAGGATTCCCCTAAGATTCTAATGACAAAATTCATTCTGGCTTTGGGGTTAGGCTGAAGGAAAACTCTGCCGATCATGGATCGGTGAGACAAAAAACCTTCCGGAACGTAGATTATCACTAGAAAATTAGGTCTACCTAGGGAATTTACATACATGACTCAGATCTGCTAAGATTATTTACAATTTACACATGCAGACTGGGTTTACAAAACAATATGATCGGGCTGATGATGACAGGCACGGACACGTCGATTGAGTGCTATCCCTTTGCGAAAAAAGGGGGTGTACTGCCATGGGAAGTTGACACGTAGTGGTCAACAGGCCCTTTTAAATTTTTCTGCATATGTCTATTTTCTGTTAAGTGCATGAGTCAAATGGTAGAGAATGAATGTGGTAATAGTTGCGCAAGTTGCCTAATTAATCAGATCTAGATCCCCTACATCATTTTATGGTTCCGTCTCGCCTCGGGTGAGATGCTCCTTTGTTCCAAAAGAGTGAAAATGTCGGCGAAGTGCTAGACTACGCGGGCCTTTTTGTTGGCACTCTCGATCGAACCTTGGGCCAAACTCAAATTAAACTTTTCCGCCAACATGTGTTCTCCAAATGCCCTTCGATTTCCTCTTATAATCTCTCGTTGACGAATCAACGACCATGATCTAATCTCAATCGATGGCTAAGATCATCTTGAATCTTTCAAGTGAATCAATTTACCTCAATTAACATTGAGTAATTAATCTAGTTCCCTAAGTTAAACTTAGGAAACTAATTAACTGCTTAATTGAATCTAGTCAAAGACGTTTTCTTGTGAAACCTTTTCTGGGGATTGGAGAAAATGTGTTCCATAGCCTCATAGACACAATATGAGACTAGAACACCTGTCCGAGCTACACAAACTAACACAAACAACTGCTTCTTTTTGGGACTTTCTACATTCTCAGCCACAACAAACCTGCATTTAAGCATTAGTACTATTATCACATGAACTTGCACTTTAGGAGATAAAGCTCGAAAAGCTCAAATGTGATCTAAGTGAAACAAAGAGGGGGCCACTTTCACCTAACCAACACTTCTACACTTAAGGCTGGATCTTGTCCGGCTCAAGGGGGGGCTTCCCTAGGTTAAAATTGTTGGGGTTTATGACAATGAGTTCCAAGGCGATATGAAGATAAGATAATTTTATTAATGTCCAACAAATGACCACAATGTGGGAGTGCCAACGCAATTCCTAGAAAATGCCAAAAATAATTTAAAGAAAGAAACCTACCTAAGTATACCATCAAAACATATGCATAAAACTATGACAATGGAATAGTGATACAAAACACTAAGTGAGTTTGTCTAAGATTAGGTGAGTTTGTCTAAGATTGGAAAGGTGTACAACCCAACCCAAGAATCTTGGAAGAGTAAATCTTGCAAAATGGTTTTGAAAGAAGTCGAGGTATGAAATTTGAGGGGAGCACTGGAGACCAGTGCCTTGTCCTACTGCTATTTTGGGGCACATGGGATCAACTAAGGACTCCTTTGGGAGAAGAAAAATGGATCTTGGGATATATCTAGGGTTGTCCACTAGTAACCCTAGAAGATCCATCTGATATCTTACAAAATCCAAGAAGTTCAAGGGAAATGTCTCCACTAGAAACCTTCCTAGGGTTTTCAACAAGGGATTTTATCCAAAAGAAACCAAGTGAATGCACCATATCCATTAGACAAATACAATTACATTTGATAATCATCCATACACAAATCCAACAATATTAGAGAGACCACTTACTAATTAAATAAAGATCATTCATATACCCTAGCCATGAAAATCCAAGAAAATGTCAAAATCTTCCACAAGACCATTCCCATAAAGGTTGCTCTAGTCATCCTTCCATAACCTTTTTCATAATGAGAAAAATAGTAGAAATTTTAGAACTAGCTAAGGAATTTCTCTCCCAATCCATCCATGAGAAAATGAGAGGAAGTGCATCTCTATTTATGGGGAGATGCTCAACTTTTTTTCAGAATATCAACACACCTAGCCATGCGGCGCCTGAACCGTCTGATTTTTGATGGAATTGGCCGATTAGGACCAGTTAGGTACCAAACTGTTCCTGACTAGCCTCTGAATCGAATTTGATGGACCGTTTCACACACTATTTATTGCCTTTGTGTGTGGATAACATGAGTTTGGATTTAAAGATGCAAGGGTAAATATGAGCACTAGGGATCCTGTAAATTGGTGCCCTCAAGTTACAATATTTTTCTATACAACTACTTTCTCGAGTATTGCAGACACATCTTCATTCATAGCTTCAAGAGGAACCATTTGACATCAAGAAGCACAAAACACCTGGTTTTGATCCACGACTATGTCACATAGATATTTTGGCTAAAAAGAGCGATTTCCTTCATAAGGAATAATGGGATGTCAATATTTTAGATATTGCTTTCTAGGAGCCTAATAAAAATGGCCTCTCAAAGTTGACCTTGGATGAATGGTCGGAATCATATTCAGAACTTGAAAGTGAGTGGTTCCTGGGAGAATTGATGGCAGATGAAGATGCTAATGAGGATCTCACCTCTCCTGATGATCATGATCCAAATAAATAGGTGGTCTTGACTTTTCTTTCCTTATCGTTGTACTTCTGTTTTTGTAAAGACTCTAAAGACCAGACAGTAATAATGTACTTAAATACTCTTGTTTTGGCCCTAGGTCTTGATTCTTATATTAGTGGAGAATGGAGATAATTTTGTTTTGGTTCATAAATGTTATGATACTATTTTGATTCTTCTATTTGAAATTTTAAAGTGCTATTTAAAATTTGACGTTTACCTTTTGTAATGCAACCTTATTAGTTTTTTAACAATATTAATAGTTCAGTGAAGAAACTGCAATGACAAGCTTGACGAAGAAAGTAATACTGAATTTCCATTCAAGGCACAACATTCTCTAGTATCCATATTTAGAATATGCATCATTTTTCCCCTAACTTGCTAGTTTTACCATGATCAAAGATATATGATACTACCCCTTTCTTGTTATGAGTTTCTGAGGTTCCTCTGGTTTAGAACTGCCTGACGAAGCATGTCAGAATGGTGTTCCATGGGACATGATGTGATTTATACATTAGGTTTTCAATTTACTTTCTTTTGACGGTGTGGATGGTCTAATGAGGTTTCTAAATCCTGATAGTAATTTGTACAGGTAGTCACGGCAATTCAGAAAATATTGTATGCTGAAGATGATAGTGATTCTGTACTTTCTGAAGCTCAGGCCATAATCAACAGATCGGTCTTGCCAAAGAATGTACCCAAGGGCATTGACGAAACCAGAAGGTCAAAGGGAAAAAGGGAGATGTATAAACGTAAATCAGCAACTAGGGCTGAGATGGTTAATGGAGTATCAAGATCAAATGATTCTGCAGGGCAGCATTGGGACTTATGAAGATCAAATAATAAGAGCACAATCATGAACAATGGTCAAGTGAATTTTCTTCTGTACTTGAGTCTTCGGGCCATATATTTTTTCTCATTATGCGCAGTAAAATAATATAGGTGCAAACCTATACCATTATGTTCTCTTTCCAATGAATGTGAGAGTTAGCTTGGCCTGCAGATGGAAGAATTAGCGTGGACATCCTGTGAAGGATGGTTGACGATGGCTTAATTGCAATTAAGAGCATAAACTACAGATTGAAAGGAAATTTGGTATTGGCCTGCTACTCTCCGAGGAAATGTGTTTTCAAGTCTTCGGTGTGTTGAGTTGCCTTCTTTTTTTGGCAGGATCCAGCAATTATAATTTCTTTTATTTTGAGTTGGTCAAACAGTAGTTTGATAAAAGTTTTTATGTGGAGGGTATAGTCGTTGACTTCAGTGAAGTGTTTCATTGCTCAGATACTCATATGATGTAATGTTCTTGGTGCTACATGAATATGTATGTGATTTTGGTGCAACTCTGATCTCTAATGGGATTCTAGACGTAGACATGGATCCATACATGTTACAATGCTGCTTATGTCTGAGACGATCAATTCTTGAATTAAGTAGAAAGATCTGTTGAGCATTTATTTCTCTTCAAAGAATAAAGCTTATCAATACTTGACAGGGTGCCACATGAACACGTGAAATAGAACAATACGTAAATTATTTGCATGCAAATCATCTTGATAGAAGTTCACTGCAAATGACAAACGGATGGTCACAAGTTGGCAAGTCCATGTTTCTGGGTTTAGGCCTCTAGTATTTGCAAGAATTAGTAGAAATATTGGGAGCATAAGCTTTTCTTCATTAACGAGATTGGTTATTTGTGAAGATTATATACCTAATTGAAAATTTTAAACCAATAATAACAAGTGTTTACAGACAGTCAAGTATCAAAAGTGCATTTATTTCTTGTTAAGATAATGCATTTATTTCGTGATAGCTTTCATATATCTAGACTTCAATGTGGAATCTATTGCCCGACATTCCATAAAACCATTTCTCATGCAATCCTTTAAATCCCACCGAAGAAAATACAAAACAGAGATGCCCTCCTACCCTATTTTCCATTCTAGTAATCCATCTATGATAGTATAAAGGATTAGTGTTTCTAACTATAATCCTAAGATCTCCAATCTCTTTGGTGTCTCCTACCATCTTTGATCTACTAAGATGATGCAACAGATGTTTATAGCCCACTCTACTCTAGATTGTGTCTTCCCTCTGATTACTTTGGCTTGCATGAGGAAGAGTTTCCTCAATGATAGAATTGCCTTTGCTGTCTTGATGGTTAATGTCTGCTCTTAATTGAATGACATATGAAATCTTTATATTCAACTCGTGAAAACGAGACCATCGGGGCCTGTAAATGCTGTTACAACTGTTCTTTATAAGCTATATATTCTTGGACCCATTCCTCCAATTCCTAATCTGTCCTCGTGGATGCGTGATAAATTTCATCTGGCTCATGGTAGGCAATGGTTCAATTTCTGTGGAAAGCCCGAATTTGGTTAAATCTCTAGAAGAACTCTCTACTTGTCCATGGTCATAATTTTTTTGTTCCAGGTTGAATGGCAGAGGTACAAACCACAGTTTCTTTGAATTTTTCAATTAAAGAGCACGCCCACGCTACAGAAGTCCCAAGTGTGTGTGAGTCTTCAAAACGGGGTGTACCATATTTGAAATGACACACTTCTGGGGTTAATACAGCTGTTCCTGGGAATGCCAAGGGATTTATCCCAGAAATGTAAAGGCATTAGCAATGGTTGTGATTGGCTATCTATGGACAGTTCTTTCAAACGTTTTTTCGTATGCTCTATCAGAAGCTCCTTATTATACCATAGATCTTTGTAGTTGTGGGTATTTTTTAACCTTTCTCTGTTGGTTAAAGTTTAACCTCTTTCTCCATTTTTTTTTGTTTGAACTTCATTTGGCCATGTGAATTTGGTTTCTTTTTCACATCCGGTAGTGGATAACTAAATTGGTGGAGTTACTGAGTTTGTTCACGAATATCTTATGGGAGAACTGCTTTAAGTTAATGGTCGCCAAAGTGGACTCAACAAATATGGGAAAACCTCATGATGTGACTTGTGGGACACTTAGCATCTAAAAGAGAGTACATAATTTGAGGTATTCAAACTACACATTAATAACTAATACGTGACAAAATATCTCTAAGAAAATTTCACCTATAAACTGAGTTAATAAAAAATATGTGAAATATTAAATTATGCTGACATGGTGAACAGAGAGAAATACTAAGTTCGTCTGACATGGTGAACTGTTTTAAGTTAACGATTCCAACCTACTCTTGCAAAAGTGGACTGGACTCAACAAATATGGGAAAACCTCATAATGTGACTTGTGGTACACTTAGCATCTCAAAGAGAATAAATAATTTGAGGTAATTAAACTACACATTACAAATATGGGAAAACCTCATAATGTGACTTGTGGTACACTTAGCATCTCAAAGAGAATAAATAATTTGAGGTAATTAAACTACACATTAATAACTAATATGTGACAAAATATCTCTAAGAAAATTTCACCTCTAAACTGAGTTAATAAAAAATATGTGAAATCAAAATATCCATCCACATATATTTATATTAAAAGATCTCTTACAAAACTAAGAGAAATATTAAGCTATGCTAGCATGGTGAACAAAGAGAAATACTAAGTCTGTGTGGCATGGTGAATACAAAGAATGGAGAGTTATTTAATTTGACTTTGGATCAAATCTTTTGATAATGAAAACTTCTTATAAAGTGAAAAAGAAATTTGATCTTCTTGGAGCTTGGTATATCTATAGTTAAGATGGACATAGATTGATATATTTGAAGTACTTATTAAATTTTACCTGAAAAAATTTACTCGACACAACGTTTCAATTATGATATCAATTTATATAATTTTTTTTATTTGGATAAAATTTACCTCACACAAAAACATTTTAAAGTATGATATCAATTTACATAATTTATATATCTGAAATACTTATTAATTTTCACTTGAATAGAATCTATAACATTTTAACTATAATATCAATTTGTATAATTTATATATTTGAGATACTTATTAATTTTTACTTGGATAAATTTTACCTCACACAAAAACATTTTAACGACATATCTTTAAGTCATTTATAGTTCATAAATACTTATTATAACATTCTAAACCATCATATTAATTTATTTAATTTATATATTTGAAATGTTTTTTTTTTTACTTTGATAAAATTTACGTCACACAAACACGTTTCAAATATGATGCCAATTTAAGTAATTTTTGTAGGCAACGCTTTATTTTTGTAAGCATTCCAATTTCATGCAACATTTCAGGTATAATGAGAGTTGATTGTGTTTATTCATTTTCACATTTTGAAAAATAATCTTATATGATTTTTTACATTACACATAAATTCTAATTTAACATTTTTGGGGGAAAGAGGTCTTTGTCATTTTATAGATAGGTTATTTATGCACACCATGCACAACATTGAGAAAAATCGTTCCCAACATAGCTAAAACATCTGACTCCTCAGATCCATTTACTTGCCTTTCTTGTTACCTTGCTTATGAATGTATTGCCACTGTCCATTTACACCAATGGACCAAACCACTCCAACCGATTGTCATATTCTTACCTTCAACTGCCCTTACTCATGCACCAAGCTGCATCCAAGTCTTACCTTACCTGTTGGGTACCACACAACTCTCCCCGAGCTCCATTAATTTCCTCCTTCCCCAACCAATTCCCAATATTCTCAAAAAATAAAGGCAAGACCAAGAAGGAAACAAGAAGAAAACAAGAAGAAAACCATGGAAAACCAACAATAATACGATGCCACAAATAAAGTGGCATGGCCATGAACAAGACGCAAACAAAACCACAATCAAGCACAACAAATCACCAAAATACCAAAAGCACAAGATTGACAACAGACGCTGTGACTCAATCCCCATGGTTCCTAGTGCTTCCAAGGGAAATCTCAACCCTACCCTTCTCCAAGATTTCATGGTAGTCTCTTTTCCATGCAATCCCCTGCATCATATTTCCATAAACACATAATTAGCAGTGTGTAAATAAACATAACAATACACCAGTTACCTTACCTTTTTGTGTCAAGCACATTGCCTTGTAAATGAACACATCCATGCCATCTTTCAAGGGACTCCAATTCCTTTGACAAATCTAGCCATAACTAGAACCCGCTGTTATATTTGTCAAATACATATTTATGAATATAGCACATATCCTCATAATGTTAGACAAATTCAAAGTTAAGAAGACTTCCTGTATGCAAAGCACTCATTCGTTTGGAATTAGGGTTTCCATATATAGCTAAAGGAATTCTTGCCCATTTTTTTTTTACCTTGCTGTAATTGAGTCTTACCATGCACTGTCACATCACCCCGCTATTAGTTATGTAAACAATTCAACTATTACCTTGTCAAGCTAATACCGAGCATGTTGCCTTGCAACTTCTCACACACGTCAGTCTCACGTTCCAAAGATAAAGACATCATGTACATTAATTTGAAATCAACATTTACCAAGTCTAACAACCATGTAATACTCAACAATCAACTCTCATTCATTTGTCATAATACATAATTCTACAACTATCACCTACTTACACTCAAGTACATATCAACTATCTCAACATATATGTATTAGTACAACCATCTTAAACAAGATCATTTCAGCAAGAAATCTTATAGACACATACTCATATCATTCAATTAATCAAACATTTATACAACATATAGACGCCATAATAGATACCAAACACTCAAACACCAAATAGATGAAAAAATCAAACATTTAAGCACAAAGTAGATGAAATAAGCAAGCTCATACCTTAACGTATCTCGGGGGAGGCTATCTTGTCTGCACAATCAATCTAGTTAGTATGATATAACTTCACAACACATCAACTCAAACACAAATAATATCATGATATCCATAACAGTGACTAACTAACATGTTTACATCATAGGCTCATAAACAATTATCATCCATACGTAGTAATCACATCTGCACAATAAATCTAGATTAGTACAACACACTATCACAAATAAGTTGGCTCATACCTGAATATTGTAACCATAACCATTTGCATAGGCCAATCCAGGTTAACACAATACATATAACATCAATATCTTAAATGCAATAGCCCTAATCATCAAGTTAACTAACATAAAACAACTACAAGTTACTACCATGCATGACTATGCAACACGTGTGCATGTGACTACACTGATCAACTAACATCTAACATGCATGTAACCACAACAACAATAGAATGAAAAGTATACAAGTAACCCTAATTCATATAACAACCATTAACCACATACCTGCATGCCTAACATACAAATCTATATGATGATATGCTCTTACCCCAAAGTCTAGTGTTTCAAGCTCGCTTTGATGATCTACATCTCCTACTCTTTCTCAGTCAACACATTAGCATCATAACATAACAAAAACAACAGGATGACACAAACTACATACAATGACCTCACAATGCATGTTTGACCTACTATACATGCATAACCATAACCCTGAAAATGCATGCATAACAACATATATACACTGACATGCATAACAAATGCATATACAACCATACACTCATGACGATTGTTGGCTTGAGGGGGCTTGACCCAGGTTCAAAGTTATTTAGCCAAACAAATCCCTACACTATTGGCCCTTTCGGCATCAACCCGTGGAGCGCGGACTGAAGTCTCACCCAAAGCAGTATGGGGGGATGCTGGAACCAAGTTTTTGCACCCTTGAGATGTTTGAGGTGTCGATTTATTCCAACTGTGCTTACCTTCGTTTAGGTTACTTCGCACACTATTCTAAACTTCAATAATCTATTATAATCGCCTTTCGCATAGCCCTAACCAAGGGCTGAGAGGCTTTCGCGCTGCTATGGCAGCGAATTTCACTATTTCCCCAGACTACACTGTGAATCTTACTTATCTTCTTACAGATGTTAGTCAACTTTGCATAAACATATATTCTATCTGTATTCACTTAATCAACACATTCATACATATTTGCGCATCATATAAGCATTAAAAGTGCAATGTATATTCAATGTAATAGATGCATAAAACAGGAAATAAATACGCAGACTGGATATGAAACTTCTCTTTATTAATGCTCCAACTGTTACAGACTCGACTTACCCTGCGCACTCAGTTGTAGGGGTCCGCGCACTCAACTGCGGACTATTAGGCCTCTGTGCACTCAGCTGCAGAGCCTTCTCCTACTCTACGACCCAAAACTAGACCTTACACTTCAGATATGACTCAACTCTCCATCCTTAGATCCGTTCTTCCATGATTCTCCTAACTACTTAGAGCCTCACTTTATTTATACAATTCCATGGTCCGTGGACCATGGGTAGATCTCTACACCCGACATTACAATAACAAAATTGAGGGTGGAAAACCCTATGACTCTTTTACAAGCTACGTGCTCCGTGCCCACAAAATGCGGAGTCTTTACATTGAAGTTACAATTTTTGACCAAAATTTGGGCTCTAAGCCCCAAAAATTCCCTTGCGGGATCCCGCGCCCAACAACGGCACATCCCACAACAACACCATCAACCTTCACATGACAACATCACGACAACCATTATCAACACCATGCAAATGCAAAAAGCACATGGACTACAAGCATAAGGGACACATATGCAAATGACATGAATGCATGACCAACACACCACCCATCTAGTCCGAGGGGCAAACCATGCTCTGATACCACGTTGTAACACCCTCCTCCCACATCTACCCAAGTAACTGGCCAACCAGGGTAAACATGTGACGAGAGGCTACTATGATGGGATTCAACCTGCTATGTGACCTTAAGGAAGTGGAATCGACGAAAACAAAGCATACAAACCCTCCACATTAGTAAGAGGACTCTCAAGAACCATCCCAACCTCTCAGGTAACCAGCCCTTGGGTCCCACTGAGTTTTTATACCAATTAACTCCCAGACGCTCCCATGATATGGGCATGCATGCATCTAGAAGGCTTTGGACGCTCCCACAACATGTTTTGCCAGTATAAAATGAATATTTTGCTAAGTGTTGTGCCAACGTCCCCGAGATTAGCGCCGTTTTTTAGGCCCAAAGCCTTGGTTACTACCCAGAACTAAATGACACCTTCAGAACAAAAAGATAACAAGGGAATGATGATGCAAATGCAATTACTTGAATAAGGGCTTCACTGGACCCCTACTAGCCATGATAGGAATTTTGTCAAACATATCACAAATATGTAATCTACAGGTGTAAACAACAGATCTAAGTATAGGGGTCTCATACCTATCTGAGAATCACTAAGAGGCATTGTTCCCTTATATCATTAGTTGCATTATCATCTATTAGGTCATATATACATTTTTCATTCATCTACAAATCAAAACATGAGGAAAGACATACATCATCACTATCATAATACATGCTTATAACCATCATAATAAAAAAATAAATATCAAGGAAACATCAGCCATAAAATCCACATATAAACTAGTACATTTATACATAATATATTAAGGAGAGAACCTCTTATTAATGAATGCAAAATCCAACCTGGGATGGAACTACCACTTTCCACCCAACCATAGAATGGTTGAGCCAATTCTCTCTTCAACCATTCACCCCCGTGCCATATTCCAAGCATGAATGTGGGACTCAAACCAAAAGAACCAAATAGGCCATCCCGAGGCTAAACCACCTCACTCTCATCAATAGAAACCAAGCTTTCGTGTAATCCATCCCAGATCACTGGGCCAAAAATTAAACATGTAATAACAGGCTTTACCATGATCTCCACCAGATCATTAGGACTAAACAAGCATGGATGCCACCAGATTTCTCCACCTACACCATGAGGAATTTTCATGTCTCCTAGTCTCTCGGGATTTACCAAAATCCACACCGGATCAGTAGGCCCTAAACCAAGACCCACTCTCTAGGCTTTACTGCATATCACATCCCAAGATTACTAGGCCTGATGGAGAGCACCCACCTCTAGGATTTACCGTATATCTTGTCGTTCACCAATCAAGGATTCCTAGGCTCACCGAGGTACACAATACTTGGCTTTACTGCAACCCACAGTCTGGTTCAGGGGTCACCAGGCCAGTGGCTTTACCAAAATCCACAGTTTCATCCAAGGATCACTAGGCCACGTGTTCTTTCTTTTGGAGATCCACCTCACTCAGCTTCGAATCCATCTGACAATCCAGCTCAACCAAAACATGAGAACCCCATCACACCATGGCTATCTGGAAATGGAAAGGCTAGGATGAAAACATTGTCACACCTAGCAAAATCCATGCCATAAAAGCAAAGAACCACATGTAATACCATACATGCCAAATCTAGCAAGGAAAACACACATGGAAATCGATACCTGCAGAGAATATTGTTGTAGCTTCTTGATCCTACTCTTCCTTGCTTGCTCCTTCCTTCCTCTTGCCTTCTTTGCCTTTCTTGATCCAATGCAAAACTTGAGCAAAAGCTTGCAAACTCATCCTTAGAATCCTTTTTATTAATGAGGTGTCTATCTTCTTCATTTTCTATTATTTTCCTCCTCACATGCAACCTGTGACCTTTCACCCTCCTTTTCTCTTAGTTTCCTTAATTTCATAAATAAAATGCTAATTAATGCCTCTTGCCTTTCGTAATCCTTTTCTAGTTTCCTTAGCCATAATAAATCGAGTGAACACCCAATAGGATTTTTTTCCCAACATTCAGCTTGGAATATGTGTCCCATCACCCTGGTCTTATAGTTTTATATTTACATGGATTTTTAACCAAGGATGTTACAACTTTGCAACTTCCCGAGTCTTGCCAATTTCTATCGTAGGTTCATGTTAGGATTCTCTCATATCACTTGGTCTTTGATTCAAGTCACTAAGGGATGAGAGAAAACAAAGTTATTTTGGTATGAATCCCAACAGAAGGTGTTCGTCATGTTGAAGCTTCGCATCTACTCTACACGAGTTCTCACATTTACAGACCTACAACAACCATTTGAAATTGAGACATACACCTCCAACTATGATATTGGTGCAGTTCTTACCCAACAAGGGAATTCGTGGCATATCACAGTGAGACACTTTTGGATACAGTCCATAAGTATCTCACTTATGACAAAGAGATGTATTCCATTGTGCAGGTCTGCCAAAAATGGAAACATTACATTTTGGGGAAAGAAATGGTCATCCACACAGACCACCGACCCCTGTAGTTCATACAAACACAAGGAAAGTTGCAGAATGATTGCCATAAAAAATGGTCCACATATCTGCATCAATTACATTTGAACATCAAGTACAAGAAGGGCAGCAACAATAATGCCATAGACTATCTCAGCCAATCACCGGTTATGGCATTGACCATTGTGCTCGATTCTAATGGGCACAAGACTTTGGGATGGCCGCATCTTTACAAAAGATATCTAGAAATTTGGCAACACATACCAGATGCTCCAGGAAGGCAAGCAAGTTCAAGATTTTCACCTCCAGGGTGCACTGTTATGCCACCTGGGACACCTCTGTGTTCCTTCAAGTAAGCGTGCCAAGATGATTTCGGAGGCACATTACAGTCGGGTCGTTGGACATTTCAAAGACGAGAAAATAGTGGCAGTGATGTAAAAGTATTTTTATTGGCCAAAACGTCGACAGGATGTCGGGAAGTACATCAGATCCTACACTGCCTACGCCATTGTGAAACCGACGATCAAGAAGCAAGGCCTATATACTCCTTTTCCTACTCTTAGTCATCCTTTGGAATCCATCTCCATGGATTACATGTCAAGCCTTCCTTCTATTAAGAATGCAAACGATTGTGTTTTTGTGGTCATCGACAGGTTCTCTAAGATGGCCATTCTGGTGGCCTGCAAAAAGAGTATGACCGCAGAAGCCATTGCTAATCTCTTCTTTGAAAGAGTGTGGGTGCACTTTGGATCCCATAGTCTATTATCTCAGATCGGGACAATAGGTTTCTAAGTACATTTTGGTTGAGCCTCTAGTCAATGTTGGATAACAAGCTCACTAAGTCCACAACCTTCCACCCCTGAACTAATGGTGAAACAGAGGTCATGAACAAGATGATCGTGCATATTCTGTGCATGTACAACTCAAAGCATCCTCACACATGGGATGAAAACCTCCCCAATGTCCACTAATGATCCTTAGTAATGCAACAAGAATTCTGGAACTCCCAAGGCTACCAACTTTAATTATCAACACAGGGTTCATACAAACTTAATAGGTATCGACACTATATGCGAAACATACAATATGTCCTTATTTTGTTGATCTGATGTAATGGAGTGAATGTCATGAAATCAAAACCTAAACTAATTGCAAAAATGGAATTTTTATTCTAAATGGAAATGCTACTTGCTCAACTTGTAAATGCTAAATAATCAATTCATGAAAGGAAAAAGGTTAATCTACTTGCAGAAAGAAATCTATTTTATCTTACATAATTCATCAAACTACCAATTAGAATTGCATGTACCATCTACTTACTTCACACTTGCTTGTAAATCAATAACCTACTTGCATCATACTTGTGATAAAGAAACTAAGTCTACTCTATTTTTGTAGTGAATGAAAGGAAAGGTTGGAGTGGCTTAGGAGCTTCCCATGATCATAAAATCATATTTGATGGTCATTATTCATCTATACTAAGTAATAGTTGCAATAGGGGTCAAAAATAATGGAGGAAAGTGGTGTTACAGGTTTGCTACAGGAAGTTACAAGTTTGCTACACGAAGTTATAGAATTTCTACAGGAGGAGATAACTCACCGAATGACCAAGTAAATCAAATGAAACTGGACAATTTTTGTTACTCATTAGGATGTCGTAGGTCTCCATTCCAAATGGAATCACTCTAAAATACCCTAGGTCACATGTGTTAAACAATAGTAGAAAATTACTAGGATAAAATATGGAAATTTGAGGACTAGTGAGCAAGTTAGCCTCTCAAATTCCTAACCTAATAAAGTGAAAATGAAATGGGGTAAATTTTGTTATTAAATTGAATGTTTTTATGATCTAATTCAAGTGGAATAAACTCAAATTAATCTCATTAGAATGTTCTAAAAAATAACAGAAAATTACTACTATTTGCTACAAGGGACTTCCAGAAATTTTATATTTGTGAATAAGTAAACTAATCCAAGTAGCTCAATGATGTCTATGACCTTCCAAAGTTGTTCCAAGGATGAAATCATGCTTGTAAGATTGTAAATAACCTACAAAAGAACTCACTTAAGCCATTTAACCCAATCCCACAACAAAAAAATCATCAATACTAAATGCAGAAATAGGAAAAACAAGAACAAGAGATGCATGTGAATAAGAAGTGAAAAGAAGAAAAGTAAATTATACAAAAGGGCTATGAGGCTCCTAGGATGGCCAAGCCTAAAGAAAATCAGTCCTATGAAGGATACCAAGCTTTAGAAACTAAAAATGGCACAAAGCTTCGTTATTTGAATAAATCCAATTACATCCCTACTAGAAATGAAAGTGGAGTTGCAAAAATACAAGTTTTCTCCACAAGAAGACTAAGAAATACATGCCTCTAGAGTAAAATTCGAATTTGTACTTATAAAAAATGATGAGTAAGCATTCTCCTTGAAAGGAGGAAGCTTTACCCTCCAAAATCGCTCAAATAATGGATATGGTTCCCAACACTAGGAATCTGCGTTAAATGACAGGGACCACATTCCTAGATTTTCTCAATCACCGGAGCTCCAAACTTTGTGCAATAATTTCATGATATCTTGTTTATTTATTATCCAATATTGATTTTCATGTAGTAGGGAGAAAGTCCCTATATTATCTCCTCCTCCAAATCTTCCTAATCTGCCCAATATTCTCACAATATTCTACAAAAATAAATAATATTAGGCACAAATATGCAATTACCTTTAATCCTAATGAACATATTAAACCTAAAAAACATTACTAAGTTTTGAAGGAGAGGTTTAATATAGCCTTCATGTGCCTAAGAAAGGTTATATGGGCCTTAATTTGTGTCTAATTTAGAGGTCCATCATACGCCCCTACTGAAATTATTGCTCATCCTCTAAGAAACCTATCCATCCTCACCCTGTTTTTCTTCATGTATGCTGACATGTTTCATGCTTTGTTTGTTGATATATTTTATGCTATTTCTACTACTCTTCTTGCAAACTCTTTTAATTGCATTTTTTCCCTATCTCAGTTTCCCAAGGAAGCCCTAATGTAGGTTGAGGCTGGTTCTTTCTCTCAGGTGATTCTTCAACTGTAATGAGTTCTATTTTTTAGGGCAACACCTTGATTTTGGTTAATTTTTTTGGCCACTTCGATATTTGAAATTGATTGCAAACTCAAGTTCAATCTCATCATCATACCCCCTTACCTTTTCAAAGAATCCCATTCGGTTGCACTTTTAGAAAATGGTAAGCACATCAATTGCAAGAGTGAATTTTTGGATTATTGGCCTTGACACACCATACTATCCATCATTTTCTCATTAAATTCTAGAATTGAAAACACTTAACATAGATATATTTCTTCTTACAAAGGGATAAATAATGGTGAATAATCTAAAGCAAAAGAAAGGAATGATGTGATGACCAATCTACTAACTTGGATACCTTTCACCCTTGGAGAATTTACCATTATGCAACCCAAACTTCCTGGTGCAAATCCTTTGTAGCTGTTGGAATATCAAAGTTTAACTTGTTAGAAATTGTTCCTGTACTATCTAATTTATTTCTTCCTACTTGTTCAATTACTTAACAAGTTATTTACAATGTAAATACTGAAAATAAATACAAGTACAATATCAACACATACAGATCATCAACTAAAAGTAAACAAGCACACAAGTGACACCATTGTTTTTGGACTAATGTCCTTGGAAAAACCCAATGCAGGAAAACCGGTGCAACTATTCAGAGGGTTTTATTATTATGCAGTTTCCAGGATACAACCTGGGTGCCAGAAATGGCTCACCCAACAGAGAATTCCCTTGGTAGTAGTACCTCTCAGTTGGAGATAGATATTCTGGCTAAATCACCGGATGAATGATCCCACAACAAAAATGCAGCTTCTACTACTTTGCGTCACTCTGATAGGGACTGCGTCACCTATCCGATTCTCCATCTCCCAGTTTGTCCCATGAAATCCTCCAGCGCTGCCTCTAGGCCCTACGTTAGCTTCTCTGGCTTCTACATCAGCTTCTAGAGCCTCTACATATGCTCTTAGGCCCTCCGCGTCTCACACGCTGGTCTCTCTGGCTCTGCGCAGCTCTTGGCTGCCTTTGCGTGGCCTCTAGCTAGCCCTGCATCAACCTGCGCGGCCTTTGGCTGGCTTTGTGTCAACCTCTCCCGGCTCTGTGCTGCTCCTCCTGGTACTAACTCTGCCTCTCTACTATGTATTCACTACCCCTCAGCTGCAACTCAGATCACTGATTCTATCTCTCTTAGCAAACTCCTCCTCTTATACTTTTCTCGTTGGTCCATCAATGACCGAGATTAAATCTCTGATCAATGGCTAAGATTAGATTTGGCTTGATCCATGACTTTTGGACCATTCTAACCCAGTTTTATATTAATACCCATTAATATTTTATTTTTCCTAGGTTTAGACTTAGGAGCTCCATTAAAAATATTAATTATTTTAATATCTCCCGAAGCGGTTAGAATCTGCCCAAACCATTTCTGGGTCTTGGAGATCTCATGTGCTTTAGCCTTTCCACCAATTTTCAAGGCTAGAGAACATCTGATGTTTCTTTGTACCTTTTTGCAATTAATTAATCATCGTTCAACACCCCAGTAACAAATTTTTTATCAAGGAGCTCTCTTGTAGTACTGCTGGTACTCTTGTAGCACTATTGGTACTCCTGTAGCACTTATGTTCTTTCCTGTAGCAACTTTGTTACTTCTTGTAGCAGCTTTGTTTTCTCCTGTAGCATATTTGTTTGCACCCTTTCCATTTCCTTTGAATATTTCCTTGCTCCCCAAGGCTTTAGGGTGAAATTTTCCTTCCTATAGCACTCTTATTAACTTCCTGTAACAAATATGTTCTTCCTATAGCAGTGATGTTCCTTCCTGTAGAAACTTTGTTCTTCCTGTAGCAGTTTTGTTCCTTCCTGTAGCACACAACCTGAATCCTATAGAAACTAATATTTTCATGCCAAGAGGTGGTGGGTCCACCTTTTATTTCTTATTTTATTTTATTTTTTTGTCGATTTTTATCCATTTTTTTTTTCAAATTTTCTCTATTTTTTCATTGCATGCAAAATAAACTCAAAGTGCTTTAAGGTTAACTGAGTTAGCCCTCACCAACCCCTTCACACTCCTTTTCTTCCATCACAACTAATTGATTACATCCCACCTTCTCATGTCCTCTTCACTTATGTCTTGTCCTCTCCCCCATGTGCAGGTGTCTTGGTGGAAAAGTGAAGTTAACTAATAGATAAGGCCAAAGCTTCTATGCTACAAAGTTTGACTATAAAAAAACCTTTTCCTTCATACACTTACAACATTTTTTTGAGCTAAAATAAGTCTATAGGATAGGTTTTGAGGATTGCATACCTGACCTTACCCTTGATATATTTTTGTAGGTGATATTGAGGTTGATGATATGACTGTTATGAAGCTACTACTAATGATCTTGAAGTTGCATGTGATAATCTGTTGGAAGTCCTATTGCTGATAGCCTTGAATCTGGAGGTGTTCTAGGTTTTTGTTGTTGTTGCTTCAAATCATTGACTAAAATGTTGCTGCTGAGCTTCATAACATGGTGATTTTCGAGGTATTGAATTCCTTTGTTTGTTGATGCATAGGTCTTCATATCATGATGCTTTATTTTTAATTTTTTAATTTTTTTTGCAGGCCTATTTCTAGTGTTCAATATGCTGTTGTTGGAGTTGATGGATGACCTTACATATGCTCTTCAAGGATGGTGTGGCCCTTCTAAGATTCAAGAATGGCCTCATGATGCCTCAGGGTGGCTAGATCTTCTATTATGGAGCTGCAAAAAATATGGTTCTAGATCTTGTTGGAACTGTGTAATTGGCTACATGACTGATCTCCTTCCTATAGTAGTCACTTAGTTCCCCCTCAAGACCTCATTTTTCATTCATGTATTATGAAAAATAATAGGGGGTATAGGGATAGGATTAGGATCATCATAAGGCGGTGAAGGTGGTAAGAAAGGTGAAGGCATAGTCCTTTCTCTGTGTTTTTTTTTTTAATGGAAGAAGTGAAATTTTGAGGATGAATTTGGTTGAATGGAGTGGATGAGTGATGAAAGTGATGTTGGGGAAAATCTTTCAACCTTCCCTAAAGAAAACATGACCTTTTGACCCCTTCCTCCAATCGGATTTTCCTCATGTAGCATTTCAGGATCCTCCTGTAGCATTTCAGGACAACCTCCTTTAGCAAAATTGTGTTATGCATATATCTCAAATTGTATCATCCTTATGCACATCCCCATAAAAACTCTTGGCCAATGGATCCACAATTATTGAGAAAAATAAAAAATGGCTGTAGGTGATGGAGTTCGATTTGTCAAAAAGTGTGCACCAAAATTTTGTTGAAATTGATTGAGCATGTTACCATAATCCATATGCATCTCCCCAAGAAACAACTCAGGAAATGGATGCATGGTTTTCAAGATATGATAAAAACAATTTTCTGCTTTGTGTATTTTGGCTTCCTGTAGTGAAATAGAGCCCTCCTGTAGCATTTTAGGACATCAAGGAAAATGAATGGGAAAAGCTTGGGAATGATTGGTGGATGGTGGAAATGGATGAGGGTGATGGATTGGCATGGCCTTGGTCCTATTGGAGCAGCTGGACAAAGGAGGAGAAAGCCCATGTTTGACTACCTTTGACTAGATTTTTGATCAAATTTTTCTCCTTTTGGTGCTAAAGTGTTCTTGTTGCTTGCAAAGGTTGGAGAGAACTTGCATTCATGAGAGAGTGATACATGGAGAAAATAATTTTTTCTTTTCATTTTTCATTTTTTTTCTTTTAGGCCTACTAGTTGCCTCAATGAGGTTTTCAACTAGTAGGTCTCCCTAGGTGCCTCAAAGGAGGTTTTCACCTATGATCATTTCTTTTTCTCCTTTTTCTCTTTTTTTCCAACTCATTGACCGCCTCATGGAGGTTTTCAATTAATGAGCCAATCTTAGGTGCCTCAAAGGAGGTTTTCACGTGAGATTTTTTCTTCTTATTTTTCATTTTTTAATTTCTTTTTTCTATCCTACTCTACTTGAATAAAACATAATCATTTTCAAGTGTATGAATTCTTCCACTGGAGCCATTTGCATAACAGGATGACAATTGAAATCATGTGTAAGCTCGAAACATATGCTTTGGCATGTACCTGAATGTGAGATACCAACTTCTTTTACTGAGATGAGATAAAAAAATGTTGAAGAAAAGTGTGTTGCTACAACTTAACAATTTTCTAGAATCATATTTCAATATAGTTGTGATGCCCGTGGTCCACTTGCTAATTTGGATCATCTTGGATGTCTTCTTATTCCATGAAATTCAGATCTTCTTATTTTTGTTGATTATTCTCTTGAACACATAGAGGATCTAAAGGTGAACATGATGTAACTTCCTTAATCTCTGCTTCCGATGTCTTATCTCCATCAAGTGCAGCCCATGTTCCTGTGGTCTCCTCATTTGAATCTTCTTCTTCTGGATGTTGCCCTTCAATGACGTCAATAGAATCTATTTTTTGTAATACCTTTCCTGATCTAATATGAATACCATTTAGATCAAGAGGATATGTTTGGAAGTGTTGTGCCTCAACATTGTAAGTGGATTAAGCTACTTCCTTGTGTGGGTTTGGAAATGGTGGTATAGGTAGTTGAGTGGGAGTGGATCTTTGAGATGGATGTGGTTGAGGTTGTGGTTATGGTAGAGTTGGATGGTAGGGATAACATGGAGTTGGTTATGGAGGATATTGAGGAAACTATTCAGGATATTGTGGATTTATCTCATAAGGTCCTTGCCAACGTTGTTGCCAAGATTGGTTTTGGGGTTGAGATGGCCAAGGTTTCCAAGGAAATGGTGTGTTCCAATTACTTTGAGATGGATGTGCATAACCTTGAAATTCTTGATTAGGTCCTTGAATCATACTAGGTTGACTAGGCTGCCATGGTACTCTTGGAGGTACATATCATAACTACTTTGGTTGTAGAAATTTCCCAATGTAGATCAACATATTATGCAATGTACTAAGGCAAAATACAAGATCTACTTCTACATCAAAATTTGCGGAAGCTTAATCGAATATGAGCAAGATCAATGAGAACACATATAACTGAGAATGAGAAATCAATCACACATAACACAGAAGAAATAGCCCGGGGAAAGCCTCAGCCTAAAACCCCAATCTTTGTATTATCATACAAGTGGAAATATGTTTAAGTTACAAAAAGAATCAGCTCTCAAGCTATCCTTCTCTCTCTGCAATCAAACAATACAGCTCACAGACTGAATAGACATAGTATATGTCCTCCTTAAACCCTCCAAGCCTCCTATTTCCTTGAGCAATTTTTCTTGGGGTCCAGTGATGCCACATGTGTGAATTGGCCTCATCACACTCACAAAACCTGAAGAAGTAACTGCGCAATCCTCAAGGAAAGAATTCCTTCTGCATGCAAGGGATATTCACAATGGAATATTCCTGCAACTGATAGTACACTGTCCCTCCATCTGATCTCAACTGTGTCTCTATATGAACTGACATGCATGAGTTATTTATGAGAGAATATTCAGTTATCTAAAGTGCAGTTACATGCATGCATGCATTAACTAACTGAACTCACAATTAATTCAACAAACTGTTTGAATTAATCTAACTGGACTTGACTCAGTTAACTGAGCCAACTAATTACAACTCAATATTACAACTCATCCTTATCTCTTTAAATGAAGGACAAATTCCTCAATTAATGGAGAAACTGTTGCATGTCCCCACATAGATTTCATGTTTGATTTTCTACAACTAATTAACTTATGGTGAATTAATTAATTATTTTACAAACAACTGCTAAGATCAAATTCGAATTTTACTTCTCTAATTTAGTTTAGGGACTAACTAAAATCGGAAGGTATCCCGAAATGATATTTATAGCAGTACTAAATTTAGCACTTCTATATTTAGCATTTCTTGTTGCTATTTTCAACACTCCCTCTCAACAAGAAAGGGATTATCAGTAACCCCAATCCTGTCTCTATGGAACTCAAACTTGCATTTTGACAATGCCTTCGTCAAAATATCTGCATCCCGTTCCTTGGTCGAAACATACTGCAACAACATGATCCTCTTGACCACATAGTCTCGAAGATGGTGATATCAGATGGTGATACCGGATATTAATGTGCTTGGACCTGTCATGAAAAACTGGATTCTCAGAGAGTTTGATACAACTCTGATTATCGCAGTAGATCACGGTTGGATCCATCCTCTGAGCAAACAATCCCACTAGAATATTCCGCATCCCCATGGCCTCACATGCATCTTGACTAGCAGCCATGTATTCAGCCTCTGCTGAGCTAAGTGCGACTGACCTCTGTTTCTTGCTGTACCAGGAAACTGCAGCTGAACCAAGGTTTAAGATTCCTCCATAAGTGCTCTTCCTGTCTGATGGACTCCCTACCCAATCCGCATTTGTGAAGCCATGAATCTTCACTCCCTCTGTCCATCTGTACCACAATCCAAACCGAGATGTGCCTCTGAGGTATCTCAGCACATGCTTCGCTGCCTTCCAAAACAGCTTGTTAGGTTGAACCATAGCTTGACTCAGCTGGTTCACCGCAAAGCATAAGTCGGGTCGTGTGTTCACCAGATACATAAGTGAACCCGCCAGCTGCCGATAAACAATAGCATCTACTACCTCACCTGAAGTAGCATCCTCCTTCCTCCAGTTCCTAGCTAGAGGAGTCTGGATGGGCTTGCACTTCTCCATGTGAAAGCGCCTCAGTATCTCATTGGCATACTTGCCTTGAGACACAAATACTTCACCATCTTTCTGCCACACCTCCATGCCTAGAAAGTAGTGCATAAGACCCATTTATTTCATTTACAACTCTCTTGCAAGGTCCTCCTTGCAAGACTATATCAACAACTGATCATCACCTATCAAAATCAAATCATCGACATAAAGAACAATGATCAATGGTTTACCTTCTACCATGATGTGGTAAAGGTTCGCATCTGCTTCACTCTTGGTGAAGCCCAACCTGGTGAAATAGCTGTCGATCCTGGTGTACCAAGCACGGGGTGCTTGCTTCAGCCCATACAAATCCCTCTTGAGTCGGCACACATGTGACTCACAATAGAAGGTCTCGAAACCCTCTAGCTGCTTAATGTACACCTCCTCCTCAATCTTCCCATTGAGGAATGCTGTCTTCACGTCCATCTGGTGGGTCTTCCACCCCATCTGAGCTGATAGTGCCAACATCGATCTAATCGATGAGTACCTTGCTACGGGAGCAAACCTTGCCTTATGTTTCATAACACTACCATCAGCTACCTGCTTTACTTTGTAAATCCATATGGAACTCACCACTGACTTACCCTGAGGTCTTGGGACAACATCCCACACATTGTTCCAAATGATAGAGTTGTACTCCTCTACCATTGCATCAACCCAGACTGGTTGCTACACTGCCTCCTCGAATGAAGAAGGTTCGATATCTACACACTCCCCAACCAGGGCCATGTACCCAGTGTACCACTCGGGTGACCTCCTTTGTCTGTGCTGAGAAGATGGCTGTCCCACATTCTCCTGCACATCCAGCATCAACCTGTCAGCTTCCCTTGAGCGTTTCCGCCCATCTTTGGAAGTCTTAGCATGAGTGGATGTCTCCACTCTTGGATCCTCTGCATGCGGCTGCTCTGCATCAATCTGAGGCTCCTCCTCCTTAGGAACTGAAAGTTCCTCCTCTGCATGCAACTTGAGATCCCTCTCAAGTGATAATCGCATGGCTTTCTGCTTGTCGAACTTCAGATCCCTGTGTACCACTATCCTCTGACTGGTAGGCAAGTACACCCGATAGTTGTGGGGTGTATCCGTGTACCCCACAAGTATTCCCAACTCAATTGTTGGATCCAGCTTCTTCTGGGCATCTTTGGTCACATGACAGTAAACTGATGATCCAAATATTCAGAAGTGACTCACATCTGGTCGCTTCCCGGAAAAGGCCTTAATAGGTGTCTTCATTCCCAGTAAACGGTGCGGGCTTCTGTTCTGTAAGTAAACTGTTGTATTGCATGCCTCAACCCACAAATGCAGTGGTAGGCTTTGGTCATGCAACATCGCTCAAGCTACTCTGAAAATTGATCTGTTCTTCCTTTCGGCCACCCCATTCTGCTGTGGGTTATGGGGTGTCGTCAATTCCCGTTTAATCCCTTCTGCAACACAAAAGTCTTTAAACTGTTGGGAGACTACTCTCCACCATTGTCGCTACGCAAGGCTTTTATTTTCTTTCCAGATTCTTTCTTTGCCAAGGCTTTAAACTCACAAAACCTCAAGAAGGTCTAGTCCTTCTTTTGCATAAAGTAGATCTAGCATCTACGAGAAAAATCATCAATTAAAATAACATAGTACCTTTGTTTAGCGGTGGAGGCTGTAGAGAAATGTCCACAAACATCTGAGTGAACTCGTTCCAGGATTGCTCCAGCTCTACTGTCTTGATCCAGAAAGGAAGATTTCGCATACTTACCCAAGGTACAACCTTTGCATGTATTCGTCTGCTCCAGTTTTCCCTTAGGAAGTCCAATAGAAATCTGCTGCATGATCTTTAGGGCTCCATGGTGCAAGTGGCCCAGTCTTCTATGCCATAGCTCGCCAACATCTTGGCTTTGCACCATCTCAGATTTGGAACTCAATGCAGCACAGTCGTCTACCTCTAGCTTGTAGAGATTCTTTACTCGAATCCCAATTTGCTTGGTTTGTCCAGTACAGATATGCATCAGGAATACCTCTCCTTTACCAAAAATACATCATAACCTTTATCTTCTAGCATAGCGATAGACACAAGATTATTCTTCAAACCTGGTACATACTTTACATCAGTCAGGGTGAGGGGAGCTCCATGATCCCTCTGAAACACAACCATACCTTCACCTGAAACACGGTACTTTCCATCATCGCCCATCTCGATCCACATCTGGAGATCCTTCTCCTCCAAGGTACTGAAAAGATTCTTGTCACCTGACATGTGGAATGAAGCTCCACTGTACCACACACATCCCACCATGGATGAAACCATGCATGCGATAAGAGAGAAATCCAACTCAAACTGTGAGGCCAGTGCCTCACCATCAGATCCCTTCAAGGAACCCTTCTTGGATTTCTTCTGTGGACAATTCATAGCATAATGGCCCACTTCATGACAATGAAAGCATCACACTTTCGATTTGTCAAACTTCTTCCCACCATTGGAAGAACCAGATTTGGGATGGGACGCCTTCCCTTTCCCTTTCCTCACCTTACTCGCTAAGGATATATTTTCCTCATCATCTTGCTTCGATTAGGATCCATCTCTGGTGCTTCTTCTTATCTCCTCCTGCATCAAATTCGACCAAAGTCATTCCCAATTTGGCAGTTTTTCTCTTCCATTAACCGAGTCTTGGTAGCTATGCCAGCTCTTAAGAAGACCGAGGAGTGCAAGACTCACCATGTCATCATCAGCGGTCGTGATCCCTACACTTCCAAGCTCATCCCTGCAGGTGGTGAGCTTGTTCAGATATGTAGAGATGGTGTCGGCCTTTTCACACTTGATTTTCCGAAGCTTGTCTTTCAGCGCCAGCGTCCTCCGATCGCTGCTGTTCTGATACAGATCTTTCAATTTTTTCCACATCGAAAATGGTGTCTCCTTCCCATGGAGACTCGAGACTATGTGGTCTTGAACTCCCTCCAGAAGGATTCTCCTTGCTCTAGCCACACATTTCTTCCATTCCGCCGATTGAGTAGCATCAGTCAGCTTGGGGACTTCTTGATCAATGAAGTCCTTTAGATCGTTATCCTCTAATACTGCTTCCATGCGATCCTTCCAGGCTATATAATTCAAGCTGCCATCAAGGGCATACTCGAGTCTTAAGCTGCTGAACGCCATTGGTGAAATTGAGATGTGATAAGAACTCGATTTTTATATTCAGGAACCTCAAATTCGAACTTCTCCCTTTTGGTATACAGTTCTCTCCTTTGATCACCTTTTCTCTGATACCATGTAGAAATTTCCCACTGTAGATCAACAGATTATGCAATGTACTAAGGAAAAATACAAGATCTACTTCTACATCAAACTTTGCGGAAGCTTAATTGAATATGAGCAAGATCAATGAGAACACATATAACTGAGAATGAGAAATAAATCACACATAACACAAAAGAAATAACGCGGGGAAAGCCTCAACCTAAAACCCCAATCTCTGTATTATCATATATGTGGAAATATGTTTAAGTTACACAAAGAATAAGCTCTCAAGCTATCCTGCTCTCTCTGCAATCAAACAATACAGCTCACAGACTGAGTAGACACAGTATATGTCCTCCTCAAGTCCTCCAAGCCTCCTATTTCCTTGCATAGTTTTTCTTGGGGTCCAGTGATGCCACATGTGTGAATTGGCCTCATCACACTCACAAAACCTGAAGAAGTAACTGCGCAATCCTCAAGGAAAGAATTCCTTCTGCATGTAAGGGATATTCACAATGGAATATTCCTGCAACTGATAGTACAATGTCCCTCCATCTGATCTCAACTGGGTCTCTATCTGAAATGACATGCATGGGCTATTTACGAGAGAATATTCAGTTATCTGAAGTGCAACAATTACATGCATGCATGCATTAATTAACTAAACTCACAATTAATTCAACAAACTGTTTGAATTAATCTCACTGGACTTGACTCAGTTAACTGAGCCAACTAATTACAACTCAATATTACAACTCATGTTATATACCTAGGAGGGATAATATGGGGTACAAAGGGAGGTACCCAAGGTAATAATGTAATAATGGGATGGGCCATAGTAATAAATAAGGTGGTTAACCCATATCATGTAAGGGACCACAAGTAGTTAGTAATAATGTAATGGGTCCATGGTATTAGTTCGATGGTATGAGGGAACCATGGTAATGATCCATGGTATTGTATGTATGAGGTTTATATAGAAGCTAGAGACTCCACATGGAGAGTGTCAAGGAATAATTTCAAGGAATATTGTATGAACATGCATATGGCTTGTGGAGTGTTCTCCTTCCTTAAGGAGTGAATGTATGGTGTTGCCCTACCTTAAGGGTTTTGATATCAATAAAGAAGCATTTATATCTATATTCAGATCTTGTTATTTATTGGTTTATTTCTATTCTCATATAATTTCTAGGTTAGATCTATAACAAGTGGTATCAGAGCTATAACAAGTGGTATCAGAGCACTTTCTTGGGCAAAAGTGGAGAATTTTTTTTTAAATTTTTACAGGATTTCGGGGGCGGCAGGTTTGTAGATCTAATCTATACGTTTTGGTGTAAGATATATAAAATATAATTGTAGATCTAGATTCTATGTGAAAAAATACCCAATTTCAAAAAAAAATCGGTCGAATCGGAGTCAGGATGAAGGAGATATCGCTGATCTAAAAATCAGTGGTGTTGTAGACAATTTTTCAGGGCAGCGAGTTTGCGACACAGATTTGGATGTCCTGAAATTTTGGTGACAACAGGAGTGTTGCAGCGTAGATTTGAAATTAGAGTGCCTGGATCAAGATTTCTATCACATGGGCAGATGCAGAATGATTGTTCCATTTCCGAAAATAGGTCATAATAGGGATTCTGAGCAATATTGACTAAACTGTGACAATTTCAAATTTTCGCCAATTTTTTTGTGATGACGGGCCTAGATCAGAGTTTGAGGGACTTGTATAAAGTTGATGGCTCTCATCCAGCCAAATGGCTAGCACAACTGGAGAAATTTTTTAGTTTGAATTACATCATGGATGATGAGACTCGGGTGAGAATGGGAAAAATGTACTTGGACAATGAAAGATGGCAATGGTGGCTAAGGCATCAACATTGCTATCGAAGGCCCTTGAATTGGGACATATTCATAAAAGCTATTATGGACCACTTTGACCATAAAACTAATCTTGTGGATAAGCTCACATAGACAGACACACAGCCTAGCAAAGATTTTATTTTTACAGAAAAGAAGGAAACCAAGGAACCTAAAGGGTTATTTTCTGCTGGTATCTCCTTATTGTAGGTTCATGGATTGATTCAGAAAGAGAAGATCATTGTTTCTATAAATCCTAGTTGCAAGCATAATTTCATCAATGTTAATTTGGCAAAAAATTGCAAGTTCCTGCAAAACACATTGAAAACACACAGGTGGATGATGAGGATGTTCAAGTGTATAAGGATTTGAAGATTTCTATGGATAAGTATGTGTTGCATGGTGATTTTTATACTTCAAAGATGGATAATATGGATGTTGTTTTAGGATATTCTTGGATGGAATCTGTGGGTACTATAAATATTAACGTGAAGAAGAAATTCCTAAAGCTCTGGTATAAAAATAAGAAAATTACATTACAGGATATTTCCATCAATAAACAGGTAGAGTCCACGAAAGTTGACGCAGAAGATGTTCCAGGGACTGACATATCAGATGATGAGCAGTTGATGGTCGACAATCAAACACAAACAGAGGCTGAAGCAGAAAAGGTTACAGGTGCTGATACATCAGATGAGGGCTCAGTGGTGGAAGTAATATTGGAAGATAAGACACCACAGCAGGCACCACAACATAACAGTCAGGCTCCAGTAAGGGGTGAATTAAAGAAAAAGACACCGTGGGTTAAAACTTCAACATATCATCACCCACATCACCCCGCAAGACAACAACCAACAAGATGGCAACCAATTAGCCACAAGGACAACAACCCCCGCCGGACAGATAGAGAGGAGCAAAGATCCACCTACTACACATCAACATAGAAGAGCTACCATGGTTAGCTTCCATCTCAAGCGAGCGCGGCACCAGCGAGACAGAGGGTTCACCTTTCTCTTGGATGGATAGATGCACGTGCATGGTACCAGTGGACTACCCTTTTGAGTAGATCTTATTATTTGTGTTCTTCCCATGTTTCGGGGACGAAACATGCTAAGGGGGGTGGAATGTTATATACCTAGGGGGGATAATATGGGGTACAAAGGGAGGTACCCAAGGTAATAATGTAATAATGGGATTGGCCATAGTAATAAATAAGGTGGTTAACCCATATCATGTAAGGGACCACAAGTAGTTAGTAATAATGTAATGGGTCCATGGTATTAGTTCGATGGTATGAGGGAGCCATGGTAATGATCTATGGTATTGTATGTATGAGGCCTATATAGAGGTTAGGGACTCCACATGAAGAGTGTCAAGGAATAATGTCAAGGAATATTGTATGAACAGACATATGGCTTGTGGAGTTTTCTCCTTCCTTAAGGAGTGAATGTATGGTGTTGCCCTACCTTAAGGGTTTTGATGTCAATAAAGAAGCATTTATATCTATATTCAGATCTTGTTATTTATTGGGTTATTTCTATTCTCATATAATTTCCAGGTTAGATCTATAACAAGTGGTATCAGAGCTATAACAACTCATCCTTATCTCTTTAACTGAAGGATAAATTCCTCAAATAATGGAGAAACTGTTGCATGTCCCTGCATAGACTTCATGTTTGATTTTCTACAACTAATTAACTCATGGTGAATTAATTAATTATTTTACAAACAACTGCTAAGATCAAATTCGAATTTTACTTCTCTATTTTAGTTTAGGGACTAACTAAAATAGGAAGGTATCCTGAAATGCTATTTATAGCAATACTAAATTTAGCACTTCTATATTTATCATTTCTTGTTGCTATTTTCAACATTGGTGATTGACTTGCCCCATTTTCGTCTTGGTAAACTTCCTTCAACCTTGGTAATGATGAGTAATATTTAATATCATGTGATTCTACATGGATGACACAAATATCAACATCTTCTTTTTTCCTCATCTTGCATTCTTAACATTTCTACTTGTTCGGTTAGATTTCTAAGAATTTATGTTTTAAAGTCATCAAACAAAATTCCAAGTTTAGCTTGACTTACCGATCTTGATGTTGATTTAATTACTCTTACCCTTCCTCTTGATATGTGTTTTCATGTTTCACAAATTTATTCAAATGATAATTGGTAATAATTGGTATACATCACCTCTACTCATGAGATCAAGAAGATCAACCCACTCATCCCTAATAGTTCTAAGTAAGAGGGTTTTTAGCGCATAAGGTCCTAAATGATGTAGTTTTTCCCTCTTAACATTATACATGAACCTCTATATTAGATCCTCAAGGCTCTCATATTCTTTTTGCATCATTCTAAATATTTCTTCTTTCAGATAACGATCTTCATATTTTTCTAGAAATCACATTTGCATATCATTCCATGATATTATTGAATTAGTCCATAAACTCATTAACCATTTAAGAGCTCTATCCTTCAATGTTTCCAGAAACAATCTCAATTTTTGAGTGTTTAATAATAACCATAATATCTACAAACAATTTCAAATTCAAAGACAAAGGTTTCTGGATCCTCAACCTCATACCATGGAAGTTGGGAAAGAAAGATGGAGGGATGTTCTTCATATGCACATTGACATCAGTTTCTTGAATGGGAAATCCAAGATGATCTTCTTCATTTTCATCATCTCCATCCATTCCTTCTACCTTCTTTGTCACCTCTTCTTCTTCACCTGCAAAGTGAATGGTGATGTGGCTCTTACTGCACCACGTGATCAAATGGGGGGGGGGGGGGGGGGCCCGGCGGCGTTGTGTCGGAGAATTTTTCTTGAATAAGAATGTTAATGCAATGCAATTTTCTGTTCTTGAAATGAAAGATGCCTAATGCAATTTTTTTATTTTATTTTTATTTTTAATTTATTTTTATTAATTTTTATTATTATTATTATTATTATTATTATTTTTTTTTTTTTTTCGAAAGTAAAATTAAATGAATCAACTAGGGAAGAAAACAATGCATACTTTGACACCTCCCTGACAATGTCGCCAAAAGGTGATGAGCCTTAGTATTACAACAAGAATGTTGCAACTACCAAGGCTACCAACTTTAATTATCAACCCGGGGTTTGTACAAACTTAAGAGGTATCGACACTATATGTGCAACATACAATGTCCTTCTTTTGTTGATATGATGTAATGAAGTGAATGTCATGAAATCAAAACCTAAACTAATTTTAAAAATGAAATTGTTATTCTAAATGGAAATGCTACTTGCTCAACTTATAAATGCTAACTAATCAATTCATGAAAGGAAAAAGGTTAATCTACTTGGAGAAAGAAAGCTATTTTATCTTACATAATTCATCAAAATACCAATAAGAATTTCATGTACCATCTACCTACTTCACACTTGCTTGTAAATTAGTAACCTACTTGCATGATACTTGTGATAAAGAAAATAAGTCTGCTCTATTTTTGCAGTGAATGAAAGGAAGGGTTGGAATGGCTTAGGAGCCTCCCCTGATCATAAAATCATAACTTGGGGTCATTATTAATCTAGACTAAGTCATATTGAAGGGGGGTCAAAACTGATAGAGGAAAATGGTGTTACAGGTTTGCTCCAGAAGGGGATAAATCACCGAATGACCAAGTAAATCAAATAACACTGGAATGGGAAAATTTTTGTTATTGAGTAGGATGTCTTAGGTATCATTCTAAGCGAAATCAATCCAAAATACCCTTGTTCACATGCTAAAAAATAACAGAAAATTACTAGTCTAAAATATGGAAATTCGAGGACTAGTGAGCTAGTTAACCTATCAAATTCCTAAACTAATCAGGTGAAAATGAAATGAGATAAGTTTTGTTATTAAATTGAATGTTTTTATGATCTAATGCAAGTGGAATAAACTCAACTGACCCAGAATTTTATCAAAAACATTTGCAAAGAATGCACATTTGTATGTTTGTGAATGCTTTGGTGAAATTATGGAACATGATCGTTTCTTTTAAATATCAAACCAATTTCCTTTGTTGATGCACTATTGTATACTTGGAAGATAATTTTATCTGAAGAAAGGAGTTGATCTATGTCATTAGTCAAATGTGCAGAACTTCACATATATGGTACTTCCATCTTGTATGATTAGTTATGTTTCTGTTTAATTAGTGACAACACTTTATTTTCATGAATTGTATATGAGATATGTTCTTTCTGTTAAGCGTTAATTGTACTATTGTATGATGCCCAACTGAAATTGTTTATTTTCATATATAAATCATCAAATATATGCAATATAGTTTATACATTTCTTTGACTAACTATTTAGTCAAAGAAATTATCTTTATATGTTATCACCTCTATTTTATGCGTGATTGATCTTTATTATCATATGTCAAACATATATCTTTTTATATTGCATATCACACAAAAATACCCGAGTT
Organism: Pinus tabuliformis; assembly: GCA_031772625.1. Taxonomy (NCBI): domain Eukaryota; kingdom Viridiplantae; phylum Streptophyta; class Pinopsida; order Pinales; family Pinaceae; genus Pinus; species Pinus tabuliformis. Next base: position 51,820,225 of record CM062814.1, on the reverse strand, counting down.
TATATTAGATTAAGTTAGCTAGATATTTGCATGATAGAACTGGTAATTTAGTTATCATTATTCTATTGCAATCACTTGACAACCACCCACTCACATTTTAAAACCCATACCGGGAAACTGGTCCCATCATCCCCAGTCAGAGCCACCACTTTAAACGGAAAAGGAGTTGTCTTAAGGTCCGGACCGGGTGGTTATCCCCAATGTTGGAGTAGCAAAAATCTGAGGCTTCCAAATCTGTTCCAAGGATGAAATCATGCTTGTGACTCTATAAATAACCTGCAAAAGAACTCACTTCAGCCATTTAACCCAATCCTACAACAAAAACAGTCATCAATACTAAATGTAGAAATAGGAAAAACAAGAAGAGATGCATGTGAATAAGAAGTGAAATGAAGAAAAGTAAATTATACAAAAGGGCTCTAAGGCTCATAGGATGGCCAAGCCCAAGTAAATTTAGAGTCCTATGAATGATACCAATATTTACAAGCTAAAAATGGCACCAAGCTTCATTATTTGAATCAATCTAATTACATCCCTACTAAAAATGAAAGTGGAGTTGCAAAAATACAAGTTTTCTCCACACGAAGACTAAGAAATACATGCCTCTAGAGGAAAATTTGAGTTGGTACTTGTACAAAATGATTAGGAAGCAGTCTCCTTGAAAGGAGGAAGATTTCCCCTCCAAAATCCCTCAAATAGTGAATCTGGTTCCCAACACTAGGAATCTACATTAAATGACAGGGAAAAAGTCCCTAGATTATCTCCTTCTCCAAATATTCATAATATGCCCAATATTATCACAATATTCTACAAAAATAAATAATATTAGGCACAAATATGCAATTATCTTTAAACCTTCGTAATGAACATATTAAAGCTAAAAAAACATTATTAAGTGTAGAAGGAGAGGTTTAATTTGTGTCTAATTTAAAGGCCCATCATAACCCCCTTCTGAAAATGTTGCTCATCCTCTAAGCAACCTATCCATCCTCTTTGCCCTGTTGTTCTTCATGTATGCTGACATGTTTCATGCTTTGTTTGTTGTTGTATTTGATTCTCTTTCTACTTATCTTATTGCTAAACTTTTATCTACATTTTTTCCCCTATCTCAGTTTCCCAAGGAATCCCTAATGTAGGTTGAGGGCGCTTCTTTCTCTCAGGTGATTCTTCAACTGTAATGCATTCTATTTTTGAGGGCAACACCTTTATTTTGGTTCATCTTCTTGACCACATGGATAATGTAAATTGACTGCAAACTCAAGTGCAATCTCATCATTATACCTCCTTACCTTTTCAAAGAATCCCATTTGGTTGCAGTTTTAGAAAATGGTAAGCACTTCAATTGCAGGAGTAAATTTTTGGATTCTTGGCCATGACACACCATACTATACATCATTTTCTCATTAAATTCTGGAATTGAAAACACTTAACATAGAGATATTTCTTCTTATAGAGAGATAAATGATTGTGAATAACCTAAAGTAAAGGAAAGGAATGATGTGATGACCAATATACTAACTTGGATACCTTTCACTCTTGGAAAATTTACCTTTATGCAACCCAAACTTCCTGCATCAAATTATTTGCAGATCTATTGTGTTTCTTTGTACCTTTTGGAAATTAATTAATCATTGTTCAACACCCTAGTAACAAAATTTTTATAGAGGAGCTCTCCTGTAGTACCGTTGGTACTCTTGTAGCACTTATATTCTTTCCTGTAGCAACTCTGTTACTTTCTGTAGCAGCTCTTCTTTCTCCTGTAGCATCTTTGTTTGAACCCTTGCCATTTCCTTTGAATATTTCCTTGCTCCCCAAGGCTTTAGTGCAAAATTTTCCTTCCTATAGCACTCTTATTAACTTGCTGTAGGAGTGATGTTCCTTCCTGTAGCAACTATGTTCTTCCTATAGCAGTTTTGTTCCTTCCTGTAGCACACAACCTGAATCATGTAGAAACTAATATTTGCATGCCAAGAGGTGGCCGATAAACCTTTTATTTATTTTATTTTTATTTTTTGTTGATTCTTTCCATTATTATTTTTCTTTCTTTCATATTTTCTCTATTTTTTCATTGCATGCAAAATAAACTCAAAGTTCTTTGAGTTAACTGAGTTGGCCCTCACCTACCCTTTCACACTCCTTGTCTTCCATCACGACTAAATGATTACATCCCACCTTCTCAAGTACTCTTCACTTATGTCTTGTCCTCTCCCATATGTGCGAGTGTATTGGTGGAAAAGTGAAGTTAACTATTAGATAAGGCCAAGGCTTCTCTGCTACTAAGTTTGGCTATAAAAAACCTTTTCCTTCATACACTTACAACATTTTTTTGAGCTAAAATAAGTTTGTAGGAGATTTTTTGAGGATTGCATACGTGGGCCTTACCCTTGATGTATTTTTTCAGGTGATATTGAGAGTGCTAATATTACTATTGAGGTTGCCTTTGGTGGTTCTGAAGCTGCTACTAATGATCTTGAAGTTGCATGTGATAATCTATTGGAAGTCGTATTGCTGATAGCCTTGAATCTAGCGGTCTTCTAGGTTTTTGTTGTTGTTGTTTTCACATCCTTGGCTAAGATGTTGCTGTTGAGCTTCATAACATGATGCATTTGGGGTTATTGACTTCCTTTGTTTGTTGATGCACAAGTCTTCATAGCATGATGCTTTTTTTTGACTGATTTTTTTTTTGTGCATGCCTCTTTCTAGGGTTAAATCTGTTGTTGTTGGAGTTGATGGATGACCTTACATCTTCTCTTCATGGATGGTTTATCCCTTATAATATTTAGGAATGGCCTCATGATGCCTCAGGGTGGCTGAATCTTCTATTTTGGAGCTGCAAAAAATGTGGTTCAAGATCTTGTTGGAACTGTGCAATCGGCTACATGACTGATCTCCTTCCTGTAGCAGTCACTTAGTTCCCCCTCAATACCTCATATTTCATTCATGGATTATGATAAATAATAAGGGGTATAGGGATAGGATTATGATCATCAGAGGGTGGTGAAGGCATAGTCCTTTCTCTATGCTTTTTTTTGAATGGAAGAAGTGGAATTTTGAGGATGAATTTGGCTGAATGGAGTGGATGAGTGATGAAAGTGATGTTGGTAGACCTATATCAACCTTCCCTAAAGAAAACATGACATTTTGACCCCTTCCTCTAATTGGATCTACCTTTTGTAGCATTTCAGGACAACTTCCTGTAGCAAAATTGTTTTATGCATATCTCTCAAATGGTAGACTTGATTGACCTCAAATGTTTTGAGAATATTTCCATCATGCTTATGCACCTCCCCTTAACACATATTTTCCAATGGATGCACGAATATTGAGAAAATTTAAAAATTGTTGTAGGTGATGGAGGTCGATTTCTCGAAAAGTGTGCACCAAAATTTTCTGAAATTACTTGAGCATCTTACCAACATCCATATGCATCTCCCCATGAAATATATTGGAAAATGGATGCACGGTTTTCAAGATATGATAAAAACACTTTTCTGCCCTGTGTATTTTGGTTTCGTGTAGCAAAACATAGACCTCCTGTAGCATTTTAGGAAAGAGAGGAAAATGAATGGGAAAATATTGGGAATGATGGGTGGATGGTGGAAATAGATGAGGGTGATGGATTGGCATGACCTTGGTTCTATTGGAGCATCTGGGCAAAGTAGGAGAAATCTCAAGTTTGACTTCCTTGGACTAGATTTTTGATCAATTTTTCTTTTATTTTTGGTGCTAAGGTGTTCTTGTTGCTTGAAAAGGTTGGAGAGCACCTGCATCCATAAGAGAGAAATACATGGAGCAAATAATTTTTTCTTTTCATTTTTCATTTTTTTTTTAGGCTTACTAGCTGCCTCAATGAGGTTTTCAACTAGCAGGTTTGCCTAGGCGCCTCAGAGGTTTTCACCTAGAATCTTTTTTTTTTTTTTAATTTTTTTCCAACCCATTGACCACCTCATGGGCATTTTAAATCAATGAGCCAATCTCAGGTGCCTCAAAGGAGGTTTTCACCTGTGATGTTTTCCTCTTATTTTTCATTTTTTTAATTTCTTTTTTCTATCCTACTCTATTTGAAAAAAACAAAATCATTTTCAAGTGTAGGAATACTTCCAATGGAGCCACTTGCATAATAGGATGATAGAGGAAATCATGTGTAGGCTCAAAACATATGCTTTGACATGTACCTGAATGTGAGATATCAAAAATTGTTGAAGAAGAATGTGTTGTTGAAACTTAACAATTTTTTGGAACCATATTTCAATATAGTTGTGATGCCCCTGGTCCACCTGCTGATTTGGATCATCTTGGATGTCTTCTTCTTCCATGAAATTCATATCCTTTTTTTTTTTTTTTGATTATTGTCTTGAACACATAGAGGATCTAATGGTGAACATGATGTAACTTCCTCAATCTTTGATTCCGATGTCTTCTCTCCATCAAGTGCAACCCATGATCCTTTGGTATCCTCATTTGAATATTCTTCTTATGGATGTTATCCTGCAATGACATCAATAGAATCTCTTTTTTGCAATAACTTTCGTGATCTTACATGAATACCATTTATATCAAGAGGATATTTCTGGAAGTGTTGTGCCTCAACATTGTAAATGGGCTGAGCTACTTCCTTGTGTGGGTTTTGAAATTGTGGTACAGGTAGTTGAGTGGGAGTGGATCTTTGAGATGGATGTGGTTGAGGTTGTGGTTGTGTGGAGGTGGATGGTAGGGACAACATGGAGTTGGGTATGGAGGATATTGAGGAAAATATTCAAGATATTGTGGATTTCTCCCGTAAGGTCCTTTCCAACCTTGTTGCCAAGATTGGTTTTCGGGTTGAGATGGCCAAGGCTGCCAAGGAAAGGGTGTGTTCCAATTACTTTGAGATGGATGTGCATAACCTTGAAATTATGGATTAGGTTCTTGTATCATACTAGGTTGACTAGGCTGCCATGGTCCTCTTGGAGCTACATAACATAGTTTCTTTGGTGATTGACTTTCTCCATTGTCCTCTTGGTAAACTTCCTTCAACCTTGGTAATGATGGGCAATATTTAAAATCATGTGATTCTACATGGAGGACACAAATATAATCATATTCTTTTTCCTCATCTTGCATTCTTAACATTTTTACTTGTTTGGTTAGATTGCTAAGAATTTCTCTTTTAAAGTCATCAAACAAAATTCCAAGTTTAGCTTGACTTACCACTCTTGATGTTGATTTACTTACTCTTGCCCTTCCTCTTGATATGTGTTTGCATGTTTCACAAATTTATTCAAATGATAATTGGTAATAATTGGTATACATCACCTCTACTCATGAGATCAAGGAGATCATTACACTCATCCTTAAGTGTTCTAAGTAAGAGAGTTTTTAGTGTGTCAGATCCTAAATGATGTAGTTTGTTTTTAGTGTGTCAGATCCTAAATGATGTAGCTTTTTTTACTGTGTCAGATCCTAAATGATGTAGTTTTTCCATCTTAACATTATACATGAACCTCTCTATTAGATCCTCAAGGCTCTCATATTATTTTTGATTCGTTCTAAATATTTCTTCTTTAAGATCATGATCTTTATATTTTTCTAGAAATATCTTTTACATATCATTCCATGATCTTATTGAATTAGTCTCTAAAATCATGAACCATTTAAGAGCTCTATCCTTCAATGTTTCTGGAAACAATCTTAATTTTTGAGTGTTTAATAAGTAACCATAAGATCTACAAACAATTTCAAATTCAAAGAGAAAGGTTTCTGGATCCTCTGACGTCATACAATGGAAGTTGGGAAGGAAAGATGGAGGGATGTTCTTCATAAGCACACTGACATCAATATCTTGAATGGGAAATACAAGAGGATCTTCTTCATTGTCATTATCTTCGTCCATTTCTTCTACTTTCTCTGTCATCTCTTCTTCTTCTACCTACAAAAGTGAATGGTGATGTGGCTCTTATTGCACGACATGATCAAATGGGGGGGGTTGGTGTTGGAGAATTTTTCTTAAATAAGAATGCTAATGTAATGCAATTTTCTGTTCTTGAAATGAAAGATGCCTAATGAAGTTTTTTGTTTTTGCAGAAAGTAAAAAGAAATGAACCAACTAGGGAAGAAAACAATGCATACTTTGACACGTCCCTGACAATGGCGCCAAAAAGTGATTAGCCTCAGTATTGTAACAAGAATGTTGCAACTCCCAAGGCTACCGAATTTAATTATCAACTCGAGGTTCGTACAAAATTAAGAGGTATCGACACTATATGTACAACATAAAATGTGTCCTTTTGTTGATATGATGTAATGGAGTGAATTTCATGAAATAAAAACCTAAACTAATTGCAAAAATGGAATTGTTATACTAAATGGAAATGCTACTTGCTCAACTTGTAAATGCTAACTAATCAATTTATGAAAGGAAAAAAGTTAATCTACTTGCAGAAATAAAGCTATTTTATCTTACATAATTCATCAAACTACCAATCAAAATTGCATGTACCATCTACCTACTTCACACTTTCTTATAAATCAGTAACCTACTTGCATCATACTTGTGATAAAGAAACTAAATCTACTCTATTTTTGTAGTGAATGAAAGGAAGGGTTGGAGTGGCTTAGGATTTTCCCATGATCATAAAATCATAGTTGGGGGTCATTATTCATCTAGACTAAGTCATAGTTGTAGTGGTGGTAAAAAATAATGGAGGAAAATGGTGTTATAGGTTTTATACAGGAAGTTACAAGTTTGCTATAGGAAGTTACATAATTTCTACAGGAGGAGATAACTCACTAAATGACCAAGTAAATCAAATGAAACGGGAATGGAACAAATTGTTTTATTGAGTATGGTGTCTTAGGTCTCCATTCCAAGTGGAATCACTCCAAAATACCCTTTTTCACACGTGCTAAAAAATAGCAGAAAATTACTAGTCTAAAATATGGAATTTCGAGGATGAGCTAGTTAACCTATCAAATGCCTAACTTAATCAAGTGAAAATGAAACAGGGTAAATTTCATTATTAACTTGAATGTTTTTATGATCTAATACAAGTGGAATAAACTCAAATGAATCTCATTAGCATGTTCTAAAAAATAACAAAAAATTACTACTATTTGCTATAAGGGACTTCCATAAATTTTAGATTTGTGAATAAGTAAACTAATCCAAGTAGCTCAATGATGTCTATGACCTTACAAATCTGTTCCAAGGATGAAATAATGATTTTCAATCTATAAATAACCTAAAAAAGAACTCACTTCAGCCATTTAACCCAATCCCGCAACAAAAAAACTATCAATAGTAAATGCAGAAGTAGGAAAAACAAGAACAAGAGATGCATGTGAATAAGAAGTGAAAAGAAGAAAAATAAATTATACAAAAGGGCTCTGAGGGATGTCCAAGCCCAAGGAAAATCAAAGTCCTATGAAGGAGACCAAGCTTTAGAAGCTAAAAATGGCACCAAGATTCATTATTTGAAACAATCCGATTACATCCTCACTAGAAATGAAAGTGGAGCTGCAAAAATACAAGTTTTCTCCATAAGAAGACTACGAAATACATGCCTCTACAGGAAAATTCAAATTAGTAATTATAAAAAATGATGTTGAAGCATTATCCTTCAAAGGAGGAATATTTCCCCTCCAAAATCCCTCAAATAGTGGATCTGGTTCCCAACACTAGAAATCTGCATTAAATGACAGGGAACACATTCCTAGTTTTTCTCAATCCGGACTTTTGAGGTCTAAAATTGATCAGGAGCTCAGTACCAAGTGTCGTAAAATGGTCAAAAATGAAAGTGCTCAGAACTGATTGGAACCTGAATGATCGGATAGAGCTCGTCTTCCTGATTCCGGCGCCGCAAACGGTTCGAAAAACGGTCGCCGTATGAGAAAGTTATGCCAAAAACAAAATTTGCCCAATAACCCTTAGTTTTTGGAATTTAAAAAAAAATTAAAAAAAAGAATATTCCACGGAATATTCCTTGGAATATTCCGAGGAATATTCCTTTTGGCCAGCGAATCAGAGGCTGCCACGTGGCAGGCCCGGAGGGCGCCACGTGGCCCTGGGTGACGTCAGCAAAGTTATATGGTGCATATTAAAATTGGGGTGGAGGCGAAGAGGTTTGAACCTCCGACCTGGTTCATAACAACCCCATGCCCTACCGTTGGGCCACAACAACGGAACATGAAAGGAATGCGAAACAAACCTTATTTAAATTTGAAAATGGTTTCGGCGGGAAATGAAGGGGGCCAGCCCCTAAGGGCCAGCCCCCATACACGTGACCGTGGCACAAAACCAAGGGCCAAGACCCCCTAACCGCCGGGCACAAAATCCGAGGTAAACCGCCAACGTCCATAAACATTTATTGTAACTGCAGTTAGCATGGCGGAGTTGTTGGCGGTGGCGCCAAATTTGGCGGCCGCTCCATATTTGGCGGGCTTATCTGGCCGTAACTAAAGTTAACTGGAGGTTTTTTAGGCCAAGCTGGTAGTGGGGAGTAAATGGCCATAACTTTGGCTAGGAAAGTCAGTTTTGGATGAATTTTGTTTTTGGCATAACTTTCTCATACAGCGACAATTTTTCGAGCCGTTTGCGACGCCGGAATTAGGAAGACGAGCTCTATCCGGTCGTTCAAGTTCCAATCAGTTCTGAACACTTTCATTTTTGACCATTTTACGACACTTGGTACTGAGCTCCTGATCACAAAAGTCACCCGTCACCACCATGGTAGGCCTCTATCCTACCATCGAAAGTTGATAGGGCAGAAATTTGAATGAAGCATCGCCAGCACAAGGGCTGTGCGATCCGTCGAGTTATCATGATTCACCGGAGAAGCGGGCAAGCCCGCGCCGGCCTTTTATCTAAAAAATGCATCCCTTCCAAAGAGCCGGGACTTGGTGCACGTATTAGCTCTAGAATTACTACAGTTATCCGAGTAGTATGGTACCATCAAAAAAACTATAACTGAAAGATTAAGCCATGCATGTCTAAGTATGAACTAATTCAGGGATTGAGCTGTTTGGGGGCTCTGTTCATCCGTTTTTGGTGATTCAAAAGCCTATGTCTGCTATTTTCGACCTTCTGAGTCTAATGGCAGAGGTTTTAGAACCAATTGAGGTCATCTTCACCTCGAAATTCTCCATGCAAGTTTAAAGGGCCACCAGGGCCAATTGGGGAAAGTACTGTATAAGGTACAAAATTCACTGTTTAGTGTTTGTGAAAGAGCATGTTTAGCTAATTCCTATCTTCTGATTCTGTATTTACAGTCAGATCTGTCCTTTGAGACACCCATATTCTTGTATTAGCCTTTGCAGCAATTTTAATACAAGAGGACAAGTCTAGTTGGAGAGGCTTGGTCCAGCAGATGTAGCCCAGAGGGGGGGTGAACTGCTTTATCATTTTGATGTCTTTATTTGCTGAAGATGATATGCTAAACAAAACTGATATAAAGTATTAAATAGCAAAAAAAATATAACTTGCATACACACATAATCACCTGTTCAGCTACAGAAAGTTACTTATCTCATTCCGCAAGACCTTAAACTTCAAGTATGTGTATGTCAAAGACTTCTAAGTGTTTACTTGGTTATTTCTTTAGGCAGAGCCTGTAGAGGGCCAGGTAGCCTTTGGAACTCATCCTCTTTTTAGAGGTGACATGTCCGGTGAATGCCCCTACAGTCTATCTCTGTATAAGAAATAATAAGTTTATACATTTTTAGAGGTCATTTGGAGTGTCTAGCTCACAGTTGAAATTATTGGAAATGGATACCTTGCACCCTTAAACAAGTACATTCCATTTTCAGATCAAAAATGGGCCTCCTAAGAAAAATGTACAACCAAAATAAACTTTATAAAAACCAATAGGATTCAATATGATGATGTCAACCATGGGGGATGATTCACCATTTTTGGAGTAAAAAAGTAAAAAGATTAAAAAATTTAAAAATATTAAAACTACTTCAACTTGTATTTTCAACTTATCTCCCTAAGGTTTTACTCAAATTTCAAGCGAGAGTACTCATTGGATACAATATTTAATTTCTCATCCAAGAGTAACCATGTTGATATAATTTTGATTGCAATCACGCTTTTCATGTATTTCTCATTTTTCGTGTAGCAGGGTCTATCGAAAGTATGCTACATGGGTACTCCTTAGATGAGGAATCAAATTTTGCGTCCAATGATTGTCACTACTCGAAATTTGAGTAAATCCATAGGGAGAGAAGTTGAAAATACGAGTTGACAAATAGTTTTTTCTTTCTCCCTCTAAAATTTGATGATGTAATCTAATCTTATATTATTATTTCCACTATTATTTTATAATTTCCTTAGGAGGCTCATTTTAGACCTCAAAATTCCCCTAATTACTCAAGCTCCAAAATTTGTGCAATAATTTCATGATATCCTATTGATTTATTATCCAATCTTGATCCTCCCGTAGTAGGGAGAAAATCCATAGATTATCTCCTCCTCCAAATCTTCATAGTCTGTTCAATATTCTCACAATATTCTACAAAAATAAATAATATTAGGCACAAATATGCAATACCTTTAAACCTTCCTAATGAACAAATTAAAGCTAAAAAAAAATTATTAAGTGTAGAAGGAGAGGTTTAATATAGCCTTCATGTGCCTAAGAAAGGTTAGACGAGCCTTAATTTGTGTCAAATTTAGAGGCCCATCATCCAACACAAATACAAAAGAGATCTCCATAGCTCAACTGGCCACAACCCTTTTCAGGTGGGGTTGGGATTCCAACCATTATGTCCCATTGATGTATCTATACCATTTCCAGCTACTTAAGCAGATTCAACTCCTGTCCAGTTCGAAGATGATAGGGCTAACAACTTCATTGAGCGCATTCAACACATCCACCAACAGGTCCAAGACATATTGGACAAAGATAATGCTAAGTACAAGCAACATCATTATCAACATTGGGTTCCACACAACTTCCAAGTGGGCGACAAAGTTTGGTTACATTTGCAGAAGGAGCGCCTTGCTGGGTGCAACCACAAGCTTCGCCCACTCCAATATGGGCCATACACCATCACCAAGGTTGTAGGGGTTAATTATTTTGAGCTCAACATATCACCATTCCTTGGCTTGCACCCAGTGTTCAATGTGGACCGCCTTTGGCCATAATTTCCACCATTACTAGACACATCAGACGTCACATAACAACTCACACCAACCGAGCTAAACTCAGACTGCAGGGAACATGCCACAACTGATCAGATCATGAACACACATATCAAGAACACTTGTTAGTAGAAGATCCAACCATTTTGGGTCGTCAAAGTTGGCCAACTCTTGCACCATGGAAAGTGGCTCACTAGGGACCAAGTTCAGCAGAAATTCATCCATCTCATGGAGGCACTCAACGCAATGGGGGCCATTGCTTCCTAAGGGGGAGGACTGATCCAGGTGGATATTGGAGGCCACCTTCCTATTCCACTTGGACCCCCATGATGTTTTCTTTCATTTTACTTAATTATAGCACAATTTTAGTTTCCTTAATTATAGCATAATTCACTATTTTTGGCAATTTTTCAGGTCTTGAACTTTGAGAGCCGTTTTGAGGTCCTAAATGACGTTTTTTTTTATGGAAAACAGGAAAACATGGGTTATCAATCAATGTTTGCAGTCGAAATTTGTAGTCCTCGGATAGATATTTCTAACAAGGTATCGAACGCATCAAACGAAGATCTTATGCCAAAGTTACGACCCCGTGAAGTTGATGTACCAATTTACCCCAACGGGGCCCATAGTTCTGGCGCTTCATCTCCTAGGGTTAGGTTTTTGGATGGTTAGGGTTTTCCATTGCTTCTCAATGATAAGTAGGCCTTCAAGCCTCATTGTAACACAATTCATAGGCATGTAGCCGACACATCTCTTCTCAGAGATAAGCTACCATCGCCAGAGCTAGTTTATTTCCATTCTGTATGTAAGCATATTTCAATTCTTTGATATTAATGAAATAAAGTTTTATTTTTACTGCATCTCTGTATTTATGTGTATATTTGTCTTTTGTTTCCTTCCTGCATAAGTTTGGACCAATGAATTTTAAAACATAAAAATTACGTTTTGTGGATTGCATACTTAGCAATGCTAGATAAATTCACTTTTCTAAACCACATAATCATTTATATTTAATATAGCTTCATTTTTTATTAATAAATAATACAACTTAGTAATTGATTCTTTTTTAGATTAAATTTTTATATGTTTTTTATCCTTGGCTTGATGGAGGAAAAACAAAAAACAAATAACTAGTGGGCTAGATCACAATTATAGGAGACTCATTCATGATAATAAAACCTTGTAAGGGTGAGGCATCTATGATTTGTGGTGATATGACATATATCATGGTGTACAATGAACTATATGGGTAAAGTTAAGTGATAACCAATTATTCCATGTGCCACATCAGCATGCATATATCATGTCACATGTGTTTTTTTTTAGGGGTGATTGCTTATTATTTAAATTGGTGATTAAATTAGTTGGATTCCCACGTATGAATATGCATAACTGTTGGCATTGATGTTGTGTTGCACATTCATTAATCATGAAGCTGTTAGATGCAATGTTGATTGGTTGACATTGATGTCAACCTAGAAGATCGAGTTGTTGGTACATGAGTTAATATGTATCACATATGTTTGGTATAGGTGTTTTAATTGGAATAGTTGTTGGCTATGCTTGGTTACAGGTGTTAGTGCAGACACTAGTTGGTAGTTGGTTGTGTAGATGGTTTCTTTGACAACTGTACATGTTCCCTTGTTATTGGCATTAACATGGTACTCACATGTGATATTTTGGCTTGTTTCTTTGACAGTTTTATAGGTGCCGTTGGTATTGGTATTGTAATGCCTCCTCTCATATCTACCCACTTTAACCGGTCTTTTGGGGTAAACATGAGCTGAGGGATACTATGACATGACTCAACCTCCTAGATAACCTCAAGGAAATGGAGTCGAAAAAAATACCTTACTGACTTCCCTTAGGTGTTATAGGACCCCCAAGAGCCAAACCAACCTTCCAAGTGCCCAAACCATGAGTTAACTTGCTTTTCCACTGATCTGGACTCCCATACGCTGGAATAACACTACCTGAATTCAATTGTAACCCTCCAATCGCATGCACAATCCTGCAAGGGAGAGACCACAATGTTTCACCCAGTTCTATGACCGTGAGATCTAAGCCACTTTTTCAGGGCTAGTCTCCAGACCATTGCCGAAAACTTGACAAAACTTTCTAGAATGGTTAATAACACAAGGAAAAAGCCTTTAGCATAAAACCTAACCAAGGACTTGACCTAACCTGGTCTAAGCAAGACAATCATTCCATCAAACACATGGTGAACATGAAATCTACAGGTCATGAATGCATATTTGAACATAGAGATCTGAAACTTATTTGAGAAACATAAAGAAGGTCTAATGCCCTCTCACAATAGTTGCAGTAACATCTATTATGTCATGTATTCATTAATTAGTCATTTACAAGTAAAAACATGATAAGACCCATAAATTTAACCTGTCATAAAACCATGCTTATAACCAGCATATAACCAACATATAACCAGATAAATAATAATGATATAACAACCTTTAAAGCCACATACTAACAAGTATAATTACTCATGAATTACAAGGGTTAAGAGCTCTTATCAATCATATGCAAAAGCCAACCAAGTCAGGGACTTCCACGTACCACTTGACCATAGATTGAGATGAACCAAATCTCTCTTTCAGACAATCACACCCGTGCCATATTCCAAGCATGAATATGGGATCTCATGGGATAAACCAATGCATAAAAAACCAAGTGAATCTAGAGGTTAAACCACCTCCACCCTCACACTACCATGATCTCACCTAAATAGGTCTCGAGATCACAAAACCAAACTAGGCTTGGATGCCTATTGTGGAGGAAATATTTTATGCAGACAAAAACGATCCCTCTAGTCCTATGGGAGGATCTAGCAACAAACTAGACAAATATGTGCAAACTTTCCTAGTTTATATTAGAAAATACAAAGGAAGATAGATGACCTACCTCACTCTGATGCTAACACCCGTTGATGTCGTTCTCGATCTTCTCACTTCCAAGTTCAATCCTCTCTATGCCATTGTGGATGAATACCTACAAGGAAGATCAAACAAAGATGACAAAGGCATACATAGCATAATTCATTCTAACATAAACTATGTGACAGATCAAGGAGTATCACACTAAATGAGTAATGATTTACACACTTATGGAAAGAAAACACATAATGTATTATTAATAGAAAGTAAGGGAAGCATACAACCACTTAAGCCTTGATGTTGGAAGTCTCCTTTGGATGAGTTTTTGAGCACTCCTTTCTCCTTAGCAAAATGGGCAACATTTAAGCATAGTTTCAGCATAGGAAGGCAACCAAGCAATAGCAAACTAGTTGTGGATAGTAGGGATCTCGTTTATAGGGAAGGAGAGGGAGTTAAGGATCCATGAAAGGAGGGAGAGGTTCCACAATTCAATGGAAATATCCATGAAAGTAGGATCAAGGACCAAGAATGGGAGGTCTCGCTCTAATCCTTATTCACTTGTAACCAACTCATCGTTCTCGAGGCTTATAGTAAGAGAAGCTTCTCCTCCACTTTAGGAAAAACTGCCTGAAGAGGTTCAACGTGGGTTTTAATTATAAAAGTTGCACTGGAAATGCTAGGTTAGTATAGTGCAACAAGTTACAAGCAAATGTCATCAGCGGTGAAAAACACGTTGATCTTGAAAACTAGGTATTTGACAAGCTTTCTCAGAAATTCTTTCAGGGAATTTTTTCTTCTTTTGTCCAGGGATGTTTCTATATATGTTTCATGGTGAATACACTGACAAATTTTTTCATTTTGACGCTTCAAGATACGGGATAGGAAGTGTGACAAAATACTGTGTAACAATGCCTTAGAATTCCTTAACCATCCATTTAGGACTTTGCCTGTCTCCACCCACCATTTGAGGGATTCCCGGAGAAAACCATCTCCTCCCCCCTGTTGAGATTGCAACAAGATGATGGAGCTTAGTGAAAAGAGTCGCCTTCACTAAGTGGGCCCGTAGGCAAATTATGGCGCAAGTTCTAGTTTTGATCACAGTGTGGATGATCACAGTATGGGTGATCATAGTATGAGTGATCACAGTGTGGATGATCACAGTGTGGGTGACCACAGTGTGGGTGACCACAGTGTGGGTGACCACAGTGTGGGTGACCACAGTGTGGATGATCACAGTATGAGTGATCAAAGTCTATTTTTAGACTGGCTGTCAAAAATAGAAAAGTCAAATATTATTGTCTCATAATAATATTTGGACTATAAACTTGATCTTATTCTCTTGGAGCACTTCAGGATGAGCTACGGATGTGGTACATGTAGATCCCAGAGGGAAATATGTGGTTACCTATGGGATGACTAATATTTTCATGCATGACTTTAGTTAGAACTCAATCAGTTGAGTTTGGTGGAGTTGATTGTGGAGTTGATGGAGTTGTGTTCAGTTTGACTTGGTTAAACTAGTTGTAGTTAGTCTAACTGCAAATAGACTAATGATGAGTTGTTAAACTAATTATTAACTCATAATACAACTATAGAATACATCAGTTAACTCAGTTGCATGTCAGTTCATGTTCAGTTCAGTAGGGACAGGTGTTAGAGAATCAGATTGCTATCAGTTGTGACTATAGTTGTGCATCAGATCTTGCACAATCAAGGGATTGAGTATGCCAATGAGTTTGCTCATGTATTTTCCCAGTATTATAGCCTCTTCTCACGTCTTACAAAGTGTGAGTGATTCTTTGGAGGTGAAATACGAGTTTGGTAAACCATTCTCATTCATTCTTGAGCAGGTATTGAGCAGTGGAGGCAGGCAAGCAGTGGAATAGATTTGGAGATAAGATCTTAGCTGTATTGTGTGTAACAGGTGGAGCTGGTACTGGATTGCTTGTGATAAGCATTGTACTTTGTAATGTTACATGGTCTCAATCATTAATATACAGATAGTGTGGGGTTTTTAGCGAGATGCTTTCCCCGGGTTACATACTGTGTTAATGTGTGAATGCTCTTGATGTTTTATTGTTATTGATGCTGCTATATTGATGATCAACGTAAAGGAGCTTATGTATTGTGTATGTATTCCGCAATAGTACATGATCAGGATAATCTCTGTTGAATATGTGTTAAATTATTCAAAATTTCTACATGGTATCAACGCGAGCTAGATAATTGTAGAAAAAATTTCTACATGGTATTGGAGCTGTTGATCATCAGATCTACTATTCAGGAAGTGTTTACATTCTATTTCTTCAGGCAGAGTCTGTAATCGGGCCAGGTAGCCTCTGGATTCATCCTTCCTTTGGAAGGTGAGATATCCGGTGAATGCCCATACAGTCAATCTCTGTACGAGAAATATTGTGTTCTCACGAATCTTAGATCCGAGGCGGTTGAGTTGGTTGCTGGTGGAATTCGAATTTGCAGCAGTGTTTTCTTGGTGACAACGCAGCAATGTCTTTCAACGGATTGCGATTGGAGTATGCTCTTGAGGGCAGCTCAAACTATATTGCATGTAAGGACAGGATGGAGGTAGTATTGGATGATAATAGGCTGAAGGAGTTCATAGAGACGGATGTCCCAAAGCCTACTGATGCTACTCAAGCTGATGCTTGGCAAAAGAAGACCGCAAAATGTCGAAGGATTCTGTTGGAGAGCGTGAAGGATCACATTGTGTCCAGCCTCCATGGAAAGGCTACTCCATATTTTACGTGGAAATCATTGACAGAATTATTCCAAAGCAAGAGCGATCAGAGGAAGCTGGCGCTCAAAGATTAACTCAGAAACATCAAATGCGAGAAGGGTGACAGTATTCCCAAGTATCTCACGAAGTTCACTCAGTGTCGAGATGAGCTGGGAAGTGTGGGGGTTACTGTCGATGATGAGGACTTGGTGAGCTTCGCTCTCCTTGGTTTTCCGAAGAGTTGGCATTCCTATCAGGATTCTGTCAATGGTCGGGAGAAATTGCCAGGATGGGAAAGACTATGGTCAAATCTTGTGTAGGAGGAGATCAGGCGGAGTACCAGGGACGGATCTTCGTCAAATGGAGCTGATGAAGAGAATTGTGCTTTGGCTGCCAAGAAAAGAAAGGGAAGAGCAAGAAAGCTTCTCAGTCTGGTGCGAAAGGCAAGAAGCAGGATATGTCCAAGGTGAAGTGTTTTCACTGTCACCAGCACGGACACTATGCCACTAATTGTCTGCAGAAGAAGAAGAACAAGCAGGCTGCTGGATCTTCAGCAGGAGAGGCTCTAGTCTCACAGTTTGAGCTTGATTTTTCATTGATCGCATGCTTGGTTTCAAGTGTGATGGGATCGGTGTGGTTCTTGGACAGTGGTGCGTCTTTTCACATGACGGGAGATAGAGATTTGTTCTCTGATCTGGAGGACAAAGATCTTGGAGTGCACATCGAGATGGGCGATGATGGTAGATACAGTGCGATCGGTGTCGGTACCATTTCCTTTGAGAGAGAGTCTGGTAAACCCTTTGTATTGAAGGAAGTCATGCATGTTCCAGGATTGACGAAGAATCTCATCTCAGTGGCGATGTTAGAAGACAAGGGGTATGATGTTGTTTTCAACGAGGGAAAGGCTTGCCTCTGCGACAAGACAACTGGTGAGACCCGGAAGATAGGGGTTCGAGTGAGGAACCTTTATCAGTTGCATGTAGATGGATGCGCAGCAATGGCGGGCAAGGCAGAAGGATTGGTGAGCCGGGATGATGGCGAGTTGTGTCACAGGAGATTGGGTCACCTTCACCATGGAGCCTTGAAGATACTACAGCAGATCACTACAGGGCTTCCTAAAGGCACACTTGCGCAGTCAGATCAGTGCAAGGGGTGTACTTTGGGGAAGTTTGTGAAAGCCACCTTTCACGAGAAGGATAGTCGCGCCACGACGATCCTTGAGAGAATTCACACAGACGTGTGTGGACCTTTCTCAGTTGCTTCGACAACAAAACACAGGTATTATGTGATTTTTGTTGATGATTTCTCTCATAAGTGCTGGATCTTCTTCATGCAGAAGAAGAGCAAGACATATTCAAAGTTCTGTGAATTCAAAGCACTGGTCGAGAAGGAGTCGGGGAAGAAGGTGAAGGCTCTTAGGAGCGATAATGGTGGTGAATACATCTCAGACGAGCTCAAGGATTTCTGCAAGGCAGAAGGGATTCGAAGACAGCTCATAGCTCCCCATAACCCACAGAAGAACGGGGTAGCTGAGCGGAAGAACAGAACGACTGTGGGTGCTGCACGGGCAATGTTGCATGATCAAGGCCTACCCCTTCACTTGTGGGCGGAAGCATGCAATACAACAGTTTATGTGCAGAATCGTTGTCCTCATAGGATACTTGGCATGAGTACACCCGAGGAGGCTTATTCTGGTAAGAAGCCTGATCTTTCTCATTTGAGGATTTTTGGTGCTAACGTTTACATGCATGTGACGAAGGATGCCAGGAAGAAGTTGGAACCGACTGCAGAGGTTGGGATATTTGTGGGGTACACTGATACACCCCACAACTATCGTGTGTATTTGCCAGACAGTGATAAAACTGTCGTGCGACGGGATATAAAATTTCAGGAGGAGAAAGCCATGAAGTGTTCGCTTGAGAGGGAGCTACACTTGCATGCAGATGAGGAGCTATTAGTTCCTAAGGATGAGCTTCAGGACGTGGATCAGCCACAGGACGAGGTTCATGGAGTGGAAGAGACCACTCATGCAGTGCCAACCATCAGAGGGCGAAAGCGCTTGACAGAAGCTGAGCGACTGGCTCAAGATGCAGAGAAATTTGTAGGACCACCTACAGCCCAACGCAGGCAGAGACAGTCACCTGATCGGTACACTGGATACATGGCTCTTATGAGCAAGTGTGTTGTGACTGAGCCATCCTCTTTCGAGGAAGCTGTGGAGGATCCCGCATGGGTAGACGCCATGGTGGAAGAGTATGATTCTATTGTCAGAAATAGTGCATGGGAGATTGTTCCTAGACCGGAAGGGAAATCAGTGGTGGGTTCGAGATGGATCTACAAGGTCAAGCTGGCAGCTGACGGGAGTGTGGAGAAGTACAAGGCAAGATTTGATGCCCGAGGCTTTTCACAGATAGAGGGGATCGATTATGAGGAGACCTTTGCACCTATCGCAAGGTATTCTTCCATACGGACGATTCTTGCTCTCTCAGCGCAGATGGGATGGAACATTCATCAGATGGATGTGAAGACTGCGTTCCTCAACAGAGTCATTGAGGAGGAGGTGTACATTGAGCAACCCGAAGGCTTTGAGGTCTTCAGTAGCGAGTCGCATGTGTGCAGGCTCAAGAGAGCGCTGTATGGGTTGAAGCAAGCACCACGTGCTTGGTACACATGGATAGACAGCTATTTCACAGGACTTGGATTCTCCAAGAGCGAGGCGGATCCTAACCTATACCAGATTGTGGTGGAGGGTAAGTTGCTTATCATTGTACTGTATGTTGATGATTTGATTCTAACGGGTGATGAGCTGTTGATACTATCATGCAAGAAGGATCTTGCTACAAAGTTTGAGATGAAGGACTTGGGCCTCCTTCACTATTTCCTAGGATTGGAAATATGGCAGCGCAGTGGTGGACTGTTTGTTTCTCAGGGCAAGTATGCTCGGGAGATACTGGAGAAGTTCAACATGCATGGCTGCAAGCCTGTTGATACTCCTCTTCCTGGAGGTTGGAGGAAGGAGGATGCCACTTCGGGAGAAGAAGTGGATGCCACTGTTTATCGACAGTTGGTGGGGTCGCTGATGTATTTGGTCAATACATGATCTGATATATGCTATGTAGTTAACCAGCTTTCACAAGCTATGGTTAAGCCTACCAAGCTCTTCTGGAAGGCGGGCAAGCATGTATTGCACTACTTGAGAGGCACATCGGGATATGGTTTGTGGTACAGACAGGAGGATGAGGTGAAGCTATGTGGCATCACGGATGCAGATTGGGTAGGGAGCCCAACGGACAGAAAGAGCACATCAGGAGGGGTATTTAGTATTGGATCGACAGTAGTTTCTTGCTACAGTAGGAAGCAGAGATCCGTGGCACTCAGTTTAGCGGAGGCCGAGTATATGGTAGCAAGTTTGGCTGCATGCGAGGCTATATGGATGAGGAAGATCCTTGTTGGTTTGTTCGGTTCTCATTTGGATCCTACTATGATTTACTGTGATAACCAGAGTTGCATTAAACTCTCGGCTAATCCTGTATTTCATGATAGATCTAAGCATATTGACATCAGGTACCATCATATCAGAGATTGTGTGCAGCAGAGGATCATGTTGCTTTCATACATTCCAACGGAGGATCAAGATGCTGATATTATGACGAAGGCTCTCACCAGGAGCAAATTCGAGTACCACCGAGGCAGGATAGGGTTACTGATAATCCATATCTTTTCGAGAGGGAGTGTTGAGATTGCAACAAGATGATGGAGCTTAGTGAAAAGAGTCGCCTTCACTAAGTGGGCCCGCAGGCAAATTATGGCGCAAGTTCTATTTTTGATCATAGTGTGGATGATCACAGTATGGGTGATCATAGTATGAGTGATCACAGTGTGGATGACCACAGTGTGGGTGAACACAGTGTGGGTGACCACAGTGTGGGTGACCACAGTGTGGATGATCACAGTATGAGTGATCAAAGTCTATTTTTAGACTGGCTGTCAAAAATAGAAAAGTCAAATATTATTGTCTCATAATAATATTTGGACTATAAACTTGATCTTATTCTCTTGGAGCACTTCAGGATGAGCTATGGATGTGGTACATGCAGATCCCAGAGGGAAATACGTGGTTACCTATGGGATGACTAATATTTGCATGCATGACTTCAGTTAGAACTTAATTAGTTGAGTTTGGTGGAGTTGATTGTGGAGTTGATGGAGTTGTGTTCAGTTTGACTTGGTTAAACTAGTTGTAGTTAGTCTAACTGCAAATAGACTAATGATGAGTTGTTAAACTAATTATTAACTCATAATACAACTATAGAATACATTAGTTAACTCAGTTTCATGTCAGTGCATGTTCAGTTCAGCAGGGACAGGTGTTAGAGAATCAGATTGCCATCAGTTGTGACTATAGTTGTGCATTAGATCTTGCACAATCAAGGGATTGAGTATGCCAATGAGTTTGCTCATGTATTTGCCCAGTATTATAGCCTCTGCTCACGTCTTACAAAGTGTGAGTGATTCTTTGGAGGTGAAATATGAGTTTGGTAAACCATTCTCATTCATTCTTGAGCAGGTATTGAGCAGTGGAGGCAGGCAAGCAGTGGAATAGATTTGGAGATCAGATCTTAGCTGTATTGTGTGTAACAAGTGGAGCTGGTACTGGATTGCTTGTGATAAGCATTGTACTTTGTAATGTTACATGGTCTCAATCATTAATATACAGATAGTGTGGGGTTTTTAGCGAGATGCTTTCCCCGGGTTACATACTGTGTTAATGTGTGAATGCTCTTGATGTTTTATTGTTATTGATGCTGCTATATTGATGATCAACATAGAGGAGCTTATGTATTGTGTATGTATTCTGCAATAGTACATGATCAGGATAATCTCTGTTGAATATGTGTTAAATTATTCAAAATTTCTACACCCCCAACCCTTGGGATTTTCTTGAGACCACCTCACCCAGAACCAAAAACCTTCCGGAAAGTCAAAGCTCAACCAAGAATGAATCCCATCACACCATGGATATCCAGAAATGGCAAGGCAAGGCTGAAACCACTGTCAAACTAGGAAAAACGCACGCTAATGAAAACAAATGAATCAAATACACACATGCATATACCATGCATGCCAAATCTAGCTAGGAAATCATACATGCAACCTATTACATGCAATTATTCTTGTTGAATTCGATTGATCCATCCTTTCCTTGCTTTCCTTGTCCTTGATTTCCTTTGCTTGCTTGCTTTCTTTCTCCTCTTGGTGCGCTTCTCCTCTATGAAACCAATTCCAAAAATAAACTGACAAAAGGCTGACCAAAGTTGTGAACTGATCCTCATAAGCCCTTTTTTATCATTGAGGCCTCTAATTTCTTCATTTTCCTCTATTTTTCCTTCAATTTCCCTTTCATTCAAACCTGTGACCTTTCATCTCCCTTTTCTCCTATTTTCTTTTATTTTCATAAATAAATGCCAATAATGCCCTTTTTCCTTTTCACTGCCTTTGGAAATTTCCTTAGCCATAAATAAACAACAAGTGATGCCCACTAGGATATTTTTCCCAACATTAAGCTTGGAATACGTGTCCCATTGCCTTGGTCTTATTTTTCCTTTATTAACTTTATTTCATGAACCTTTAACCTAGGGATGTTACAGACCTCTCCCCCTTAGGGGAGCACCGTCGTTGGTGTTCTGTGACACCTACAACTAGCAAAATCACTAAAAACCAAAACATAATGCCCATGGAGCTTTATAGCTTAGCTCGATGCAATATTTACAATGAACAACCTGCACAAAAGCAAAACCATCATGAAAAACATGACAACATAACAACCATACCGCTTATTGGAGATCTATAACATAACTCGTTGTGGTATTTACAATAAATATGTTACATAAATATGTACATATGATAAAAAATCATTTTCCTCCACCGATAAATAATGAAGGATACATAGCCCGCATCTGATCAACCATATCCCATGTAGCTTCATCGTGCCCAAAGTGCTTCCACTACACTTTAAATTGCTCGATTTCTAAGTTCTGGAGCATGAGTTGTTTCCACTGCAATATTCACTGAAGTTCCAGCTGGAATTTTCCTTCTGGCTCCACCTACAATACCGACTAATCAATAACATGATCAAATTCTTTCACATATATTTTAAGTAATGAAACATGGAAAACATCATGGAATTTCATTATCGGAGGCAATGCAAGTTTGTAGGCCACTGGTACAATCCCCTCAAGGATCTCAAAAAGCCTGAAATATCAAGGTGCTAACTTCGCACACAATCCAATCCTCATGGAGCTCTTCTTGGGCTTGATGCACAAGTACACATGCTCCCCAACCTGAAACTCCATAAATTCCCTGTGCTGATATGTATAACTCTTCTATCCTATGCTACCTTTAGATTCTTCTTGATAACCTACATTTCCTATTCCATCTCAGCCAACATGTTCGATCCATTTAGTACCTTGTTCACTAGATCACTCCAGTTGATGAGATTATTACAACTTCGCCCATAAAGTGCCTCAAATGGACTCATCCTCAGTGACTCTTGATAACCATTGTTGTAAGAAAACTCCACCAGTGGAAGATACTCCTCCCACCTCATTTACATATGCATGACATACATCCTCAACGTATCCTCCAATATCCTGTTGACCCTCTCTGTCTGTCGAGATGATAAGTTACACTGAAGACCAACCCTGTACCCAAACCTACAAATAAATCCTTCAAAAACCTAGAAGTGAACTTAACATATCTATCTGACACAATATTCTTCAAAACACTATGCAACCGTACTATATGTCTGATGAAGACTTGTGCTACTTCACTAGCTGAATAAGTAGACTTAACTACTATAAAGTGAGCTATCTTGGTCAACCTATAAACCAAAAGCATGATGGAATCATGCTTCTTCGATGTCCTCGACAAAAATAGAATGAAATCCATGTAAATGACCTTCCATTTCCACTCTGGAACTAGAATAAGCTGTAGCAAACCACCTGGGTGCTTACACTCAGGTTCCACTTGCTGACAGTCCAGACATTTAGCAACAAACTATGCCACTTCCTTCTTCAAGTTCAGCCAATATTAGAACTTCTTCACAACTGTCAATGTCTTATGACATCCTAGTGTTGGCATTATGATTCTGGTATGGATCTATGTTACAGATGTTGTACTTGATGGCAACACCCGTGGCAATGCTCTGATCAGGCTCTCAAAATGTTGAAAATTAAGAAGTACGCAGGAGAACAGTTCAGAAGATGCGTACACCAAGTACACCGTGAAGGGACCGCAACCAGACACGTAGGTCACCCGTTCAGGAGGTGCGTACCCCCAGTTTCACTTACTTCAAGGCAGAGAAGCGCGTTCACGTGGTGTTTCCTATGTTTGGCCCATGGTATTTAGCCGCCGCTCTTGATTCTATGGTTTTGGCCCGTGGTATTGTTTTATATTATTATTATTATTGAGCCCCATGTTTTTGGGCCCCTGGTATTGGTTATCTATGGTTTTGATCCATGAATTTAGGAGGAGCTTGCCTATATAAAGCAAAGGAGATCACTTGGCTAAGTATCTTTTGCAATTGAATATCTTAAGATCTGAAATATTGGGTTATTGTCTTAAAATCTTATCTATATGAAAGTGAAGTTGAAAGCGAATCTGTGAAGGGTGATCTCTTGAGTGCATGATCAGATCTGGGCATCTGACTAACTGTGGCACACTGGTGGACTGCCAATTTGGCCCTAATCAGAAGTACGCAGGTGATTAACGGTACAGGTGCGTGGGTACGCAGAGCAGAAACAGGAGAGCTGCGTGGGTACGCAGAGCAGAAGAAGGGGTACTGCGTGGGTACGCAGAGCAGAAGAAGGAGAGCTGCGTGGGTACACAGCGCGACAAAGGTTCAGGTGTGTACGGACAACAAAAGTACGTGGGACGATAGTATCTTTGAGTGCGTGGCTTCAGTAAAGGTACGCGGCGCGATAGTGTCTCTGGGTGCGTACCTACAGTAACAGTACGCAGCGCGATTGAAGAAGCAGTGCGTGGGTACGCGGTGCAGCAGAAGGCTCTCTGCGGGTATACGCAGGGAAGCAGAAGGTGAAGTGCGTAGCGACACAGGCCACAGAAAGAAAAACTGCGTATCTGTCTTAAGATCTTCTGTTGACTGAATTTTTCTGTTGATAAGGTGTTCTGGGTTAGTTCTGTTATTGTTGATCTGGTTACTGCAGTTGACTGTGTAATTTACATGTACTTGATGATCATTTGATGCTTATGGATCCAGTTTGAAAATTTATGAAAAGTGGTCCTTGTAAGAAAAGAAGTAGGGGGTTGTAGCTCCCTTCCAGGAAAGACTGGAAAACGAGAGAGAGTTGTAGCTCTCTGCAGGTTGCAGCCTGTGTACTGGTAAAGGACTGCACCAGTACAAAATCATTGTAAAAGGAGTTTCTAATTTGAAAGAAGATAGAGACATATTGCAGCAGGTGGTTTTCACCCACATTGGGTTTCCACCTTATATCTGGTGTTCTTTGGTGTGACTATCTATTTTTTTCTTGTTCATGCTCATTATTTTATGGTACTGATATGCAAAAATAATTCAAAGTATAAATAAGGAAGATTTGTTAAAAGAACTCGATAATACTGATTCACCCCCCCTCTCAGTATTATTTCCAACAATTGGTATCAGAGCAGGTCCTTCGGAGAAGCTTGATCGCTTGAAGGAAGATCATTCATCATGAGCAACTACGAGAGGGAAGCATCAATCAGGCCACCAATTTTTGAT
This sequence comes from Pinus tabuliformis, assembly GCA_031772625.1. Classification (NCBI taxonomy): domain Eukaryota; kingdom Viridiplantae; phylum Streptophyta; class Pinopsida; order Pinales; family Pinaceae; genus Pinus; species Pinus tabuliformis. Next base: position 51,794,699 of record CM062814.1, on the reverse strand, counting down.
GGGACAAACTTCAATTATTGGAAGGTAAGAGTTACTGCCTATCTTCAATTAATACTGATTCACCCCCCCCTCTCAGTATTATTTCCAACAATTGGTATCAGAGCAGGTCCTTCGGAGAAGCTTGATCGCTTGAAGGAAGATCATTCATCATGAGCAACTACGAGAGGGAAGCATCAATCAGGCCACCAATTTTTGATGGGACAAACTTCAATTATTGGAAGGTAAGAGTTACTGCCTATCTTCAATCTCTTGGTACAAAAGTTTGGGATATCATAGATACAGGCTACACTTTTCCTTCAGCTACTCCTACAGATACGACCGAAAAGAAGAAATATGAAACAAATGCTAAAGCAGTCAATACTTTGCTGGGATGCTTATCTCAAACAGAATTCGTAAAGGTTATGCAATATAAATCCGCAAAAGAAATATGGGACAAGATTGTCTTGAGCTACGAAGGAGATGAACAGGTAAAGCGTGCTAAACTTCAAACTCTCAGGATTCAGTATGAGAATCTTAGGATGTATAATGATGAAAGTGTGGCTAACTATTTTCTTGGGGTAGATGAGATTGTTAATTGCATGAAAAACTTGGGTGAAGAAATAAAAGAGGCTATTGTGGTTGAACAAGTTCTAAGATCATTGTCCCCCAAGTTTGAATCTAAAGTGTCTGCAATAGAAGAAAAGGAAAATCTATGAATTCTTACTATGTCTCAGCTTCACGGAATTCTAACTACTTATGAAATGAGAAAGGGAGGTCCTTCAGACAGAAGAGAAGCTGCTTTCAAGGCTTCAGGCAAAGGAGATTATTATGAAGCAAGTCACGTGCCAGAAGAAGAAGAGGAAGAATCAAATTTTGTCAGAAATCTTCAAAGGGGTTCTGGAAGGTTCAGAGGTAAGTTACCTTTTAAATGCTTTGCTTGTGGAAGAGTAGGCCATTATGCTGCAAAATGTCCTTATAAGGATAAAGGAAAGGAACCTACTAGATGGAACAAGAAACAGAGTGCAAATAAGAAAAGCTACTACACTCATGAAGATAGTGATGGTCTATCAAATAGTGATGAAGATGAACGAGGTAATGACTATAAATTGTTAATGGCATTTGAAGATGATGATTATATGGATGCTATAGATGTGGATAGCCTTTATGAAGAAATTACTAGACTCAAGAGATGTATAGAAGAAAAGAATATGATCATTGATACTCTACAATTTCAAATTGATGAAAAGGAAAAACATCTTGAAAAATTAGAAGGTGAAATTGTTGGTCTTAGAAAAGAGATTGAGAAAACAAAAGCTATTAATCTTAAGTTTGTCAAAGGATCTGAAACTTTGGATGAGATTATCAATGTACAACATTCTCCACTAAACAAGACAGGTCTGGGCTATAATGGAGAAACTTCTCAAGCATCCACCTCAAAAAGTTATCTTGATGCAGCAAGAAGAAATGAGCAAAAGCACAATGGAGACCATCAGGTAAAGCAGGGATGAATTGCAAACAGAGACTATCAGGGGCAATCCATCTTAAGGGTGAACAAAAGCTACAACTAGCCACAGGTAAAATCTTCTCAATTTGGTTCAAGAATGGATGACAATAGAAATTACAATCATTTGGCCGGTAGATTTGATAACCGCAGAAGTTTCTTCAATGGACAATGCTTTTCTTGCCATAACTTTGGTCACAAAGCAGCGCAATGTGTTGCATATAAAACAATCATGACTAGAGAAGCTCAAAAACAAAGAAGTATGACCGGGATTACAAAAAGGACCTATAACAACTTTTCGGTTCTTGAAAATGAAGTTGAATGTTCTATTTGCAATAACTTTGGTCATGAAGATTCTGAATGCAGGAGCAGGTTTCAGCAGACAAAGGAACAAGCCTCAAGCACCAAAACATGGAGAATAAAGGAACCACAACCAGAAAGATGTGGGATAGCATTTTATGCAGAGGGACAGGAAAATCTATGGTACATTGACAGTGGATGTTCGGAGCATATGACAGGTGATAAAGAAAAACTTGAATCATATTCTGCTCTAGAAAAAGGAAAGAAAGTTTCTTTTGGAAATGATACTCCTGCAACTATAAAAGGAAAAGGCACTGCTCAGTTAAAAGAAAAGGTCAAAGCGGGAAATGTTTTGTATGTTGATGGATTGAAACATAATCTTCTAAGTGTCAGCCAGATGTGTGATCAAAGAACCGAGGTGATATTCAGATCAAATGGATGTCTTGTTCGTGATCTTGATACAGGTAAAACAGTTATCAAAGGTAAAAGAACTCCAAATAATCTATACATATTTGAAGAAGGACAACAACAATGCTTTCTAAGCAAGGATGATGAACACTGGTTATGGCATCGGAGGTTGGGGCATCTAAGCTTTTCACAAATAAGGAAAGCATGCAAATATCAGGCAGTTCGCGATCTTCCAGATATCAAAATTCCAGACAACACCATATGCAAATCATGTCAGTTTGGAAAGCAAACCAGAACTAACTTTCCAGAGAAGGAAGGATCAGCTAGCATGCCTCTTGAGCTAGTACATACAGATACATGTGGTCCATTTAGGAAAAGGACACCTCGAGGAGAAGAATACTTGATATTATTCATTGACGACTTCTCCAGGTTTGTCTGGTTAGGACTTATGAAGCACAAAGATGAAGCATTCAAAAAATTCAAATCCTTCAAAGCCTTGGTTGAAAATGAATCAGGACACAAAATTAAGTGCCTCAGATCCGAAAGAGGTGGGGAGTTTACCTCAAATGAATTTTTCGATTTCTGTGAAGAACATGGGATAAGAAGAGAATTCTCTACAGCTAGAACTCCTCAGCAAAATGGAATTGTGGAAAGAATGAACAAAACAGTCCAACAAATGGCTCGTGCTATGCTTGATGAGTCGGGAACTCCCGCAACTTTCTGGGGTGAAGATGCACATGCTGCGATTGTTATTCTCAACAAAACAAATGTCCGGGTGAACAACACTCAAACCCCTCATGAGCTCTGGTGTGGTGAGACTCCTTCGGTAAAGCACTTCAAAATCTTTGGGAGCAAATGTTATATTAAGAATACTGATGAGCAACTTGGCAAACTTCAACGTAGAGCAGATGAAGGCATTCTTCTTGGTTATTCTCCTCATAGCAAAGCATACAAGTGCTACAATAAAAGACTTGGCAAAATTGTTGACAGCATTGATGTAGTGGTTGATGAGAAGGGATACATTCCTAAGAAAGTACATCATGAAGACATCAAAGAAGATGAAGGCTACCCTCAAAGACAGAATGATGAAGAAGAAGAACCTCAAGAAGAACCAGAGGAGCAGACAAGAATAGAAGAGAAGACTCCATCCAGATATGTTCAGAAGAATCATCCAGAATCTCAGATTGTGGGGCAGAAAGAAGCAGTGTACAAACAAGAAGAACAATTGCAGAAGCCTCAAGCTATTTGGCATTACTCTCCTCCACTGAACCACAAAATGTGAAAGAGGCATGCAAAGATGAATGTTGGGTCAAAGCAATGGATGAAGAACTTGAGCAGATCGAAAAGAATAACACTTGGGAGTTGGTTCCTAGACCAAAAGATAAAAATGTTATAGGGACAAAATGGGTCTTCAAAAATAAATTGAATGAAAATGGAGAAGTAATTAGAAACAAGGCTAGACTTGTTTGTAAAGGGTATGCGCAGCAAGAAGGAATAGACTTTGAAGAAACCTTTGCTCCTGTTGCAAGACTTGAGGCCATCCGAATGTTCCTTGCTCTCTCAAGCTTTCAAAACTTCAAAGTATTTCAAATGGACGTGAAATCAGCCTTTCTGAATGGAGACTTGGAAGAAGAAGTATACATTGAGCAGCCAGATGGGTTCATTCTTGGAAATGATCCAAATCTTGTATGCAGATTGAAAAAGGCTCTCTATGGTCTCAAACAAGCTCCAAGGTCTTGGTACTATCGTTTGGACAAATATCTTCATCAACAAGGTTTTTGAAAAGGATCAGCGGATAGCAATCTTTATATAAAAGTTGAAAATGACAAATTGCTAATACTTGTTGTGTATGTAGATGACATTTTCTTTGGCAGCAATGAAGAAGCTATGAGTCAAAGCTTTGCCTTGGTCATGCAGAAAGAATTTGAAATGTCCTTGCTGGGAGAACTGACATATTTCCTTGGTTTGCAAATCCAACAAAAAGAAGGAGGAATCTTTTTGTCTCAAACCAAGTATCTCAAACAGATTTTGAAGAAATATGGCATGGAAGATGCAAAAACAGTATGTACACCCATGATCACAGGATGTAGCCTCAGTGCAAATGATGAATCTGCAGCAATGCATCAACCAACCTACGGATCTATGATTGGAAGTTTACTTTATCTGACAGGTACCCGACCGAACATCATGCATGCAGTTGGAATAGTTGGAAGATTTCAGGCAAATCCAAAGGAGACTCATCTTCAGGCAGTGAAGAGAATTTTCAAATATCTTCAAGGGACTCAAAATTATGGCTTATGGTATCCTAGAGATACAGATCTCACACTTCATGCTTATACAGATGCAGATTGGGCCGGAATCGTGGATGACAGGAAAAGCACAAGTGGTGGTGCGTTCTTTATGGGTTCCAGACTAGTATCTTGGTTCAGCAAGAAACATAGTTCGATTGCCTTGTCTACAGCCGAAGCGGAATATGTTGCTGCTGCATCTTGCTGCACTCAACTCCTTTGGATGATGCAGACTTTGCAGGATTTTCAGATCACTTGTACACCACCTATCCCCATCTTATGTGATAACACAAGTGCAATCAACATCTCAAAGAATCCTGTCATGCATTCAAAAACCAAGCACATACCAATCAAGTATCATTTTCTCCGGGAACAAGTGCTTCAACAGAAGGTCAAGTTGGAGTATGTTCCTTCTAAGGAACAAGTTGCTGATATACTCACCAAACCATTGCCCAGGGAGACCTTTGAATACCTCAGGCAAAAGCTGGGGGTTGTTGATGCATCATCTTATTGTTGAAACTCTTCTGATTGATGGTTGTATGCAAGGTTCATCTGGGGTATATGCGTACATGTGCTGGGTTGCGGTTTGATTGAAGATAAAATGGCACAGGTTCAGGGGGAGCATATAATGCATTGTTGGCATTATGGAGGATGTACAGGAAGAGATCATGGATGCTGGTCTAAATATAGCTGCAATATGTCTCTATCTCTTTCATGGTTCATATTCAGGGGGAGCATGTTCTTAGGGGGAGCATAACCCTTTGCCCTTGATGTCAAAGGGGGAGAATGAAGTTGAAGATTTTGAGGTTGCCATCAAGTCCAAAGGGGGAGATTGTTGGCATTATGATTCTGGTATGGCTCTATGTTACAGATGTTGTACTTGATGGCAACACCCGTGGCAATGCTCTGATCAGGTTCTCAAAATGTTGAAAATTAAGAAGTACGCAGGAGAACAGTTCAGAAGATGCGTACACACAGGTACACCGTGAAGGGACCGCGGCCAGACACGAAGGTCACCCGTTCAGGAGGTGCGTACCCCCAGTTTTACTTACTTCAAGGCAGAGAAGCGCGTTCACGTGGGGTTTCCTATGTTTGGCTCGTGGTATTTAGCCCGCCGCTCTTGATTCTATGGTTTTGGCCCGTGGTATTGTTTTATATTATTATTATTATTGAGCCCCATGTTTTTGGGCCCCTGGTATTGGTTATCTATGGTTTTGATCCATGAATTTAGGAGGAGCTTGCCTATATAAAGCAAAGGAGATCACTTGGCTAAGTATCTTTTGCAATTGAATATCTTAAGATCTGAAATATTGGGTTATTGTCTTAAAAGCTTGATCTATATGAAAGTGAAGTTGAAAGCGAATCTGTGAAGGGTGATCTCTCGAGCGCATGATCAGATCTGGGCATCTGACTAACTGTGGCACACTGGTGGACTGCCAATTCGGCCCTAATAAGAAGTACACAGGTGATTAACGGTACATGTGCGAGGGTACGCAGAGCAGAAACAGGAGAGCTGCGTGGGTACGCAGAGCAGAAGAAGGGGTACTGCGTGGGTACGCAGAGCAGAAGAAGGAGAGCTGCGTGGGTAAGCACCGCGACAAAGGTTCAGGTGCGTACGCACAACAAAAGTACGCGGCACGATAGTATCTTTGAGTGCGTGGCTTCAGTAAAGGTACGCGACGCGATAGTGTCTCTGGGTGCATACCTACAGTAACAGTACGCAGCGCGATTGAAGAAGCAGTGCGAGGGTACACGGTGCAGCAGAAGGCTCTCTGCGGGTATATGCAGGGAAGCAGATGGTGAAGTGCGTAGCGACGCAGGCCACATAAAGAAAAACTGCGTATCTGTCTTAAGATCTTCTATTGACTGAATTTTTCTTTTGATAAGGTGTTCTGGGTTAGTTCTGTTATTGTTGATCTGGTTACTGCAGTTGACTGTGTAATTTACATGTACTTGATGATCATTTGATGCTTATGGATCCAGTTTGAAAATTTATGAAAAGTGGTCCTTGTAAGAAAAGAAGTAGGGGGTTGTAGCTCCCTTCCAGGAAAGACTGGAAAACGAGAGAGAGTTGTAGCTCTCTGCAGGTTGCAGCCTGTGTACTGGTAAAGGACTGAACCAGTACAAAATCATTGTAAAAGGAGTTTCTAATTTGAAAGAAGATAGACAGCAGGTGGTTTTCACCCCCATTGGGTTTCCACCTTATATCTGGTGTTCTTTGGTGTGACTATCTGTTTTTTTCTTGTTCATGCTCATTATTTTATGGTACTGATATGCAAAAATAATTCAAAGTATAAATAAGGAAGATTTGTTAAAAGAACTCGATAATACTGATTCACCCGCCCCTCTCAGTATTATTTCCAACAATTGGTATCAGAGCAGGTCCTTCGGAGAAGCTTGATCGCTTGAAGGAAGATCATTCATCATGAGGAACTACAAGAGGGAAGCATCAATCAGGCCACCAATTTTTGATGGGACAAACTTCAATTATTGGAAGGTAAGAGTTACTGCCTATCTTCAATCTCTTGGTACAGAAGTTTGGGATATCATAGATACAGGCTACACTTTTCCTTCAGCTACTCCTACAGATACGGCCGAAAAGAAGAAATATGAAACAAAAGCTAAAGCAGTCAATACTTTGCTGGGATGCTTATCTCAAACAGAATTCGTAAAGGTTATGCAATATAAATCCGCAAAAGAAATATGGGACAAGATTGCCTTGTGCTACGAAGGAGATGAACAGGTAAAGCGTGCTAAACTTCAAACTCTCAGGATTCAGTATGAGAATCTCAGGATGTATATTGATGAAAGTGTGGCTAACTATTTTCTTCGGGTAGATGAGATTGTTAATTACATGAAAAACTTGGGTGAAGAAATAAAAGAGGCTATTGTGGTTGAAAAAGTTCTAAGATCATTGTCCCCCAAGTTTGAATCTAAAGTGTCTGCTACAGAAGAAAAGGAAAATCTATGAATTCTTACTATGTCTCAGCTTCACGGAATTCTAACTGCTTATGAAATGAGAAATGGAGGTCCTTCAGACAGAAGAGAAGCTGCTTTCAAGGCTTCAGGCAAAGGAGATTATTATGAAGCAAGTCACGTGCCAGAAGAAGAAGAGGAAGAATCAAATTTTGTCAGAAATCTTCAAAGGGGTTCTGGAAGGTTCAGAGGTAAGTTACCTTTTAAATGCTTTTCTTGTGGAAGAGTAGGCCATTATGCTGCAAAATGTCCTTATAAGGATAAAGGAAAGGAACCTGCTAGATGGAACAAGAAACAGAGTGCAAATAAGAAAAGCTACTACACTCATGAAGATAGTGATGGTCTATCAAATAGTGATGAAGATGAACGAGGTAGTGACTATAAATTGTTAATGGCATTTGAAGATGATGATTATATGGATGCTATAGATGTGGATAGCCTTTATGAAGAAATTACTAGACTCAAGAGATGTATAGAAGAAAAGAATATGATCATTGATACTCTACAATTTCAAATTGATGAAAAGGAAAAACATCTTGAAAAATTAGAAGGTGAAATTGTTGGTCTTAGAAAAGAGATTGAGAAAACAAAAGCTATTAATCTTAAGTTTGTCAAAGGATCTGAAAATTTGGATGAGATTATCAATGTACAGCGTTCTCCACTAAACAAGACAGGTCTGGGCTATAATGGATAAACTTCTCAAGCATCCACCTCAAAAAGTTATCTTGATGCAACAAGAAGAAATGAGCAAAAGCACAATGGAGACCATAAGGTAAAGCAGGGACGAATTGCAAACAGAGACTATCAGGGGCAATCCATCTTAAGGGTGAACAAAAGCTACAACCAGCCACAGGTAAAATCTTCTCAATTTGGTTCAAGAATGGATGACAATAGAAATTGCAATCATTTGGCCGGTAGATTTGATAACCGCAGAAGTTTCTTCAATGGACAATGCTTTTCTTGCCATAACTTTGGTCACAAAGCAGCTCAATGTGTTGCATATAAAACGATCATGACTAGAGAAGCTCAAAAACAAAGAAGTATGACCGGGATTACAAAAAGGACCTATAACAACTTTTCGGTTCTTGAAAATGAAGTTGAATGTTCTATTTGCAATAACTTTGGTCATGAAGATTCTGAATGCAGGAGCAGGTTTCAGCAGACAAAGGAACAAGCCTCAAGCACCAAAACATGGAGAATAAAGGAACCACAACTAGAGAGATGTGGGATAGAATTTTATGCAGAGGGACAGGAAAATATATGGTACATTGATAGTGGATGTTCGAAGCATATGACAGGTGATAAAGAAAAACTTGAATCATATTCTGCTCTAGATAGTATCTTTGAGTGCGTGGCTTCAGTAAAGGTACGCGGCGCGATAGTGTCTCTGGGTGCGTACCTACAGTAACAGTACACAGCGCGATTGAAGAAGAAGTGCGAGGGTACGCGGTGCAGCAGAAGGCTCTATGCGGGTATACGCAGGGAAGCAGATGGTGAAGTGCGTAGCGACGCAGGCCACAGAAAGAAAAACTGCGTATCTGTCTTAAGATCTTCTGTTGACTGAATTTTTCTGTTGATAAGGTGTTCTGGGTTAGTTCTGTTATTGTTGATCTGGTTACTGCAGTTGACTGTGTAATTTACATGTACTTGATGATCATTTGATGCTTATGGATCCAGTTTGAAAATTTATGAAAAGTGGTCCTTGTAAGAAAAGAAGTAGGGGGTTGTAGCTCCCTTCCAGGAAAGACTGGAAAACGAGAGAGAGTTGTAGCTCTCTGCAGGTTGCAGCCTGTGTACTGGTAAAGGACTGCACCAGTACAAAATCATTGTAAAAGGAGTTTCTAATTTGAAAGAAGATAGAGACATATTGCAGCAGGCGGTTTTCACCCACATTGGGTTTCCACCTTATATCTGGTGTTCTTTGGTGTGACTATCTGTTTTTTTCTTGTTCATGCTCATTATTTTATGGTACTGATATGCAAAAATAATTCAAAGTATAAATAAGGAAGATTTGTTAAAAGAACTCGATAATACTGATTCACCCCCCCTCTCAGTATTATTTCCAACACCTAGGTGACCCGAATATGGCTTGACATGAAACTCCCTCAATATAAGATTCTTGAGCTCACTGTCATATGGCACATAGATCATGTCCCTAAATCTCACCAAACCATCTATTGTGAGATCATAATCCACATCTTATTCACCTCTACCTTACTGTAACATGTTCTTAAGATGTTGATACATTTCATCCTATTGTCCTGCCTATAATATCTGATCCTGTAAATCTATCCCATAAGATCTCACAACTGCAACATGGTTTAAATGCACTCTTCTGCTAAGAGCATATGCAACCCTGTTCTCCTTTCTTTTAATGTAACCGATCTAAAGGTCAAACTCACTAAGTGTGGCCAACCACATAGCTTTCTTGGCATTCATATTAGGTTGGTGAAATAAGAATGCCAATCCACTGCGATTGCTCATCAAGATGAACCTCTTTCCAAGAAGATAATGCCTCCACTTCTTCAATGCATGAATGATCGTTGCCAAATCAATATCGTGTGTCACAAAAAATTCTGGTCATGCTCATTTGGTTTCCTTGATTCATAGAATAGCACCTGTCCCTCCTGCATCAGGACTCCACCAAGTCCTCCCTTGAAAGCATAGTATATACCATGAAATCTTTATCTGGATCTGCAATCTTGAGAACTGGAGCACTTGTAAGCAACTAATTCAACTGATCAAAATTGGCTACACATTCCTATGTCCATTCAAATTTCTTTCCTTTCCTCTGCAATGATGTAATAGGATAGATACTCCATGAGAAGTTCCTGATGAAACTCCTGTAATAACTTGCTAACTCCATGAATGATATGACCTCATCCACATTCCTAGGAGCTTCCCATTCCATGATAACTCTTATATTTTCCAAGTCCACTACTTTGCCTTCCTTGGAGACAACATTTCTGACGTAATGTACCTCTATCTAAAAGAATTTACATTTACTAAGCTTGTCATACAATTGATGCTATCTTAGCAATATCAACATTGATGCTAAGTATTCGACATGCTCTTCTTCATTCCTAGAATATATCAATATATCATCAATGAATACAATCACAAAATTCTCCAGATAAGGACGCAACACACTATTCATTAAACACATGAAAGTAGATGGAGCATTATTCAAACCAAAAGGAAATACAACAAAACTCATAATCCCCATACCTAGTCCATAAAGTAGCCTTGTATATATCCTCTTCTTTGATGCATACCTACTGATATCCTGATCTCAAATCAATCTTCAAGAACACCATTTCTCCCTTCAAATTGTCAAACAAGTCATCAATCCTCGGTAATGTGTACTTGTTCTTGATCGTCACCTTGTTCAATTGCCTGTAACCAATGCAAAATCTGAGAGTACCATCCTTCTTATTCATGAACAACACTGGTGCACCCCAAGGCGATACACTTGGCTTAATGTATCCCTTATCAAGCATTTCCTTCAACTGCAACTTCAATTCCATTAGATCTAGAGTGCTAATCTTGTAAGGTTCCTTTGATGTTGGTGCCACTCCTGGTACCAACTCAATAGAAAAGTAAACTTCTCTGTGAGGAGGAACCTCCAAAATCTCTGTTGGTATTACATCCTAAAACTGTTGCAAGACAGGGTACCTCTTGAATATTTCTTCATCCTCAACATCCTTACCCTTATCACTAGAAATATGAACTAAAAATAATACACACCCTTTCATGCAACTACACTTTTCTTGCATAGCTGTGACCATCCTCACTGACGTAGGCTTCTTCTTTACTTGCAAGATTATCTTTTCCCAATTATCATCTAGGCACTAAATATCCTTGTAATAACAATCTACTTTGGTTCTATGGAGGTAAATCCAATCCATACCCAAAATCATCCTATATGATCCCAATGGAAGCACATTTAGATGTGAAGATGTAGGCATGCCATTAAGCTCAAATGCACAATCTCTTACATAGTGATAACCTCTCTTCTTAGTTCCTGTAGCCAACTGCACCAACCAAGACTATGCGTGCACTTATTTTATCAAACCACACTTATCCACTAGGTCAAGATTAACATATCTATAATTATATCTGGGGACAATCAAAATAGAAACAAATCAACAACAAAGCTTACCTTCCATCTCAATAATGGATGCCTGGTGATCTGCCTGCTTATTGTCCACAACTACATAAATCCAAGGAATGCTATGGCGGACATCCCCATCCATCTGTGCCTCCTGAGCACTGTAGATTTGAGGCCTACCACCCTAGTACAATGGAAAATCCTTCTTGTGATGATATTTACCACATATCTAACACTGCAATGGTCCCCTACCATCACCTCTATTCTATTTCTCTATAGGCTGCGACCCATGTCCCTTCTCAGCTGCATTAAACTTCTTGTAAGGAACAACCGTTTCTTTCTCACCTGCATCCTGAGGTCTTCCCCGCTTTGGTGGACAATTCATTTTAATTTTCTCATTTCCCTTCAAATCACGCTTAGGGTCAAATTTACACTTTGACTGCTCATAACAATGCTTCAGTTTCTTGATGGATTCCTCTAACGACTGAGGCTCATCAAAATTAATCCAGTCTCTATAAGTTGCTCGAAACCCACTGATGAACTGTTGAATATTTTATTTCTCATCCTTGAGGTAAAGCATATACCTCAACAACTCCAGGAACCCGCTAGTATACTCATCATCTATCATAGAACCCATTTGCAGCTCTCTTGAAGGCGCTGGACCCGCCAACATTCAGGGGATCTCCCCGATATGAAGTCCCAACTAGACTTTACACCATTTGGAGTAGGAATCCCAACAGTTGGTGGTAATGTTATGCCTTGACTGTGAGAATGCATAGAGTGAAGTATGGTAACTTTGGGTGGGAGAAAGTGTGTGACCCTGCGGAAAGTCAAGTGAGATGTATGAAGGTTCCAACACACGAAGGCAAAAGGAAATATGCCCCTTGGAAGCTTGTAATAATACGTAACTTGAAAGGAACACGCGAGCGTAATGACATCACAAGATAAGATGCAAAATAGTCCACAAGTTAAAGTGATGAATTAATAAAACAACACACATTCAACAAGATTCATACAAATTAAAACGAAATATTTCATAAACATAAGTGTAAGTTAAATAACATACATTGAAAATGAAACAAGAATAGTCCTACTATATTCACAACATATGCATGAAAGTGTGTTGGCCCTGATTTTATTATAAGTGAAAGTTCCATTCATACATACACCATTGACGAATCACTAGCCCCAATAGTGGAACATTAAAGTCAAGAACACTTGCTCCTCCAAAGAAGTATACTTGCTCGACACTATGGAGAAGCCAAGTCTCTTCACAATACTCCCAAGGTCCTTCTAAGCCTAAGCCTAGCTAAAAGCTTGGCTCCCAAAATCCCTTTACATGAGTTATGCGGTATCATTTATAACAAGAGGGGGTGACTCTTAAACTTCCCCTTTGTGACCTTTGGACTACCCTCATGAATCTTCAACTTCTTTACAAAATGACTCATTACATTACATCGTGACTCTTCATATTCCAATATTGACACTTGGAATTTCACTTACAACATAATTACAAATAATATTACAATTTACACTTGTACCCATATAGGACAAAATAGGGTATAGACAACTTGACAACCTAACAAGACAAAACGCTATGATTCTTGAGTTTGGGGAAACTCTAGCTGAACAACTTCCACTTAATGATTCTTGGTCACATCTTGGTGCCAAGATTTATATTGTGTGATAACGTCCCCAAACTGTGTAATGGTGTCTAGATAGAAGCAAACTCTTGCCCCCATGGCATCCAGGTACAATTATTTGGAGCCAGTTTACACCTCCTTATGAAGCATGAGCAACATTGTTGTAATTTAGACAGGACCACTGATGTAGTTCTACATGTTTTGTCTGTTTAGCTCCAAATCTTCCTTGGTAGAAATCTGTCTCAGCTTCTCCAAGTACTCTTTGATTTCCTGCCTAACCCGGTTCCTGGGTTTAGCTTTGGTGAGCGAACCAATTGATGGGATATTGTGTGCATTCACCAAGACATCCAAACTGTTGTATAACTGTACATATGAGGCCTGAATACAATAGATTGGGAATGCCCTTGGCAATATATGGATTATGACAAATCATACATGTTAACAGGGAATATGTCCACGACTCGTGTTCTTGTTCATATTGACATCAGGGAGGGTCTGGAGGAGAATATGTAGCTGCATTGGAGGGATACCTGTAGGGTACAAATTCTGGACTATGAGGGGGTTCCTTATCAATGGAGGAGATGTCATAAGATTGGACATCTTTATAAATATTTCCCCTTGCTTGCATCTAGCTCTGCTTCAATTGCATGGTCTGAGTAAGTGACTGTTCACCTAGATTCTGATGCATGTGGGAAGGCACCTGCTCATTTTGAGGAGAATCCGCAGATGGACTCTCTGGCAGCTCGTGGCACTCGCAAGGAGCAGACTCGTCTCCCATCCCCACATATCACCAGATCTCGTGTGGCTATGGTGGAAGCTGTCTCTATTGCATGTACCCTCTCTAACCCTCCATCTCTCCATTTATTGTCATCTGCATATTTTCCTTGCTCTTCGTTTTGTAATGTTGGTCCTGTTCATTGTCCTTCTGTTGTTTGCACACTGGCCCCATCTACTCTCATTTTCTCCCCCACTCCACCTACCATCTCTGGGATACCAAATCCTCTCTCCCTTGAGGAATCAATATCTGAATCTAGTAAGGGACACATATACAATCTTCGGTCTTTGTCCTGCATAACCCCGAGGGATGGTAGTGGATGTTGGGACGAGAGAAAGGTCTGTTTTCTCCTCGTAAATAGCATAATTTAGAATTTGTCTTCATATGTTTATCATGTTTTATGGATCAAAATAGAGGAAACAACAACTGAAGTTGGGTAAAAGCGTTTAGTAACACATTAGATAAATATGGGCATAGAAAACTAAATTTTACTATCTTTATGTGCAGAGACGCGGATTGGATGATGACTATTCAATCGACATAACAACAACAACTAGTAAAGGAAAAATATAACCTCTGGGCAAGCAGGACAGCGAAAGACCGGGCAGACCAAAGTTATTTTATGATGGAATCAGATAGAGTATTGTGAAATCCTCAGGATCCCATGATCCTGAGGATTCGCTTTTATCTATTTACCTTTTTAAATGTTATATAAGGCTGAAAGGCAAATTGAAAAAGAGTCTAGAAATTCACAGATTGTAACTATTCTTTTGGGCATATAATGCTTTCATCTTGGTGATGTTGTAACTCTGTTACTTATTTTAATGAAGACTACGTTTAATTCATAATCATATTCTGAATATCTAATAGCGGGGACTTTTGGTGACTTTGGGCCCAGTCAAGAGAAGATCTACTGCTTCCCCTGTGTTATAACCATTTATGTTTATTCTTTACTGTTTGTTATTTTTAAGTTAATATCATTCTGATTACCGTGAGGATTGACGATTCTGATTTACATTTGTTGTTTATTCAATATTTAAGACTTAGTTGTGTGATTATATATGCGCGATTCTCTTTATGGAAATGGTTATGTTATATGCTTGATGCTCTTTCTCGAATTGGTTATGTTCATTTCAGATTGTTGTTCATTCTAAGTGATGTTATCATATATTTCAAAGCTAGAATTGATTGCTTTTCGTGAGATGCTTATATGTTCATTTGCTATTTAATTATCGTCTGCTGTTCAATTATCATTTGCTGTTCAATTATCATAGCTCTCTTTCATGTTAAATAAGTTAGTTTCAATTCTAGTTAAGGTTGCCAAGTGTGATTCTTTTTATTTTTATTCAGATTCATTTGCTTGCAGAATAAATTAAGTACAATTGCAAAGTGTGTTATGAATTCCTTTAAGATTTGTTTGGATTGAATTTAAGGAAATAGTCATTAGCAATTGCAATGATTCCAACATAGATTGACCTCTGAATTCACTGCATATATAATGTTGACACTCTTGAAATAAAAATACTTGCCCTGGGTTGATAATGAATGTAGGTATTGAGATTGTTTGTAATAGGACATCTTAGTGCACCAACATTTTGGCACTGTTTCTGGGGAGAGTGTTTCAAAGTGATTTCCTTTTATCTTGTTGTAAAAGAATTTGGTTTTAAAAATGAGAGGTAAGAATCTGCGTGAATAGCAAGTACAGTGCTTGCTCATCAACCCACTTTTTAGCATAAGTATAGAGGTTAAATATAAATAGTTTTATTTTTTATTTTTTATTTATTTTTTATTTTTTTATGAATGACTAGGAATAGAAAGATAGAAAAAGATCAGAACTCCCTGCCTAAATCCACAAAACCCAAGGGATCGGTGAGCCTTGGGAGAACAACTTTTATAGATGAAATCATAATAAAAGCAAAGTCTCAGGCATCAGTAGGATTCCGGGATGTCACTGGAAACTTCCCTACTGTAATACCTCAGGCAGCAGGCTCACTGTTTGCAGCCTACATTGAGATTCAAAGCAGGGAAAATTTTAAGAACCCCCCCTAAATTTATAAATATAATAAATGGGCGAATCTCCATGGTATATAAGAAAAATTGAAGGCGATTTTATCAATAATATAATATGTATATATAATTTTGTGGCGAATCTCTCACCAGGCATGGCGAATATTTTACTCAATTATAAAATCTTGTAAGATCTTGGCGAGTCTTTCACTAAATAATAAAAATTTGTAAAGTCCTAGTGAATCTTAGCATAGGCTACATGCTGGTTCAATTCCCCCATTTAAATAGGCTACATTCCAGGTGAATACCATGGGTCAATACCATGTGCCATTTTGGTGAATACCATGGGTCAATACCATGTGCCATTTTTATTTTTATTAATTCTAATATTAGGGTTAATAATGGTTTTTTGCATGGTATTAATAACAATCTAGTCCATGGTATTTATCCCATAGTATTTTGGCCATAGGTTTCACCTAAATATAACCCATTTTTTGAGTGTTCGTAAATATAAGGTGACTTATGGAGTAAATATAAAAAAATGTTTTATTTGTTTACCATACCTCTCGTGTATTTATATTTTTATTAATTTACCATACCTCTTTTACAAATATGGTATTTGGCCCATAGGATTCACTTAAATAAAACCTCTTTCTTGAGCATTCATAAATAGAACGAGGGTTATGGACTAAATATAAAAAGAGGTTTTATTTATTTACAATACGTCTAGTTTATTTATATTTTTATTTATTTACCATACCTTTTGAGTAAGTATAAAAAGACGTTTTATTTATTTACCATACCTCCACTTTACTTATATTTTTATTTGTTTACACCCTTACATGTATATAAGGTGACTTATGGAGTAAATATAAAAAATGTTTTATTTATTTACCATACCTCTCATTTATTTATATTTTTATTAATTTACCATACCTCTTTTATAAATATGGTATTTGGCCCATAGGATTCACTTAAATAAAACCTATTCTTGAAAATGGGCGAATGGATTCACTTAAATAAAACCTATTCTTGAAAATGGGCGAATGGAAGGTTGTAAGTCCTAATTTCAAGGGCTAAATTTACCTTTTTTACCCTCTCCCTTAAAATAAGGTGGGCTATTTGAGGTGATTTGTAAAAATGTACTATGATACAAAATATTCGCCCACTAAAAATTTAAAACCCCTTAATTTCGCCAAAGGGCGAACATTCGCCCCTAAAATTATCCTTGATTCAAAGCCAAATTCGAGGATCTGAACAGAGTCTTCAGGTTATAGCAAATTTACATTCTGATCCTCTACAAGAGGGAAGATCATGTAACTTAAGAGAGAAACTAGTGGAACTGCTAAGGTATGACCTCAACTGTCTGAACAAGGATCTCCTATGATCCCAGATCTAGGCAGTGCTGCAAAACAAATTCAGATTTCTATTCCTCCGCTTACTCAAATAGCACCCCCTGAAATTCCTCAAGGATATTGACACATTTTTTACCAAATGGAAAATCAGCCACCTCAAGGTCAAACCTCGACATTGGAATACCCCATAGTCGACTAGTGGCCAATGCCCCTATGAAAGCTATTCCTTTGCAGAGCATCCCAACTTTTCATGGGATGATCACGAAGGATCCCAATTCCTTCCTATTCAAGTTTGATGTCCTCTGTAGAGGATATGACTATACCACTGACCCTCAAAAACTAAAACCGTTCCCTTCTTCTCTGAAAGGAGTAGCCTTGATATGGTTCATGGGTTTGGGTGGATGTAATATTAACTCTTGGGATGACATGAAAACTTCCTTCCTCACAAGATACCAGGACTTTTGCAAGACTACGGAATTAAAAGATGAAATCTTTAAGATGGCTGCAAAGGATAATGAAACTCTAGAAGAATATGTCGAACGATTTCACTATAATTTGCAGAGATCTCCTCACACCACCTTACCAAAAGAAGTCCTAAGGGATATCTTAATTAAGGGAATGAAAGAAGAATGGATAGAAACTATAAATTTAATGGGGAAGGAGATATTTCTCAAGAATATTATGATGAAATCATTCATTTGTTTATCAAGTGTTCGCGAGGAAGCACACACAAAGGAGCAGGAAGCCGAGATCCTATGACCAGAGGAAGAAAACCACACAGTGGAGGTGTAACACGAATGGAAATCAATAACCTCCTGGAATATTTAAAGGCAGACATCTTGGACACCCTCACAATGTAGCCAGACGTCCTATAGGCTAAACAAAAACAAGCCTTAGCAGAACATAACTTGGCCATTTTTAGCCCATGCTGCTAGAAGAAGCACAACCAACGGGAGTGTCCGTTGGACATGGTTCAGACATGCACTATCTGCACCAAAGACCACCCCACTGAATAATGTCCATCACTTTCAGGGCTAAAAGCAATTTTCAGGGAATCATAAGAAGAGACAGAGCCAATATATTTAATGAACCAACATCGTCAGTGGAAGGCCAAACCTATAGGTATGTCACAAGACACATCCCAGTTCTTTCCTTCTTCACCATTTAATCAACAACAGAACCTTGGGGCAACATGGCAAGGCCAATCACCTTACTCTAATTGGCAATCCTAGCCATTGCATATGAAACCTTGCCAACTCAGTCCTTTCCAGGTAATGGCTGGCCAAATTCTACTTTTGCTCCTATTTGGAAAGGTAATCCATATCCATCCAAGTGGCCTACCTCTACTTCTCAAAACCTAAATTGGTCTCCAAATTGGTAGTGACCTTTAGGGATATCCAATACACCTATGGGAATAGGTCCTCAACCTCAACTTGCATTATCAGCCCCATATCCATTACAGCGAAATCCTCAGCCTCTTCTACGCCCTCTGTTGGACACAGATTGTCATTGATGTCAATATGGAAATATTCGAGGAGCAGATAGAGACGAGAGGAGCAGACAGAGGCGAAGAAGAGGAGCACACAGAGCCATCCGAGCATGAGAGGAGAAAATATGCCATAGATAACGCTATCGGGAGCCATCGGGAGCCGTATAGGCCACAAAAGCTTATCGGATGCTAGCGATTACACTGTCGGAAGCTTATCGGGCCTGTAAAGCCCATATATCCGTTTAATAAATTATTGGAGTAGAAACCATATAAATATGCATTAACGTAAATTGAGGCGGAATACTATGAATCCCCGGCAAATACACTATCAGAGTTGCGCAGATGGACGAAAAATACAGCACGACGGTCAGATCCAATGGTCGCGGGCGATAAAGATGCACGGGAAATAGCGAGCGGGGATGATGGTAAGTGGTATTCCCTGCACCACCTTTGGAGGAGGGTGGTAAACATACCATGGCGAGCGATCATAATCACCGAACGACGCGTGTAGATGTGATAGGGAAAAAAACCGCTTTATCGCGAGTTAACGCGCGGGCGGTTCGCAGGATCAGGAGGAGCGAACGTCGTTGGATCGCCTGATGAATGATCGGACGGCCAGGTTTAACTTCACATGTTTTTTTACTGATGTGATAGGTAATCGTACGCGGACCCGATGTGGCAATGTGTTATGGTTGAATGCTATATCGCATCTGCTGTGTCGCTAGTCTCGAAGGGATGTTAAATCCGCCGATTGCAATAGAGGTATGGATCCGATGGACTTATCAAAAATAGTTTATATAATATCGCGTCCAGCAGGAGGATCGGCCATTGGCCATCGGCGATGCCATGGGCTCGATGTATAAAGGCCCCAGAAACCTTGATTGCCGATTGCGATATATGTAGTGGACCCGATACGAAATAGATGCGAGTAAAATAACTCTTGAAGTCTGCCCTTTAGCCTTTTCGCCTGTTTTTGCTCATATTTCCTGTGTATTTACATATTTTCCTTGCGCGTGGTTTGAAGGGCCAAAATGCATATGATAATGGTTTCGATAGTTCAGAAGGCTAGAATCAAGCCGATTGCGATTGCGATAGGACGTGGCATGTCCGTTAAACGAAACAGTCTCGGTGGATGCCTGTTATCATTAAAAAAAAAACGGCCCTGTGTTACAGTTTTTAACACACAGTGACCGTAAAGCCAAGAAGTTGAATGGAAAGCCAGCACAGAGGAAGCCATAATGACCAAGGAGGGAAGCTGAAAGATAAAGCGAGTCAGAGGAAACGACAATGACTAAGGAGGAAGCCTAAGAGACGATGTAAGCGGAAATGAATGGAAAAAGGCATGGGAATGTATAAAACAGTAAAAACAGAGAAATGTTGGTGCCGTTGTTGTGGTGAAGGACCAGAGGGTGAGGTAGTAGAAGCAACAGAGGCAAAAGAGGTAGAAAAAGCAGCGGAGGCTGTAGAGGCAGCAGAGGTAGGAGAGTAGGAGTGAGTGAACATCAGCTGAATAGAGTGCAACAACATACTAGTGTATACCAAGATTGGGTTGGAGCCCAAGAGGTTGGAGCCTCAGAACTGAACATGACTGAAGTCATTGGGGGTAGGTGCTCCTAAGTGCAGAACCACTGTAAAACAGATTTGGTGCTCTGGAGGTTGGAGCGTCACTGAAGTCCAAGTTGGAGCTTGGCAACTATTCATAATCAGATTTATACTTATATTGTATTTATTTCATTGCACTGTCTTGAGTTTGAATAAAAGCATTAATTCCAGCTGTTGATCTCTGTGTTCTGTGTATACATATACATATCTATATATGCTTTTGGAAATCACTAGAACAATTAAAAAATAATAAGAAATACTGATTCACCCCCCACAGTATTTCCAACACCCTCAATTACCAGCTCAATCAAATCTAAATCCCAATAACAGACCGGTTCAGTTGGTGCAAATTGTCGAAATCTCAGACTATTAGATTGAGCAAAAAGAATGTAATGAACTTAGATTGAGGTTAGGACGTGTCATTACCCCTGGGGAAAACATAGACCAACCATCAAATGAATTGGAAACTCCACCTATACATATACCATCAACTGTAAATGATACATAAATAAAACAAGGAGAAGATACAGATTGACATAAAGATCCTGAGAATCTCATAGTCACTTCTCCCCCATTCCTCGAAAGGCTAACAATACCCAAGCCAATTGTTTATCCAGATTTTGATCTTGTAGGGGAACTTAAATTTTTTTGTATTAAAATTCCTCTCCTCCAGGCCATCCAAGATATTCCTATTTATGCTAAAATGATTAAAGAGCTATGTGTAAAGAAGCCTATGAGGAAAGAAAAAACTCCACCCATCATTCATGTTGTAGGGACCTTATCTGATTTACTCTTGGGAGGGGAAGCTCCAGTAAAGTATGAAGATCCTGGGAAGCCCATTGTTATAGTTCAAATATATGATCGCTCCTTTCCAAACACACTAGTTGATTTGGGTGCATCCATTAACATCTTACCATCAGAAACCTATCAGAAACTTGGTATTACAACTCTGGAACCAACCACCACTCTTCTAGAACTTGCTCATCATTCGGTGGTAAGGCCATAGGGAACTTTATAGGATATTACGGTTTCTGTTGATTCATGGGAGTATCCAGTAGATTTTCTTGTTATAAACCCAAAGAGTCCATTGGATGGGCACCCTATGATTCTGGGCCGACCTTGGCTAGCAATAGTCGATGCTTACATAGGTTGTCGAGAGGGAAACATGACTATTGCTAAAGGGGATGCTGTAAAAAATCTCGTTTTATATCCTCCTGCCAAACCAAGTCTGCCCATTGTAAAAATATGTAAACAACCACCCGCATACCTGGAAGAAAGCATTCGTTCACCACTTATAGTAGCAGAGGCACTTGAATTCAAGGATCAGACTGAAGATGATGTTATCAATAACTTTATCAATCAACCAGCTAATGTGAACAATATGAAATTTCAGATGTTAAAATCAATTCTTGATAATGAAGCCTTGGAAGACCCTTTGAAAGATACTGATGATCAACATATCCAGACAACTACTGTTCATAACAACAAGCCTGTTGAAATTGAACTAGATGAAGTTTTAAAAATTAATGATAGCCTGGACAATGATCAACAACAAAAGCTCATTCAGGTCCTGCAAAAATATAAAGTTTTGCCTAGGATTATCCTGATATGAAGGGTATAGACCCATAGTTGTGTACACATCAAATCTACACTGAAAAGGATGCTCATCCTATCCGATTGCCTCAATGGATATTGAATCCGCACCTCAAGGACATTGTAAAATAAGAATTATACAAGTTGTTGGATATGAATTTCATTTATCCCATTTGAGATAGAAATGGGTCTCTCCATTCGTAGCTGTCCCCAAGAAAAATGGGAAGTGGCGTATCTGTGTGGATTATCGGGAATTGAACAAGGCAACACAGAAAGATCACTTCCCTCTTCCATTCATTGATCAAGTCCTTGATACTTTGGCAGGGAAGTAGTTCTTTTCCTTTCTATACGGCTTCAGTGGCTACAATCAAATTCAAATCGCCCTGAAGACCAAGACAAAACAACCTTCACCTATCCTTGGGGTACATTTGCTTACAGAGTGTTACCGTTTGGCTTATGCAATGCCCCAACTACATTTCAAAGAGCTATACTCAACATTTTTGCCGATCTGATAAATGAAGGACTTGAAGTTTACATGGATGACTTTACCCCATATGGGGATGACTTTGATCAAGCACTACAAACATTAGAAAAGGTTTTAGAATGATGCATTTCTACCAGGCTATGTCTAAGAAATGTCAAGTGTCACATGATGATGATCGAAGGCGTAATCTTGGGACATTATATTTCTGCAACAGGGATACAGGTAGATCCAACAAAAATACAGGTAATTCTTTTACTGCCTACACCCTGTACTCAGACGAAGGTACGTAGCTTCCTGGGATATGCAGGCTATTATCGCAGGTTTATCAAAAAATTTTCACAAGTTTTTATGCCTTTATATGCTTTAACTGTAAATGTTGATTTTAAATGGTCTAACAAATGTGACACAACTTTTAGATATTTAAAGAAACAAGTTTCCACAGCACCAGTATTACATGGACCAAATTGGGAGCTGCCTTTTCTCATATGCATGGACACATTAGATGTAGCAATAGACGCTGTCCTCGGCCAGGAGGAGGACATAAAACCTTATGCTATATATTATATCATCAAATATCTTATTGCTGCCGAACTTAATTATACAATAATAGAAAAAGGATTCTTAGCTGTCGTTTATGCCATAAAAAAATTCAAACATTATATAACTGGCTATCAAGTTTTTCTGTATATTGATCATTCCGCCATTAGGTACTTAGCCAACAAACCTATTACAAATGGTTGAGTGATTCGTTGGTTATTTCTTTTGTAGGAGTTTGATATTACCATCAAGGATCGTCCGGGGAAGGAAAACCCAATCGCTGATTTTCTGTCTCAAATTCCAAAGGTAAATGATCCATTGGTAGTAGACGACCAATTTCCAGACGAACATTTGTTTGCTGTAGCAGTCAAAATGCCATGGTATGCAGATGTATCAAACTATCTGGTAGTGGGGAAGCTGCCCAGGCACTTGATATCAAGGTAAAGAAAATAGATTGTCCAGCACAATGCCCGGTTTTCTTGGATTGGCAGATACCTTTTTCACACAGGGTCTAATATGTGTATACGCAGATGCATTCATGAGGATGAGATTTATGACATCTTGAAGGCTTGCCATGATGAGCCCTGCAGAGGACACTTCGCAGATCATAGGACAGGGCATAAGGTACTACAAATGGGCTATTATTGGCCCACTATTTTTAAAGATGCTAAGAAATATGCCCAGGCTTGTGATAGCTACCAAAGGATGGGTTGACCTGGTCAATCTGATGAAATGCCACTGCAGCCCCAATTGGTGATAGAACCCTTTGAACGATGGGCACTAGATTTTGTTGGCCCATTTCATCCACCATCAAACCAAAAGGCCTACATACTGGTTGCCATAGATTATGTGACGAAGTGGGTAGAAACAATAGATTTGCCAAGAGCTACAAAAGAATCTGTAATTAATTTCCTTTTTGGGCTATTCGTGTGGTATGGTTTACCTCGGGAAGTGATAATAGACAGGGGAGAGAAATTTGTAGGACACAAGATTACAACCACTCTCAGAAACCACCATATTACACATAGAATCACTTCCCCGTATCACCCGCAGTCGAACGGACAGGTTGAAGCACCAATAAGGTCATCGAAGCAATCCTTACGAAGACAGTCTCAACACATCGACGAGACTGGGCTACTAGACTGCCAGAGGCCTTGTGGGCCTATCGCACAACTTGGCGAAATACTATTGGATATTCTCCGTACCAACTCGTGTTTGGCAAAGAACCTATTTTTCCTATTGAATTTGAAATAAAGAATCTAAGAACAACTCAAGAAGTGGGACTGGATCTAACAGAATCCCAAACCAAGCGACTTCAACAAATACATGAATTGGATGAGGCTCGACTACTTGCCCTACAACGTGCTACAATTATTCAACAACAAAGGGCAAAGTGGCACGACAGTCTTATAAAAAAGAAGACGTTTCAAAAAGGAGATTAGGAACTCCTCTCTGACTCCAGATTCCAGGACTTTCCGGGCAAGTTACAAACAAGGTGGCTCAACCCTTATGAAATTCAAGAAGTACATAAGAATGGTACTCTCACCTTGACTAACATTGACGGGTCTGGCCATTCTTTCAAGGTGAATGGACATCAGGTGCGTCTTTATCACAAACCACTTACCAAGGAGTCTTTCTGCCAACAGGTATGTGAGGACCCCACCATGCAAATTTTAGCTGCAGGGAGTAATGGCCCAGCAGCTTTGCTCTCGTGAAATTGCATTTTTCTTTGATTGTAAATAATGTATATATTCCTTTATGGTTGATTGCAATCTAGTTAGGCATCACCATGTAAATATGAGGATTTTTCTTGTCTTTGGGTGTGCTTCGTAGGTGTTGTTCAATCAATTGAAGAACACTTATTTTCATGTGTGTATTATTGTTCAATTGATTGAACGATTGTTGTTCAATCAATTGAACAACACTTATTTTCATATGTGTGTTGCTGTTCAACGATTGAACAACACTTATTTTTGTATGCATACTGCTGTTCAATCAATCACACGGTTGCTGTTCAATCAATTGAACAACACTTTGTGTTGTTGCTGTTCAATCGATTGGATGATTGCTGTTCAATCAATTGAACAACACTTTGTGTTTTTGTTGTTCAATCGATTGAAGGATTGCTGCTCAATCAATTGAACAACACTTTTTGCGTGTTAGCTATTCAATCGATTGAATGATTATTGTTCAATCAATTGAAAAAAACTTTTTGAGTCTTTACGATTTTGCTGTTCAATCGATTGAACGATTGTTGTTCAATCAATTTAACAACACTTTTTGAGTCTTTGCGATTTTGCTGTTCAATCGATTGAACGATTGTTTTTCAATCAATTGAGAAACACTATTTGAGTCTTTACGATTTTGTTGTTCAATCGATTGAATGATTGCTATTCAATCAATTGAACAACACTTTTTGAGTCTTTATGATTTTGCTGTTCAATCGATTGAATGATTGCTATTCAATCAATTGAACATCACTTTTGTGTCTTTACGATTTTTTTTGTTCAATCCATTGAATGATTGTTGTTTAATCAATTGAACAACACTTTTATGTCTTTACGATTTTGTTGTTCAATCAATTGAACAACACTTTTTTGCATTTTTACGACTTTGCTGTTCAATCGATTGAACGATTTCTATTCGATCAATTGAACAACACTTTTTGTGATTTTTTCGATTTTGCTGTTCAATCGATTGAATGATTGTTGTTCAATCAATTGAACAACACTTTATGCGTTTTTTGATTTTTTTTGTCCAATCAATTGTACAACACTTTTTGCATTTTTCGATTTCTAATGTTCAATCGATTGAACGACTGCTGTTCAATCAATTGAACGACTGCTGTTCAATCAATTGAACAATACCTTTGTGTTTTTTGTGTTGTGTTCAATCGATTGAATGATTGCTGTTCAATCAATTGAACAACACTTTTTGAGTATATGCTGTTCAATCGATTGAACGATTGTTGTTCAATCAATTGAACAACCCCGATTTTGCTTTTTGTGTGTTTATTGTTTAAATCAGTAGAATGAATAATTGTGATTTCTCTTTGTTGTTTCATTTCCGATCATTCTTTTTCCATTTTTCTTTCTCTTTTATGTTTTGAATAAAAACCATCTGGTTGGATTTGCGCCTAAGATAAAGAAAAACAGTAATGTTAATACCATTATGACCTATGAAACCTTTTGATGGCTATCTTTATTCAAAAGCTGACATGGTGCATATCTATAATGACTGGCTGAATATCTTCCCTTTGGACACATCATAAAATGATTTATTATTTTAATACCATGCTAGTTTATCTTTCACACTTTCAAATGGGTAAACCCCTTTGATATGATGATATGGGGGTAAAAGTATAACTTTCATTGACATTTTTTTTACTTATTATGCCATCCATGACTCTTAAGGAGTAAATGAGCCTCCCTCTTTTTATAATAAAAGCATCAAAATATGAAAATATGAAAATATGGAAATATGAAAATGTAAAAAACATTGTCTTAAAGAGGATAGGGGGTCTCAACACGAGCCAGCTTACCATGATCATAAGGATGTAACGGGTGACATTCTATTTTTGCCACCAAACCAAGGTAATGGTCTTCTTGATAATTAAAACTGTTAGAAGGACAGGGGGTCTCATCACAAGCCTGCCTGATCACTTTGTTATATCTTGGTGAATGGCACTATGATTATATGGTTACCATGCCAGCATAGTGGTCTCTTTATAGCAAGGAAAGAGAGAATCATTTGAAAATTAAAAGGAGGGCTCTGGCTCATTTGAAGGGTTAAAAAGCAACCCTGTTGAGGATATGGACACCTGTTGGAAGCAGTGGCTCTACTTGTGGTATTGAAGTACTATGTGACACTGCCAAATTCTTTCTATCCTATTACCACCCATGGATTTGTTTCTAAAGGAAAATTTCCCATTTGAACAACATTCCTAAAAAGTCAACATGCATGGTAACTTATATCATATATCCATTATATCATATTTGTCTAATCACTTTAATGACAATCATTAATACTTACCGCCGATCATGTGTTTGATACTTTTCCACTTAAGGCAAAAATATTTTGACATAATGGTTTTAATCTCTATTTTAATTTATAGGCATTTCAAATCTGTTGACGTGTACTGCATTGATTGCCGTTGTCGTATATTGCACTGCCTTTATTGATTGGATGCCTGCATTTATGATTTACTGATGCTTTTTCTTGTTTTTCCCATGCTTGACGGACGTGGACGCGCTTTTCCCTTTGGAGGGGGGATGGTTTGTGTATGAACAACATGTGTGAGAATTTATGGATAGTTGTGTGATAATTATTAAACTGATTTCCGGTTAAAAGATAGCATGATGATTGTGTATGTGTAATAATTATCAAACTATTTCTGATTGGAGGAAGGACAATAACCATTATGGATAGCATGTGGATTGATTATGATCCTGCGTAAAATATTGGTGACGATAAAAATGACTTGACTATATGTGATATTAATTCTCAAAACAACGTCATTTCCCTATCAATAGCCTTAACGTTCTCTGCTGCTGTTCTAAATTGCAAAAGTGTGAGAGAAGTGCATGCAAGAACTAGTCACAGGAAAATAGCAGCCATGGGAGGTAGAGCCATTAGAAATGAGCCCATATTGCTCATGGTATCAGACCAGGCCCATGGAATTCTTAAGTGTGATGGCTGGCTACAATATTTGAATAAATTAAAAGGATTTCACGAAGAGCTGACACTTGAATTTCTGCAGAATTTGCAGAATGGCAGCACCACGGTAAGAGGCAGGAACATAATGGTCTCCAAAGCAGTCATAGCTAAAGTCACTAGACTTCCAGCTGAAGGAACAAGGTGGATGAACAAACATGTTCTTCTTCACAATGTGGCCACAATATTTCAGGACCCAGGTGAGCAATTGATGCGAATAGGACAAGGAGTTCACCCTACAGCCTTGAGACAACCATGGCAGGAATCAGAAGCCATTGTGTAGAGTTACATCACATGCGATGGATGACAGGACGTGGTAAAGGCCCGCCAACTCAAATTTTTAGCTATGTTAAAACATAAAATTACAGTTAACTTGCCGTTTTATTTAAATTCCCTATTGCATGATGTTGCTCGTTGAGTTAGAAAAGAAAAGGACCCACATATAGTCATCAGTCATCATGGGCTGATCAAATTGATTATCATTCATGGGCTGGCCCAGCAACAACTAACCTGGGATAATATTGTAAATCCTACTCTGGCCCCACCTATAGAAAACCCAACAACTAAACAGCAAGGGCCAAGAGCCACAGGTCTGAAAAGGACACAGAAAAGGAATAATTCCTCTGTGGCCTTGAGCCCGACAAAATGAAGATGCTCTGTGCGGGTGAAGTTGCAGCGACACACCCCAATTCAAATAAACGAGGCCAGACCATCTCACACACCCCCTCCAAGTCCGCAGGATGACTCCTTGCAAGACTATGAGGAAGAGGTGGCCAGAGTACTGGAAAACATGGGGATATTTGGTGAAGGAAGGGAGCAATTCAAGAATTCTGAAGGGAAAAATTGTGCCCCCAACCAGTCTACCCCTGATGGTAGTCCTGGTCATGATCAAACCCTATCGTTTACTGATAATTTGGAAGAACAGAGGGAACCAGTCCCTTATGTGGAGAAACCCCTTGAAGCAGAAGTGCATGTAGAAGAAACCATTAGAGAAGGAAATCAAGCAGCAACTTCTGGTCCATTGGAACCCCCAGTTGAAGAAAACCCTACAGAAGAAACCTTGGAAGGTGAAAATCAACCAAGGAATGCTAGTTTTATGAAGTCCCCTAAGGACGAGGCCCACCTAGAAGAAAGCCCTGAAAATGAGAATTGCTCAGGAGACACTATTCCATTGGGGTCTCCTGAGAGAGAAATTCATGACGAAGGAGTCCTGGGAGGTGAAGATCCATCGAGAGATACAGTTCCAATAGAACCCCACCCTGATGTTGACACAATTCCACCTGAGCAAGAACCTGAAGTAAATACAGCCGTGCCACTGCCAGTCAGAAGCCTCACAAAAAAGCAAACATACAAGGATAGACTCAGGAAAATGCTCAAGAAATATAGGAGGCAAAAGAAAATAATTAAGCAGCTAAGACAATGGTTGAGGGAAGTAGACAGGGTTAAGAGAGTGAAATCAGAATTGGAGACCACATGGATCCAAACTAAATATTTCCCTAGGGAAAATGCTGAAACCTAGACTGAAACCTTGTTGGTTTATTCAAAAGAAACCCAAACAGAGACATGTCTTGTAGAAGAAAGTGAAATGAAGACAGAGGATCCTTGTGTTTGCCCACATGAAACTCAAATGGACTTCCCTACTGTTAATATTGCCATTCAAACTAATACTGAAGAAAACACCCAAGCTGATTGTTGCATGATTTGAGAAGCAACCGAGGCTGGTGTTTAGACTGATCATCTAGAAGCACAGGATGATGAGGTCCAAATAGATGAGATGCCTACCTACATTCACTTGGTAAGGAAAGCAATTATTAGGAAATTACAGAATGAGCTAGTCAAGGCTCAGGAGGAATTGACTCGGCATAAAGAGGAAGTAGTGCCCCTGCGAGTACACCAAGAATTACGAAAGAAATTTGAGGCACTCACGGTCACAGAGGATGAAACTTTTGCAAATTATAAGGCTGAGCAAAACAAGGTTGAAAAAGCACAGGTCAAGTTACAGAAGGCTAAAGAGAAATTGGAGACTGTTTTCTCTATTTATTCAAATGCCTTGTCATGCCGAGCTCCTACTACTAACTACACACTGTTCTTACTAGAGAGATATCTCCTATTGAAGGTCAAAGCTGTTAAAGCTGGCAAGTCTGTGGAAATCAAGACCACCCCAGACTTCGTCAAGTGTTTCAGAGAACATAATGAGCAGGTACAATGCCTCTTGTGTGAACTTTACATGCATAATTTCTTTTTAGAAGATGACAGAGACAACAATCCTGGCCCCTTTATAGGGGATATCCAATTCTAGGCATTTCTTTCCTTTGCTACTAACCAGATCAAATGGGCCAAGGCCCATAATACTTTTAGAAAATGAGAATATGGCATAAACCTGTGGGTTAGGGGAGAGCCTACAAAACCCTTGCACCTCTCTGTGTAGCACAAACAATCTATGAAACGAACAGGTGTTGTGGGCCAATTAGGTCCGTTCCACACAGACATTATACAAGTAGGAAAGGAGTACTTTAAGGAGATCAAAGAAGAAGATTTATCTGTAGCCAGGCAGAGATGGGAAGCCTACAACAATACTATCAGAAATAGAGAACCATTTGGATTCAGGAATTTCAAAGCTGCCTCCTCTCGCTTACATAAATAGATTAACATGGTATTAACCATGGGGCTTGAGTGGATAGGGTGTCGGTATAGAAGCCCAATTATATGGTATCCCCCAGATAGGTACCACAGTGATTATAACTTGACAGATCAAGAAGTGAACAAGGCTTTTGCTGTGATTAAAAAGAAAAATGATTTCAGGCTATACAAGGAGGAAGTATACCCAGCCTATTCCTTAACTCAATTACACCTTAACCATCTGATTACATGAGGACATGCAATAAGGTAAGCTAGAGAGTATGATGGGACGAGGAAAAGGTATGTTTTATCCTCGTAAATAGCCTAATTTATCATTTTCCTTCATATGTTTATCTTCGTTTTATGGATCAAAATAGAGGAAATAAAAGTTGAAGTTAGGTAAAAGTGATTAGTAACACAGTAGATAAATTTGGGCATAGAAAAATGACTCCTACTATCTTTATGTGCAGAGACGCGGATTGGACAATGGCTGTTCAATCGACAGAACATCAACAACCAGTAAAGGAAAAAGACAGCGTCTCGGGCAAGCAGGACAACTAAAGACTGGGTAGACCAAAGCTATTTTATGATGGAATCAGATCGAGTATTGTGAAATCCTTAGGATCCCCTGATCTTGATCCAAAATGGATCCTAGAAACCCTCTAAGTCTTCAAAAATAAAAAACAATCGCAAAGGATGAACTTTTAAAAATGGTGGATTACACTATCGGGCTTGAAAAACATGAAGAAACAGTGAAAAATAGAGCTATCGGGGGATAAACAACTTTGCACGAGAGCCATCATATTTGGCTGATCATCCAGATCCGATCAGCATATCGCAATCGGCGGTGGCAAGCGGAGGTTATCAGAGGCGGCCATATGACAGTTGCGATAGCGATCAACGCGAGTCAACGAGGACCATCGATCAAGCGCGCAGATCGACGACCCAGGTTAACTTGCGATATCGCATCGGTAGAATACAAAGGAGCGCTTACCAACGGCCCGGGGACTATGCGATATGCGATTGCGATATATCGCATCGCATTATCGCATTGGAGCAATACAAAGGAGCGGGGCTGATATACTTGCGACTTGCGATAGCCAGACCCAATGGGGTTATGGATGAAATTTAATATAATTTGAGTTCTGGAAAAAGGGCTTTTTCTATGTAAAATCACATTTTCGTTAAATAAACGAAAAACAAAGGAAATGCGAATTGGGTGATAAAACGGACCCGAAAGGGTTTTTATATGCAATGATATGTGTTTTGAGTTCCGAAATGAGCAGGATTTCAGGCGGGCCTTAGGCGGTAAGTGGTATTGGCCGGGCTTCACCCCAGCCCATACACTGGCCGACATGTGGCTAGGCGTTCAAGAGAGAAAACCACCCTTTTCGGGCGGGTAATCTCCGGGCGCATAAGCCACCCGAAATCAATAGCAACCGTTGGATCAACGATCACATAGATCAATGGTAGACTTGCGATAGTGCCCAAAGACGGACCCGAAGGGATTATAGGGCGGACTTGATAATATTTTAGGTCCGATAGACTGTGTTTGGGCAGATTTTCCTGTGTTTTGTGTATTTCTCTGTGTAAATAGAGAATGACCATTTTGGGGATTTCAAAGGGTGCCGATGGTGCTTTCCGTTTCATAATAGGTGGCCACCATACCTGAAGACGTTATACCATGATTGGTTAATGCTAAGAGGGGATTTGAATGGACAGAGGCCAGAAGCCAAAGAGCCCGAGAGAGAAAAAGAACATACAAGTGCCGATTGGCTTAAAAGCCACAGAATGACAGAGACAGAGGCAAGCAGTGTTGAGACAGAGAGAAAACAAAGACAAAGAGCGAGAGGGAGAGTCTATGTACTCAGAGAGACTTGAGGGATTAAAGTAAACTCCTGTTGTTTTGTATCTGTTGTGTTGAGACTCAAATTGAGCTCATTTTTGTAAAACTCTACTCTTGAAGACATAATAGAGAGGTCACCACTAAAGGCTGGACTAGGAGACGTAGCCCAAGAGTTTTGGGTGAACTCCATATTAAACTTGCTGTGTTATGTGTGTTTGCCTATTATGTTTCTCTAACTGCTCATTGTCTATATTATTCGCAATCTTATTGATCCATTGCACTAAGTAATATAGGAAAATCCATGCACATGAGTCACTAATACCTTAATATTAGTCTAAGATGTCATTTCTAGATAAAGTGGTATCAGAGCATTAGGTTTGCTAAGGTTAGACAAGCTTGTGCTAGCTTGTTGAATGCTAACTAGGTCAAAGCTCAAACTAGGAGAAGGAGAACTTATTGAGGCTAATCCAGAAATTGGAAGAGTCTGTCCTAGGAGGAGAATGGCAGAGCAAACCCCATTGGAATCAGAATCTCAGTTGATGGACAGTTGCATGACCATGAGAGCCATGGTGGAAGAGATGTATCGAGAATTTAAGAAAGGTCAAGATGAAAGTACTTCAACCTCCAAACAAGACAAAGGAGCAGAGGAACCTTCTCTATATGCCCCAAAGGGCAAAGGGAAAGGGGAAAATCTTCCTCCATCATCTCCTCCACCATCGCCTCCATCATCCTCATCTCCTAGCCCTGAAAAGAAAAAGAAGAAAACATCTGTGACTAAATTAGATGTGAAATTTGATTTGCCAATCTATGATGGAGAATTAAATGCATAAAAGCTAGATAACTAGGTTAGACATATTGATGTATATTGCAGGGTGTAGAACATTGATTCAGAGAGGAGAAAGATTCAACTAGCTAGCCTTCACCTTGGAGGAACTGCACTAGTGTGGTGGGAAGGCAAGACACAAGCTGATATGAAGAAACATGGTAAAATTCTTTCTATCTAGAATGAATTTGTTTCTGCCATTAAAAAAAAATTCTATCCACTAGCCTATATGCAACCAACAATGGTGAGTTGGCAAACTCTTTACCAATTAAAGGGGCAAAGTGTACAAAGCTATACCCAGGAATTTAGAAAAAGAGCTTTAACACTAGGCATTTCTCTAGACTCACCTGAAAATTTGTTGAAGTATATAGGTGGTCTGCATAGCTATTTGAAGCACACCATTCTCATGTTTAACCCCACTAGCCTAGATGATGTATCAGTTCAGGCTACACATCTAGAGGTTAGAGGCAAGAATGTGAACCCAGAGATTGGGGGATCATCAAAACCCTTTGCAAGCAAGAACAAGGAAAAGAAGAAGTAGAAATGGAAGGAGAGGAAGACAAATGCTGTACAGAAAGACAAACCTTCATGCACTCACTACAAGAAGGATGGGCACGATGATGAACACTGCTGGTCTTTGCATCCAGAGCTGAAACCTAAGAAGTTCGGTGGTAAGAAGAAGAAGACTGTTGCTGCTATTCAGAAGGACTTGGGGTTAGACTCAGGTGATGAAACAACAGTCACAGCCACAGGTATGAAAGGTAAAAATTCTGAAGCATCTACAAGTAATTATGCACAATCTATTGATAATGAAGATAATGAGAGGAAAAGACATGAGCTTTTCCATATTAGAGTTATTTCCAAGCATCAAAAGATTGATACTTTATTTGATAGTGGTTCACAAGTAAACTTGATTTTTGAAACAATTGTAAAGAAGTTGGGCTTACTAACAACACCTCACAAGAAGCCATATTCATTAGGTTGGGTATGTGATAAAGTAAAGGTACAAGTGACTAGACAATGTAAACTTAGGTTTTCTATTGGGTCAACTTTTGTAGATGAGGTTGAGTTAGATATAGTTCCCTTGGATATATGTGGTATTGTTTTAGGAAGCCCTTACTTGTATGGTAGAAAAGCCATTTTCTATAGAACTGAAAATAAGTATCAACTCACAAAAGATGGAATAGAATATATTATAAGAGCTCATCAACTCAAAAATAACTATTCTCTCAAAAATTCAGGGCAGATGAAAAGGATTGTAAATTCATGCAAGAAATTTTTACTAATGGTTGTAAAGGAAAAGACCCCTAATAAAACTAATGTATTTGAAGACTGTGATGCTAAACAGAAAGCTGATTTAGATAAAGTTGTTTCAGAATATGATATCCTATTTCAAGAACCTAAAGGTCTGCCACGCAAAAGGGAAATAGGATATGATATTCCTTTACAGCAAGATGCTCCATTGCCTAACATAGGAATGTACAGGTTATCCGCTTTAGAGCATGTAGAGATCAAGAAGTAGGTACACGAGCTACTCGATAAAGGGTTCATAAGACCAAGCACATCACCATGTGGATCTCCAATTGTGTTGGTGAGAAAGAAAGATGGTTCGTGGAGGATGTGAATTGATTACAGAGCACTGAATAAAATAACGATCAAGAATCGTTATCCTCTTCCTCGCATAGATGATCTATTAGATCAGTTGAAAGATGCAGTTTACTTTTCCAAGTTGGACTTGCGTAGTAGCTATCATCAGGTCAGAGTTGCAGAACAAGATGCATGGAAGACTGCTTTCAAAAAAAAGCAAGGGCTGTATGAGTGGCTCGTTATGCCTTTTGGCTTAACTAATGCTCCCGCCACTTTCATGAGAGTTATGAATGATGTACTCAAGCCTTTTATTGATGATTTTGTAATTGTATATTTAGATGACATTCTTGTTTTCAGTAAAACATGGGAAGAACATTTGAAGCATGTAAAGCAGATTTTAGATGTTTTGAAAAGAGAAAATATCTATGTGAAATTATCAAAATGTGAATTTGGCAAAAAATCTTTAAATTATTTGGGTCATATTATAGGGGGTGGTGAATTGAAGATAGATCCCTCTAAGGTTGAATTCATTGTGAACTGGCCTCATCCCAAATCTGCTACAGAAGTTAGGAGTTTCCTAGGAGCAGCACAATATTGGAGAAAGTTTATTGCTAACTTTTCCTTGATTGCAGCTCCCTTACATGCTTTAATAGGATTGAACAAGGTGTTTTAGTGGGGAGGCAAACAACAGAAAGCCTTCGACACCTTGAAAGAAAAAATTAGTACAACACCAGTACTAGCATTTCCAGATCTTCAACGACCATTTGAGATTGAAACAGATGCCAGTGACTACGCCATGGGAGCAGTGTTGATGCAACACGGTAAACCCATATGTTATCATTCTGAGACATTTACTTCTGCAGTAGTTAATTATCCCACATATGATAAAGAATTGTATGCTTTAGTACAGAGTGTGAAAAAGTGGAAACATTACCTAATGGGCAAAGAAACAATCATACATACAGATCCTCAACCACTTCAATATTTGCACTCACAAACTAAATTGCAGCAATCAAGACACTATAGGTGAATGGGTTTTCTACAACAGTTTCATCTTGTCATCAGATATAATAAAGGCATACACAATAAGGTTGCAGATATGTTATCAAGACCAATCATAAATGCATCTACTATACTTAAGCATAACTCAGTATTGCATGAAAGCTACATTGAACAATATGCTCAAGATGTAGATTTTAAATATGTATATGCAACTTTAAGTAAGGGCAAACAAGTAGAAGAATTGGATTATCATATTAAGGACCAACTCTTATATCATTTAGGAAAGTTATGCATTCCTCAAACTAAAAGAGTCAACATAATCCGAGAAGCACATACCTCTCTAATATTAGGTCATTTTGGTGTAAGTAAAATAGTTGCACAACTGCAAAGATTCTGTTATTGGCCAAGAATGCATGAAACCGTTTCTAGATATATGAAAGGGTGTACCATGTGTGCTAAAATAAAGCCCAACAATAGAAAACTAGGCTTGTACACTCCATTTCCAGTTCCTTCTCGTCCTTGGGAAAGTGTTTCCATGGACTTTATTGGGGGATTTCCAAAATCTAGAAAAGGTCATGATTATTTATATGTTATTGTGGACAGGTTCAGAAAAATGTGTATTTTAATACCTTGTAACAAGCAGATTACAGCTGAACAAACAACGGAGTTGTTCTTTCAGCATGTATGGGTTCATTTTGGGTTAGCCACTTCTATTGTATCTGATCGAGATTCTCGATTTGTTGGGAAGTTTTGGTCAAGTCTATGGGAGTTGATGGACAACAGATTGAAGAAGAGCACACCATTTCATCCACAAATAGATGGTCAGACAAAGGTGGTCAACGGGATAGTGATTCAGTTGCTCAAAGGCTATTGCAGCAAGCATCCCAAGCTTTGGGATGAGCATTTGTGTTATGTGCAACATGCTTACAACCGTGCCAAGCACTCTTCTACACAACGATCTCCTTTTGAGACTTGTTTTGATTTTACACCAAGGTCTCCCTTGGATTTTGTCTTTAGTAAAGACATAACAGTTGATGGACATAGTGATGTGGACAAAGCAACCAAGTTCATTGAACAAATCCAAGAAATTCACCATGCAGTGCAGGGACAGCTGGAAAGAAGCCAGGCCAAGTACAAGGCAAGGCATAACAAGCATCGAATGGAGCATAGCTTCCAAGTTGGTGATCAAGTTTGGTTGTACATCAACAAAGATAGAATGCAAGGTAAAGGTAATAAGATGAAGCCAATAAGGTATGGGCCTTTCAAGATACTTGAGAAAATTGGTGAAAAAGATTTTCACCTTGATTTGCCAGCTTATATGCATATCTATTCAGTCATTAATGCAAATAACTTGAGGCTATATGAACCTTCATTGATTGAAGATCCCAAAGAGCAAAGTCAGTTGCCTTCTATTGATGATCTGTTGCCTGAATATCTCAATGAGTTGTAGGAAGACACAGTTCTGGACAGGAAGGTGAGAACTACGCGCAGAGGGGATGTTGAGTACCTGAGAATCAGACTCAAAGGTTCAAAACCAAGCAGTGCAAGATGGATAGAGATTGGAAAAGTGAGGAAGCTGTATCCTCACTTGATTGATGCTTAAAAACCAACTTTTGGTGGTCCAAAAGATTTTTCAGTGGGAAGGCGTGATCCAAAATGGATCCTAGAAACCCTCTAAGTCTTAAAAAATAAAAAGCAATCGTAAAGGATGAACTTTTAAAAATGGCGGATTACACTATCGAGCCTAAAAAACATGAAGAAACAGTGAAAAACAGAGCTATCGGGGGCTTAAACAACTTTGCATGAGAGCCATTGGATCTGGCCGTCAACGGTCTAGATCCGATCGACATATCACAATCGGCAGTGGAAAGCAGAGGTTACCGTAGGCGGCCATATAATAGTTGTGATAGCGATCAGCGCGAGTCAACGAGGACCATCGATCAAGCGCGCAGATTGACGACCTAGGTTAACACGCGATATCGCATCAGTAGAATACAAAGGAGCGCTTACCAATGGCTCAGGGACTATGCGATATGCGATTGCGATATATCGCATCGGAGCAATACAAAGGAGCGAAACCGATATACTTGCGACTTGTGATAGCCAGACTCGACAAGGTTATGGATGAAATTTAATATAATTTGAGTTTTGGAAAAAGGGCTTTTTCTATGTAAAATCGCATTTTGTTAAATAAACGAAAAACAAAGGAAATGCGAATAGGGCAATAAAACAGACCCGAAAGGGTTTTATATGCAACGATATGTGTTTTGAGTTTCGAAACAAGAGGGATTTTGGGTGGGCCTTAGGTGGTAAGTGGTATTGGTTGGGCTCTGCCCGAGCCCATACACTGGCCGACATGTGGGTAGGCGCCGAAGAGAGAAAACCACCCTTTTCAGGCGGGTAATCTCCGGGCGCATAAGCCATCCGAAATCAATAGCAACTGTTGGATCAACGATCACATAGATCAACGGTAGACTTGCGATAGCGCCCAAAGACGGACCCGAAGGGATTATGCGGTGGACTTGATAATATTTCAGGTTCGATAGACTGCGTTTGGGCTGATTTTCCTTTGTTTTGTGTATTTCTCTGTGTAAATAGAGAATGACCATTTTGGGGATTTCAAAGGGTGTCAATGGTCCTTTTCGTTTCATAATAGGTGGCCACCATACCTAAAGACGTTATACCATGATTGGTTAACACTCAGAGGGGATTTGAATGGATAGAGGCCGGAAGCCAGAGAGCCCAGGAGGGAAAACGAACAGACAAGTGCCGATTGGCTTAAAGCCACAGAATGACAGAGACAGAGGCAAGCAGTGCTGAGACAGAGAGCGAGAGGGAGAGTCTGTGTACTTAGAGAGACTTGAGGGATTCAAGTAAACTCCTGCTATTTTGTATCTATTGCGTTGAGACTCAAATTGAGCTCATTTTTGTAAAACTTTGCTCTTGAAGACATAATAGAGAGGTCACCACTAAAGGCTGGACCAGGAGACGTAGCCCAAGAGTTTTGGGTGAAATCCATATTAAACTTGTTGTGTTATGTGTCTTTTCCTATTATGTTTCTCTAACTGCTCATTGTCTATATTATTCACAATCTTATCGATCCGTTGCACTGAGTAATATAGGAAAATCCATGCACATGAGTCTGTACTACCTTAATATTAGTCTAAGATCTCACTTCCAGATCAGATCTTGAGGATTCAATTTTATCTATTTACCTTTCTAAATGTTATATATAAGGCTGAAAGGCAAACTGAACAGGAGTCTAGAAATTCACATTGTAACTATTCTTTTGGACATATAATACTTTCATCTTGGTGGTGCTGTAACTCTGTTACTTATTTTAATAAAGAAGACTGCGTTTAATTCATAATCATATTTTGAGTATCTAATAGCAGGGACTTCTGGCGACTTTGGGCCCAGTTAAGAGAAGATCTACTACTTCACCTATGTTATAATCATTTATGTTTATTCTTTACTGTTTGTTATTGTTAAGTTAATGTCATTCTGATTATCATGAGGATTGATGATTCTGATTTACATTTGCTGTTTATTCAAGATTTAAGACTTAGCTATGTGATTATATATGCATGTTGGGAGCGGGATCCCCCAAGTATAGTTTTGGGGCTAAAAGCTGTAAATTCTCCACATTTTGTGGTCGCGGAGCGCGAAGGTGTCATGAGTCATAAAGGGTTGTCTGCTCTTATTTTGTAAAGTGTAAAGTTAGTTGTAATGATCTACCCATGGTTTGTGGACCATGGGATTGTATAAAAAGAGCTAAGTAAGTAAGCTCTAAGTAGTTTTAGAGAAGGAAGAAGTCTTGAGCGATAAGGAGGAATTCTTTAGAAGTCTAAGTTTCAGGTCTTAGCATAGGTAGAGGGTCTGCAATTGAGTGCGCAGAGGCCTAGGGTGGAAGTCCGTAGCTGAGTGC
Organism: Pinus tabuliformis; assembly: GCA_031772625.1. NCBI lineage: Eukaryota > Viridiplantae > Streptophyta > Pinopsida > Pinales > Pinaceae > Pinus > Pinus tabuliformis. Next base: position 51,755,133 of record CM062814.1, on the reverse strand, counting down.
GCAGAACCCTGCAACTATGTGCGCAGGGTGGATAGAGTCTGTAATCATTTGAAGATATCAATAAAGAGAATCATTCTACAAATTCTGTGTCTTTGTTTCCTATTAATGCATCTTGTCATATTGTGTATGAATTTCATTTACAATGGTTATGTAATGTGCGAATGCATGTAATTATGTTGGTTAATTGAACGCAACCAAGAATATCTGTTTACGTGGCACTAACCATGATCATTTAATAAGATAAGTAAGACACTTAAGATAATTTGGGAATCTACACAATACGCCGCCCAAGTAGCGCGAAAGTACCTGAATCACAAGATAGGGTTGTGCGAAGGTCAATCATACCCCTTTGCGGAGGTACCGGAGGGAGGAATAAAGGGCTAGAAATGTAGAGCCCTAGGACTTGGGGACCTGCATGAAATCCAGAACATAAGGAATAAATCGATATCACGACCATCTTAGGGCGCAAAAACTTGGTTCCAGCATCCCCCCATACTACTTTGGGTGAGACTTCAGTCTGCGCTCCACAGGATGATGTCGAAAGGGCCAGTAGTGTAGGTATTTGTTTGGCTAACTAACGCTGAACCTGGGTCAGGCCCCATGCAGCCAAAAAATGGTTCCGTTGTCGGGACCGGAATCCGCATAAGAGATGTGTGATGTCGTATCACTGGAATCCAACTAAGAAAGAGATTAGAGACTGGTTGGATGGGAAGATCCAAAAATTTGTGGCACAGGAGAACAGAAACCCACGACTAACAAAGGAATAGTGACTGGACATGAACCTATATATAGAGATCAATGAGATCTTTTTTTGTTCCTTTCTGGTTAAGCTATACGAGTGGATTGCGAAGCTAGCAGATAGCCAAGGAAGTTGGAGACTTGACGGTCCTATTGTCTCGACCCTGGAGTTAGTACAGAGATTGGAAGAATCTGAGGATAAGATCGCCCGCACTGTCGCTCATTGGATCGATCGCATCATAGGAGGATTTGTGACTGAATTCGTGGTTGATACCCCAGTCAGCTACAACGAAGCAGAGCAGAGTTTTTTCAAAGGTCCGCGAGGTAAGTACTTGAAGTCCTTGAATACCTAGATTAAGATGTTATTGTTAGGGTCCAACCCTAACCCCCTTATTTATGTAACAGGGTCGAGTCATAGTTATAGTTAGTTAAAGAGTCAATAAAGCCCATATTAATAATTGTAAGTGGTTGACCCGCATTTAAAGAAGGGACCACAGTTAGTTGTAAATGGGCCATGGTATTAGATAGATGGTATTAATAAGAACCATGGTACTAACCCATGGTATTACATGTATGAATCCTATATAAGGGATAGAGACTCCCCTTGAGGGGCGTCATGTCTTATTTTGTAATTGAGCCCAACTCTATTGGAGGTTGCCCCCTCGAAGAGGCAAGTGAACATTGCCTTCCTTTCTGAATAATAAAATACATGTTGTTATTTCTTATTGTTCTGTGTTCTGGGTATATTTCTTCGCATATTTGGTATTTTTCTATCTTCTCATAGGTCAAGAGCATAACAAGTGGTATCAGAGCACTTTCCAGGGCCGGTGGGATCTCCATTTTTAGCAGAATTTTTTTTGGCTAGAGACATGTTCCGGTGTCTTTAAACCATGAGATCTATCGTTGAGCGCATAAACCTGCAAATTTGGGGAGGCATGCACACAAGAAATACAAGAGGTGGTCACGCTTGTTGGACTCCCTTGTAACCCTTGTGGGTACCCCTTCGAGTAGTAGTGCATTAGACTGAACTGCACATGGACTGTCTTCCAAGTACCCTCTGGGTATATCAGAAGCCCCCTAGGTCTCTTGAAACCTCGCCATAGATAAATCGTCGACCGTCTTGTTGCTACAGTACACCGAGAATAGCACTCGGGGAGATTACTCGTGTGTACGATAGGGTAGTCAGATTGTACGACTAAGGGTACGGTTGATCCTCCTTGGTTAGTGCCCTGAAAGATTGGGCCGAGTACTACTATTAGACCCTTATGTATATTGCGATTTGTAGCACCTAACACTCCTTGAGACCATAGCTCCCTTGTCTCTCTCTAGATCACGAATCTTCTTTGCCAGATCAGATCTAGCAGGTTGGGTTCTGTCGCAGCTGCAACAATCAGTTCTGCCATTCAGATCTATCAGATCTACCATTCAGATCTATCAGATCTGCCAATTAGATCTATCAGATCTGCCATTTAGATCCAGTAGTTTGGGTTCTATAGCAGTTGCAACAATTAGATCCGCCATTTAGATCTAGTAGCAGGGGTTCGATCACTGCCACATTCCTACACTGCAGTTGAGGGTTTCGTAGACAGATCTGACTATTTGTGTGACTCTTATACCTGGGCATGGTTCTTGCAGGACATTGGGTAGAATTAACTTTTCTGGGACGCTTATAGGAGACTTAGCCCATAAGAATCAGGTCAACAGGCTGAGCAAGGTGGTACCATTCACTTGTCATCGTCAAAATTTCAGGTGGTCGCAATTTTTTTCACAGTAACGACAAGTGCACCAGATGTGTGCATGGTACAAACCAGAGCTCAAGCTATGGCCAATGAGAAGATAAACACCCTTGAACAAAATTTGGAGGCATTAACGAAGAAGATCTAGACCTTAAATGACACAATCATAAAAGGCAAGTCGGGGGAACAATTAGAGGCATATGATTTTAATGAAAACCTTGAGGGCGAGTCTAGCCATTCTCTTCACTTTTATGGAAACCACCAATAGTCCCAGCCTCGACCACCCAAGCTGGACATGTATAAATTTGATGGCTCTCATCTGGCCATATGGATAGCACAAATGGAGCAATATTTCACATTGAATCACATCAGAGATGATGCGACTAAGCTAAGTGTGGGAAGCCTATAATTGGAACAAGAAAGATGGCAATAGTGGCAGTGGCATCAACGCTGCTATGCAAGGCCAATGAGTTGGCAGATATTCTCAAAATCCCTTTCTAATCGCTTTGACCGTGAATCTAATATTTTGGGTCGTCTTACTAAGCTCCGATAGACAGGCACAGTGCAAGAATATATTAAAGCCTTTGAAGCATTAGCCTTCCGCATAGGAGGTCTAGCAGATGAATTCTACTTGGAATGTTTTATCAGTGGTCTCAAAGACGCCATACAAGCCCACGTCCGAATGCAACACCCAATCTCATGGCTGGCAGCTTGCAAGACAGCTCGTGAAGTAGAACGCGCGTTAGTGGCCCAGTCGACTCGTCCAAATTTCATAGCCAAGGGATGCCCCACCCAAGCTCCGAGCACTAACCAAACACTTAAGGTTCAAAAGGTGTCACCAGCCGAAATGGCAGAAAGAAGAAATCAAGGATTGTGTTACTACTGTGACGAGAAATACTCCCCGAGGCATAAATGCAAGGAACTCAAATTCTTTCAAATTGATGCTACTGATCATAGTTCATCTGAGGAAGCCCCAACATTTGAGGGAACAGAGGAGGAAGATGAGGACAACCAGCCAGACAATGAGCTCCCAGCTACACCTGAAGAACCCGTTATCTCGCTTCATGCTTTGGCAGGAATTTCTTCTCCCCACACTCTCAAAATCAAAGGTTTTATTAAGCATCGCCCTATAATAGTCTTGATTGATAGTGGCAGTATGCATAACTTTATCCATCAAAGAGTCACTGAAGTAGCGCATTGTTTTGTCAGAGAAGTCTCTAATTTCCAGGTCCAGATTGCTGATGGGGGGACAATGAAATGTGAAGGCTGCTGTGAAAATGTCAAACTTCAAACGGGGGATTATCACCTAAAGACCCACACGTTTGCCATCAACATGGGTGGATGTGACATTCTCTTGGGTGCTGAATGGTTCCGCACACTCAACCCAATCACAATGGATTTCCAGGAGTTATATATGAGCTTTAAGTAGAATAACCACACACATACCCTCCGCGGACTCTAGGCAGGTGCTTCTTCTATCATCAGCTCGCATAGGATGGAAAAATTGTTAAAAAAGGGTCACCATGGAGTTATAGCCCAATTTAATGCCATCCAGGCCTTTGAACCCACTTCTCTTCATATTCATCCTGAGATGCAACAGGTCTTAAACAACAATCTGCAGGTCTTTGACAAGCCTCATGAGCATCCACCCTCGAGAGGGAAACATGATCATAGCATTACTTTGGTCCCAGGGGCACAACCACCAAATTGCGCCATATAGATATCCTTTCGTCCAAAAGAATAAAATTGAAAAAATCATCAAGGAACTCCTGGAAGCTGGTGTCATTCGTCCTAGCATTAGTCCTTATTTGTAACTTGTGGTCATGGTGCTCAAGGAAGATGGGGAATGGCGTATGTGTTCAGACTTCAGGGCCCTCAACAAGCTGATGGTCAAAGATAAATTTCCCATCCCGGTTGTTGGTGATTTGCTGGATGAACTAAATGGGGCTCAAGTCTTTACTAAGCTCGACCTTCGCTTGGGCTATCACCAAATTCGCATGAAAGAATTAGACATTCCAAAGACTGCTTTCCAAACTCATGAAGGCCATTATGAATTCCTGGTCATGCCATTTGGTCTCTGTAATGCCCCATCCACTTTTCAGAGCCTCATGAATCACTTGCTCAAACCATATCTCAGAAAATTTGTCCTTGTTTTCTTTGATGACATCCTCATCTACAGCCTCACTTGGGAAAAACATCTTCAGCGTGTAGATTTGCTCTTGCTACTGCTCCGGAAGCATAAATTATTTGTCAAATTGTCCAAGTGCTCTTTTGGCATGGAAGAAGTTGAGTATTTGGGCCACATTATGGGGCGTGAAGGTGTCAGGGTGGATCCCAAAAATATCTAGGCAATGCAGGATTGGCCTCAACCAAAGACCTTGAAGAGCTTGAGAGGATTTTTGGGTCTCATCGGCTACTATCGCAAATTTGTTTGCAATTATGGTCGCATTGCTAGACCCCTCACTCACCTTCTCAAGAAAAATTCATTCCTCTAGAATGATGAAGCGCAATAGGCATTTATAGCTCTTAAACATGCCATGTGTTTCACTCCCGTATTGGCACTACCCGACTTCACCAAATATTTTGTGATTGAATGTGATGCTTCAGGTACGGGTATTGGGGCTGTCTTAATACAGGAAGGTCGAACCTTGGCCTTCACTTGCCAACAACTAAGTGGGAAAAATTTGGGACAATCTGCCTATGAGAAGGAGATGATGGCCATCTTACATGCAGTGGATACCTGGCGACCATACTTATTGGGGTGACGTTTCCAAATCCGCACAGACCATCAAAGCCTTAAATATTTTTTGGAGCAACGCCTATCCTTGCCACAACAAAATAAATGGCTAGTCAAAATGTTGGGATATGATTATGAGATAATTTACAAGAAAGGGCACGAAAATGTTGTAGCGGATGCTTTATCATGCCAATTTGAGGAGGAAAGCACCCTGCTAGCAATCTCTCTTCCCATTCCAGAGTGGATTGAAGAGGCTCACAAGGAATGGTTTTCACATCCTTTGCTCTCCCAACTCATTAATAAATTGCAGGTGGATCCAAATTCCATAGCGGGCTACTCTTGGCAAGATGAGATTCTTCGCTACAAGGACAAAGTAGTGATATCACCAACATCCACCCTCAAAAGTCGCATTTTGGCAGAGTTGCACTCATCTCCCACTACAGGCCATTCAAGCTTTCAGAAGACTTATGCTCACACTCGACGTTCATTCTTTTGGACAGGCATGAAAAAGGACATTCTTACTTTTGTAGCTAAGTGTGATGTGTGTCAGCACCACAAAGGAGAAACAATCAAATCCCCAGGCACATTACAACCATTGCCCATCCCTGCCTCAATTTGGATGGAGGTTTCTATGGATTTCATTACGGGTCTTCCAAAGTCAGGCAACAAGTCAGTCATCATGGTGGTTGTGGACAGACTTTCTAAGTATGCTCATTTTTGCGCCCTACCCCACCCTTTTACACCAGCTTTGGTGGCTCAATATTTCATGGACCAGATCCTCAAATTGCATGGCATGCCCACTTCCATTGTGTCTGATTGTGACCCGATATTCACCAGTAACTTTTGGCAGGAACTCTTCAGGCTACAAGGTACCCAACTACAACTCAGTACTTACTATCATCCCAAAACTGATGGTCGAACTGAAACAGTCAACAAATGTTTGGAGACCTACCTAAGGTGTTTCAATTTAGAAAAGAAACATCTATGGGTATAGTGGTTACCTCTAGTCGAATGGTGGTATAATACTATCTATCATGCCACCACCAAAATGACTCCATATGAAGTAGTTTATGGTCAAATCCCTCCTTCACCTACTTCTTATATCCAGGGATGTTCGAAGGTACAAGTAGTGGATCAACTCCTACAAAACCGTGCAACCATGTTGGCCCACCTCAAAGAGAATCTCCATCAAGCTCAAAATCACATGAAGCAACAGGCAGACCAACATCGTTTAGAGCGTAAATTTCAAGAAGGGGATCAGGTATTCTTGAGGCTGCAACCATATAAGCAAACACCACTCAAAGAAAAGGGTTGTCAGAAATCATCTCCAAAATTCTACGGACTGTATCAAATACTTCAACACATCGGAGAAGTAGCCTACAAGCTAGCCTTGCCACCCACTGCAAAAATCCATCCCGTCTTCCATGTCTCATGCCTCAAGAAAGTGGTTGGGAACCATTGCAGAATTCAAACCAGTCTATCGGAATTGGATGAAGCAGGTTCAATCTGGCTCCAACCTAAACAGGTTCTTGACACGCGAGAACGGCACCTGTACGGAGGCACGATCAAGGAAGTCCTCGTCAAGTGGAAATACACCTCTCTAGAAGATGCGACCTGGGAACTAGCCACTGTTCTTCAGCAGTTTCTGCAGCTTCAGCCTTGAGGACAAGGCTATTTTTATGGGGGAGGGCATGTTAGGGTCCAACCCTAACCCCCTTATTTATGTAATAGGGTCGAGTCATAGTTATAGTTAGTTAAAGAGTCAATAAAGCCCATATTAATAATTGTAAGTGGTTGACCCGCATTTAAAGAAGGGACCATAGTTAGTTGCAAATGGACCATGGTATTAGATAGATGGTATTAAAAGAACCATGGTACTGACCCATGGTATTGAATCTATGAATCCTATATAAAGGATAGAGACTCCCCTTGAGGGGTGTCGTGTCTTATTTTGTAATTGAGCCAAGCTCTATTGGAGGTTTCCCCCTCGAAGAGGCAAGTGAGCATTGCTTTCCTTTCTGAATAATAAAATACATGCTGTTATTTCTTATTGTTCTCTGTTTTGGGTATATTTCTTCGCATATTTGGTATTTTGGTATCTTCTCGTAGGTTAAGAGCATAACAGTTATTGTGTGAAAAATGGGTTATGCAGCTACCTTGATGTTCGGAGCTACGGGAAGTGGAAAGAATTACAGGAACGAAGAGAGAAAGGGTCCTGAATATAGTCCATTGATTTCAGCTCCATTAGGTGATGAAGAGGGAGTAGCATAGGCTTCTCCGTGAAGTGCTATTCAGTTAATAAGACAAGGATTCCTACGACTGCCACCTCCACCCACACCACCTCCAACTTCACCACCATCACCTGCAACTTCACTTATACCACCACCACCTCCACTACAGTTCAGCATGGCAAATTCAGTGAAGCTTCCTTTTTCTAAAGGCTTGGGAAATGAGGACCTGGACCAGTTCTAGTTCATCGTGAAAGCTGTATGGGAAGCTGAGGGCATCACAGATGATCACATGAAGAAGGAAACATTGGTTAGTGATTTGCAGGATAGCGCGCTAACTTGGTACATCAAGTACTCTAATGATAACCCAAATGCTAGGGTGGCAGATATCCAGACCACGCTGAATAAAGAATTCAGTAGGCCTAAATCCGAGGCATAGTTGATTGTGGGGTTCAAGGAAATCGCGATGAAACCAGGTGAGACACCTTGGGAATTAGATCAGAGGTTGAAGTGTAAAATCCGCGAAGCTAATATGAACTTAACAAATGGACAACACCGCGAGTGGTTTGTGGCTTCGCTCCTGCCACACCTAAGGGTTGTGTTGTCACAACAGAAGATAAAAACTCAGGTAGAGGCCTTGGATATTGCAATGAGACTGCATGAAACACCGATGCAGGATCCAAATATGGGGGTTTAGTAGATCCATGCGCAGTTGCAAAATCTTTCTATTGAAATGAAAAGTTTGAAGCAGGACAGAACAGTTCGGCCAGAGGTGTGTGAAGAGGTATGGTGCCTAAAATGTAAAGGTCAGGGGCATGACAAAGACCATTGCCCAGTATTTATGAACTATATTGCAGGAGGAGGACTGATGCCTTGGAGGTCGGAAGCTCAAGTAGGACCAAGCACGGGGCCTGCATTGTGGTGCGTTATATGTCAGGTAGCAGGAAAACATATGATAGATAATTGTCATTTACCGTAGAACTTTGTATAAACACCACAAAAACTGTTCTGCAACTTCTGTAGGTCGGTAGGGCATGATTGGCACAACTGCAGAAGCTATGAATTGATGATGGATAGAACACCCGCCTATAGGGTTCAGGTAGAAACGTGCCCCCCTGACCAGAGCGCGGGGATGGCGCGAACAGGCTTTCAGGGGCGCGAATGAGGCTGAGGTGGAGGAGGACTTGGCAGAGGTCGGGGACAACTAATCTGCTACAATTTCAGAGGACCAAGACACTATGCCTGTGATTGCACTAACCCAACGTGTCTGTCGTGCAAATATTGCACTCTGTTTGATCATGAAACAGAGGACTATCCTACGCTGATAGCGAGGATACGCGACAAAGGGGTGCTACCACCTCAGTTGACTCAGAACCTGTAGATGATGAGGTTTGAGCCTCACGAAGAGGATCCAAATGTGAATATAGTGCTTCGAAGTGGAATTGCAATAGGGGATGATAAGGGGAAACAACCCGAAGACAGTGCATGGGTTCGCAAAGCTCCGGCAAAGGAGGCTGAATTTGATTTGGAGCATGCACGCGAAACATTCATGGAAGCAAAGAAGAGCTTCGTTGAGGCTTCCACCTCAGGGAGCAAGGATAAGCCGGATCAGGAGATGGACCCTTCTATGCTTACGACCTTTCTAGAGACCTGCATGAAGTTGTTGCATGATAGCAAGGCTGTGAAGGGATTACAGGAGCTTATAAATAGATGCGCTGGAAACACTCCAGGTGAACCGCGCGTGGTATGAAAGATTGGTAAGCATAAAACAAGGACAGGACGAGAGATGAGATTGACCACGCAGATAGGAGAGTATGAAATGGATCAGGTTATTTTGGATCTGGGGTCAGACGCAAATGTCCTACCAAAGCAGACTTGGGAATGGATGGGAAGACCCACGTTGCAGTGGTCTCCGATTCAGTTAAGAATGAAAAATCAGTAGAAGATCATCCCCATGGGGTGGCTGCAAGGGGTGACTGTAGATATTGAAGGCGCAAGCGCGTTGGCTAACTTTGAAGTAATAGAAATTGTGGATGACAGCAACCCCTACCCTGCGCTCCTTGGCATCAATTGGGCTACTGATATGAATGGGGTAATTAACCTAAAGAAGTAAAAGATGATATTTGAGAAGAAATCACTTTGTGTAATAGTGCCCCTAGATCTTGCTAAAGGATTGCGCTATACTGAACCAGTCCACGACTATGAGAGCGATGACGATTTGGACTGTATATATAAGATAACAGTGTGAGACCAAGATTGGGTGAATCCAACAGTGGATGGATGAATTACATGGGATCACGAGAGTTCCTGCACCTTGGACTCTGATGAAGAATTAGAGCGCTGGTAGAATCGGTTACATGAAGTAACCACGCTAAGCTGTAACATGATGACCCGGTCGCTGCGCTGTGTGTCATTAGAGGTAAGAAATCTGCCCACTTATAATGGTCTGAATGATGTAAATGTATTTTTGGATGCATTTGAGAGGGAGGTACCAGAAAATCAACACTTGCAGGCTTTGGATTGGGCATTGCACGCTACGCCCGCAAGGTGGTGGGGTACGCACTTGATGATTGGCACGAGTGTAGGAGGATGATGAGCACATGCTTTGGGAAGCTGAAGGTACGAATAAAAGACAAGTGTGACGGGAAGAATGATCTGCGCGCACACTTGGCCAAATGGGCTGAGGCTTATGGAGCAAAGCCCCAACCTGAATGAGTGCATTTGTTCTGTCACACCCTAGATGTCATCCCGATGAACTGGTACTTGGAAACAGAGCTCCGCCATGGTAGAGGTGAATGGAATATTTTGTGTGAAGGATTCATAATGACATTCAACTTTGAAGATGGGTTTGAGTGTATTGACGAGGCCCTACAAGAAGTGAAAGCATCAATCTTTAAGATACCAAAGGATCCTTTGGAACTGATTCAATCCAATTGGACTACTCATTTGAGTCACACACTGGAATGCTATAACGTGACCACTGAAGAAGAATATGAGGATTCGTGAAAGATTAACATCCCTGAAATAGAAGGTCACTGCGAGGTTTAGGGACCGCAGATTGAGAATCCTGATATAACCACGCCACTAAAAACGAAATAGGTAAATATTGGTACAGAGGCAGAACCCAAATTCACAAAGATTGGAGATTACTGGGATGACGCGATGATGGATAAGGTCTTTGAATTGCTCCGCGAATACCAAGATTTTTTCCCTACCAAGTTTACAGATTTAAAAGGGATAATCGGAGACTTGGGTGTTATGAAGATCACGTTGAAGCCCGACACGAAGCCAGTTATGAAAATACCTTGTTGTCTCAATCTGAAGTATAAGGAGAAGGTTCGCTCAGAGCTAAACAAGATGCTCGCGGTAGGCATCATTGAGCCCATAGAAGAATCTGATTGGGTAAGCCCAATGGTGGTATAGGAAAAGAAGCAGAAGGATGAAATAAGGATATGCATAGATCTTAGGAAGTTGAATGACGCTTGTGTACATGATCCTTTCCCGACTTCGTTCACTGATGAAGTGTTGGACAATGTAGGTGGCCAAGAAGCATATTCCTTCACTGATGGGTTCTATGGGTACCATCATATCAAAATCATGCTGGAGGATAGGAGAAAGACAACCTTCACAGCTAAGTGGGGTTGTTTTCAGTACACTGTAATGCCTTTCAGATTGAAGACTACGCTTGTGATTTTCTTGTGCGTAGTCATTGCTGCGTTCAAGGAATTTATTCACAAGTTTCTGGAAGTGTACTTTGATGATTGGACTGTGTTTGGGCTAGTGAAATGCCATGTGGAAAGTTTGTGCCTGATGTTAGATACTTGTCGAAGATACCAAATCGTGCTCAATCTGAAGAAATTCCTATTTTGTGTTCCTTTTGGGACCCTGTTGGGTCATGTGGTTTGTAGACAAGGACAGATGGTATATCCCACGAAGATCATGGTGATACTTAATTTAGAAGCGCCGAGGAGTCTGAAACAGCTGCGCACTATGCTAGGACATACTGGATATTATAGAAAGTTTATCAAGGGCTATGCCCAGATCACTGCGCCTATGGAGAAGTTGTTGGAAAAGGATGTCACATTCTGTTGGAACGAGGACTATAAGAAAAACTTGGATGTATTGAAAGAAAAGATGGTCATTGCGCTGGTTTTAGTCTTCCCAGATTGGAGGAAGGAGTTTCATGTACATGTCGATACGTCATGTATAGCGCTGGGAGCAATACTGACATAGGCTGGCGGAGGAGACTTGGACCATCCTATAGCATTCGCAAGTAGAAGGTTATCTAAGGCGGAGAAGAACTATTCCACCACCGAGCGCGAAGGGTTAGCCATGGTATACGTGCTCTAGAAGTTTAGACACTATTTGCTGGGTGGACATTTTAAGATGTATATGGATCATCCGTTTTGAAATACCTAGTCAATAAGCCTATGTTGGGGGGGGAGAATTTGCAGGTGGTTGTTATTGTTCCAGGAGTATGATTTCGAAGTTATTGTGAAGCCTGGATGACTGAACATGGGACCAGACCATCTGTCGCGCATCGAAACAGGGGAAGAGCCCACTAATTTGGAGGAGGGATTTCCTGACACGCAACTATTTGCAGTGCATGTCGTGGATGGTCATTTTGAAGATACCATACACTTTCTAATGACAAGAACTGCCCCGAAAGGTTACACCCAAGGATAATTTTAGGGGCGAATGTTCGCCCTTTGGCGAAATTAAGGGGTTTTAAATTTTTAGTGGGCGAATATTTTGTATAATAGTACATTTTTACAAATCACCTCAAATAGCCCACCTTATTTTAAGGGAGAGGGTAAAAAAGGTAAATTTAGCCCTTGAAATTAGGACTTACAACCTTCCATTCGCCCATTTTCAAGAATAGGTTTTATTTAAGTGAATCCATTCGCCCATTTTCAAGAATAGGTTTTATTTAAGTGAATCCTATGGGCCAAATACCATATTTATAAAAGAGGTATGGTAAATTAATAAAAATATAAATAAATGAGAAGTATGGTAAATAAATAAAACATTTTTTATATTTAATCCATAAGTCACCTTATATACATGTAAGGTGTAAACAAATAAAAATATAAGTAAAGTGGAGGTATGGTAAATAAATAAAACGTCTTTTTATACTTACTCAAAAGGTATGGTAAATAAATAAAAATATAAATAAACTAGATGTATCGTAAATAAATAAAACCTCTTTTTATATTTAATCCATAACCCTCGTTCTATTTATGAAGGCTCAAGAAAGAGGTTTTATTTAAGTGAATCCTATGGGCCAAATACCATATTTGTAAAAGAGGTATGGTAAATTAATAAAAATATAAATAAACGAGAGGTATGGTAAACAAATAAAACATTTTTTATATTTACTCCATAAGTCACCTTATATTTACGAACACTCAAAAAATGGGTTATATTTAGGTGAAACCTATGGCCAAAATACTATGGGGCAAATACCATGGATTAGATTGTTATTAATACCATGCAAAAAACCATTATTAACCCTAATATTAGAATTAATAAAAATAAAAATGGCACATGGTATTGACCCATGGTATTCACCAAAATGGCACATGGTATTGACCCATGGTATTCACCTGGAATATAGCCTATTTAAATGGGGGAATTAAACCAGCATGTAGCCTATGCTAAGATTCACTAGGACTTTACAAAGTTTTATTATTTAGTGAAAGAATCGCCAAGATCTTACAAGATTTTATAATTGAGTAAAATATTCGCCATGCCTGGTGAGAGATTCGCCAAAAAATTATATATACATATTATATTATTGATAAAATCGCCTTCCATTTTTCCTATATACCATGGAGATTCGCCCATTTATTATATTTATAAATTTAGGGGGGGTTCTTAAAATTTTCCCTGGTTACACCGTCCAGCAGAAGAAGGAGTTAGTGGTGCGCGTGGCAGACTTTTCTGTCATTGCTGGGAGTCTATACAAAATGGGGTCTGATGAGATATTGCAACGATATGTATCGGAATTTGAAAGGAGCAGTATGCTCATGGACACTCATGGGGGCGCTGGGGGAGGACATTATGTAGGGAGAGCGACTGCACAGAAGATTCTATGCATAGGGTTGTGGTGGCCAACCCTCCATCAGGATTCAAAAACTTACTGAAAAGCATGTGATGTGTGTCAAAGGAATGGCAGGCTATCGCTGAGGGATGAGCTACCTCTGAATCCACAGATGACGTTGCAACCCTTTGAGAAATGGGTGATAGATTTTGTGGGACCCATTCAACCCCAAGGGAAGAATACGGGAGCAAGGTATATTATCACCGTGATGAATTATTTGACTCGATGGGTGGAGGCACAACCTATAAAGGATTGTATAGGAGTGACTGCTGCAAAGTTCCTCTTTGAGTATGTACTTACGTGATTTGGGTGTCCAAAGATTTTGATGAGTGATCATAGTACGCACTTTCTGAATGAGATGATCAACGCGTTGACAGAGGAATTTCAGGTATATCACTAGAAGAGCACGCCTTATCACCCGGAGGCTAATGGGGTGGTGGAAGCATTCAATAAAGTGTTGGAGAACACGCTAACCAAGGTTTGCAATGCTCAACGAACTGATTGGGACCTACGCATACCCGCAGTATTATGGGCCTATCAGATGACATACAAGAAGTTGACTGGACAAACACCCTTTAGGCTTGTATATGGTGTTGAAGCAGTGATGCCTATTGAATACATTGTGCCTAGTCTGTGCATAGCAGCATTCATGGGTACGACAGATCTTGGAGCCCTGGAAGAAAGGCTCGCGTAGCTGGCTGAGCTTGAGGAAGAAAGATTTCTATCTAGATTTCACCAACAGGTCCAAAAGAAATGCGAAAAAGCATGGCATGATCGACACATTAAGCTGTGCAACTTTAAGGCAAATGACCTGGTTTTGTTATATGACAACAAGTTTGATAAATTTTCAGGGAAATTCAAAATGCACTGGTTAGGGCCCTATGTCATTAAGGAGATTACCAATGGAGGAGCAGTTCAGTTGGTCAAATTGAATGGATATCCCTTCCCAGGAAAGGTGAATGGCAGTCGATTGAAGCCATACACCGGTGGTCCGACCATGTGACTATATGAAGGTAGCATAGTCTTAGCGCTCTAGGCAGCTGAAAGGAGGAGCGAGACTATAAACTACACTGGCCGGGTGGGGAAGCTGCATGATGGGAGGATTGTGTGAAGCAAGCGTCACAAGGTTCACAGCAGTGCGAAGGGAGTTGCGCTTCCCAAGGAGAAATCATGCAGGTCAGCCAGAAAGTGACCATTAAAGTCACTGTTCATGATGTGACGATGGAAATGCGGCCAAATGGAGTAGGCAGCCAGCATTTAAGACGAAATTTATGGATCAAATCCTTGAAAATCTGCTGCTAATCCGACGTTAATCAAGTGAATGTGGGGGGAATCATCATATTTGAATTCAAAATTCCCTATAAATTACAGGTGGTTGCTGAGCAAAAAACACTTGGCATTTTGAGAATTGAGTTCTTGAGCTCTCAGGCGCATATGAACAACGAATTCTTTGAGGCTCTGATATTGAGTTCAGTGTTTGAGAACTTACCAGAAACGACATGAGAATTGTTGAGTAGCGTTATGTTGACACCTGCAACAACTATGGACACCGAAGTAGTGACAACCGAGGAGGATATGCCAGAAATTGTTATGGAGGCCGAAGAAGCTACTCCAGAGGTTGCCAAAGTATTAGCGGAAGTCCCAAAATCACCAAGGATGCCGAGACCAAAGCCCACCCCAACCAAGGAGAGTGTGAAGGATAAGAAGGGCAAGCAACCTGCAATACCAGTGCACGCATTGCCGAGAAGAAACCCACTGAAGGACAAGCCCATCGCACAGGACAAGGGCAAAGCCATTAATCTGGAGAGGGAGGAGGAAGAAATCGAAGATATCCTGATGGATGATGAGGACGTGGGAATAGACGTGGAGGAAGTTGAAGTCCAGGGTGTTGACCCTATCACTTGGTTGCCTGAGTATGTCGCTCTGTGCAAGGGCAAGACCAAGGTGCCAAAAGATATCGATGAGAGTAAGGTCCCCTTGCAAACCCCTCTACTACCGGATGAGATTATCTTCGAAGGACCGCACTTGGGGCGGGTTCCTCTGTTGAAGCTCGAAGACTGGGACTTAGCTGACCATGAAAAGTTCTCACACTTAGAGAACGAGAAACTGATGTGCCACATTATTGATACAACCACCGGAATGACCGCATTGGAGCCGCAGAGGTGGCTCAGAGGAGTAGACAAGGCTAGTCTGCTCAACCTGCTATGGGTGTCGCATTACAACCGTACCTCGATTACAGTGTTGGTCATCAAATAGCTGGTATGCTTGGTGCATGATGGGTATCTGCGGCTGGAGGAGCTAATACCCATCACTGACAGATTGATTCATAGGATCACATGGTTGCTCTACACAGGAGAAAATCCGCCCATGATGTTTGGCGGAAACGGTGGCGAGCAAACCCTCGCGGAGGCCATGAAAGAGAGATTTAAGCTGGTAAAGAAGTTGCATGGATATTCCATATCAAGCATTAGTGACACTGTTGTAAAGGTGGCTACGCAGAATTTGGCAAGGAAGGTGAGGAGGAAGTGTCGTGCCGATGAGTTGTCGGCGCCTATCGTCGCGCTAGCAACCCAGTGCGTCGAAGGAGTCCAGTTCAATTGGGCGGACTATCTCCGAGGAGAGTTCCTAGTGAACTTATGCGAGGCATAGGAGCTCAGAAAGATGTTCCACTACACGTGGATCTTGATGTTTATTGTGCTGGTAGCATGGGAGCTGCTAGAGGATAGTCAATTCCCTTCGGTTGTGCCGGACCTACCAGAAGCAGCGAAGTATGCTTCACTGTGGGTGACCAAGGATGCACAACGCATCAAGGACAAAAAAATCTTCTGGATCTTGATGGAGATGAACATCCGCATGGCCATCAATTGCAAACCACGGTTGTCACTTATGGTGTTTTCCAACCTACAAGGCTACGCGAAGTTTAAGGTATATTTTAACCACGTGTCCATCAGGGCGTGGAAGGACCCTGTGCAAACATGGTATGACTTGCCTTACCTGGCAACGAATTATGCCATTGATGCAGTAATTGATCGCTGACCGGTAGAATGGTGCACTATAGTAGACTTAGTGGTGGGAGGGAGCAAGTCCGTCGTGTAGCGCAAGAAGGAGGAGGCCAAGCTCAAGATGATGCAGTTGGCCAAAAAGAGAAAGAAGGAGGACACTGACAAGGCCTAGGTAGAGCGCGATGCCGCTTAGCAGACAGAGAAGCAAATAGGTGGAACAGAGCAGATCTCTGAAAAAGGCATGAGGTTGCCTTCACCCAAGATAGATTAAGAGATGAACGAGTAGACAGAGCAGCATAACGCGGACCCACAGGTGACTTCTGCCCGAATCAAGAGTCCAAGGGAACAAGAGAAAGGGGTGTTGAGGAAGAAGTCCAAGGCCACTGAGACGTCATTGGATCCAATCACCCTCACAGAGAGTGACTTGCACGACATTGGAGACACAGTGTGAGATGTCACAACGGAGGCCCTATAGTTTGAGTAGCAGTAGCAACTAATATTGGGGACCATCCAGACAGGTCTGCAGGAGCTGCAGACGCACACGTCATAGGCTAGCCGGTGTCCACCAGCCTTGCCATCGACACTTCAGAAGCTACCGAGACGCTGCGTGCAAGGGTCTCCAGCGCGATAATGCTGCCTGATGGAGCACTGACCACGGAGAATGAAGATGACATGCCCACTGTTAGTGCCCTCAAGGGAGTAGGGTTGAATCTGGTAGTGCTCCCTGGCAAGGCACTCCACCTATTGCAGGATGGAGTGATTGCAGATTTGAGGGCCTGTGAGCACCGCACCCTATAGGTGATCAGTGAGCAGTAGATTAAGCATGAGAATATGGCAATACAACGAGACTCTGCCATCACCGCTATGACCGAGGTGACTGACCAAAACAAGTGTATACTTCAGGTCGTGGAGGAGGCATGTCGAATGGTTCAAGAGTTGGCCATTCCTCAAGAGAACCTGTTAGAGTCGGCCTTGTTGCCCTCCATCAGTGATCAAAGCTCTTTGCATTTGCATAAGTAGGTGTCTCATCAGTGTCTTGCATTCCATTAGGCATGCCATAACCCTGATGGAGGAGCTGGTATTTTATTCCCCTCTTGGCACTGCTGGATCAGGTTGTTTTAGTCATTAAACTATTTCAAAGTTGTTTGTCTTGTCTTGAGGTCAAAGTCTTAGGTCTAGGGTTTAGGTCCAGTTTGTTTTCAAGGTCACGTCTCTGAAGGTCAATAAGTGCCCAGCTAGCCAGAGGGATGATTTTCAAAGTGTTTCTTTAAAAGATTTCATCTTGTACAGCTAATTTTTACCTTGGATTTAAAAACCTTGTTTTTAAAGCCAAGGTCATTTCACAAAATTTTGTAAAAATTCAAAATGATTCAAAGGACAGCATGTAACCCTGGCTCCCTTGCCAAGATCCCTCAGAAGCTATCCCTGCAAAATATTATCAAGGAAAACATCAAATCAATCAATTTCAGGACAAAAGGAAACCAAAAAGACAACAACATTCAAAGTTTAAAAAGTGTCATGGAAAAACATTAGAAAGTGGGTTGTGACATGAAATTTATTCAAAGCAAGGCTATAAAGGCTCTATTTCCCTCCATCAAGCTCCATTATGCATCCAAGTGATAGAGAAATCAGTTGCAAGAGCGTTTGAGTGAATTCAGTGAGTTTGGGAGGCGCGCGACCCGTTGAACCAGGCGCGCGACCCGTCAGGGCACCTCCGCCAGTGCAAAATTATAACGGGCGCGACCCGTCAGAGGCGCGCGACCCGTTGGGTGAGGCGCGCGACCCGTCAGCGCCCTCTTTGTAAAACTGCCTACAAATTCACCAAGGAGCCACAAATCGCCAAACTTCGTAAGGTAGGCCCTCAATCTTAAACAATTCTTGCTTGCCATGGTTAAAGGAAATCATGATTGCATTCTCAAAGGCCTTCATTTGCAAATAAAAAGCTCCACTTTGCTTTGGTTTAAAGTTGTCCAAATGGTGGTCCATGTCATCATTCAGCTGAGTCTATCATCATTCATAGGGTTTTCATTATCTTCTCAGTGTCTAATGAGTCATTTTGCACCTTGTTCATGCTTCAGCTGCACCTAGGCAAGGTCATTTCCCTCTCCTAGGGTTTTGAAGCCAATTTCCCTTGGATGGTCAAATCATTAGTAAAAATTGTATCCAGATGTGCATACACCTTCCCCTATCCTTCATGTACCTTATCAAACACTTCCCATCCTTTAGATCCGCCAAATTCCTCATTTTTGCACAAACCCTAGTTTCTAGCTACAACCTGGCAATTTTCTAGGTTTGGCCTGTGTTTTTCCCTTTTGGACCCCTTCCCCTCACTCAATCTCTAAGATTCCACTTTCCCCTACTTCCTAACATCCCTCCCCACTCCCAAAAATTTCCCCAAGAATTTAGAAGCCTCTTATCGCCTTCATTCCGCTTCATTTCGGCAAAATCCCCTGTTCCACACATCGGGCAAGTTTCACTAAAATGATGTTTCAGAGCAATCAAAGATGAATTTTGCAAAACTGAGAGAGGTTTTTGTCCAAAACATGCCAAATAAGAAAAACCTCCTTCACTTTTTGCACAGGTGTCATGGTTTTAGAGAAATGTCAAAATTACAATCGCCGGATCCAAGGAGGTTGGCCAAGGCACTAAAACGACGGAAAAGGCCCGATCCACTCCAAATTTTGGTCAAAGCCTCTTTGAATGAGCATGGTACTTGATTGGGGACTCCCAGCCCAAATTTCAAGAAATTTGGAGAAAATTTTGTCATTTGTGAATTTTTTGTGCAATTTACAGGTTTTCTCCATTAACGGGTCTCACCCCCCGCGCGACCCTTCATCTTGGCAACTCCATTTTGCAAAAACTCAGCATTTCCAGATTTTTCATGAGAAGTTACATATTCTCATCAATGGACTTAAGATTTTATGAAGTTTTGGGCCTCCAGAAAGTCAAAAAACAAGCAAAAAATGACTTTCTGCCACATTTTTGAACTGCAGAAAGCAGTCTTGGGAGATTTGATTTTTTACAGGGCAAATGAACTCCAAATTCAAAAGTTCCAGTTGGGTTGGAAAGTATACTCACAGACCTTTCCAACAAGCCTACTCTTGCCCAATTTGGACACCTAAAAGTGCCCCAAAAGTGGCTCCAAAGGCGCGCGACCCGTCAGGCAGGGGCGCGCGACCCGTCAGGTAGATTTTTCCAAAATGCACTGTACAGCTCAGAAAAACGCAGTTTGACCCAGTTTGACTTTTTGGGGTGGATTATTATCTTATTTGATGTAATTATTGTACTTTATTTACACTTTTACTCTTATGTACCTCTTCTAGAAGATTCATTCATGAAAAAGGTGAAAATTAAATGAATGAATTGGTTTCCTAGCTTATAGAGGCAAGTTGTTTTGACTGCCTAATTTGTAGTGCTTAGTTTAGAAGTGGTTGAAACAGCTCCTAGGATAGTGAGCTCGACCCATGGAGGCAGGGAAAGAGGTTAGATGATCTATATTATGTACTTTCTTGCTCATTTTCATGGTTGGACTCTGGAGGGAGAAGCTATCATTGTATTATTCACTGTATCTCTGCAATTTTTGGCTAAGGAAGACCAGGGTTTTGCAGTCCTCTTTGGGATTCTTGTGGACTCATGTGTTGATGGTGTGTTTCTCAATGTACTTGTAAGCTTGTTATGTGACTCATTTCCTTTCTTTTACTTCTGCACATTAAACAAATGAAGTGTTAAAGTAAGAATTCATGCCTGCCATGCTCTGCTTTTAAGTTTGTTTAATTTCAATGTTTTCTACTGTCTAAAGAGAATTCAAAGTTATTGTTTGCTCTCTTTAGCTCTTCACCTCTCATTCCTGACCATCCACCTCAATTAAAGGCATCAATACTGTCTCCTACCTCGCCCCAAAGAACCCCTTGCAGAAACTGTGTCCAATCCCCGCACCCAAAATTGCCCTCTCCTCAATTTGCCACCAAAAAACCCTAAAAACCCCAAATCAACCTTTTTGATCAGTTTACTAGCCTAAAATCAGTGTTACCCTATTGGTCATCTCATCTATTGAAGATTTTACGAGATAGACCGGAGAGAGCCTTCTCCTACCCCGTAGGGCTAGCTACGAGGCTAAATGGTTTGATGTTGCCTTGAGGTTTACCTTTCTCAGCCTGAGGTGAAATTTGAAGCACTAACAGAACCAATCGAGGTGCACCTCCGTAAGCTGGCTATAGGGGTGCGTGACGCTCGTACAGAAATGGAAAGGGTTCAGTTGGAGTTGAACCTACAAATTACTAAATTATAGTTGAAGGCCCAGCCTTCAACTTTGCGAGAAGTAAAGGAGCAACGTGCAACTGATGTCACAGAGGCAATAACGGCGGTTGACAATGCAGTAGAAGACTACACATAACTCTTTGAACAATCATTCGCGGCCTTGACGAGCTTGTAGGAGGACCCTAATGTATAGTGACTAGAGATAGAAGTGCGCGAGCTGCAACAATGCTATGATGAGGTCAAATGCACAACACAAACTTTTGCGCTCAAACAGAGACTAGCAAAGCTACAGGAGGCCAAGCAACTAAAAGAATAGGTGGATGCAGCGCAACACAAGGAAGCCATGCTGAAGGGGCGACTGAAGCACTGGCTAGATGAGGATTATGCGGTTACGACCTCTACTAAAGGAAAGATTGCAACTCTACAAGCAACTCAGTAAAAGCTTCAGGCCGCCAGTTTAGGAGCAGTGACCGAGCAGATGGTTGAAGAAATGAAGCAGGCGGCCGCATAGTGCACTGGCAAGGTTGTCATCATACACATTGAGCTGGGAGGTCTTCACGTTAATATATCCGTGCCCACTGAGTGACTCGAGGGTGAGTCACGAAGTTTGTGTTGGGGGCTTGTTGGGAACGGGATCCCCCAAGGACAATTTTGGGGCTAAAAACCCATGTTTTGGGTAAAGTTTTGTAATAAAGTTGTAAAGTCTCTGCATTTTGTGGTCGCAGAGAGCGAAGGTGTCATGAGTCATAAAGGCTTGTCTGCCCTTATTTTATAAAGTGTAAAGTCAACTGTAAAGATCTACCCATGGTCTGCGGACCATGGGCTTGTATAAAAAGAGCTAAGTAAGTAAGCTCTAAGTATTTTTAGAGAAGGAAGAAGTCTTGAGCGATAAGGACGAAGTATTTATAAGTCTAAGTTTCGGGTTTTAGCATAGGTAGAGGGTCTGCAGCTGAGTGCACAGAGGCCTAGGGTGGAAGTCCGTAACTGAGTGCACAGAGGCCTAGGGTGGAAGTACGCAACTGAGTGCGCGGACCCTTGCAACTATGTGCACAGGGTGGATAGAGTCTGTAATCATCTGAAGATATCAATAAAGAGAAGCATTCTACAAATTTTGTATCTTTGTTTCCTGTTAATGTATCTTGTCATATTGTGTATGAATTTCATTTACAATGCTTATGTAATGCGCAAATGTATGTAATTACGTTGGTTAATTGAACGCAAGCAAGAATATTTGTTTACGCGGCACTAACTGTGATCGTTTAATAAGATAAGTAAGACACTTAAGATAATTTTGGAATCTGCACAATATGCTGCCCTAGTATCGCGAATGTGCCTAAACCATAGGATAGGGCTACACGAAGGTTAATCGTACCCCTTCGCGGAGGTACATAAAGGGCTAGACAGACAGAGCCCTAGGACTTGGGGACCTGCGCGAAAAGCGGAACAAAAGGAATAAAGCGACATCACGACCATCTAAGGGTGCGGAAACTTGGTTCCAACATCTCCCCATACTGCTTCGGGTGAGACTTCAGTCCGCGCTCCGCAGGCTAATGCTGAAAGGGCCAGTAGTATAGGGATATGTTTGGCTAACTAACACTGAACCTGGGTCAGGCCCCATGCAGCCAAAAATGCATGATGCTCTTTATTGAAATGGTTATGTTATATGGTTGATGCTCTTTCTTGAATTGGTTATGTTCATTTTAGATTTCTGTTCATTCTAAGTGATGTTATCATAGATTTCAAAGCTAGAATTGATTGCTTTCCGTGAGATGCTTATATGGTCATTTGTTGTTCAACTATCGTCTACTGTTCAATTATCATTTGCTGTTCAATTATCATAGCTCTCTTTCATGTTAAATAAGTTAGTTTCAATTCTAGTTAAGATTTCCAAGTGTGATTCTTTCTATTTGTATTCAGATTCATTTGCTTGCAGAATAGATTAAGTAGAATTTCAAAGTGTGTTATGAATTCCTTTCAGAGTTGTTTGGATTGAATTTAAGGAAATAGTCATTAGCAATTGAAACGATTCCAACATAGATTGACCTCTGAATTCACTGCATATATAGTGTTGACACTCTTGAAATAAAAAGACTTGCCCTAGGTTGATAATGAATGTAGGTATTGAGATTATTTGTAATAGGACATCTTAATGCACCAACAATGGAATTGGTATTTCATCCACTCCTCCACTCTCTAAGCCTACCCGTGGTAGAAAATCCATCATGTCTAAATCCATTATCTAGGCTGGACGAGATGTGGCACAAGGTAGACAACATCCAATTGACAAGGTCCTTAGAGAACTGACCTCCCTCCCCCTTGGTCTTCCATGAAGGGATCTCCTACAACTGTTGGGGTTTAGCTAGCCCTGCCAAGAAATTAGCCTTCCGTTGGATGATGGAAATGGATTTGGTAAACATTCTATTTTTATAGGAGACACTTGCGATTGGCTCACATATTATTCCCATACTTGAGGCTATCTCTCCTGGTTGGAATTTCATTGCACTGGATGCACGAGGGTGATCTGGTGGTTTGATATTGGGATATGATCCAGATATATAAGATTACTAAACTCCTGGGGGGGGGAGGGTTCACAGGAGCTAATATTTACTCAGCAGAGATTGGGAGGAAGCTGAGAATTATTGATGTCTATGGGCCTTGTATCAATAGGATCACTTTCTGGCAATAGTTTCTTGATTATGACTACTTTCAAGTAGAGAACATCAATATGGGCGGATCTCAATTTCTCTCTTGGTCATGTTGAATCCTGGGGTATGAATGCACAAATTGACTCGTTATCGGATGGGATCCTGACCCTCTTGGAGGATCATCATTTGATTGATATAACCATGCCCTACCTTAAACCCACATGGCAAAATCAGAGGATCGTGGATGCAACATTAGCCATAAGATTGGATTGTTTCTTGGTTAGGGAGACCTTATTCGATCAATTGCCCCTTTATTGTCAATGGGTGGGATTAGTGGGGTTGTCGGATCACATGCCCATCTATCTTGAGATTGTTGGTGGTGATCGTAAGCCCAAGGCACCATTTAAGTTTAATTCTACCTGGCTTAAATATGAAAGTTATATAGAGATGATCAATAAGGATTGAAAGCCTGTGTTGTTCATCTTGGTCAATCGGTCTTTGGTGTTAATGCATACAAAATGCAATCCCTGAAACATAAATAAATTGACTGGGCAAAGAATAAGAGGATAAAAGATGAAAAAACCCTGAGGGATACAGATCATGAAATTGAACATTTGGGTGGTAACGAGGGTCGTGGGTTTATTTATGATGATGCCAAATAAATATATGTCAAACTTGAGATTGAGCGAAATAGGATCTTGAAAGACAGGGAGGAAACTTGGCGACTCTGCAACAGGGCTACCTGGTTAAAGGAGGGGGATGAGAACACCAAGTTTTATCACCATGTAGAAAATGGGTGTCGAGCCATCAATACCATCTGGAAACTTGTAGATGATGAGGGTACTCAAGCAAAGACCTTCCACCAATTGGCCAACCTTGGTATTACACATTTTGGAAGATTATTCAAAGCTCCTCCAGAGGCTAATCTTGCTGAGATCATCAGGGTAGTAGGACATTTCCCCAGATATGTGGACCATGACACAGGAGAAGGACTACTCAATCTAGTAACCATGGGGAAATTAGAGGCCACTATTAAGTGGTTTAAGAGGGATAAGAGCCCCGACCCAGATGGATGGTCGATTGAATTTTACATAGTTTTTTTGACATAATTGGTCAGGAGCTCCTCCAGATCATTGAAGAGTGCCAGACTAGTGGGCAGATGTATGATGCTTTCAACTCCACATTTATAGCTCTTATTCCCAAGACTAATGACCTCAAACCTTTGATGATTATAGGCCCATCTCCCTCTGCAATTGTATATACAAGATAATAGCCAAGATTATTGCAAACCACCTCAAACCCATATTATCTTAACATATGTCATAAGAACAATTTTCCTTCCTTGATCATCAGCAAATACACGAAGCAGTCGGTACAACACAAGAATCCCTATACTCCATCAAATCCAAGAACCTCAATGGCATGATTCTCAAGATTGACTTAGCAAAAGCTTTTGATCGGACCAGCTGGCTTTACATTCAAATGTTGTTGACCGATCTTGGATTTCCTCTATCTTTTATCCAATGGATTATGTGCTGCATATCCAATGTATCATATAGTATTATGATCAATGGATCAAAATCCTCTTTTTTTTCATGCGGAAAGAGGTCTGAGACAAGGATGCCCCCTTTCCCCTCTACTATTTCTATTGATCATGGAAGGTCTGAGTAAGCTCATCTCGGTGGACCGATTGTAGGGCAGACAGAGGGGTATCAAGATCATAAACAATTGCATTCTCACACATCTGCTATTTGTGGATGACATTCTCATATTTCTGAATGGAACATTGGGGGATTCCACTATTTTTGCTGCCACTTTTTGATTATTCTGCTTCACTATAAGTATGCAATGCAACAACCATAAATCCACTCTATCTGCCTTTGGTTGTAACCCAAATGAGATTCATTCAACACTTCAGCACTTCCCATTTATCAATCTATAGATTGAGGAGGGACTCAAATATCTGGGATATAGGTTAAAACCATCTAATTATCAGATTGCTGACTGGGTATGGTTAGTTGAAAAAATTGAAAGAAGATTAAATATATGGAAACATAGATGGTTTTCTAGGGCGGGGAGACTGATTCTCATCAAATCATTCCTAGAGGCCACTCTGGTTTATTGGATGTCATTGGCCTAGATCCCGAAGGGTATTATCAGAAGAATTCAACAACTATGCTGCAGATTTATCTGGAGGGGAAAACAAGCGGGTCACATATTTGCCTGGGTTAGTTGGGACAAAATCACACTTCCAAAGAAATGGGGGGGATGGGGATTGAAAAATCTAGAATCCTTTGCTTTTGCATTGGCAACAAAGATGGGTTGGATGCTATCATCCAAGAATCTTTGGAAAAATGTTATCTATCATAAATACGTCACTCCTCTAAATCTACATGACTGGATTAAGCTCCCTTCATGGGACATGTCCAACATATCAACGGTCTGGAGGGCGTTCCTCAATACATGGGACTACGTTAGGGATGAATTGACCTGGAAAATTGGAAATGGAAGCTTTGTTCGGATTGGTATGGACCCCTGGATAGGATGTGGGAATGCGAACTTAATACCACAAGGACTGATACAACATCTATCAGATACTAGATATACCAACTTTGCACATATTGTAGACCAGGAGCATACCGATATGTTCAGATAGGCCTGGAAAAATTCTAACACTCTGGGCATTCCCCCATGCTAGTAGGACAATTGGTTGAATTATATACTAGCATTGAAGGAATCACATGTCCGGGTAACCGAGTGGGAGGATGAACTAAACTAGTCACACTCACCAAATGGGAAATACTCCCCCAAATATGGATACCTACATATTAATGTTGATCACATACCCCTCACTCTGGATTGGTGGTGGGTTGTATTATGGAAGCTAAAGGAAGCTCCCTAGGAAAAACTGTTCATGTGGTGCATACTTCAGAATAAGGTTCCTACAACAGACAATCTTCAAAAGCGCACCTTTCATGGTCCATCATGGTGCATTTTGTGCAAAGAGGAAATGGAAACATGTGATCATCTATTCCTACAATGCACTACTACCATCTCCATCTGGACCAAGATCACTGCTCAACTACAAATACATAACAACTGGCAGGGTCAAGACTTTCAGGAGGCATGGCACTGCTGGTGGTCTAAAGAACACAATCACAGGTGTTAGAACCTACCTGTTATTGTTGGCTTGTATGGGCCTGACCCAGGTTCAGAGGTGATTTATCCAAACAAATCTCGGTACTACTGGCCCTTTTAGCAACATTCAGCGGAGCGCGGACTGAGGTCTCACTCGAAGTAGTATGGGAGGGTGCTAGAACCAGGTTTCTACACCCTGGGGATGTCTAATGAGCTTCTGGCAGTTTGCGGTTTGACCCTGCGTGCACGTCGCTACGTGTGTCTACTAGTCCCTGGCAACCTGTGATGCTGCCTTCATGTAGCCTTACTCAGGGCACGATCCATGTTATTACCCAAGTTCCCTACTATTAACCTGTTATTATCCGATTACTTAACTTATCTGTGTAATTCTAGTGATAGTTAACAGTATATCCAACATTCGTATAAGTGCACGTGATAAAAAAAACAGTATAAATGTATAGAATGCAATACACAAGAAGATGCACAGAAATTGGAATCAATTTCTCTTTATTTTTCTTCGTTCAAGGTTATAGACTCGAGACCACCCTGCGCGCTCAGCTGCAAGGGTCTGCACACTTAACTGCGGACTCTACTAGGCCTCTACACACTCAGCTGCAGAGCCTCTTCCTACTATTACGACCCAATACGCTTAGACTCTTACTCTATGCTTAAACCCTTCGTATTCATCTCTTGTCTCATCTTAGCTATCTTTACAACTTAGAGCCTCGCTCTATTTATACAATCCCATGGTTCGCGGACCATGGGTAGGCCGACATGACATTACATTACATTACAAAACTTAGGGTGGACAACCCTATGACTAAACCTATACTTCATGCTCCGTGCCCACAATTCGTGGAGTCTTACAATACATTTGACCAAAGCTTGGGCTTTGAGCCCCAAAACATGCTGTGGGGGGATCTGATGCCCAAAAGGACCCCAACACAAATGTCGTGACTCACCCTTGAGTCACTTTGTCGGTGCGACGATCTTGGCACGGAGTCCCTCCAATTGGTCCCGCACTGCTCAGAGGTCCGTAACACAGTGTTTTGCAGTTTGCTGGACCTGTTGCATGCGCTCTTCCGATGCTTCTTTGTGAGGATCAAATCCTTGTCTTAGCACATAGAGCCCCTACATCCGTGTGAGCTTTCCCTCAATATCTACCATAAGGGTGAAGGCCTCGTCAATCCATGGTTGGACGCGTGCTTTGAGAAGTGCCTCTTTCTATCTTGCGGCATCCACCTGCTCTTTCAGTGCCCTTGCTTGCTGCATCTTTGCTAGCCATTGAGTGAGGACGACTGTCTACGCAGTTCCCCTTACATTGTCGTACTGCTCCTGAAGCTCGCGCACCTTTGTTTCCAGGCGCTGTATGTTGGGGTCCTCCTGCAAGGATGTGAGGACTCCAAAGGCTTGGTCCAACATATCGGTACAGTCCTGCACTGCTCGTCCAATTTCTTCCAACCCTGTTTAGATAGTGCTAACACGCTGCTCTCTAACTTACTGAGGAGTGGAAGGCTGCGCCTTTAGCCATAGCTCGGCAATCTGTAGATTCAGCTCCAGTTGCACTCGCATTGTTTCCTCGCACACGTTTCAGACTCCACTTGCCAAATAGTGGATCCACACTTCTGTCGGAAGGTCCGCGATGATGGACAACTCTGGGACATGCTGGCACGTTTCATCCACTGTCTATACTAATTGCTGGTTTTCTGACATCAGTTCGTAACGTTGCAGGATGATCTGTTCAATGTTGATTATTTGCTCGCTCATTACCTGAATCACACAGCCCTCCCTGGCATGGAGCTGTACTGTTATTCCATCCTGCAGTTGGTATAGTGTGTCTCTCAGAAGGGCAGCCAAATTAAGGCCAAGTCTCTTGATCCTTCCAACCGTGGCTCTATTGATCTCATTCTCTACTGTTAGCACCCCTTTCGGTAGCACTATGGTATTGGTCATCCTTGCACGTAGCATCTGCTCTGCTGCTGATGTGCCCGCTGTGACGTAGGTGGCTACGGTTCCTTCCTATGGGGGCCACACTTGTAGTTCTTGTAGCTGTGCCCTTAGGGCTCCCAACACGGTTTGCTGCTCCGACATGACTTCTTGGAGTGCTTCCTTGGTGACCTCGTGAACCATGTCGCCGATGTCATAGAGGTCACCTTCCGTTAACGTGATTGGGTCAATGGCTAATTTGGAGGCCTTGACCTTTTTCCATGGACCCGATCTTTCTTGTGATGCACGACAGCAGATGAAGCAATCTGGCTTTCTCCACACTACGCAACCATTTTCGCGGCTCTAGTGTTATGACTAGCCCCTTCGTGCTCTGCTTCATGAGGCTCTCCGTCTCTAAGTGTGGGAACTTCTCGCTATTCGCAAGGTACCAATCTTTGAACTTCTTTGTGGGCACGCAGCCGAGGTGCGATCCCTCAAACAAAATTCCATCAGGGAGGAGTGGAGTCTGGAGTGCGCTCTTGGTGGCATCCAGATTCGTTGGTATCTTAGTTTTCCCTTTTCGCGGAGCGACGTACTTGGGAAATTTCATTGTAGATCGCACAGGCTGGATATCCTCTTTCGTGTCCTCTGCTTCCTCTGCCTTAGCAATGAGAGCTTGTAGGTCCTCCTCCTCATCATCTGTCTCAATGGTGATAGCCTTGCCCTTTTCTTTCATTGAGAGCTTATCGAACCACGCATTTCTTGGGGACATGCAGACTGGTCTCGCTGCCTGCTTATCTTTTTTTGGTCTCGGTGTTCAAGGTGATTTCGGGATTTTCGGCGCAACCTCAGTGCCTTCGGGAACATTGTGTACTGTGGGGTTCTGCGTGACCTCACCGATGGTTCCTTCTGTAAAGCCCAAACCTCTCCTAGTAGTTGCCATCTTGTTTGAACTGTATGTGGTCGTTCGTGAACTTAAGGGCTCAAATATCACTCGATGCTCAATGATCTGTGCTCTAATCAACTGCTCAAATCTCAAGTGAACAAGTGTTGTCTTATGGCTAGCCCCTGGAGTTTTATAACGCCTTTTGAATTCAAATTCGACCATTCTCCCCAATTTTGGGCCATCAATGCTTTCTTGGCGGCAGATTCTCCCAAATCTTGCCTAGAATTCACGTCTTAAATGCCGGCCACCCACTCCATTTGGCCTCAAATTCGACATCCCGTCATGAACAATGACACCAACGGTCACTTCCCAACTTACCTGCGCGGTAGCATAGCCCACTGTGCATGGGCGTGAACCTTGTGACACTCTGATTCTGCGCGTACCTCCCTTATCGTGCAGCTCCCAAACAGACTCTTTTATAGTCCCACGCTCTCTTTCAACTGCCTAGAGTGTTGAGACTGTGCTTCCTACGGCTAGTTAGGTGGTCGTGTCACCTGTGCGAGGCTTCAACTCGCCTTCCAGTATAGTCTGCGGAAAATCCTCAATTTCCCTCGTGACAACCGGCACCACCCATTCTATCGTATGTAGTGCACTTCCCTGGTTACCGTGTTTGATGAGATGCGATCGTAGCCATGGTAGCATAGTCATAAATTCTCAGCGACAGTCTTCTAATTCAGTGGTATGATCATTGTACCTTGCCTTGTCATCCTTGGTTTATTGACGAGACATGCATGCTTGATCTTGTTTTCCAGCCTCTTGACCTCTGCGTCCATCAAAATAATTTTCTTCCTAAGTTGTACCCGGTATTTTCCAAGTTCGCGAAGTCTAAAAATTCCCTTGCCAAATGGCTTCCTGAAGCCTTATGTGTTCGACCTCACGTAGATATGTGATTTCTTTGTCCTGGGTTTCGTGCACTATCACATCTGCAGGAGCTATTTCGTGTGGATTCCCCTTTGTATTCTCTTCAGAAATTATGGTCCCTACTCTATTTCGCACCTTTGGAATTGTTTTTGTGGTTAGGGTTTTGCACATGGACCTATAGGCCCATCGAACTGCTGGTACACGTAGGTCCCAATTAGTGCGTCTCCCTTGGTGAACCTTGTTCAGTACTTTGCACACCCTATCGAATGCTTCTTTGTGGATAATTGGTAGCGCGCGTCACCTTTCCTGCTGTTGTGTTTTGTTCCAATTCTCTATTCTGGGAGTGGGGTGCGCTTGTGGGAGTCATACGACATGTGTCCGTACCCATCGAGAAAGGTGGGCACGCAAGTTGTTCCACCCCAGGTGACTAGCTCTTGTTCTAAGATGGGGTTTTCCAAAGCGTAGGCGCATCATCCTTCTGCATCTGTGCTAGTCCTCAAAACTTCCTTGATGTGTACCCCACCATCATGCGGGTGTTGCATGCAGTGCCCACTTCAGAGCATCGAACCGCTGTTGTTCTGGTACTGCGCTTTCAAATTTGTTTAGGAATTCATCCACCACTGTCAACCCATCATATGTAGGTAGATCCCTTGCCTCTGTTGTCACGCAGCGCAGTGATCTAACCATCATGTTGCAATTAAGCGTTGTTACTTCGTGCAGTCGATTCTGCCATCGCTCTATCTCTTCATCTGAATCCGAAGTGCAGGAGCTTTTGCGCTCCCATGAAATCCTTCCATCTATAGTTGGGTTCACCCAATCCTCTTCTCATGCAGTTATCTTGTAAATACAATCGAGATTGTCATCACTATCATCGTCGTGCACTGGTTCAGTGTATTGCACTCCTTCAGCTGGATCTAGCGGTACTACTATGTGTAGTGACTTTTTTTCAAAGATCATTTTGACTCTGTTCATATCGGTGGCCCAGTCTATTCCTAGTAGCACAGGATAGGGATTACTGTCATCGACAATCTCTATCACTTCTAAATTCGGCTGCATGCTCGCACCTTCAATATCTATTGCTACCCCTTGCAATCTTCCCATGGGTATGATCTTCTATTGGTTTACCATTCGTAACTGAATTGGAGACCACTGTAGCGTGGGTCTGCCCATGCGTTCCCATGTTTGTTTTGGCAGAACATTCGCGTCCGATCCGAGATCCAGGATTACTTGATCCATTTCATACTCGGTGATTTGCATAGCCAACCTCATTTCCCTTCCTGTGCAATGCATGCTTTCCAAGTTTCCAGACCACACGTGGTTCTCCTAACCCCGCACACCTAGTGATAAGTTCATGTAGTCCTTTTACTGCCTTGTTGTCATGTAGCAGTTTCATGCATGTCTCTAGAAATGTAGTGAGCATTGAAGGATCCATCCCTGGTTCTAGTTGATCCTTACTACCTGAAGTGGAGGCCTCCGTGAAGCTCTTCTTAGCTTCCATGAATGTCTCCTTGGCATGTTCTAAATCAAATTCGGGTTCCTTTGTAGGAGCCTTGCGAACCCACACCCTTTCTTTTGACTGCTTCCCTTTATCATCACCAGCGGTCATACCACTCCTGAGCATCATGTTTACATTCAGGTCTTCTTCGCGCGGCTCAGACCTCATCATTTGCAACTTCTGAGTCGGAGGGGGCTGAAATACCCCTTTTTCGCGTAGTCTTGCTATTAATGTAGGGCAGTCTTCTACCTCATCATCAAACTGAGTACAGTACAAACATGATGTCCTTGTCGGGTTTGTAAAATCACGGGCATAGTGCCCTGGCCCCCCCACAATTGTTGCAAATTAGTTGTCCGCGACCCCTTCCTGGTCCCATTCCACCTCGACCTCGACTGCGGCCTTGAAATCCAGCGCACACCATCCTTGTATCTGGGTCGAGGGCTTGTGTTTCGGTCTTCACCCTGTAGGCAGGAGTCTGATCCATCATTAGTTCATAGCTTCTGTAGGTGCATTCATCATGGCCTACCGACCTACAGAAATTACAAAACAATTGCTGGGAAATCTACGAATACTTCTGCAATAGATGACAATTATCCGTAGTATGCTTTCCTCCTATCTGACAGATCGCGCATCATAATGTAGGCACCGCGCTTGGTCCTGCCTATGCCTCATATCTTAACGGCATTGGCCCTCCTCCTACCAAGTAATTCACGAATACTGGATAGTGGTCCTTGTCATGACCCTAGCCTTTTCATTTTATGCACCATACCTCCTCATGCACCTCTGGATGAGGTGTCTTGTCCTGTTTCAAACTCTGCATCTCCAGACACAGATTTTGCAGTTGTGCATGGATTTGTTGGACTCCCAAACTAGGGTCTTGTATAGGGGTCTCATGCAATCTCATCGCCATCTCCAAAGCTTCGTCCTGGGTGGAAAGTTTTTGCTGTGACAGCGCCATCCTTAAGTGCAGTGTTAGTGATGCTACAAACTATGCGCGATGCTGTCCATCCATCAACGTCATGTTGGCTTCGTGAATCATACCCTTTAGTCTTTGGTACAAATCCCAGGGGGTCTCACTCGGGAGTGTAGCGATCTCCTTAAACCCGATGATTGATTGTGTTTCCGACTTTGGCCTGCTAAATTCCCTGTTCAGTGCAGTCTGGATTTCTGCGATTCCTGTGTTTGGATGGTCATTAGAATGCTTGATGTACAATGTTAATGCACGATCCTGTAATGCTGTTACCAGCGTAGCCTTTTTGATATTGTCATCCACGACTCCTTATGCTTCCCATACCACTCTTACCACGAACCAGAATTGGTCCGGATCTTCATTACCTACTCCTCTGAATATTGGTAGTTTGATCGCACTCGCCATACTGAATTGTGGTGGTGGCGGAGGTGGGGTGGGGGGAGATGGAGGTGAGGAGGGTGAGACAGGTGGCAGTGTATGTGGAGGTGGTAAGTGCAGAATTTGCTGCCTTATCAGACTGACCGCGCTTCTCGGAGAAACTTTTGCGAGCTCCTCCTCACTTTCCCGCAAGGGGGAAATTAAGGGACTGATTTCTAATTCTTCACTACTTCCGCTTATGTAGATCTTCCCACTTCCCATAGTCCCAAGCATTAATTTATTCTCATAACCTGCTTTTCACACAATAGCATCTTAATCAAAGTGTTCAAAGATTTAATATACTTACCTCGCGATCCCTTGAGGAAATGTCGCTCCACCTCATTGTAGCTGACGGTCGTATCTACCGTGAACTCAATGATAAATCCTCCTATAATTTGGTTGAGCCAATAGTCCACAACTCGCATGATCTTATCTCTTGACGCTTCTAGTCTGCGCACTAATTCCGGAGTCCACACAATTGGTTTTTCGAGCCTACACCTTCCCTAACTGTCTGCTAGCTTCGCGATCCACTCATACAACTCAGAAGGAAAGGATGCAAAGAAAATTTCATGGATTTCCATATATAAGTAGTGCTCCAACCACTGTTCCTTAGATACTCGCGGGTTCCTATTTTCCTCTGCTGAGAATGCGTGAATCTTCTTGTCCAACCACCCTTCAATTTATTTCTTTGTTGGTTTCTAGTGGCATGACATCAGACATCCCTTATGCAGATCTTGGTCCCGACAACAGAACCATTTGTTGGCTTGTATGGGCCTGACCTAGGTTCAGAGGTGATTTAGCCAAACAAATCATGGTACTACTGGCCCTTTTGGCAACAGTCCGCAGAGCGCGGACTGAGGTCTCACTCGAAGTAGTATGGGAGGGTGCTAGAACTAGGTTTCTGCACCCTGGGGATGTCTGATGAGCTTTTGGCGGTCCGCAGTTTGACCTTGCCCGCACGTCGCTGCGCGTGTCTACTAGTCCCTCGCAACTTGTGATGCTGCCTTCACGCAACCTTACTCGGGGCGTGATTCATGTTATTACCCAAGTTCCTTACTATTAACCTGTTATTATCCGATTACTTAACTTATCTGTGTAATTCTAGTGATAATTAATAGTATATCTAGCATTCATATAAGTGCGCGCGATAAACAAAACAATATAAATGTATAGAATGCAATACACAAGCAGATGCACAGAAATTGGAATCAACTTCTCTTTATTATTCTTTGTTCAAGGTTACAGACTCGACACCGCCCTGCGCACTCAACTGCAGGGGTCCGCGCACTTAGCTGTGGACTCTACTAGACCTCCGCGCACTCAGCTGCAGAGCCTCTTCCTACTACTATGACCCAATATTCTTAGACTCTTACTCTATGCTCGAACCATTCATATTCATCTCTTGTCTTATCTTAGCTATCTTTACAACTTAGAGCCTCGCTCTATTTATACAATCCCATGGTCCACGGACCATGGGTAGGCCGACATGACATTACATTACGTTACAAAACTTAGGGCGGACAACCCTATGGCTCAACCTATACTTCACGCTCCGCGCCCACAATTCACAGAGTCTTACAATACATTTAAACAAAACTTGGGCTTTGGGCCCCAAAACATGCTGTGGGGGGGTCCGATGCCCAACAGGTTTGTTGGTGTATCTGGTTACAGAGGAACAAGATAATATTAACTGATACTGCACCATGTTGGGCGCAAGACATTTCTCATCTCATCGCAAAATTTCATAGCTTATCGGAGGAAACTCGAGCACCACCTGCTCACAACATCTTTGTTGAAAACATTGATTATGACATCCCATGGGCTTATTTTGATGGATCAACACAACTACATGGTTGTGGTGGAGGCATATACTTTCATATCACACACTCTCACTTTTATAAGATTCAAATGGGATTGGGGTAGGGAAACTTTTAGGGTCTAATATTCGCAAGTGGGCTAAATTTATATACTTCTTCCAAAAAACCGTTTCGTCAATTTCTATTTTTTGCTAAAAATAATTCACCCAAGTTTTATAGTATAAAATTATTTTACCTTAAAAATCGCCAAGATCTTATATAGACTAATATAATGCAATAAAAAATCTTGATATTTTTACAAAAGATAGAATCAAACATTTTATAATTTGTCTATTAGACATTAGTAGGATTCACCAAGGTTTATAAACTTTAAGATAAACTTCCATCCTTAAAATTTTCCAAGGATTGGGGGGGGGGGGGGGAAGGGAACAAATAATTTTGCAGAACTTATATCTCTCTGACACTTATTATATTTTTCTCTTGTAAAAGGCTGTAGAAAATTGTAGAATTTTTGGTGACTCATGAATCATTATAAAATGGTTTAATCAACAAATTGTTTGTCACAAACACACCCTCCGTCACATATTAGATGACGCTTTGAGATTGAGAAAACATGTTGACATTTCTTCTTATCAACATATATACAGGGAGCACAATAATGTTTCTGACAAGCTATCCAAGGAATCCACGCACCTGCCAAGGGGGGTCTGGTTGATCCATGAACAACAGGATATGGACTCATATAGCTATTATCACCGCCCATTCATGGATGAGCAATTTTGATGAGGCCAGGGGCCTTGACTTATGAGTATTCTATGGCATAATTTTTTCGTAAATATTTGAATTATAGCATATATTTATGTTTATATATTACTAAACTTTTTATATGTAATTACTCATAGCAGTCTCCCTTAGATGGGATTGACTTATTTTTGAGACAAAACAGTACAGATAGTGGCCAGACAACTGATATATCATATGATATCAAGCATATTCAACATGTAATTTTCTATATTAATGAAAATTATGATTTTTCCATGCGAAAAAAATGAGGCTTGAATATTGCCAATGAAAGATGCGAGTTGCATGTTTTTTTGAATCAACATTTGAAATATTTCTTTCTCTAGCTCTACATGTGGCTTGATTTTCTTCGGCAAGTTAAGCAGTGCCCCTTTGTGTCACATTTCCCATTCATGCATGGTGACAATGGTGGATTGTACATTCTTAAGGGTTTTGACAAAGTCTCTGTTGTGTTGCTGCAAACCATGCAAGTGAAAAAATTCCTTATGTATGGATATGAGCTTATCATAGAGGTCCCTCATGGTCTCTCCAAGTGTTGATACTTCACCAAGTATCACTGCTTTCATTTCCTCCAAGTAGATCTGTGTAGAGACTGCATTCTATGCTACTGCGTAGAGCTATTCTATCTCTTTCTAGGAAACTTGTAAGTTTTGTGCCAATTGCTTATTCTCAACCGTCAAATACTAAGTGTTTGATCTTGGTGCACCTGCAAAGGCCAAGTTGGATTCAGAAATGGAATTTGGATTCTTGTTGGTGTCTGCCACTATCACCCTCTCTAGTGAATGCAAATGATGCATGATCATTGATGGGCCTCTAAATTAACATAAATTAAGGCCCATGCCTCTAATTTAAAACATAAATTAAGGCCTATGACCATCCTTCAACACATTAAACCTCTCTTTTTGCATTAGATAATTTATTTTTAACTTTAATATATTCATTAGGAAGGTTTATGAATAATTGAATATTTGTGCCTAATATTATTTATTTTTGTGGAATATTATGAGAATATTGGGCAGATTATGAAGAGTTGGAGGAGGAGATAATTTAGGGACTTGTTCCCTACTATTGGAGGATCAATAATAAATAATAATTCAACAAGATATTATGGAATTATGACACAAATTGTGGAACTCCAATGATTGAGAAAATCTAGGAATGTGTTCCACTAATCAAGGGAGTAGATCCACCAATCAAGGGAGAAGATCCACTAATCAAGGGATTTTGGTGGGAAAATCTTCCTCCATCCATGGGGAATGATTCTTAATCATTTTGTATAAGTACCAAGTTGAATTTTCCTCTAGGGAATGACTGAGAAAATCTAGGAATGTGTTCCTTGCCATTTAATGCAAATTCCTAGCATTGGGGACTAGATCTACTAATCAAGGGATTTTGGTGGGGAAAGCTTCCTCCATTCATGGGGAATGATTCATAATCGTTTTGTATAAGTACCAAGTCGAATTTTCCTCTAGGGGGGATTTTCATTAGTGTTATTGTGGAGAGAGCTTGTATTTTTGCAACTCCATTGTATTTTCTTGCAGGGATGTAATTCTATTGATGAAAATAATGAAGATTGGTGTCATGTTCAGCTTCTAAATATCGTTCTCCTCCACAGGTTTCTGATTTTCCTTGGGCTTGGAAATCCCAGGAACCTCAGAGCCCTTTTGTATCATTTTCTTTCCTTATTTTCACTTATTATTCACATGCATCTCTTGTTTTTATTTCTTTCTATTTTTGCATTTAGAATTAATGATTTCTTGTTGTAGGATTGAGTTAAATGGTTGATGTAAGTTATTTTTCAGAATCACAAGAATTATTTCATCCTTGGAAAAGTTTTGGAAGTTCATAATAATCATTGAGTTGCTTGGATTAGTTTTCTTATTCCCAAATCTAGATTGTTGGACCTCCTTTTTAGCAAAGAACAATAAATTTCTGCTATTTTTTAGAGCATGCTAACGAGCTTCAATCGAATTGATTCCACTTGCATTAGATCACAAAAACATTCTAGTTCATAACAAAAATTACCCCATTGAATTTTCACTTGATTTGGTTAGGCATTTTTTAGATTTACTAGCTCACTAGTTCTCAAATTTCTAGATTTTCGACTAGTAATGTTTTTTTTTTGTGCATGGGTTAACAGAGGTCTTTTTGAGTTATTCCACTTGGAATGGGGACCTAAGACATCCTAGTTAATATCAAAATTTGTCCCATCCAATTTGGATTTGATTTGCTTTGTCATTCGATGAATTATAGTAAATTTGTACATTTTGTAGGAAATCAAGGGATCCTGTAGGAAAGTTTGTTTTGAGGCCAAATTGAGGAAAAAGCCTCTAGGAAGCTAGAAAAGGGTCCCTACTTGTCTCCCAAACCTTCTTACCATTCACCATCATCTCCAAGCCACCCGCCACGTCACCAAAAGAGATTAGCTTTCACACTTTTACATGAAAAAAGACAAAAAAAGAAACAAATTTATTTTATTCATTTACATGTACAGCAGTAGAAGGTTTGATGGTTTGAATCTGCATGCTTAGGAAAGTAGGATTGCATGCATATTAACTTAGCATTATTTTGAAGCAAAGCCTCTTAGGATTTAGTTAGAAAATGGTGTGTTTTAGCATTTGATTTTATTATCTTTCCTTGTACTTTGTTTCTTGCAATAGGTTAAGGTTCCATTTCGAACATTTCATTTTCTGTAATTAGTTTAGGACTTGACTTCAGTACATGCACTCCATTACATCATGACAACAAATGAAGGACACATTGTATGTTGCACATATAGTGCCGATACCTCTTACGTTTGTACGAACCCTAGATTGATAATTAAAGTCGGTAGCCTCGGGAGTTGTTGCATTCTTGTTGCAATACCAAGACTCATCACTTTTTGGCGCCGTTGCTGGGGAGGTGTCAAAGTATGCATCGTTTTCTTCGCCAGTTGATTCATTTCTTTTTAATTTTTGCAAAAACAAAAAATAAATTCATTAGGCATATTTAATTTCAAAAGTATAAAATTGCATTGCATTATAGTTTTCATTCAATCATAAAAACAAAAACAAAATTCTCCAACACCAATCCACCCCCCCATTTGATCAAATGGTGTAGTAAGAGCCATATCACCATTCACTTTTGCAGGTAGAAGAAGAAACTGGCAAAGGATGTAGAAGAAATTGATGGAGACGATGATAATGAGGAAGATCCTCTTGGATTTCCCATTCAAGATACTGATAATAGTGTGCACATGAAGAACATCCCTCCATCTTTTCTTCCAAAATTTCATGGTCTAAGTCAGAGGATCCGAAAACCTTTCTTTTTGAATTTGAGATTGTTTGTAGATCTTATGGTTACTTCTTAAAAACTCAAAAATTGAGTTTGTTTCCGGCAACATTGAAGGATAGAGCTCTTAAATGGTTCATGAGTTTAGTGATGTGAAATGTGGGTTTAACAGCTTGTTATGCTTATAAGAACCTCCCACTCAAAGCTTGACAAATAATGATCTAGCTTATGTATGACATTTGTGGAATTAAATACTTGAGACAGGTGTATGTTGTTTGTTTTTAACTGTTTAAGTGTTTTAAGTCCATTTGTTTCTGCTGATATTAAACGCATATAACATTCATATAATGCAACAAATAAACATCCACACATAACAACAAATTTAATCTAGGAGTTCACCCAAATATCGTGGGTTACGTCTCCTTGAGCTTTTGTCATCTTGACTTGGCTCTTTGGGATTATGGAAAAGTTTCTTTTACAAGATCCACACTTAATTCCAAAGGTTACTGAACTAAACCAATGGGCTTAGAATACCATCTACATCCCTGTCATGACTGTCATCACTCTACAAACAGATCTAAGCTCCCTTAGACTTGATTCCTTCAATCAGTGCTCTGAGCTACCCCGAGCTTCTTGATGGCACTAACTCCTTTATAATTCTTTAACTATCAC
Organism: Pinus tabuliformis; assembly: GCA_031772625.1. Classification (NCBI taxonomy): domain Eukaryota; kingdom Viridiplantae; phylum Streptophyta; class Pinopsida; order Pinales; family Pinaceae; genus Pinus; species Pinus tabuliformis. The sequence continues at coordinate 51,715,374 of CM062814.1, read as the reverse complement.
TAAAACATCTTCTACTGTCTCCATCAAATATTAGACACCAACAATAGACTGATCATTTGCTCAAAATGAGCACTACATCCCCAAACTAGGCCTTCCTCCACGGTTGGCACTAGGCTGCCTGAAACTTCCCTGTAGCATCTCGACCTTTAGAAGTCTCCAAATGCTTCTGAAAATCCCTACAATGGATTCAGAATGCTCATTATAGTTAGGAATGACTATTGGTTTGCTGAGAACGAGTACTGGTAGCTCCTACAACTGCCTCCAACCCCTGGTGGCCCTAAGCTCCAAAATCTCCCTAGATGAAAATCTCTATGGAGATGACTTCCTCAACTTCTATGGACTATTCCATTGGGTTCAACAAGCTCCAATTAGCCTAGATAGTCTCTTGTTTTCACTCTCCCTCTCTCCTGTCGAAAACTACTCCTGGAGTGCATTTAGTCAATATCCCCTAGGGATACTCCACCAATTTTGGCGAACTGCACCTAACTCTAGTCAAACTTGGCATAATCCCTAACTTTAGCCTCCACCAGGCTAAGAGTTGGAGGTAGCTGTTAACATAACCGTAACTGTTGGGCGCGCATATGTGGCAGTATAAACCCTGACGTTTAGGGAAACTCCTTGTAGAACTGGCGATCGTATTAACTACAACCATGTGGGACTGTTTACAACTAATGGTTACGCTAGCATCGTAAGAATTTCACTTAGTGGAATCTACACCATCGATCAATCCCGCTCGATCCTTCTTTGAATTTCCATTTTATCAAGTGCTTCAGTCCACGCCATTGATCTCACTTCTCCAGATCCAACAGATATCGTGTCGTCTGCTTGCCAACTAGCCCGGACGATCTCTACCGTCGATGTGACCCATCCAATCGAACTGCTATCATGCAATCTCGTGTGAAATCTTGCATGACTGATATCAGATCGAGAGTGTGCAAGAAAAGTGGTTTTCTCGTGCTACATGTCGACCACTAAGGTTAATCGCGTGAAATCGTAGAATACCATTTACAACTTTTTGTTTGCACGAGATACCGTTTCCCACTTTCCGAATACTACCCATGTGCTCAATATGGAACTTAAAGAAAGATGTTTAAGGAAAGGTTTAGCGCTTAAACCAAATTAATCTTGGTCAAATGTCCATAAATTGCAGTTTATTAGACTTTTTCAAATTTCGATAACTTGTTCATACGGTGTCGGTTTTTCGAACCATTTGCGGCACCAGAATCAGGAAGCCGAGATCTATCCGACCACTCAGGTTTGACACTCTTTCAAACACTTTGAAATTTGAGCTATCATTAAGGTCATGGATCAATATTTGATCACTCCTCCCCATTAGGAATGTTTTGGACCCCAAAAGGCTGATATACTGATCTGTACCGTAGATGAGAGTACATCACCCTCTTATTTCAGCCTCCATACACTTGCCTTGCATGGCTAGTGCCATTAAACCAAAACTCAAAGGTAGTTGACACTTCCCTTCCTAGATTCACTTATCCTCCTGTTAAGAACTGTCTTCCTTGAACTCATTCAGAATTTCTATTGAGAAGTTTACAGAAGTTAGCTGAACATCGCTTCCTTGATAATCAACCCAAGGTGGCTTGAACAAACGTGAGATTACATCACAAATATATGCATACTTAACAGAAATTTGCATATGTACCAATGAAAGTATGTTTTACTGGGTCAAGAAGTCAAACCACTTCTTACCAAGCCACTTCTATGGCGACTTTTGCTGTTGCAAATCTTCTTCTGACATCTTGTCAAAAACAACAAAATGCAAGAAAAACAACTTCACGACATAAATTCGCATCATGTGAATCATCATCATGTCTTTACATCTTGTATACAAATGATCGAATAAAACACAAGCCGACAAAAACATACCCTTTCAAACAACTGACTCTCCAAGTCAAACATGTACAAAAAGAACTTGACAATTCTTTTTCAAAGTAGAAAGAATTCCACCTCTTGTGAAACACTTCATCATTATCTCCCTTTTTCAATCTTGGAGACAAAATCAACTTTTCCAAGTCGACATGACATTGCATGCATGTTTAAACAAAGCAATCAACCACCAAGTCAATTACACATACATGTTCAAATACAATGAAATTATCAACATTCCTTTGTTTATACATACCATTCTCATGTATGTATTCCATTCTTCAAATTTCTCTCAAGTACAATCATAAGTACAAGATCCTCAATCATATGTACATGTACTTACAAAGCTGAAATGAATATAATTTTGCTGCAATAAAGCGAGTCTCATACTCAAATTTTTCATTCACCTTTTTGGTAAAACCCTGCAACTTGCATTCCATTGGCAAAGAAATGCATCAAGTCAAAAGACACACAACTTTAATTGGATAAGAAATCTAACCATTTCTTACCAATCCACATCAAAGGTGCTTCCTTTAATTGCACATTGACATCAACAGGTGAATCATTCCGAAACACATTAATTATGGAAACTTCCTTTCCATTCTTGTCATTCTCTTTTTCCACCTTCTTCAAATTTCGTGGAAGCATTGTTGGATTCAAAGTCGAACACTTTTCAGCAATATGTCCTTGGTTATGGAAATAAGTGCAACACATGTTCATCTTTTTTACAGCATAATTTGGCTTGTCCGATGGACCTTTGGCTTCTTGCCTCCTTTTCTTCAAAATTTTCCTGTATGTGGCCATTTTCTTCCAACATCTAGAAACACTATGGTTAACCAAACCACAAAAGGAACATGCAATTTTTTTCCAATGCTTATGTGGAAATTTACCATGCTTTACATGATCAAAATAAGTGTGATTGAAATCATATTTATACCTTTCTCTTTCACCTTTGTTGCCTTCATGAGAAGGTGAATTGAATGAAGAATTGTCTCCCTTTGGAACACCATCAATCTCTTCAATGATTTTAGAGATTTCACAACTCTCATGTTTGAGTGCATGCTTATGAACACCTTCTTCTTGAAAAGTATGTTTCAAACAATTGCATTCCTCATGAATAGAATCTTTACAAACTTGAGGTAGAGAACCTAAAATGGAACTCCTTCTAGGAACTGTTTCAATTGCCTTCATGGCTGCTTTGGAACTTTCTCCACAAGATTGTCCATAGCCAAGACCCAAATACTTAGGCCTTTCCTCAACCATTATTGGCTCAACAATGCCTTGTGCATGTTTGCCCAATCCTTTTCCTTCATAGCCCATTTTTGACATCAACTTGGACCCTATGCCTCTTGTATGTTTTTCAAAAGAACCAACATAAACATTCTTAGAGGAAATTGAAGACAAACTAGGATTGTTTACCTCTTCTTCAAACTGATGCTTGACTAAGGCTTCTTTGGAAACAAGGAGCTGTGTCTCTATCTCATGCATCCTTTCTAGGTTCATATTTGCAATATGAAGTTGGATCTCCATTTCCTGCAACTTGTCAAAAAGAAACTGCTTCTCTTCCTTCATGGAATTCAACTGCTCTTGAAGTTTGGTGCTCTTGCTTTCATCTTCATACATTTGTTTCACCATATCCATCATGATGAACAAGTCTTGCTTCATGTATTCATAAAATAATCTTCTGAATGAGGACGATTTTGAAAACTCACTTGTAGAAGTTTTCATTATAGAAATGAACAAAATAATTTCAACAAAATTCACAAATCTTTCAGAATCTATTGACAAAACCTCTGAACTAATGGCTGTAGAGTCAAACTCTTATTCAAGCAACCTTTTGCAAAAAAACCCTCTTGTGCTTCAAGGGTTTCCTTGAGGTCCTTTGGGTAAGGAGAATACCTTCATCCCTTCTTCTTTTCTGTCCTCCCCTAGACTTAGCTATCAGTAGCTTTCCCATCACCTTCACAAACTCAAACAATAGTCAGTTTACATATAGTCAAGCAGTCAAATTCTTTATACTATTTAAACACCTTTCAAGTCAAACAAGCAACCTATTGCTCTATCAATCAAGCAACTATGCTCTGTCAATCAAGCAACTTGCTCTGATACCACCTGATCTGAAATGGGGGTTTAACAACTTGTTATGCTTACAAGAACCTCCCACTCAAAGCTTGACAAATAAATGATCTAGCTTATGTATGACATTTGCGGAATTAAATACTTGAGACAGGTGTATGTTGTTTGTTTTTAACTGTTTAAGTGTTTTAATTCCATTTGTTTCTGCTGATATTAAACACATATAACAGTCATATAATGCAAAAAATAAACATCAACACATAACAACAAACTTAATATGGGAGTTCACCCAAATATCGTGGGCTACATCTCCTTGAGCTTTTTTCATCTTGACTTGGCTCTTTGGGATTATGGCAAAGTTTCTTTTAAAAGTTCCACACTTAACTCCAAAGGTTACTAAACTAAACCAATGGGCTTAGAATACTATCTACATCCCTGTCATGGCTTTCATCACTCTGCAAACATATCTAATCTCCCTTAGACTTGATTCCTTCAATCAGTGCTTTGAGCTACCCTGAGCTTCTTGATGGCACTAACTCCTTAAGAATTATTTAACTATCATTGAAACCTCTTCTACTATCTCCAACACATATCAAACACCAACAATAGACTGATCATTTTCTCAAAATGAGCACTGCATCCCCAAACTAGGCCTTCCTCCACGGTTGGCACTAGGCTGCCTGAAACTTCCCTGTAGCATCTCGGCCTTTAGAAGTCTCCAAATGCTTCTGAAAATCCCTGCAATGGATTCAGAATTCTCATTACAGTTATGAATGACTATTGGTTTGCTGAGAACGAGTACTGGTAGCTCCTACAACTACCTCCAACCCTTGGTGGCCCTGAGCTCCAAAATCTCCCTGGATGAAAATCTTTATGAAGATGACTTCCTCAGCTTCTATGGACTATTCCATTGGCTTCATCAGGCTCCAATTAGCCTAGCTAGCCTCTTGTTTTCACTCTCCCTCTCTCTGGTCGAAAACTGCTCCTGGAGTGCATTTAGTCAATATCCCCTAGGGATACTCCACCAATTTTGGCGAACTGTACCTAACTCCAGTTAAACTTGCCATAATCCCTAAGTTTAGCCGCTTTGCCAGGCTGACCATTGGAGCTAGCTTTTAACATAACCGTAACTTTTGGGCACTCATATGTGGCGGTATAAACCCCTGCGGTTAGGGAAACTTCTCGTAGAACTGGTGGTCGTACTAACTGCAACCACGTGGGATTGTTTACAACCGACGGTTACGTTGGCATCAGAAGCATTTCACTTAGTAGAATCTCCACCATCGATCAATCCCACTCGATCCTTCTTTGACTTTCCCTTTTATCAAGTGCTTCAGTCGTGCCATTGATCTCACTTCTCTAGATCCAATGGATATCGCATCGTCCACTCGTGAAATTGTAGAATACCATTTACAAATTTTTGTCCGTGTGAGATATCGTTTCCCACATCTGAATATTGCCCACGTGCTCAATACGGAACTTAAAGAAAGACGTTTAAGGAAAGGTTTAGCTCTTAAACCAAATTAATCTTGGTCAAATGTCCATAAATTGCAGTTTATTGAACTTTTTGAAATTGCGATATCTTCTTCATACGGTGTCGGTTTTTCGAACCATTCGTGGCGTCGGAATTAGGAAGATGAGATCTATACGGTTGCTCAACTTCAACATTCTTTCGAACACTTTGAAATTTGAGCTATCATTAAGGGCATGGATCAATATCTGATCATTTAGGGACTAATTCAATAAGATCATGGAATGATATGCAAAAGATATTTATAGAAAAATATAAAGATCATGATCTTAAAGAAGAAATCTTTAGAATGAATCAAAGAGGAGATGAGAGTCTAGAGTATCTAATAGAGAGGTTCATGTATACTCTTAAGAGGGAAAAACTACATCATTTAGGATCCGACACACTAAAAACCCTCTTACTTAGAACAATTAGGGATGAGTGGATTGATCTCCTTAATCTCATTAGTAGAGGTGATGTATATCAATTATCATTTGAGGAAATTTGTGAAACATGCAAACACATATCAAGAGGAAAAGAAAGAGGAGGTAAATCAGCATCAAGATCGGTAAGTCAATCTAAACTTGGAAATTTGTTTAATGATTTTGAAATAGAAATTCTTAGCAATCTAACAAAACAAGTAGAAATGTTAAGAATACAAGATGAAGTAAAAGAAAATGCTGATATTTGTGTTGCAGAATCACATGATGTTAAACATTCTCCATCATTACCAAGGTTGAAGGAAGTTTACCAAGAGGACAATAGAGAAAGTCAATCACCAATGCATCTATGTTATGTAGCTCCAAGAGGACCATGGCAGCCTATTCAACCTAGTATGATGCAAGAGCCTAATTCACAATTTCAAGGTTACGTATATCCACCTCAAAGTAATTGGAACACACCCTTTCCTTGGCAACATTGGTCATCTCAATCCCAAAACCAATCTTGGCAACAAGGTTGGCAAGGAACTTATGGGAGCCATCGACAATATCCTCAATATTTTCCTCAACATCCTCCATACCAAACTCCATGTTATCCCTACCATTCACCTCCACCACAACCACAACCCCATCCACATCCATCTCAAATATACACTCCCACTCAACTACTTGTACCACCATTTCCAGACCCACACATTGAAGTAGCTTAGCCCACTTACAATGCTGAGGTACAACCCTTCCAAACATCTCCTCTTGAGCTCAATGGTATTCACCATAGCTCAGGAAGAGTATTGGAAAAAAGAGATTATATTGATATCATTGAAGGACCGCATCCAGAAGAAGAAGAATCAAAAGAGAAGATCAAAGAACATGGGTTGCATTTGATGAAGAGCAGACAACAAAATCAGAGAGTGAGAAAGCTCCCTCATGGTTACCATCAAATCCTCCATGTATTCAAGAGATCAATCAACAAAAAGAGGAAGACTTGAAGATCATGGTAGAAGAAGATATACAAGATGACCATGAGGCGGTCAATGGGTTGAAAAAAAAAAGAGAAAAAAGAAGATCCTAGGTGAAAACCTACTTTGAGGCACCTAGGCAGACCTACTAGTTGAAAACTTCATTGAGGCAGGTAGTAGGCCTATAAGAAAAAAAAGAGAAAAAAATAAAAGAATCCTTGCCCCATGCATGCATGTACACTCCAACATCTGCAAGCAACAAGAACAGGTTGGTACCAAAAGGAAAATTGGTCAAGCCTAGTCTAAGAAGTCAAATTTTGACTTTATCCTACTTCGCTCAAATGCTCCAACAAGGCCAAGGCCATGCCAATCCATCACCCTCATCTATTTTCACCATTCACCCATCATTCTCAAGCTTCTACCACTCATTTTCCTTCTTGTCGAAAAAAACTACAGGATGCTTTGTTTTACTACAGGATACAAAAATACATAAAGCATAAATTTGTTTTTTCCATAACTTGAAAACCATGCATCCATTTGCCAATTTGTTTCAGGGGGAGATGCATATGGATGATGGTAACATGCTCAAGCAATTGCAACAAATTCCAATACACAGTTTCCAAGAAATTGGCCTCCATCACCTTCAGCCATTTTTCCATTTTATCAATATCCGTACATCCATTTAAAAAGTTGTTTCATGGGGAGATACATATAGATGATGGTAACATGCCCAAGCAATTTCAGAAAATTCCAGTGCACAGTTTCCAATAAATCGGCCTCCATCACCTTCAGCGATTTTTAGTTCTTCTCGAGATCCGTGCATCCAATGACCAAAATTTATCTATGGGGAGGTGCATAATGATGAGGTAAAAATGCTCAAAAAGTTTCAGCTCAATCCAGTCTACCATTTGGGAGATATGGACAAAACAAGTCGTTGTCCTGTAAACCTACAGGATATAGAACAACACCTACAAGATTGGTAGTGAGCAGTTTTAAAGGAGATCCAGAGTTCAAAGAAGATCCTCCAGAGCTTAGCAGTAGCATCAGGATCATCAGCATCACCATCCAACACCTACACATCAACATCAACTCAGCAGTAGCATGCATGCCTCTCCAACAACCATCAGGTAAGTACAGGTATGCAATATTCTTGACCTCTTCTCTTGGGCATATTATAGTTAGAAATTTGTTGTCAATGCATGAGAGATGAGGTTTTATAAGCTAAGGATGGGTCAGTAGTCTCAGCTGCCTTCAACTAGTTGATTCCATCTCACTCCTTCACTCGTGCAATGTTGAAAAGTCAAATTATGAAGGGTGATGATTTCCAGGAATGAGGACAGCAGTTAAAATAAGAAATTTTTGCAAAGGCCAAGGTCACCACAACACTCCAAGCCCTCCATCCACTTCATATTCACTATCTATTCATCATTCATCCATCCCATTTCATTCTTGAAAAAAAAAACAAAGAGAACATCCTCTCAATTTTCATGAAATTTCCATTTGCAGGTCAGCAAGAAGGACGGTCAAAGAACAAAGGAGGATAAAAAGAGACCCCTGCCACTCACATTTTTATTTTACCACTCATTACCATTCATTCCCCCACCATTTCTGTCATTTTTTCCACTATTTTACTTCAGTTTACAAAGGGACTATGTTTTCTACAGGATGATCCTGTAGGAATTATAGTGATCCAGAAATCCTACAGCAGGCAGCCCTAAGTCAAATAAATGACTTTCTATACCAATAAGGGTGTGGAAGACCTTGCCAAACTAAAAATAATTCAAGAGCACATCTTGAATAAGGGAAAGAAAGCAAGCTAATGGTCTCAAGAAACAATGATTTTTCTTTGAAAAAATATGTTTTGGGCTTGTCCTTGTAGAGCTTACAACCAATATTCTTAATACACAAGAGAGAGGCCACCAGGGCCATGGATGAGGCACAATGAGGTCACTAAGTTTCTCAGAGGATGAACAACACTTTCAGCAGGGGGGTATGATGGGCCTCTAAATTAGACATAAATTACGGCCCATGCCTCTAATTTAAAACATAAATTAAGGCCTATGGCCATCTTTCAACACATTAAACCTCTCTTTTTGCATTAGATAATTTATTTTTAACTTTAATATATTCATTAGGAAGGTTTATGAATAATTGAATATTTGTGCCTAATATTATTTATTTTTGTGGAATATCATGCGAATATTGGGCAGATTATGAAGAGTTGGAGGAGGAGATAATTTAGGGACTTGTTCCCTACTATTGGTGGATCAATAATAAATAATAAGTCAACAAGATATTATGGAATTATGGCACAAATTGTGGAACTCCAATGATTGAGAAAATCTAGGAATGTGTTCCACTAATCAAGGGGGCAGATCCACCAATCAATGGAGCAGATCTACCAATCAAGGGAGCAGATCCATTAATCAAGGGATTTCGATGGGGAAAGCTTCCTCCATCCATGGGGAATGATTCTTAATCATTTTTTATAAGTACCAAGTCGAACTTTCCTCTAGGGAATGATTTAAGAAAATCTAGGAATGTGTTCCCTGTTATTTAATGCAAATTCCTAGTATTGGGGACTAGATCCACTAATCAAGGGATTTTGGTGGGAAAAGCTTCCTCCATTCATGGAGAATGATTCATAATCTTTTTGTATAATTACCAAGTCAAATTTTCCTCTGGGGGGATTTTCATTAGTGTTATTGTGGAGAAAGCTTGTATTTTTGCAACTCCATTGTATTTTCTTGCAGGGATGTAATTATATTGATGAAAATAATGAAGATTGGTGTCATGTTCAACTTCTAAATCTCATTATCCTCCATAGGTCTCTAAGTTTCCTTGGGCTTGGCCATCCCAAGAACCTCAGAGCCCTTTTGTATCATTTTCTTTCCTTATTTTCACTTCTTATTCAGATGCATATCTTGTTTTTATTTCTTTCTATTTCTGCATTTAGAATTAATGATTTCTTGTTGTAGGATTGAGTTAAATGGTTGATGTAAGTTCTTTTGTAGGATCAAAAGCAATATTTCATCCTTGTAAAAGTTTTGGAAGTTCATAATAATCATTGAGTTGCTTGGATTAGTCTTCTTATTCCCAAATTTAGATCGCTGGACCTCCTTTTTAGTAAAGAACAATAAATTTCTGCTATTTTTTAAAGCATGCTAACGAGCTTGAATTGAATTGATTCCACTTGCATTAAATCACAAAAACATTCTAGTTCATAACAAAAATTACCCGATTGTATTTGCACTTGATTTGGTTAGGCATTTTTTAGATTTACTAGCTCACTAGTTCTCGAATTTCTAGATTTTCGACTGGTAATGTTTTTTTTTTTGGATGGGTTAACATAGGTATTTTTGAGTGACTCTACTTGGAATGTAATATCAAAATTTTTCCCATCCAATTTGGATTTGATTTGCTTGTTCATTCGATGAATTATAGTAAATTTGTACATCATGTAGGAAATTAGGGGATCTTGTAGGAAATCATTGTAGCATCCTGTAGGAAAGCCTGTTTTGAGGCCGAATTGAGGAAAAAGCCTCTAGGAAGCTAGAAAAGGGTCCCTACTTGTCTCCCAAACCTTCTGACCATTCACCATCATCTCCAAGCCACCTGCCACATCACCAAAAGAGATTATCTTTCACACTCTCACATGAAAAAAGACAAAAAGAAAAACAAATTTATTTTATTCATTTACATGTACAACAGTAGAAGGTTTGATGGTTTGAATCTGCATGCTTAGGACAGTATGATTGCATACATGTTAACTTAGCATTCTTTTGAAGCAAAGCCTCTTAGGAGTTAGTTAGAAAATGGTGTGTTTTAGCATTTGATTTCATTCTCTTTCCTTGTACTTTCTTTCTTGCAATAGGTTAAGGTTCCATTTCAAACATTTCATTTTATGCAATTAGTTTAGGATTTGACTTCAGTACATGCACTCCATTACATCATGACAACAAATGAAGGACACATTGTATGCTGCACATATAGTGCCGATACCTCTTAAGTTTGTACGAACCCCGGATTGATAATTAAAGTTGGTAGCCTCGGGAGTTTCCACATTCTTGTTGCAATACTGAGGATCATCAATCAACTAGAAAATTCTTTCTCTGTGATTGTACAGTTATCTTCTAGAATTCATCATAAGACAGATTGTACAAATCCATTACTGGATCATCATCAAGAGGAACAACATCACCTTATTCGCTTGGAGCTAACTCTGCTACTGCAGGTGATGGAGACTGAACGATGACCTGTGGTGCGCTCCGTATCATGTCAAAATCCTCATTCTGTGGTTCCAATTCTAAATCCGTATCTAAAACTTCAATAAAGTCGTTAATCTGTTGAGCAAGCTCCCAATACTACATATTTTCACCCTCCTCCTCTACTGCTGGTTGGTTCTGTTCTTGCTTTTCAACCTGTATTGGAGATGTTTCTCCTACTATGGCACCTTTCCTTTCTTCTTCTTCCTGCTTCTAATTCTCTTCTTGTTCTTTCCTCCTCAGCTCCCGATCTTCCTTTAGTTCTTGTTTAGCTTGCTTCAATCTCAGCTTTGCTTCCTGTAAGTTGTGCTTTTCTCTCTTCCTCCACTCTGCTCTTTGTATCCTCTGCTTCCTCTTCGCTTCTGCTGCTAAAGTTGCTTTCATAAGGATTGGATACACTTCCATCTTTCAACTTTGTTCTCCCCCTATACTATCAACAAGATTTCTCTTTCCCTTATCTTGTATGAGATTTCTGCTTTTGGCTGGTGCTACTTCTGGAATTTTCCACTAGATCTTCCTCATGGCTATTTGCTAAAATAGATTCATTAACTTGCTTCCATGTTAGTGTTAAGCCCCTTTCTATAAAAAACCAAGTGTCTGCATACACTGGCAAGTCCATTTATGTTTTCTCAACTGCTTCCTCATTACTTCTTTCAATGATCTCTTTTGAAGCAGCTCTCTTAGGTTCCATGGTACTAAAAACTGCTGGAGAAAAGTGCTTCACAAGTGTGGTACCTATGGTACAAAAAGGAAACTCATGGCAAGCAAACATTAACTTCAAAATCTACCTTCAAAGCATGATTAAGCAACAAACCAGTCAACTAGAGAGAAGGATTGTGCAATTTTTATCAACAAGGGAGACTGCCTGACTATGGGAATTACACACTGCATAGTCCCAACAACCAAGGATGAAGCTTGAGGCTTGCCAGGGAAGAGACTGGGAGAGACTGCACATTGCACAGTTGTAGTGGCCAAGGTGACATATTGAGCCCTGGAACTACGCAATGCATAGTTGGACCAACCTATATTTCTCACTGCACAATTCCAGAGGCCAAGCTTGTAGCTTGAGCCTTAGGATTGCGCAGTGCCCAGTTAGGCAATGAAATATTTGGCCAAGGAAGGTGTAGATCTACGTAGTGGAAGTGTGAAAAATGATAAAAATGAATGATTATGTGAGCTTGAGTGTAAAACTGACTAAGTGTGAATGAATCAATGCGGATCAAGTGCAGAAACTGACCAAACAAAAGGAAAATCAAGTATGTGAGGAGAGTCGCTGCAACGACGACCATCGATGAAAAAACAGGAAAACCAATGTGACACTTGTGAAAGGAAAACAAAAACTTAGAAAAAAAATTCTACAAGTTAAAATAAGATGAAAATACAACAACCATGAAGATAAATAAGTAAAACAACACTCACACAAGAGGAATGGAAAAAAGCGACAAAAAGGTGGCAAAAGATGACAAAAGTGACAGTGACTGCACCGAAGGTTCCTTAATCTCCCCAGGAATGCTAGATCTCCAATATCAAATGTGAAAATGATCTTTACAGGCGTCAATTAACTAGATTTGAGCAAATGAGGTTTTATGATGTGCATGCCTAAAATCAAGGAAAAAGCTACACTTGGCGGAATCTTCTAAAAATAGAAATGTGCCACGGAAACTAATAATGGGTTCCTATTTCCTAGGGATGATTTTTCCCTCTCATTTTCTTGATTTTCTAAGGAAACTTTCCATGCACACTACCAGGAAAGATTTCACAAAGCTGGGGAACTTGGCAACTTTTCGGCTTAGTGCACTGTACAGTTTTTGAGATCAGTGATGGATTGCGTAGTTTCTGGGCTCAGCGATGGGATGCATTCCATGACTGTGAAATCTCTGAGCTCAAGGATGGCTTCTAGTATGAACTCCATAATTCCAATAATCAAGGATGACTACCTTCAAGGATTGCATAGTTTCTGGAGGCAAGCCCAAAATTGTTGTGTGACCAAGTTAGGAGGTTAGCTTGTGACTTAGAAAGATCATGTAAGCATGAAAACAATCAAACACAAGCACGGATGAAAAATATAATTCTGAGTCAAAGCAGGAATACTTGAATTAGTGAAAGATTAGCTCCCATGGATAGGAAGGAAAGCTCCAAAATCGAAGCATGAGTAATATTTTGGAGGGTGGTTGTAGCCGCTACAACAAGCTCATAAAACTCCTTAGCTCTGTCAGCGTCATATCTCTTAGATAGGTACTTATTCTAGAATATTCTCTCGAAATCATCCCAAATAAACTTTTCTTCTCGAATGCCCTTGATATTCTTCACATCTTCCCACCAAATATATGCTTTCCCTTTAAGACTGAAGGTAGTTATTTTGGTTTTCATGTTCTCTGAATAGTTAATTAATATGAATAATTTCTTCATCCCAAGAAACCATGCCTCTGCATCTTCTGACTTCTTCATCTCTCCTTCAAATGGAGGAGGCTTGACTTTCTTGAAATCCTCAGGCAAGTACTCACTCATCCTATAAGGATGATGACAGTGATGATGGTGATGTCTCTTGTATGAGGAACTAGAATGAAACCCATACATAGCATTCCTCCTGTGAGGTGCATCTTGTTATCACTCAGAAGTATTCCTTAGAAGTTATAAAGAAGGAATAATCTGAGGTAACCACAAACCTAATCTTTTAGACTTAGGTTCTAGCCAACCTAAGTCCAGAGAGGGCTCTCTCTTTATAATTTAACTTTGTTTTGGGTAGGATTTCAGGCTAGTTATTAGTGCTCATGGTGTTTTGTTTTGATTGGGTGGTGGAATTAAGAAAACATATGGGCAGAACAAGTATTCAGGGCATTGGGCTATGGAGTCAATCAAAGAGTGGTTTAATTGGATCAGATCAATCACTAAAGTAAGATTTCACAAGGCAGGCTAGCACAGCAAAAAGCAAATCTGCAAGTTCGAATGGATGAGGTAGTCCTAACCAGGGCAAAGGGCAATGAAGAATGCTTAACTGGCATTAAGATGAAGAAAAGAAGGATGATCAGTAGCAAAGGGCAACTAAGAATCCTTTATTATGGACCAAAGGGGGGGGGGGGGGAACTACAAAAGTAAGGGAGCAATCGAGAATTCCCAGACCAAGATAGTTTAGCAGAAAACATAAAAAGAGTAAACAGTTAAAACAGAGAGCACTTAAGCTAATTCTGAGATATCATTCCTTGTTTACTTTTCAGATTTCATAAGAGACACATGTGAATATTTATAACATGACGAGAAAAATATATTTAAACATGAAGAGATAATACTTATTTGGTTCCAACTGTGCACAAGAATCCAGTGAAATGTCCTTTGCTTTATTTCATAACCCAGCTTAACCAGTCCAGTCTTGAGTACAATAGCTCCTTGCCTCAATATAAAATGTCTACAGAAATGTATTTTAATCCACCCTAATTACTTCAACTTGTGAAGTATTTATACAAAAATGTTACAAAATATCTCATAACAATATGAGAACTATTCTAGGAAACCGAAAATATCTTTAAGCATGAAGATAGAGACAGATGGAGAACTGTCTTCTTGCTGTCCCTTTTATTGTGACTGTGCTGGCTGTTGTAATTCGGATTTGGCTCTTTCAATTGCTTGATACTTATGTGCTGGATTCACTTTATGTCTTCTATCTACTGATAGTCTTTACCTGTTGTACTTTGACTCTGTTTTACCTGTTTAACCTGGCTGCCATATAGATTTACTGCAGTAAATTTATAGTAAACCTGTTAGTTTCATCCACCATTCACTTTCAAGTAATTTCATCCTTATCATCTTTCTATATATCTCGTCAGCTTCTGTGTACTTAGCAAAATTTGGCCTGTTGACGAACAAGTGCTTGAACTTATGCTCTATGAAAAACATATTTTCCAGACTATCATATAAAACCTTTCCAGTGGGTAGAGCTTTTACCCCTGAAGTACTAGCTTGGCTTTTGGCCAACTTGTTTAGTCTTTCAACATAATCATCTTGGGTCATCAGCTTGTCATGTATTACCATAGGATTGGGAAGTCCTTTTTCTCTTAAAATACCAAACTTGGTCATAAATCTATCAATGTCAGCTTGGATGCTCTGGCATTTTTTCTCAAGACTGAGCATAAGGTTCCTCTTAGTGAGAACCTTCTTTATTTCTATGATAGTTCCTGTTCTGTCTTCTATTTCCAGTTCATCAAGCTGATACCTGTTTCTGCTGTTCAGGAATGTTATCAATTGGTTGGCTTCTTTAGGCTTATCTCCCAACTCTTCCATTGTCTTGTGGATTGCTTCTGTAGCCGTTTTTACCAGTTCAGTTTGTTCAAAAATTACTTGAATAGAAGGCCAAACATCATTGATGGAATCAATGATGTTGGCCCAAATAATTTCCTTCATGTCTCCCAGTGGTTGTTGCAATGTCAAGTCCTTTTCAAGGACTTTTATTCTCTCTCCCATTCTTTGATTCTTTTGAGCTTCTTCTTTCTGTTGTATTTGTGCAAGTTTGCAATCAGTCTCCAAACTTGACACTTGTTCTCTAAGTTTTTTGAGCTTAGTAGCCTGGATGGTCATTTCCTCCATGGATTTCACCAATTCAGCTATCTTTTCTGTGGATGTCCCTGTGCTTGTTGATGTACCTGTAACTAGCAGAGTTGTAGCTGGTGGAACTTTTGGTGCAAAGGAAGTAGCCAACGTGGAAGGTAATGTTGTAGAGACTGTAGGAATTACAGTCTGAGGAGTGGTGGCCAACTCACTCTGTCTAGACTGTATCATGTTATCAAAATATTTCTCTGTTTCTTTTAATTGTTCATTCAGCTTAAGGACTAAGTCCATAAGCTCTTCCTCCTTCCGAGTTTCCAATACTTCAGTTGTCTGAGGATGATGCAGAGAAGGAATTTTAAGCTGATTTTTCAGTGCAGCTATATCATCATTTTTCATTTTAATAAGCTTTTCTGTAGCTTTCACATCTTTGGGATCATGCCCTAGTTCTATGACTAAGTCCTCTAAGGACTTTATTCTGGTATCCTTGGCCTGTGAAGAGGCCTTCTCTAATTGGAATCGCACTGATATATTATTCAGCTAATTTTGGAGTTGGTGAGCTACAATTTCCTTGCTAGTCAAGGTGGAGTAAACCATTTCCCCAGTCTGCTTGTAATTCTATTTGTTCAATAAGATGGATATCCTTTGCCAATACTTCAAAGACTATTTTCAAGTAATCTGCAATTGATCTAAGCTGATTTGTAGCAGGCTTCATAAAAGTCATCTGCATTTTGCCCTCTTTCACATCAAAGGCTGACATTAGCCTTGTCTGATTAGTAGGAGCCATTTTTAGGTAATGTACATAGATTTGGGCCTTCAATCTTTCATTCCTGGCCTTTATTTCTTTATATTTCTCTCTAATGTCTTGGCTCTAGCCACTTGGAGCTCTGAAGGAGGATACTTCCACACTTTGTTGTCTCTATAGCATTTGAGCCTATGAGGTGGAAGGTTCTTGTGTACCTCCTGAGGGAGTGGTCTTCCTACTTTCTATTCTTTCTGTACTTGCAATTCCAGCTGTTTCTTCAGTGAAATCTTGCTCTGAAAATGGATTCAACCTTTTCCCTTTGACATAAGTCTTGGCAACAGGTCTACTAGAAGGGGTGGCCTCCTCTCTCTCTCTCTTAGGATTCTTCTTCTCATTTAGAGGATTCTGTAAAATAGGTGGATTACTCATGGTATGTTTTGGCTGAGCAAGTTCTTCTGATATCTCTGGTTGCTCTGACTCCTCTAGCTACTCTGATGGCTCTTGCTCTTGAGGTCCTTCTTCTGCTGTTTGCCCATTGTGTCTCTGTGATTCCCTTTGAGATTGGGACTCTCCTGGAACCTGTACAAATGAATCTTCATCAAGTATTCTTTCTAAATCAATCAATACATTATTGACAACAACTTCTATGCTATCTTGGTCTACCAAAGTGTTTTCCACCCATTCTAGTTGATTAGCATACTGTTCAATTTCAGGAATTCTGTGGTGGATATAAGGATACAATTTTTTATTTTGTCTCCTATTGCAAATGAACTCTAAAGGGTCATATCTCCAGATAAAACTTTATTTTAGTTTCAGCCTTTGGAGGATTTCTTCTGCTTCCTTTCCTGCTTCCCTACTGTTACATATAAATGGGCCAAGCTGATATTTTATCCTAAGTTGAGCTTTCTTCTTGTCCTTCACAAAATGGACTTCATCTGAATTGATCATTTGCCTGTAGTACTCCAGAGCAAACAATCTCATGGGGAGGTATCTGGGCAGTTTGTAGGGAGCCAACTCACATCCATATATTCTAATTTCAGTGTGGTTTTGGTACAAGTACCAATCCTGCACTCTATATTGTTTGGACAACTGTAGGACCCTCTTGATATCTACACTGATTTTGGGGGGAGGACTTCCTAAAAGCACAGTTGCCACTGGGTGCACAAAGAGATCTATGAAATCAGTATAAGAATATTGAGAGTCATATAGGTGGATTAATGAAGTCCAGAAGACCACTGATCTAGGGTTGCCTTTGGTATCAAGCTTTTGGAGTGTGATTGGGAATTTGTTAGCTTGATAATACAGGAAAAGATGATATAAAACTGAAGAATATTTGAACACTCTTTCATTATCCATCCTCATGAATTGGTCATGCATCTTATCAGCAATGAACTTAGCATAGTAAAAAATGATGGCTGGGGGCTACCCAGAAGAGTAGATGGACATAAAGGCTATAATAATTTCGTCAACAAATTCACTTGTAGTCTGGCCTAACACACTGGATATCATTTTTATAATGTATTAGCCAAGATCAGAGAATATGGTAGACATGTATGGTGGAGAATCCTTTGGAATATATTGCTCTTCCCTAATGAAGGTTTGGAATAATTGAGCAAGTTTGATTGAGGTGAGTGTAGGGAATCTGTTAAGAAAATCTCCAATAGAAAGAAGGGCCAGGTTTTGGCCTGGTTGCAACTGCAGCATTTCATTTATGGACTCAGCAGTGATGGTAAATAATACAGAGTGGTCAGGGGTCATCATTGCTCTTTGGATGGGACTATAGTTCATATGGAAATAATGGATAATCTCTGGGAAGATATGAACTCTGGGGAATTGGTATTTGGCTAAACTTGATTCCTAAAGACCTATTTTTTCTGCAAGGTTTAGGTACTGGTCTCTGTACCTGCAGTATAGTTTCAAAGGGGATTCTTGGACAGAGGTATCTTTAATTTGAAAATCTTTATCTGCCAATGGGAGATGGTCTAAATCTCTGTGGGGAGTAGAAATTGGTAGGACATTCAATGCAATGGGAGCATCCATCCTTGGTTCTTGTGGAGTCAAGGATGGGGGCGAAGGGTTTTTAGTGAAATTGGGGAAAACTGGTCTAGTTCAAAGTATTTTGGAGTCACTGGGCAACTATTTTATTGAATTACTTAGCGATTTGAAGCAATTTGAGTCAAGGTTCGGGAATAAAACAGGGTTTCTCAGCGAATTTGGGTAAATACCTGGTTTCAGCTTTGAACGGAGTGATGGGCGACTGTGCATAGTTTGCATGAAGCGCACATGACTGAAAGGTGGTTTGGAGTTTCAGCAGCTTCAGCAATTTGGCAGTTGGACGTGGGTTGACGGTTGCACGTACTCTGGTGCTTGCATGGAGGTCTGATTGGTCTCTTTCACGATAAAACTAAAAACAATGAGTTTTTTAGTTTTATTCACAAAGTCAACTATGTTTGTGGGTACAAGGGGAAAGGTACATTTGGCGTTAAGCGGGGGATGAGACATTTTGTCATCTAGAGGGAGGCGGTAAGCGGGTTCATATCACACTGCTTTTGGGCTGGAGTGGTTTTGGGGGGAGGCTGCCCGATGCCATTCATCGGGTGCCACGAAGCAACAGGGTGAATAGTGAAACCACCCATATCAGGTGGGTAAAGGCTAGCCTTTGGAGGCCGCCTGATATGAGCGTCGACCGTTGGATCAAAAGGGGTCAGATCGTACGGTGATTGGGGTGATGATTTAATATAAAGTTTAATGGAGGGGGCCGGCGGAGGTTTAAGTGCGGAAGGATTAATTAATTGCAGATTATGGAGGTTTAATGATGTTGGGAGTGATTTCATTGGTGGGGACAGATTATTAATTAATCACTAATTGATTTATTAATCTCTTTTATTCGGTGGTGGGTCTTGGTTATTAATTAGTTGCTGATTGACTTAATTAACCCATTAATTATTTATTAATAAAGTTTATGTTTCAAACTGGTGGGCTCCAGTATTGTAGCAATAATGCTACAACTCCTGGAACTCCCTTCTTTAATTTTATCAACCCAGTAGTTCGTAACAAACTTGGAAGCGACGGTGCTGTATGCACAAGTACTAGCTCTTGCCGCAGATGTCAGTTGGTCAGCTGGCACAAGTCCGCTAGGAGCTTAAGCCAACTTCTATGAGCTCTTAGAAGAAGCTTTTTAATTGATGGATGAAAGCTAACTCGAAGGAAGCTAATCTAATTGCAAAAAGAAACTGAAAGCCAAAAACAAACGCAAACCCTAGCAAACCCTAATTCTACCAGCTAGTCCTACTGATGCAAAGGAGAGCATGCAAACTACTAAAAGAGATGCCATTACTTCTATGAAGGTAAAATACATGTGTCTGGACTACCTCTATCTGAAGAAAACATCTTTTTGTATTTTTGTTTAAGTTGTTGGGATTATCATGCATGTGCTTCTAACTATTTTTGACTGTGCAGAGGTGGATCAAGGAGGAGAAATGCTTGGGAAAGGTTGGGAAGGTTTAGAGAGGGTCTAAGGGGTCCCTAACACCCTTCCAGAGAGTCTCACAAAGTTTGGCTACCAAGAAACCGTGTTTATGAGCTTCTACAGGAAGTCTGCAGGGGTTCTACAGGATGTTCATGATTTCTACAGGATGTTCTGTAATTCTTCTACAGGATGTTTCGAAATGGGATTTTGGAGCATGGATGGAGGGAAAAAGATGGAGGAATGAGTATGGAGGTGAAATAGGGGTGTGAAGAGGTCTAGGACTTGGGGAATGGAGTTGAGGAGAAGGTGTAGATGGTGAGATTTGTTCAAGGAGGGATGAGATGATGTTGCCCAAGAAGATGAGAATCATGGCAAAGTAAGCGAATGAGGTAAATGTAAGGTAAGGGTTCTGAGTGAAGGATGAAACAGGTAGGTTGGATGGGGTATGTGCAGGTGAGGAAGGGTAATGGGTACTCTGCAAGTGGTATTTCAAATTGAACACACAAACACTTATAAAACCTATGACCTAGTTACTTTACTCTATTCTGACCTAAGTAACAACAAAAGGAAATGAACAACAGTTTATTCGAAATGAAATGCATGAACTAACTTATGCCACTAAGAAATCATCAACTGAAGCATTTAAATACTACTAATATCAGCATCTACAAAAGAGGATTCCAACACTAAGAATTGCATGGCAAAGCAAAACAGCGTTTTTGTTGGCAGCAAAGTCACATTGGTCCCAGCTCATGATTCCACTTAGGGGGAGGTGAGATCCAAGGTGTTTGCTAGCCTTTTTCTTGTTATTATCCTACCAATCTATTCTAAACATGAGAAGCTACTTTAACCATCAAAAGAAATCTAAATAACAAAGCAAGATTTAAATACAAATAGCAGATTTTATTCTAAGAATGCAGCAAACACACATAAAGATAAACAAAGGAGGTACTGGGCGCTTGAGATGGGCCCAACCCCAAGAGCTACAGCCTCCCAAGAGAGATTTAGAGCTGGTGCAAAGCTGAATTCATCTTTATTAATCAAGAATGAAGAGTTACATCAAAACTGTCCACAAGGAGAGCTTGAGAATGAGCTGAAAGCAAAGCTAATCTATTGCATACAAATCGAATTACAAAATGACTACAACAAGGCTATGAAATGACTAACTACTAGCTACTATCTACTGGCTAACTAGCTAACATCCACTGGCTAACAAAATGACTAACTGGCTAACCAAAATGAGGCCCTAAGCCTTCTTATTTATACAATTTGAGGACCCAACAGTCCTCCTAAAATTTAGGGACTCGACTGCCCAAAACTTGGAGTTAACAGCAGTCCTACTTGACTTGCTTGGCTGCCCTTGTGTTGATTGATTCGGTGGCCCTTGAACTGCGAGCTAATGGTGGAGAATTCGAGGCAAGGGCCCATAAATGAAGGGGACACCTTCCTACAAATCCTCTAGCTTGTCTTCCCACGAATTTGGCTGCCAAGTGCTCTTTAAGACCTTCAATTTTGTCTCCAAATTGACCAAAAAGGCTACACAAAGCACCCATTAGACTTTTTGGCATAATGACTAACCAAATTCACTCTATTAGCATAAATATAATAAAAAACATGCAATAAACTAATGAGAATGGTGGATTAAGTCAAATTAGGAGGTTGAATGAGCCCAAATAATTATCCATTTTTGGGGCTCATCATCACCCCCCTACTGAAAGTGTTGCTCATCCTCTGAGCAACCAATCTCTCTCCTCATCTTTGATGGCCCTGGTGGCCTCCTTAGCTAAAAGCTCGGCCGATTTCTCCTTTTGCTTCCCTCTTTTCAAACTTCCTGTAGAAACAGTTCGCTGGCTTCCTGTAGAAACAGTCTGCTAGCTTCCTGTAGAAACAGTCTGCTAACTTCCTGTAGAAACAGTCTGCTAACAGTTCTCTGTCTTCCTGTAGAAACAGTCGGCATTGTCTTAGCCTGCTTGGCTGAGGGTGCTTTCTCCTTGAACTGTGCTGCCTGAAAGCTGACGAATCCAACACAAATGGCAAGTCTAATGTATTATAAAAGCACACAAGTACAATGAACTGCCTGAGAATAGACATTGCATGCCAAAACTGGATGGGAAAAAGTGTTTCCAGGCCTTTAACTGGTTTCTCTGCCTCAACAAGACAGAAAGAAGTTCTAATCTGAACAGACACCTCTATGAACTCTACACCGCCTAACAGAAGAAGGTGAGAAACATAAAAAACCTTGCTTTTTCTTGACTGGTGGGCTCAAATTTCTTGAATTCTGTGAAAATTGCTCAAGTGAAATGGCTGCCCTGCACTTTGCTAAAGGAGTATTAGATTGAAGAACCCTTACAAGAATTGATATAACATCAGCTCCAGTAGCTTTGAGTTGTAAATCGGGGTCTGTGGATACTGTAAACCGACATAACACTCCTGTAGTTTGGTCTTGAAAAAGCTGTGTATCAACAATATTTGAAACACAGTCTTTGCTCAGAGGCATTTTTTCTTTTCTTAAAATTAGATTTTGACAAGCTTTCTGTTCATTTCCCTTTCGTTTCCTTTGAACGCTCTCTGTCAAAGCGCTCGAACTTGGCTTGTTTCAAGGTATCCTTGCAGCATCCACGTTGACTTCTTTCTTAACATCTGTCATCAGCCTGATCTTTCACGGCATGTTTTGCACCATCTCTGTGGAAATCCTTCACAGTTACTTTGGATGCTTCTTTATGCTTGTACTGTCTTTTCTAGCGGGTTCATCCTTTTGTGCTGATACTTCAAAGAGACTTTTATGAAGAAATGAAAGAATAGAACCACCAGATACTTGATATGACATTATAATCTGCCTGAATAATAGATAAAGTAGTCAAATCAGGGAGGCTCTCTGCTTTAATCAAATCCATCTGACTTTTACTGCTTTCAAGTGATGAGGAAGAAGGCTGAATGCCTAAGTCAGTGTAAACTACAACTTTTTGTGGTTAGAAAGAAAGTCAAAATTCATTTTAACACCGGATCTCAATTTCTTCTTTTCTTCAACAGTCAAATAAGTATCGGCCCTTGTTTCACAGAAAGTTCTTCCTCAACCTTTGCACCAGTCATAGCCATCACATTTTTGTTTGCAAAATCAACGGCTCTAGCTTCTCTTGCTTCTGTTCCAGATGAACTTTCCATTGCTATTGCACAAAACTTTGCAGATGGATCTGCATTTACTGGTCTGGCAATCTTCCGCTGTATATGCTCCATAGCCCCCTCATTTGTGTGTTTTTGCAAACTGTAGTTCTGCAATGGCATCAGAGCTTTCTGTAGCAATCTTGATGGTGGTTGCTCTTGTGCTAATAAAAATTACCAACAAAATCCACACTTCCAGTTGTGTGCAAGTTGACTAACAGCTGAGCGCTCATTGATGTCTGCGTGATTGTTGGTGGAGTGAGGTGGCAACGACGTGTGCTGGCCCATGCAACTGTTGTGCTATCATGAACTGCAGTGGTTAACTATGTGTGCTCTGCCTTTAATCTCATCCATCAGTTGCACTGGAGTTTAGACTACCCACACTATCCGTGTTTTTTTAAATTTCACGTGCATGACTGACCCATGCATGCTGCGTGACTTTCTCGTGAGTGCTAGAGAACTGGGTGTCTTGCTACATTCATGGCTTAATTTCACCATTCCATTCGTTCATGCAATGCTTAGACTAGATTCATGGAATAGATGAACAAGGTTTAGTCACGTACCTGAAGTCAAACGGCTGCTTGTGAAGCTTTTTGCTGCTGCATGCTCATGTTCTGCTGCTGCATGCTTGGATCCTTTGGTTGCATGAGGGCTTGGATGATGATTTTTTATTGCTTTTCCTTGTGCAGGTGTCCTCTGACCAGATCTAAGCTGCATGCATTTGTTTCCACGTTCAAATCTGCACCTTCAAGCTGCTGCTGCTGCAAGGTCACAAAACCAGAACTTGTTTTCGCCATTGCTCTCAAACGGTAAACCGGATTGATCTGAAACTCGGTGAGCATGTTCCTATCATCATTATGCATCTCCCATAGAAAAATCGTGATCAATGGATGCACAGATTTCGAGAAAAATGGAAAATGGCTGAAGATTTCAGAGCTCGATTTCTCGGAAACCGTGCATTGGAATCGGCTGAAACTGCTTGGGTAGGTTACCATCACTCACATGCATATCCCCATGAAACAGGTTTTGAAACGGATGCACGGATATGGAGAAAATGCAAAAATGGCTGATGGTGATGGAGGCTGATTTCTTGGAAATCGTGCACCAGAATTGCATGGAACTACTCAGGCATGTTGCCATCAACCTTTTACAATTCCCCATAAAACGGTTTGTCAAATGGATGCGTGGTTCTCAAGTTATGGCAAAAACAAATTTTGTTCTATGTCTTTTTGCTTCAAGGCTTTTTGCAAGTGGTTGCATGGAAGGAAAAACTGAGCTTGGGCTGTGATGCAGGTATGGAGATGATGGAGGAGGAGTTGGAAGATTGCATGAGGACTTCTGAACCCTCGAGGAAGCTACCATGTTCGCCAAACCACTTTTTGAAATCCATGTCTAGTTTCCCACAATTTCTACAGGAAGTTCCTATAGAAGCACAATGAGAAGCACAAGGAGGTGGAAAAAAAAATGATGGATAAAGGCAAGGGATGGACACACAAGTGCTTGTAGGCCTAATCAACAAATTCCCACCATTAGATTCACTTTTGAAATTGGATTTGGCTCGTCCAAAGGTTCTACAGGATGTTTCCTATAGAAATACAGAGCTTCCTGTAGAAGGCACAAGAAAAATTCCTTTGATCTTGATTTGAGTGCTCCTCCTGTCATGAAACGTCCTTCTTGCAACCTGCAATTAGCCAATGGAATTAGTTTTATTTTTCTTTTTCTTTTTCTCTTTTTTTTGAAAAACAACTAGGGCGCCTCATGGAGGTTTTCACCCTAATTGCCTGCCCTGGGCGCCTCCAAGGGAGGTTTTCACCCAGAGATCTTATTCTCTTTTCTCTTTTTTCCCAACCCATTGACCGCCTCATGGAGGTTTTCAATCAATGAGCCAATCTAAGGCGCCTCCAAGGAGGTTTTCACCTTAGATTTTTATTTTTCACTTATTTTCATTTTTTTCTCTTTTTTTTTTTCTTTTTTTTTTCTACCCTACCCTACTTGAAAAAAAAAATCATTTTCAAGTATAAGAATACTTCCAATGGAGCCATGTGCACATCGAGATTAGAGAAAAAATGATGTGAAGGCTCGAAATGCATGCTTGGACAAGTATCCAGATCTCAGAGACCAAATGATCTGGCGTTGAAGGGATCAAACAAAGCTGAGGAAGAAAGTACTGCTGCAACTTAGTGACCTTCTGGAACCATATCTCAATATAGCTTTGATATCCTTGGTTCTTTTGCTGATCTGGATCATTCTTCATGTCACCTTCTATCATGACCTTCTGATCTTCCTCTTTTTGTTGATCTTTCTCTTGAATACATGGAAGATTTGATGGTAACCATGAGGGAACTCTCTCGATCTCTGATTCTGATCTCTTCTCTTCATCAAGTGCAACCCATGTTTCTTTGATCTCCTCTTTGGAATCTTCTTTTGCTTTTGGTCCTTCAATGTTGTCAATATAATCTCTGCTTTGCAACACTCTTCCTGAGCTTTGATGAAGATCATTGGGCTCAAGAGGAGTTGTTTGGATATGTTGTGCCTCAGATTTGCAATGGGGTTGAGCTGCTCCATTGTATGGTCTTGGAAATGGTACGGGTAGTTGAGTGGAGGTGTGAAATTGAGATGGAGATGGATGGCATTGTGGTTGGGTAGGCATTTGGGGTTGCCTTGGTGGAGGAGGAGGCGATGGTTGTGGATGAGCAGGTGGTGGAGGAGAATGAGTGGGATGAGAGTTGTACTGGGGCCTCCACTCCTGATGAGGTGCATTCCACTGAGGCTATGGCTGAGCATAAGAGTGAAATGAATGAGCAACTTGTTGGGCATAATATGGATCTGTGAAGGAACAAGGAGGAGGTGTGAACCAGGAAGGATGAGCAGGGGGACCCCAAGAAGGCATGAAAGTGGCTTGGTAGGGGTCATAATAGGTCTCAGGTGTCCCTTGCAGCTCCTGCTGGTAAGATCTAGGTCCATGCGACCTCCTTTGGTTCATATAATGGAGTGGTTCAGTGGCTCCTTTGGCTCTCTGATATGCAACTTTAAGTCCAGGCAAAGAAGGGCACTGATTTGTAGGATGGTATTCTTCACAGATGAAACACACTTCTAGGGAGTGCATTGGACATTCGTTCCTAGGATGCTTTCTAGTGCACCTAGGACAAAAGATGACCAAAGCCCTCTTGGCTTCCTCTTGCTTCTTTTGGATCCACAGGGTATCCAATTGCATGGCAAGAAACTGCCTCATATCACTCTTGAAGTCTTCTATCTGATCTTCAAATTCGTCTTTGGACAAGGTGTTGCTCCCAACATTTCTGCTTGTAGCCATTTGCTCCAGAGGAATGGTTTCTTCTTCTTCTTCCCTTGAGGTTCTTCAAATATGTCTTGCTGTCCACCTAAGGGTTCTTTAATCACAGCCATCGAAGAAGAGAGAATGTTGGCTGTGTGAAGCAGTGGGGGTGTTGTGCAATCATATTTCTAACTTATCTCTACTCCTACAAGGCATGAAATGAAATCTTTTTGGTTGATTTTTGCATTTTTCTTCTTGTACCTGCAAAACTAAAATAGATTGAACTGCAACTAACTATCTTACTGAAATGAAAATGCGGAATTGAAATGGAATCAGGAAATGACTAATCTATTTTGCTCAAATGAAATTGCAGGAATGAAATGCTAGGCTACGCTTGCAGAATTGAAATGCTACTCTACACTTGCAAAAATGAAATTGCGGAATTGAAAAGCTAATCTATGAAAGCGAGAAATGCTAATCTATGAAAGCGGGAAATGCTAATCTACTTTTGCATAAACGAAATTGCATAATGGAAATGAAATAAACTACTTAGCAGAAGATTGTAGTGGAAAATAGAAGAAAAGCAGCAATCACCAATACTCTGACGCTTCCCCGGCAACGGCGCCAAAAATATGGTGGGATCCAGTATTGTAGCAATAATGCTACAACTCCTGGAACTCCCTTCTTTAATTTTATCAACCCGGTAGTTCGTAACAAACTTGGAAGCGATGGTGCTGTATGCACAAGTACTAGCTCTTGCCGCAGCTGTCAGTTGGTCAGCTGGCACAAGTCCGCTAGGAGCTTAAGCCAACTTCTATGAGCTCTTAGAAGAAGCTTTTTAATTGATGGATGAAAGCTAACTCGAAGGAAGCTAATCTAATTGCAAAAAGAAACTGAAAGCCAAAAACAAACGCAAACCCTAATTCTACCAGCTAGTCCTACTGACGCAAAGGAGAGCATGCAAACTACTAAAAGAGATGCCATTACTTCTATGAAGGTAAAATACATGTGTCTGGACTACCTCTATCTGAAGAAAACATCTTTTTGTATTTTTGTTTAAGTTGTTGGGATTATCATGCATGTGCTTCTAACTATTTTTGATTGTGCAGAGGTGGATCAAGGAGGATAAATGCTTGGGAAAGGTTGGGAAGGTTCAGAGAGGGTCTAAGGGGTCCCTAACACCCTTCCAGAGAGTCTCACAAAGTTTGGCTACCAAGAAACCGTGTTTATGAGCTTCTACAGGAAGTCTGCAGGGGTTCTACAGGATGTTCATGATTTCTACAGGATGTTTCGAAATGGGATTTTGGAGCATGGATGGAGGGAAAAAGATGGAGGAATGAGTATGGAGGTGAAATAGGGGTGTGAAGAGGTCTAGGACTTGGGGAATGGAGTTGAGGAGAAGGTGTAGATGGTGAGATTTGTTCAAGGAGGGATGAGATGATGTTGCCCAAGAAGATGAGAATCATGGCAAAGTAAGCGAATGAGGTAAATGTAAGGTAAGGGTTCTGAGTGAAGGATGAAACAGGTAGGTTGGATGGGGTATGTGCAGGTGAGGAAGGGTAATGGGTACTCTGCAAGTGGTATTTCAAACTGAACACACAAACACTTATAAAACCTATGACCTAGTTACTTTACTCTATTCTGACCTAAGTAACAACAAAAGGAAATGAACAACAGTTTATTCGAAATGAAATGCATGAACTAACTTATGCCACTAAGATTTCATCAACTGAAGCATTTAAATACTACTAATATCAGCATCTACAAAAGAGGATTCCAACACTAAGAATTGCATGGCAAAGCAAAACAGCGTTTTTGTTGGCAGCAAAGTCACATTGGTCCCAGCTCATGATTCCACTGAGGGGGAGGTGAGATCCAAGGTGTTTGGTAGCCTTTGTCTTGTTATTATCCTACCAGTCTATTCTAAACATGAGAAGCTACTTTAACCATCAAAAGAAATCTAAATAACAAAGCAAGATTTAAATACAAATAGCAGATTTTATTCTAAGAATGCAACAAACACACATAAAGATAAACAAAGGAGGTACTGGGCGCTTGAGATGGGCCCAACCCCAAGAGCTACAGCCTCCCAAGAGAGATTTAGAGCTGGTGCAAAGCTGAATTCATCTTTATTAATCAAGAATGAAGAGTTACATCAAAACTGTCCACAAGGAGAGCTTGAGAATGAGCTGAAAGCAAAGCTAATCTATTGCATACAAATCGAATTACAAAATGACTACAACAAGGCTATGAAATGACTAACTACTAGCTACTATCTACTGGCTAACTAGCTAACATCCACTGGCTAAAAAAATGACTAACTGGCTAACCAAAATGAGGCCCTAAGCCTTCTTATTTATACAATTTGAGGACCCAACAGTCCTCCTAAAATTTAGGGACTCGGCTGCCCAAAACTTGGAGTTAACAACAGTCCTACTTGACTTGCTTGGCTGCCCTTGTGTTGATTGATTCGGTGGCCCTTGAACTCCGAGCTAATGGTGGAGAATTCGAGGCAAGGGCCCATAAATGAAGGGGACACCTTCCTACAAATCCTCTAGCTTGTCTTCCCACGAATTTGGCTGCCAAGTGCTCATTAAGACCTTCAATTTTGTCTCCAAATTGACCAAAAAGGCTACACAAAGCACCCATTAGACTTTTTGGCATAATGACTAACCAAATTCACTCTATTAGCATAAATATAATCAAAAACATGCAATAAACTAATGAGAATGGTGGATTAAGTCAAATTAGGAGGTTGAATGAGCCCAAATAATTATCCATTTTTGGGGCTCATCACAAACTTCGGGGCGGGATATTAACATAGGGGTTTTTAATAAAGTATATGGGAAAGGGGTATTTTTGGGTTTTAATAAATATAATTAAAATTAGGAGTTAATATGAATGCAAGGGGAAAAATGGTTTTGCACTAAGTACAATGTACATTTATATTTCATGGGTTTTGTATAAACACATTATAACTTAGGCTTAGGGTGATTTTTGTGGGTTTTTTCAAAAAAGGGATTTGCTTGGGGGATCATTACTTTTCTAAGGTTTTATCCTTAGGGAAAAGGGGTTTTTTAGGGAAAATGAGTGAATTATGAAGGGGGTGAATGCTTGTGAGGGGACTTCCAGTACTTAGAACCTATAAGTAATTGCGTCGAGGGTCCGATCCCTCCAGAAGTCAGAGAAATGCTCTGAGCCCTTTTAACTTAATATTTTTAGGTACTTTAAGACTTTTGTTGGTAACTAGTTTAGTGAAAAATGTAATGAATGATGGAGGTTAATCAATTTACTTTAGAAATTTAATGATGAAAGTAAATAATATCATCTTATCTAATCAATCATCATAATTCTGCAACCATTCAACTACTTACCCATCTACTCATCCTACCATTTTTTCTACTCTTTATTAGGGTGCACTTCAACTGGCAAACCCTTATCAAAACATTTTCTTTTCTTTTACAAAAGTAATCTATCTAAGTCTAACCTTATTACATCCAAGGGCTCAGATTAGACAGTTGAGCTCCTTTTTATTTACTCTACCTAATCTACTTATCTACCAAGATTGAATAGTTTGGTTAGATTTTATTCTCTATCTACAAACATGAAATTTAAAACATGAAGTAGCCAAGTTTAAACATTTTGACCATTCATGGATTGTGGCAAAGGTAACAAGATGCACACAACCTTTTTATTCTACATCAAAAGTAAATGGTAGTGGAATTTTGACTTGCACACTTTCATGGTCTTTTTCTTTTTTCTCGGGGTTCATTTTTTCATCTTTTTTGACCTTTTTATCCTTTTTGTCCTTTGATTTTTCTTTTAGGACATACCCTCTTTACATTTTTTAATTTTTTTGATTTTTTGAATATGGAAAACATTTGCAGGAAGCAAAGGTATGTACATATTACATATTTGACCTCAACTATTCAAAAATTATGACTCCTATTGGTATAGGAACATAACATATCCAATGATCTACCACCTATGACTGTGTCCCTTCTATCCAACCTATATCCTAACCGAGACCTGCTACCATAGGCTCCATTAGTCTTCTCTTCCTTCTCTTGACTAATCCTCAACTTTCCTTATCTTTGCAAGTCTTACAAACTCCGAAGGATCACTTTATTAACATCTACCTACTTTTCCTGAGCCTTTGCAAGTCTTTCATGAGCCTCAAACAACTTGTCATTGTCTTCTTTTCAACTTCTAATCTCTACCCTCAAACTCCTCAATGTATCGGCTATATCAGGAGAATACTCATCTCCTTTCTTACCAATTGATCTGTAGGGAGAGTCACATGAACTGTAGTCCACCATTTTGATTGCCATATTTGATTCTCTTCTTATTGCAAGTATATCATGTCACATAAATGAAATAGATACCATAATTAAAATCATACCTCAATAACGTTTAGGGGTGGCTTATCTCATCTGCAAAATCAGTCCAAATTAGCACGATACATGTCTAATCATAATCACATCAATATGCCATCATGATGCATTAAAATACTAACTGCATACCATGACCTCATGCATGACAACCATAACCACCATAATGCATACATAACCACATGCATCTCGCCCATCCGGTCCAAGTGTTTGAACCATGCTTTGATACCACTCTCTAATATCTCCTCCCATATCTATCCACTTTAACTAGCCTATCAGGGTAAACATGAGATGAGGGCTACTATGACATGAATCAACCTCCTAGATAACCTTAAGGAAATGGATTCGATAAAAAAGACCTTACTAAATTCCCTCAGGTGCTACAAGACCCCCAAGAGCCAAATCACCCTTCCAGGTGCCCAAACCCTGAGTTAACTTGATTTTCCACTGATCTGGACTCCCAAAAGCTTGCATAAAATTACCAAAATTCGACTGTAACCCTCTTGTCGCATGAAAAATCCTACAAGGGAGAAATTGTAGTCTTTTTCACATAGTTCTGTGCCAGCGACCGCGAGATCTAAGCCACTTTTTCAGCACTAGTCTCCATACCACCGCCCAAAACTTGGAAAAACTTTCTTTAATGATTAATGACAAAAGGACAAAGCCTCTAACACAAAACTTAATCAAGAAATTGACCTAACCTGGTCTAACCATGACAGTCATTTAGTCAAACACATGGTGAACATGAAATCTACAGGTCATGAATGCATCTCTGAACATAGACATCTAAAACTTCTTTGAGAAACATAATGAAGGTCTAATTCCCTCTCAAAATAGTTGCAATAACATATATTAGGTCATGCATTCATTAACCAATCATTTACAAGTAGAAACATGATAAGAGCCATGACTTGAACGTGTCATATTACCATGCTTATAACAAGCATATAACCAGATAAATAACAATGATAGAACAACAATTAAAGCCACATACTAACACATATATTTACTTATAAATTACAAGGGGAAAGAACTCTTATCGATCATATGAAAAATCCAACCAAGTCAGGGACTTCCATGTACCACTCTGTTAGCGCTTGAAATTTCACCTCAGGCTGAGAAAGGTAAACCTCAAGGTAACATCAAACCATTTAGCCTCGTAGCTAGCCCTACGGGGCAGGAGAAGGCTCTCTCCGGTCTATCTCGTAAAATCTTCAATAGATGAGATGACCAATAAGGTAACACTGATTTTAGGCTAGTAAACTGATGAAAAAGGGGTCTTTAATTAAATGACGAGATTTTTCCGGGCTGCATGGGCAAAATCACAGCTTGAACAGAGAAATATAATGAACAACACAGATTATCGACTGAGGCAAGGTAGGCAAGAAATTTAACACCAAATTTAGATTTAAAATGGGATGGCAAGACTGGTGAGGAGCTGACAAGGGCATAGAACTGAATCCTTGTCAAACAGAGGAAAACATTAAATATGAACAAACTTATAGGCAGAGCATATAATACTATGAATTCTACCTAAACACTTCATTTTTTCAATTAGAAATGATCATGTAGTGAAATGAAACATAACAGATCACATATGAAACACAAGAAAAACATATGCTAAATTATCATACCACAGGAATCTCAGAAGTCAGAGCTGTGTAATTTCATTAAACTCTCTGCCAAAAACTGTACATGGTAAGCTCTGTTCTCCACCAGCTCTCAGCCCTCAGAATTTTCTCTTCCACACTAAACTCTCCCTTTTTACAAAAAATTATTTTTATACATTAAATAAAACTAAAAACAAAAAAAAAACAACAGATCGACCCCCAAAATAGGGGCGCTGTTTCACCTACAGTTACAACAAAAGAGATAAAATCATTTCTTTTTCCTAAAATAGATGATTGTTCCGCTTGAAATCCTCTGGTGGCTAATAAACTGGAGCTAGGATCTCATGAAATCACGACTGAGGATCAAAAATGGGCGAGCGTTCCTATCTCCCTGCCATGGTAGATGATCTGCGTTTCTAATTTTGGCTGTGTTTGAATAGCGCTCTTGGGCCATATACCATACCCTTTAAGCAGATCCTTGAAGCACATTTTGATAGGATAAAATCACTACAAGTCAATGCCCAGCTGCAGGAGGTGTAAATTATTTGTGGTCGTTTTTACTAAGAGGCCTGGCTTTTGCGCACAGCTTCTGCATGGCATTTTGAATGTGATCTGAGATTTGTATGAAAAATCATTTCTGCGCGATTTCATCTAATCCTTTACACAATCCTGTTGGCCGTCCAGAGCTGTCAAGATGGCCCTTGTTTCCCTCATCGCATTCATCCCTGGATGCTCTAAGAACTCTCGACACAGACTCAGCTCTCTGCTGAAGTGTGGAAATATCAAACTCCATAGGTTCGCTGACAACAATATTTACCTATTCAAACCCACTGTGTACAATAGGAAGAACAATTGGTGTAACAGAAGCACACACAATAAGGCTTGCAGTTTGCTTTATATTTTCTTCCTCTGGATTTTGTGTGACCCTTTCACGGAGTTCTTTAATAATAGGATGCCTTGAATTAATCTCGAGTACCTTCTTCCCACGCATGTGACTTTGTCTGTTAGCATCTGATAGAGTTTGCGACTGCATAATTCTCTCCATGTTTGCACTCCAACCATATTTTGAAGTGACCACAACTCCAGGGGTGTTGTCCAGTCTGTTACTTATTTTCACTGAATCTACATTTTCGTTGGAAAGAACATCCTTCCACCAGTTATTTAACTCTTTGAAAGAATCTTTAATTTCCTTGTCCTTTGAATCTTTCCCAATCTTAAGGCCTTCTTTAGAAACATTCTAAAATTTCTTGTCCTCGTAATCCATCAAATACTTCATTAAGTACTCATCGACTGGGTCTGTGAAGAAGATAACCTCGTAGTTTTATTTCTTTAGTTTCTCAAGGAATGGGGACTTCTCCAATTTCTCCTTGCTAGATCCAGTGATGTAATATATGTCTTTCTGGTCCGGTATCATTCTTGATATGTATTGGTCCAACGATGCTAGTTTATCGCCAGACTTTGTGTTTTCAAATCTCAGAAGTTTTGCAAGGCGGTTCCTGTTTGATGCATCCTCAATTATTCCAAGCTTTATTGACTTGCTAAACTCATTCCAGAACTTGACATACTTTCCTTTCTTTTCAGTATCTGGTTCTGATTCTGACTCGGCATCTGTCTTTCCCTTTGCATCCGATTCATCAGGGTCCTCTTCTGCAATTCGACAAATCAAATCTAAATCTTTGCGAATTAGCTTCTTCTTTATTGTCTTTAAACTGTTGTGCTGTTGAAGAATTTCTCGTGATACATTCAGTGGCAAAGTGTCTGAATCTACAATACCCATAAGGAAGCCTAGGTACTTGGGAAGGAATTCGTCAAATTCATCGGAAATGAAAACACGTCTGACATACAACTTGATATTGGCCTCGGCATTGTAGTAACTTTCATAAAGGTCGTGGGGTGCCTTTGGCGGAATAAATAGAATGGAGATCTTGTCCTCATGCTGATCAAAAGTTGCAATACCTTTGTTGGACTTGATTGTCCACAATTTCAACAAGCCATCCGCACCACAAGAAACAAACTGTGTCCCACGAGTGAGGAAGGAAGCTCGCGGTACGCTTGCAGTATGACCTTCAAATGTCTTCAAGCAAGAGCCATCCGATAATACCCATATTTTGATTGTCTGGTCACCGGATGTTTTCATCACACATTAATCTACGGTGAAAATTTCACACACCAAACTCCTCTTTTGTGGCCTCTTAGCACTAGTACTGGTACCAAATCTGGTAATCTCCATATACGAACTGTTCGATCCTGAGAACCAGTACAGATAAGACTATCATTTGGAGCAACAACCACAGAATTGATGTCCTTATCATGAGCTGCTACCGCAGCGTGTGATGAGAGCTTGATTGACTTACTAATACCACCCAAATCTGGTATGCTAGCAAAACTCCATACTTTGATTGTGCGATCATTGCTCACACTTACAAAGAAGTTCTTAGCTTTCTTTGAGAATGCAACAGCTCCTACAGCACCCATGTGCCGTGCTGCCACACATATGTAGGATTTGCTCACTGTATCCCAAATTATTACACATTTGAAGAGAAATGTATAAGTCTACAAGTTCGGATGCTCTTCCAATAGGCCTGAGTAAACTTTGTCTGCTCATGTCTAGGATTCTTTAGCCTCAAACCACATTTCGTTGATCAATAAGACGCAGGGCATTCCTAGCGCTAACAAAATCATTTGATTCAATAGCTGTGACAATGAAGTTTGTTTGGGATTTCCAGTGAGAACTCTCCAAATAGCTTTGCCTCTGATTGCTAATGATATTCTGAATTGTGCTTGTGCAGGGATAGGAGTTTTAAAGTCGGTGCCATCTGAAGAGCTGGAGAATAAATTACATAGTCTAAAACAACACATTTAATGATTTCTTCTTCAAAACAGGGATTTGAAGAAGAATCAATCTCACACTGACATGAGACGGAGTCTAACATCGGCTCCACTTGGGATGGCAGCTGCCGCTTCATGGAGGTGCCAAGAACCGCAGAACTTTGGGAGAGCAGATAGTGCCTCCACCCATTGGGCAATGGAGTCATCATCGACACAACTCTTGACTTAATTTTCAAACTGAAACTGAACTCAAACTTATTTGATCTCAAGACTGAAATGACTTAACAATCTTCAAGCTAACTAAAACAAGATGCTGCCCTTATGGCTGCTTATTTATTTACAAAATCTACTCTAATATGCTGTACAAACAATAGATCAGGTAATACTAAAATGCCAAATTAACCATTCAAGTAAACCTGAGAATGACGCCGCTTGAGAATGCTTCTGTCAGGACACAGATGTAATTGCTGACAGCCCTTCATGCACGTAATGAGCCTGGTCACGAACAAGACAGCCTGATCTATCAATCAAACTGAAAAATGTGTCCATGTATGCCGTAATAGGATCACGGAAGCCAGACTCTGTTGGCTGTCCCAACTCTGCAATGCATTCTTCCAGCTGCACATTGTCAATGTAAACGACTGTAGGCAATCCTAGGATATCTTGTTTCGAATGAGGAAGGATTTCCAAGAACTTTTTAGGGTCTTGGAAATCATATGACTGAATCTGCTCATCTAGACACTGAATCTCCCTTTCAACTCTTTCAACAACTAACTCACAAAATTTAGTTTTGCTTTCAAGATGAAGCTTCGGAGATTTCAAACATTGAAGGAAAATACTGAAAAATTCTTCATTAATTTCAATATCCACTAACCACTCTCTAAATTCTTTTAGAGCTTCACACAGGGTAGGGTTTGCCACATACCCCACCATTGCATAAATGGATCAGCGAGCACTGGACTGTCCGGATCGAGTTGGAGTCGCCAGGTGAATGGTTCAGCCTGCATTAGTGTCTGACTGCTGTCCACCATCAGCATCAGATCTGCACCTTGATTGCATGTACTGGGACAAGACAATCAACAAGTTGAATTTTCTCCCCAGTATGGTCGCCAGTATGTTAGCGCTTGAAATTTCACCTCAGGTTGAGAAAGGTAAACCTCAAGGTAACATCAAACCATTTAGCCTCGTAGCTAGCCCTACGGGGCAGGAGAAGGCTCTCTCCAGTCTATCTCGTAAAATCTTCAATAGATGAGATGACCAATAAGGTAACACTGATTTTAGGCTAGTAAACTGATGAAAAAGGGGTCTTTAATTAAATGACGGGATTTTTCCGGGCTGCATGGGCAAAATCACAGCTTGAACAGAGAAATATAATGAACAACACAGATTATCGACTGAGGCAAGGTAGGCAAGAAATTTAACACCAAATTTAGATTTAAAATGGGATGGCAAGACTGGTGAGGAGTTGACAAGGGCATAGAACTGAATCCTTGTCAAACAGAGGAAAACATTAAATATGAACAAACTTATAGGCAGAGCATATAATACTATGAATTCTACCTAAACACTTCATTTGTTCAATTAGAAATGATCATGTAGTGAAATGAAACATAACAGATCACATATGAAACACAAGAAAAACATATGCTAAATTATCATACCACAGGAATCTCAGAAGTCAGAGCTGTGTAATTTCATTAAACTCTTTGCCAAAAACTGTACATGGTAAGCTCTGTTCTCCACCAGCTCTCAGCCCTCAGAATTTTCTCTTCCACACTAAACTCTCCCTTTTTACAAAAAAATATTTTTATACAATAAATAAAACTAAAAACAAAAAAAAAACAACAGATCAACCCCCAAAATAGGGGCGATGTTTCACCTACAGTTACAACAGTTACAACAAAAGAGATAAAATCATTTCTTTTTCCTAAAATAGATGATTGTTCCGCTTGAAATCCTCTGGTGGCTAATAAACTGGAGCTAGGATCTCATGAAATCATGACTGAGGATAAAAAATGGGCGAGCGTTCCTATCTCCCTGCCGTGGTAGATGATCTGCGTTTCTAATTTTGGCTGCGTTTGAATAGCGCTCTTGGGCCATATACCATACCCTTTAAGCAGATCCTTGAAGCGCATTTTGATAGGAGAAAATTACTACAAGTCAATGCCCAGCTGCAGGAGGTGTAAATTATTTGTGGTCGTTTTTACCAAGAGGCCTGGCTTTTGCGCACAGCTTCTGCATGGCATTTTGA
This sequence comes from Pinus tabuliformis, assembly GCA_031772625.1. Classification (NCBI taxonomy): domain Eukaryota; kingdom Viridiplantae; phylum Streptophyta; class Pinopsida; order Pinales; family Pinaceae; genus Pinus; species Pinus tabuliformis. The sequence continues at coordinate 51,677,976 of CM062814.1, read as the reverse complement.
ATGTGATCTGAGATCTGTATGAAAAATCATTTCTGCGCGATTTCTCTAATCCTTTACCCAATCCTGTTGGCCGTCCAGAGCTGTCAAGATGGCCCTTGTTTCCGTCATCGCATTCATCCCCGGATGCTCTAAGAACTCTCGACACAGACTCAGCTCTCTGCTGAAGTGTGGAAATATCAAACTCCATAGGTTCGCTGACAACAATATTTACCTGTTCAAACCCACTGTGTACAATAGGAAGAACAATTGGTGTAACAGAAGCACACACAATAAGGCTTGCAGTTTGCTTTATATTTTCTTCCTCTGGATTTTGTGTGACCCTTTCACGGAGTTCTTTAATAATAGGATGCCTTGAATTAATCTTGAGTACCTTCTTCCCACGCATGTAACTTTGTCTGTTAGCATCTGATAGAGTTTGCGACTGCATAATTCTCTCCATGTTTTCACTCCAACCATATTTTGAAGTGACCACAACTCCAGGGGTGTTGTCCAGTCTGTTACTTATTTTCACTGAATCTACATTTTCGTTGGAAAGAACATCCTTCCACCAGTTAGTTAACTCTTTGAAAGAATCTTTAATTTCCTTGTCCTTTGAATCTTTCCCAATCTTAAGGCCTTCTTTAGAAACATTCTAAAATTTCTTGTCCTCGTAATCCATCAAATACTTCATTAAGTACTCATCGACTGGGTCTGTGAAGAAGATAACCTCGTAGTTTTATTTCTTCAGTTTCTCAAGGAATGGGGACTTCTCCAATTGCTCCTTGCTAGATCCAGTGATGTAATATATGTCTTTCTGGTCCGGTTTCATTCTTGATATGTATTGGTCCAACGATGCCAGTTTATCGCCAGACTTTGTGTTTTCAAATCTCAGAAGTTTTGCAAGGCGGTTCCTGTTTGATGCATCCTCAATTATTCCAAGCTTTATTGACTTGCCAAACTCATTCCAGAACTTGACATACTTTCCTTTCTTTTCAGTATCTGGTTCTGATTCTGACTCGGCATCTGTCATTCCCTTTGCATCCGATTCATCAGGGTCCTCTTCTGCAATTCGACGAATCAAATCTAAATCTTTGCGAATTAGCTTCTTCTTTATTGTCTTTAAACTGTTGTGCTGTTGAAGCATTTCTCGTGATACATTCAGTGGCAAAGTGTCTGAATCTACAATACCCATAAGGAAGCCTAGGTACTTGGGAAGGAATTCTTCAAATTCATCGGAAATGAAAACACGCCTGACATACAACTTGATATTGGCCTCGGCATTGTAGTAACTTTCATAAAGGTCGTGGGGTGCCTTTGGCAGAATAAATAGAATGGAGATCTTGTCCTCGTGCTGATCAAAAGTTGCAATACCTTCGTTGGACTTGATTGTCCACAATTTCAACAAGCCATCCGCACCACAAGAAACAAACTGTGTCCCACGAGTGAGGAAGGAAGCTCGCGGTACGCTTGCAGTATGACCTTCAAATGTCTTCAAGCAAGAGCCATCCGATAATACCCATATTTTGATTGTCTGGTCACCGGATGTTTTCATCACACATTAATCTACCGGTGAAAATTTCACACACCAAACTCCTCTTTTGTGGCCTCTTAGCACTAGTACTGGTACCAAATCTGGTAATCTCCATATACGAACTGTTCGATCCTGAGAACCAGTACAGATAAGACTATCATTTGGAGCAACAGCCACAGAATTGATGTCCTTATCATGAGCTGCTACCGCAGCGTGTGATGAGAGCTTGATTGACTTACTAATACCACCCAAATCTGGTATGCTAGCAAAACTCCATACTTTGATTGTGCGATCACTGCTCACACTTACAAAGAAGTTCTTAGCTTTCTTTGAGAATGCAACAGCTCCTACAGCACCCATGTGCCGTGCTGCCACACATATGTAGGATTTGCTCTCTGTATCCCAAATTCTTACACATTTGAAGAGAAATGTATAAGTCTACAAGTTCGGATGCTCTTCCAATAGGCCTGAGTAAACTTTGTCTGCTCATGTCTAGGATTCTTTAGCCTCAAACCACATTTCGTTGATCAATAAGACGCAGGGCATTCCTAGCGCTAACACAATCATTTGATTCAATAGCTATGACAATGAAGTTTGTTTGGGATTTCCAGTGAGACCTCTCCAAATAGCTTTGCCTCTGATTGCTAATGATATTCTGAATTGTGCTTGTGCAGGGATAGGAGTTTTGAAGTCGGTGCCATCTGAAGAGCTGGAGAATAAATTACATAGTCTAAAACAACACATTTAATGATTTCTTCTTCAAAACAGGGTTTTGAAGAAGAATCAATCTCACACTGACATGAGACGGAGTCTAACATCGGCTCCACTTGGGATGGCAGCTTCCGCTTCATGGAGGTGCCAAGAACCGCAGAACTTTGGGAGAACAGACAGTGCCTCCACCCATTGGGCAATGGAGTCATCATCGACACAACTCTTGACTTAATTTTCAAACTGAAACTGAACTCAAACTTATTTGATCTCAAGACTGAAATGACTTAACAATCTTCAAGCTAACTAAAACAAGATGCTGCCCTTATGGCTGCTTATTTATTTACAAAATCTACTCTAATCTGCTGTACAAACAATAGATCAGGTAATACTAAAATGACAAATTAACCATTCAAGTAAACCTGAGAATGACGCCGCTTGAGAATGCTTCTGCCAGGACACAGATGTAATTGCTGACAGCCCTTCATGCACGTAATGAGCCTGGTCACGAACAAGACAACCTGATCTATCAAACAAACTGAAAAATGTGTCCATGTATGCCGTAATAGGATCACGGAAGCCAGACTCTGTTGGTTGTCCCAACTCTGCAATGCATTCTTCCAGCTGCACATTGTCAATGTAAACGTCTGTAGGCAATCCTAGGATATCTTGTTTCGAATGAGGAAGGATTTCCAAGAACTTTTTAGGGTCTTGGAAATCATATCACTGAATCTGCTCATCTAGAAACTGAATCTCCCTTTAAACTCTTTCAACAACTAACTCACAAAATTTAGTTTTGCTTTCAAGATGAAGCTTCGGAGATTTCAAACATTGAAGGAAAATACTGAAAAATTCTTCATTAATTTCAATATCCACTAACCACTCTCTAAATTCGTTTAGAGCTTCACACAGGGCAGGGTTTGCCACATACCCCACCATTGCATAAATGGATCAGCGAGAACTGGACTGTCCGGATCGAGTTGGAGTCGCCAGGTGAATGGTTCAGCCTGCATTAGTGTCTGACTGCTGTCCACCATCAGCATCAGATCTGCACCTTGATTGCATGTACTGGGACAAGACAATCAACAAGTTGAATGTTCTCCCCAGTATGGTCGCCAGTATGTTAGCGCTTGAAATTTCACCTCAGGCTGAGAAAGGTATAGCTCAAGGTAACATCAAACCATTTAGCCTCGTAGCTAGCCCTACGGGACAGGAGAAGGCTCTCTCCGGTCTATCTCGTAAAATCTTCAATAGATGAGATGACCAATAAGGTAACACTGATTTTAGGCTAGTAAACTGATGAAAAAGGGGTCTTTAATTAAATGACGGGATTTTTCCGGGCTGCATGGGCAAAATCACAGCTTGAACAGAGAAATATAATGAACAACACAGATTATCGACTGAGGCAAGGTAGGCAACAAATTTAACACCAAATTTAGATTTAAAATGGGATGGCAAGACTGGTGAGGAGCTGACAAGGGCATAGAACTGAATCCTTGTCAAACAGAGGAAAACATTAAATATGAACAAACTTATAGGCAGAGCATATAATACTATGAATTCTACCTAAACACTTCATTTGTTCAATTAGAAATGATCATGTAGTGAAATGAAACATAACAGATCACATATGAAACACAAGAAAAACATATGCTAAATTATCATACCACAGGAATCTCAAAAGTCAGAGCTGTGTAATTTCATTAAACTCTTTGCCAAAAACTGTACATGGTAAGCTCTGTTCTCCACTAGCTCTCAGCCCTCAGAATTTTCTCTTCCACACTAAACTCTCCCTTTTTACAAAAAATTATTTTTATACATTAAATAAAACTAAAAAAAAAAAAAAAACAACAGATCAACCCCCAAAATAGGGGCGCTGTTTCACCTACAGTTACAACAAAAGAGATAAAATCATTTCTTTTTCCTAAAATAGATGATTGTTTCGCTTGAAATCCTCTGGTGGCTAATAAACTGGAGCTAGGATCTCATGAAATCATGACTGAGGATCAAAAATGGGCGAGCGTTCCTATCTCCCTGCTGTGGTAGATGATCTGCGTTTCTAATTTTGGCTGCGTTTGAATAGCGCTCTTGGGCCATATACCATACCCTTTAAGCAGATCCTTGAAGCGCATTTTGATAGGAGAAAATCACTACAAGTCAATGCCCAGCTGCAGGAGGTGTAAATTATTTGTGGTCGTTTTTACTAAGAGGCCTGGATTTTGCGCACAGCTTCTGCATGGCATTTTGAATGTGATCTGAGATCTGTATGAAAAATCATTTCTGCACGATTTCATCTAATCCTTTACCCAATCCTGTTGGCCGTCCAGAGCTGTCAAGATGGGCCTTGTTTCCGTCATCGCATTCATCCCCGGATGCTCTAAGAACTCTCGACACAGACTCAGCTCTCTGCTGAAGTGTGGAAATATCAAACTCCATAGGTTCGCTGACAACAATATTTACCTGTTCAAACCCACTGTGTACAATAGGAAGAACAATTGGTGTAACAGAAGCACACACAATAAGGCTTGCAGTTTGCTTTATATTTTCTTCCTCTGGATTTTGTGTGACCCTTTCACGGAGTTCTTTAATAATAGGATGCCTTGAATTAATCTCGAGTACCTTCTTCCCATGCATGTAACTTTGTCTGTTAGCATCTGATAGAGTTTGCGACTGCATAATTCTCTCCATGTTTTCACTCCAACCATATTTTGAAGTGACCACAACTCCAGGGGTGTTGTCCAGTTTGTTACTTATTTTCACTGAATCTACATTTTCGCTGGAAAGAACATCCTTCCACCAGTTAGTTAACTCTTTGAAAGAATCTTTAATTTCCTTGTCCTTTGAATCTTTCCCAATCTTAAGGCCTTCTTTAGAAACATTCTAAAATTTCTTGTCCTCGTAATCCATCAAATACTTCATTAAGTACTCATCGACTGGGTCTCTGAAGAAGATAACCTCGTAGTTTTATTTCTTCAGTTTCTCAAGGAATGGGGACTTCTCCAATTGCTCCTTGCTAGATCCAGTGATGTAATATATGTCTTTCTGGTCTGGTTTCATTCTTGATATGTATTGGTCCAACGATGCCAGTTTATCGCCAGACTTTGTGTTTTCAAATCTCAGAAGTTTTGCAAGGCGGTTCCTGTTTGATGCATCCTCAATTATTCCAAGCTTTATTGACTTGCCAAACTCATTCCAGAACTTGACATACTTTCCTTTCTTTTCAGTATCTGGTTCTGATTCTGACTCGGCATCTGTCTTTCTCTTTGCATCTGATTCATCAGGGTCCTCTTCTGCAATTCGACGAATCAAATCTAAAGCTTTGCGAATTAGCTTCTTCTTTATTGTCTTTAAACTGTTGTGCTGTTGAAGCATTTCTCGTGATACATTCAGTGGAAAGTGTCTGAATCTACAATACCCATAAGGAAGCCTAGGTACTTGGGAAGGAATTCTTCAAATTCATCGGAAACGAAAACACGCCTGACATACAACTTGATATTGGCCTCGACATTGTAGTAACTTTCATAAAGGTCGTGGGGTGCCTTTGGCGGAATAAATAGAATGGAGATCTTGTCCTCGTGCTGATCAAAAGTTGCAATACCTTCGTTGGACTTGATTGTCCACAATTTCAACAAGCCATCTGCACCATAAGAAACAAACTGTGTCCCACGAGTGAGGAAGGAAGCTCGCGGTACGCTTGCAGTATGACCTTCAAATGTCTTCAAGCAAGAGCCATCCGATAATACCCATATTTTGATTGTCTGGTCACCGGATGTTTTCATCACACATTAATCTACCGGTGAAAATTTCACACACCAAACTCCTCTTTTGTGGCCTCTTAGCACTAGTACTGGTACCAAATCTAGTAATCTCCATATACGAACTGTTCGATCCTGAGAACCAGTACAGATAAGACTATCATTTGGAGCAACAACCACAGAATTGATGTCCTTATCATGAGCTGCTACCGTAGCGTGTGATGAGAGCTTGATTGACTTACTAATACCACCCAAATATGGTATGCTAGCAAAACTCCATACTTTGATTGTGCGATCACTGCTCACACTTACAAAGAAGTTCTTAGCTTTCTTTGAGAATGCAACAGCTCCTACAGCACCCATATGCCGTGCTGCCACACATATGTAGGATTTGCTCTCTGTATCCCAAATTCTTACACATTTGAAGAGAAATGTATAAGTCTACAAGTTCGGATGCTCTTCCAATAGGCCTGAGTAAACTTTTTCTGCTCATGTCTAGGATTCTTTAGCCTCAAACCACATTTCGTTGATCAATAAGACGCAGGGCATTCCCAGCGCTAACACAATCATTTGATTCAATAGCTGTGACAATGAAGTTTGTTTGGGATTTCCAGTGAGACCTCTCCAAATAGCTTTGCCTCTGATTGCTAATGATATTCTGAATTGTGCTTGTGCAGGGATAGGAGTTTTGAAGTCGGTGCCATCTGAAGAGCTGGAGAATAAATTACATAGTCTAAAACAACACATTTAATGATTTCTTCTTCAAAACAGGGTTTTGAAGAAGAATCAATCTCACACTGACATGAAACGGAGTCTAACACACTCGACCATAGATTGAGATGAACCAAATCTCTCTTTAAGCCAATCACTCTTGTGCCATATTCCAAGCATGAATGTGGGATCTCATGGGATAAACCAATGCATAAACAACCAATGGAATCCATAGGTTAAATCACCTCCACCCTCACACTACCATGATATTACCTAAATTGATCCTGAGTTCACAAATCCAAACCAAGATTGGATGCCTTAAAATTACTTTGCCATCCCTTGAGGGATTTTCCTATCTCCTCCCAACTATTGAGGGCTTATCGGAGAAAACCATCTCCACTCCCCAACCCTTGGGATTTTCCTGAGACCACCTCACCTGGATCCAAAAACCTTCTGGAAATCTAAAGCTCAACCAATAATGAATCCCATCACACCATGGCTATCTAGAAATGGCAAGGCAAGGATGAAACCATTGTCAAATTAGGAAAAACCCATGCCAATGACAAAAAATTAACCGAATACACACATGCATATACCATGCATGCCAAAAGTAGCTAGGAAATCATACATGCAACTTGTTACCTACAAGTATTCTCACTGAATCTACTTGATCCAACCTTTCCTTACTTGATCCTTGCTTTCCTTTTCTTTCCTTATCCTTCCTTTGCTTGCTTGTTTTCTTTCTACTCTTGGTGCTCTTCTCCTCTCTGAAGCCAATTCCAAAACTAAACTGACAAAAGGATAACCAAAGTTGTGAACTGATCCTCAGAAGCCTTTTTATAATTGAGGCCTCTAATTTCTTCATTTTCATCTATTTTTCCTTCAATTTCCCTCTCTTGCAAACCTGTGACCTTTCATCTCCATTTTCTCCTATTTTCCTTTATTTTAATAAATAAATGAAAATAATGCCTTTTTTCCTTTTCAATGCCTTTGCAAATTCCTTTTCCTTTTCCTTAGCCATAAATAAACAACAAGTGATGCCCACTAGGATATTTTTCCCAACATTAAGCTTGGAATATGTTTCCATGACCTTGGTATTATTTTTCCTTTATTAACTTCATTACATGAACTTTTAACCCGGGGTTGTTATAGGTATTACCATGGTACAAGTGTGCTTGGTATTGTTATTACTATGGTATTTGTACATGGTATTTTAGCTTGCATGGTATTTACACTTAGTTTTGGTATTACCCTAGTATCTTCCCATGATATTTGTTCAAGGTTGATGTGTCTGGATTCCTAGATGTATATGGGTGTACCTTGTTGAGTTTAATTTGTTTGGTTCAAGGAGTGTGATGAGCGCCAGTATTGTAGCAAGGACGCTGCAACTCCTAGGCTACCAACTTTACTTATCAACCTGGGGTTCATACAAACTTGGAGGTGACAGTGATATATGCACAAGTAAAATTGAGGGTCCTACCTGTTGTCACTATTCATCCAGCGAGAGACCCTAGGGGCTCCAAGCTAGACTTCTATAGAGTCATAAGAAGCTTGATTCTTTGATGGAAGAAGAGAAAATCTACTCTAAGAGAGCTATTCTACTACAACAATGAAGACAACAACATGTAATGCTAAATCACACCATATCCTAATTAACCATTTAAACAACTATGCTAAGCAAAATTACTAAATCAACACTAACCTAATGCGGCTATTTAAGCTATAGAAGTAAAGAGCATCAAACCATACTAATGTGTAAGCAAGAAAACTTAAACTAAATATGTTTTCACTTTTTTTGGTTTTTTGGCAAAATCAAGCATGCAAATTATTTGTTCTTGTGGATGTGATAGGTGGATGGAAGGTGATTGAGGATGGCTAAAAGGCTTATGGAGTGGTTGGATGGTGTGGAAGGGTCCTAGGAGGCTTTTTGTGACTTCCTAGAGGTTCCCCATCAATTCGGCCTCAAAACAGGCCGTTTCAGGAAAACTATAGGATGTACTAGAAAACTACAGGATGATCTTGTAGGAATTACAAGAAACCTACAGGGTACAACCGAGAGCTAATTGTGAGGTGTTGGAGGTGTTGGGAAGCTTGGAAAAGATGTGTGATGAGTGGGATGGGGTGTTAGAAGGTCCAGGAACACTCAGGAGTCAATATCCAAGAGAAGAGTTGGCTAGATTCACTCAATGTATCTAGGGGAATTTCAATGAAAATGGACAAAAAAACTAGTGAGGGTGATGGTGGAACAAGAGATGGGTAAGGTGGATGAGGTGGAAGGTGGATGCTAGTGATGAAGTTTGGGTCTCCTCTTGAAGTACCTGTTGTGCTTAAAACATGTGTGTCTCCCAAGAAATATGCAACAAGATACATCTTCATAAACTAGAAAAGCATGAACCAATTGCCTATATTATGCATGAAGAAAGTGTTGGAGGAAATGAAAGAATGAGTGAGATATTATTGCAAAAATAGAGTAATGGAAAGAGATGACAATGAAATGAACCAAATACTGAATCAAGACAACAAACTCCAAAGCTCATGCAATAACTAGAAATCTGTGTTTTTGGGGTTGCTGAAGGGTCTCTTCGTTAAGTCATGGCCCCAGAGGGAGGAAGTGAGGTCGAGACACCTGCTGACGACCTTATGGTGATCCTTTTTCTCCTTGCTAATATTATAATTGAAAGAAGGCACAAATGGAAGCAAACTAACATACAACTAATCTAATCTACAATGTTGTAATGGAAATGCAGCTACTTAAGCAAATGAACAATTAAACTAGGAATCTATGCTAGGATACATGTACAATAAAGAGGAACTTTGACTGCTAGGGTTGGGCCCTAACCCAAGAGCTTTAGCCCTTCGAGTTAACTTAGTGCTGGCTCAAAACAAAACTCATTCTTATTATCAAAACAATGGATTACATAAAAAAATGTCACAAGTCTTGCAGCTTGAAAATAAAATAGAGTTTTACAATCAAAAATCCGAATCCTACTTAGGTCCTAGGTCTCTATACTTATACATCTAAAGTCTCCAACAACTTCCTTAAAATTAGGGAGGCTCAACTCCAAAACTCAAGATAAACTGGTGCTTTGTCTTCACTTGCTCGGTTGCCTTCTAGTCCTCATGATTTGGCTGTTTGCACTTCGAGCTGATGGAGGAATATTCGAATGGAGGGGTAGTAAATGAGGAGGATTTTCCTCCTATAATTCCTCTCCCTTGTCCCATTCGAGTTTTGACCAAGGTTGTTTCCAAAATTCCTTGCTTTTAACCTTTAATCCTGCATTAAATGCACATTAGACCACAAAGAAAAATATCCAACTCTAAATCATCTCATAAACAAAATATAATCAAAAGTACGCAATAAGTTGTGAGAATAGTTGGTTTGACTAAGCTAGGAGGTGAATTAAGGCCCATATAATTACCCAATGATGAGGCTCATCATCACCCCCCTACTGAAAGTGTTGCTCATCCTCTGAGCAACTTAGTCAATGTCCATGTCCTTCATGGCTCTGGTAGCCTCTCTGACATCCCATGCCTTTGCTGTGGTCTCTTATTCTTGTTCATAGAATCCTTCTTTTGTTTGTACTTCTTCCCACTGCCTCTTTTCTTCTTCTTATTTTCTTCCTTCTAGCATCCCTAGGAGTGGTGGTGGACTGAGTTTTAGGCCTATCCAATTGACCTTCAACCTTTGTATTGATTTCTTATACATAGGTGTCCTATTGAGTGCCTCTCTCAAACTTTGAGGGGAGTGATATTCTCTGATCTTCAAGCTGTGTGGCAGTGTGTTCCATATCCTTAGGAAAGCATGTATACTATCATCTCGTAGCAGCCTAAACATATCCTCAAAATGTGAAATTGCTTGCTCTTGGGTAGCAAGATATCTAGGTGCCAACTGAGGATCATTTGTAATCAAATTATGGATGCTAATTAGGGCCATGGGATTTGATTATTCAACTTTGATAAAAAGAGGTTCATTTTGCTCTCTGGCTAATATTCTTTTCATCTCTGTAGCTCTTGATTCCTTATGGTTCATCCATGATGGCAAAGCCATTAATTGTAGATCTCCTAGCTTGGCATTAGGATCCAAAACATTCATGTCTGTGAGGGCCATGTTGTGCAAATAAAACTCAGCCATTTTGGCCCTATCCTCTAGTGTACTTTGATCACAAAGATCAATAAACTGCCTGTAGTCCTGAAATTGCATGGTGCCCCTTTGTGCTAGTGTTTTAATCTGAAACTGTAGCCATGTTTCTTTGATGTAAAAAGCTTAGGATTTAGCTATCATCCTATACTGGATGGCATCCAAGGAGAGGTTGGCCATACATGATAGTTGGTTCTCCCTTTATTGCAGCTGTCCCCTCAGCCATGCATTTTCCCTCTCAAGTTGATCTCTAATTATTGATTCTCTGTCCCTTAAGCCACTTAGATATTTGCCCATTTCTTTGAGCTTCTCTTCCATGTGCCTAATGTCTTCCACCCCTTTTGACTTGGTGATTTGCATCTATCGGTGGGTTCTGGTCCTCTCCTTCTCAAGTTCGAAAAACAATGGGATGGAAAATTTTTGAGGTATTACCCTGCCTCCTTCAATAAAATGGTAGTAGGAGTCCAGGTTAGGTTGGGGGCTTGGTTCCTTTGTCTCTGGGTCTTCTTCTTTTGTTTCTTGCTGCTCCCCTACCTTTCTTTCCAATTTCTATGCTTCCTGTAGTTTCAGCAGAGTATCTTGTAGGACTATTTTTGCTTCCTGTAGGTTTTACTGTGGATCCTGTAGGATGGCCTTACCCTTTGAGGAAGTTGATTTGGTACTAGGCCTCCTTACATAGGTGATTGGTGACTTAGGGGAAGGCATTTTGTCTCTTGGTGTAGGGGAATCTTCAATCTCAATAGGAATTTTTGTTGATATTTGTGGCTTCCCTTGTTTGATTCTTGTGCTCTTTCTTGTTCTGAAATATAGTGGGGTTTGCCTCCTTCTTTTTCCTTTTTGCTTGACTAGGGTGCTGAGAGCAGTGAGGGTAGCTACTACCTCCCTCTCAGTGGCCTTTGGAGACACCCTAGGTGACTCCTCCTTGTGTTCTTCCCTTTCTGTTTCAATGCCTTCTTCCTCTCTGTTTTTCCTGTCTTCTTCCTCTTGTGGCTCTTCCTCATCTCCATCAGTTTCTTCCTTAGTTTCCTCCTCTGTTACATCATCATACTCCTTCTCTTCTCCCTCTTATTCTTTTGCTTCATCATGTTCCTTTGTGTTAGCTTCTTCTTCATCCATCTCATCCTTATCTAGCTCTGTATCTTCTTCTTCCTGTTTTGCCTCCTCCTCACTTACAGAAGGACTAACATCATAAGTGAGGGTTTTGATGTCTTCCTCTGTTGGCAAGTCTCTAAAGACTGACCATCTTATAGGGATTCTGAGGTTTTGGAGGGCATCCTCAATGAGGATCCTAATCAACCCATGATGAGCCAATTTTTGGGAATTCATTCCTTTACTTTGTTGCTGGAGTCTATGAGTGATTGCATCAAGAAATAGGGTATGCTGAGTCTTTGGTGAACTGGTGTTTCTACCCCAAATATTAATTCTTCAAGGATACTAAAATGGTAGCCATAAAAAACACTATATCTTCCCTCACATGACATATATTTGATGAGCTTGTAGCCTACCTCACTCCATGGGTATGGTAGAATGTCCCTCCTTACTCCATTTTTGTCCTTAGTAGGTTCTTCTCCTTCTAAAAGAATTTCCTTTTTGCCACCTGATTGTCTCCTTTGTCTTCTTTTCTCCATGGAATTCCTATGGGAAGTGTGGTGACCCTACCGATGAGCTATGGGGTGAGATCTCTAGTGAGGCCTCCAACTAAAACAATGGCATGGATTCTGCTATGTGGAGTGAGGGAATGAGCAAATTCTTGAGCCACCTCATCATCATACCCTGTGAATTTTTTGAAAAACCCCATCTAGTTGTGTCTTGTAAAGATTTCAAGCACCTGGGGGTGTTGTTGTATCCTCACAGTGTTTGTGGGTTCTCTCTTATTAAACTCTCCTGTCATCTTTCTTGTGAAGCTTGAGGAGAAAATGAGAGGGTTGATACAATTTTTTTAAATGCAGGAGGAAAATAGAGTTGACTGTATATGTAATTCACCTCTCACAGTTACTAAATTCACTAGATTTTATATTATTTCTAGTTCATTTTCTTGTAAATGGGGATGGAATGATAGAGCCTAACTCTTTAGAATGGTGGCATTGGACAATTCCCGTGATATGCCCTCTTGAAGTCTTCTCTACCTATCTTGTAGACTGCCTCTGTGTATCTTCTAGATTGATCCTGTAGACTATATCCTGTAGGATTCCCTGTGCATGCTCCTGTAGGAATTCCTATGTAGAACGATGGATCCTTGCTTCTGGTGGGTGGTCAGAGTTATGAGAGCGACTTGAGTGAGGGAGTTTCGAGGAGGTGGAATGCATGAATGCATGAAAACAATGTTTTATTTCCCTTTATGGTGTTTCGGGGTGAGGTGGTGTGCTGGCAGCAGAGGTATGTTTCCATTTTTGGACCGTTGGTCCCCACTACCACCTCATCATTTCCCACTCCTCGTAATCAGCTCCCACCTCGTAGATCCATAGTTAACCACTTCTTGTCATACTCCTCCTCTATCTTTGAGTTGATTGCAGCCACATGTGAGAGGACACCGGTTTTGCATGTGCTGACTGAATGAAGGTGGCCAAGTTAACTGGCCACCTTTTCACTTATAAACCAACTATCTCGTAACCCTTACAACTTTTGATTAGATGATGCATATGAGTGAGTGAGAGGGATACTTATCTGTGGTTTCGATGCCATGTTGCAGTTGTCGAAGATCAGAGGTGATGTGTTTTTTATTTGCTTCATGTCATTCTTCTTCCTCCTCTGGTTGTCTGTTAATGGTTTCTTGACTTTTGCAGGTTTCTGTAGCTGAAGATTTGATGTTGTTGCTACTATGGAGCTCCTGGATCATCCTAGTGAAGACTTTTAGCTGTTGATTGGCATTCTGTGGGATAGGTTGCTACAGGAATTCCTACACGATGTCCTATCACTGCTTCTCCCTCAGAATTCTTTAATCATGTTGTTCGCTGGGGCTGTGAGGATGGTGAAATGAATGGAAAGAGGGAGTAGGAGTGTGTGTAGAGCAAAGGACACTCAGGTAATGCTCTTACTCCCCTCTGTTTTTCTTTTATTCTTTCTTTTCTCCTATGACGGGCAGAAACTGATCTCTTTTTGTTTTGAATGGTGAGTGCAGGGATGATGATGGTGGATGAGGAGAGGTGTTAGACCATGCCTAGGATGCATTTTATGGACCTAACAAACCTACCATGTGACCTCGGATTGATTCTTGTAGGTTTTTGGGGCCACTATAATTCCTACAGGATCATCCTGTATGTTTTCAGGGGATCCTGTAGGAATACAGGGGATCCTATAGAAAACACAGTCTTCGCATAAATCGAAGCAATGGAGTGGAAAAACGATATAAATGATGTAGGGATGCATGGTAAGGAGTGGAGGAGATGAATATGTATGAGGCAGGGTTCCATTTGGATTCTCTTTTTTCTCCTCGACTATCTTTCTTACCCTCTTGCAAATAAGAATTATATATTTTTCTCTCTTTTTTTTTTTGAAAAACACCTAGGCTGCCTCAGAGAGGTTTTCACCCTAGCTACTTGCCCTAGGCGCCTCAAGGAAGGTTTTCACCCAGGGATTTTCTTATTCTTCTTTCTATTTTTCTCATCATTGGGCTGCCTCACGATGATTTATTTATTTATTATTTTTCTTTATTTTCTTTATTTATTTATTTATTTTTTTCAGTGACTTGATGAGGGAGGAGCTAAAACTTGCTCCACCATCATCACTGTTTTATTGATATTGTCAATGAACTCTTGTTTTGATAAAGGTCTCTTGTACATTTTCAATCGGTGCCCATTAACAAGCAACAAAATGGCTTCTTCATCTATAGTTTTGATTTGCACTGAACCATTATCATGGCATCTTTCCGCAACATAAGGTCCGAGCCATCTTGTCCTTAGCTTGCCCTTGAAGTATTTATACCTAGAATCAGATAACAATGCCCAATTGCCCTCTTGAAATTGCTTCTCCTTAATATGTTTATCATGCCATATCTTCCTCTGAAGCTGAACTATCTCTGTATGTAGGAGGGCCTGCATTCTGAATTCATCCAAGCCATTCAATTGGAACAATCTCTCTTTCTGCGCATGACTGAGATCCAAATGTAGTTGGGATGCCATCCTCAATGTGTTATATTCAAACTCAATGGACAACAAGGCCTTTTTCCCATAGACCAGATCATAAGTTGTAAATCCAGTGGTGATCTTCCATTTGGTATTATTGGCCCAGGTGGCCTCAACTAGTCTCTCTACCCAATCCTTCCTGCTGCTGCTCACGACCTTGGTTAAGATGCCCTCCAGTGCCTTGTTGGTCACCTCCACTTGCCCATTAGCTTGTGGACGATAGGGAGTGGAGGTCCTATGCTTGATTTTGTGATGGCTGAGCAGTTCTTCAATCATGTTGGAGGTAAAATGGTTGCCTTGGTCTGTGACTAGCTCTATAGGGTACCCAAATTTGTAGAATACATTTTCCCTTAGGAACTCAACCACCTTCTCTTCTGTTGCTACCTTAATTGCCTTGGTTTCAACCTACTTAGTCAAATAATCAGTGCACACAATAATTTACTGATTTTGCTTTGAAGGAGGGTTGATAGGCCCAATGAAGTCCATGCTCCACTTGTCAAATGGATAGAAAGTCACTTGAGGCTGTAGGGGCATTTCATCTCTTGGAGTAGGCTTTGCCATCCTCTGGCATCAATCACACTGACTAGTGTACTTTTTCACATCCTGATGAAGAGTGGGCCAATAATATCCTACTTGTAACACTTTGAATGTTGTCCTCCTTGCTGCAAAGTGACCTCCACAAGGCCCATCATGATAGGTCAGAAGGATGTCAAAAAATTCCTCTTCCCTTACACACCTTCTCAAGATTTGATCTGGGCCAAGTTTGAAAAGATTGCCCCCAATCCAAGTGAATGGGGTGCTTTTTCTGACTATCTTTCTCTTTTCTTTGGAGGGCAAGTTTGGTGGGAACTGTGCTGATACCAAATAGTTTTCTATATCAGCAAACCACGGAGGGAGAACTGAAATAGCAAACAAGTGCTCGCCTGGTAACTGTTCATCCACCATTCCTTCTTCACCTGCAGGCAGATTCACCCTAGATAAAAAGTCTATGACTACATTTTCCTTACCAGGTTTATCAACAATGGTTAGATCAAACTGCTATAATAAAAGAAAACATCTTATAATTGAGCATTCACATCTAGTTTGTTCGTTAAATATTTGATTGCAGCATGGTCAGTATGCACAAATGTTTGATAGCCTGTAATGTAATGCCTAAATTTGTTTAATGTATGCACAATAACCAGGAGTTCCTTTTCGGTCACACTATAATTTAGCTCAGCCTTTGACAAGTTCTTACTAATAAAATAGATGGAATAGGGCAGTTTCTCCTCTACCTGTCCTAGGGTTGCTCCTATGGCTTTGTGTGAGGGATCATCATGAATATGAAAGGGGAAGGCCTAGTTTGGGCCTCGAAGAATTGGTGCAGTGGTTAACTTACCATTTAGAATGTCTAAGGCATCTTGACAACTTTTTGACCAGATAAACTCAGAATATTTGGCCAACAACCCAAATAAAGGAGAGGCAAACTTGCTGAAGTCCTTTATGAACCTTCGGTAGTATCTAGCTAACCCCAAGAAACTCCTTACATATCTCTGCTTTTGCAGAGGTGGGACCTTTTGGATGATTGCTATTTTGTTCAGGTTCACCTGCAATCCTTGTTGAGATATTGAATGACCTAGCATAGTCCCTTCAGTCATTAAGAATTTGTATTTTTCAGGACTGAGAGACAGGTTCATTTCAATGCATTTGTGTAGTACTTTTCCCAGGTTAGCTAGGGCTTCTTGAAAATCACAGCCATAAGGTGTAAAATCATCCATATAAATTTCCACTGCATCATGTACTAATTCGGCGAAAATACTCAAGACTGCTCTCTGGAAAGTGGCAGGAGCATTACATAGGCCAGAAGGAAGGGCCCTATAGGCAAAAGTACCCCAAAGATAGGTGAATGTGGTCTTATCCTGCTCTGCTAGGCAGATTTGGATTTGGTTGTATCCACTGAATCCATTTAGGAAAGAATAAAAATTTCTTCCCTGCTAGGCCATCTAGCACTTGGTCAATGAAGGGTAGGGGAAAATGATCCTTCTTTGTGGCTTTGTTCAACTCCCTGTAATCGACACAAATCCTCCACTTACCATTTTTCTTGGGAACTAACACTAAAGGGGAGACCCATTCACTGTCGGAGATAGGGTAAATGAATCCTGCATCTAGTAGTTTTTGCAGTTCTTCTTTGACTATATCTTTAAGAGCTGGATTCATCCTCCTTTGTGGTTGTCAGACTCACTTGCAACCTGTTAGTGCTCAAATCTGCCTCAGGCTAAAGAAGGCAAAACTCGAGGCAACATCAAACCACGCTCAGCCTCGTAGCTAGCCCTACGAGGACAGGAGAGGGCTCTCTCCGGGTCTATCTCGACAAAAGGTTTTCAAAGGGGCTGAGATGACCGATATGAATACTGATTTTAGGCTAGTAAATTGATGAAGATATTTTGATTTAAGATTTTTAGGGTTTTGTTGGAAAACAGGGAAAGGCAATTTTGGGTGCGGGGATGTGACACAGTTTTTGTAGAGGTCTTTTTGGGGCAAGGTAGGCAATCGTCCTGATGTCTTTAAAGGAATTGAATGGATAGATATGACTGGTGAGGAGCTAAGGAGAGCGAGAAAATTTCAGGAGTTCTCCTTAAACAGATGAAAACATAGATATTAAACAAACTTAAAGGCAGAGCATACAAGATTATGAATTCTACCTCAACACTTCATTTGTTTAATTTGCAGAAGAGAATAGTAGGAAAATGATACACATAACAAACTTAAAAGTACATGAGAGAAACACACCATCAATACAAATAACCACAGGAATCCCAAATAGTGCTGCAAAACCCTGGTATTTCCTTTGCCAAAATTGCAGAGATACAATGTGTAATACAGTCTAAGCTTATCCCTCAAGAGTCCAACCTCTCAACCCTGAAAATGATTTAGAAAATACATAATATAGACCATGCCAAACCATTCCCTAGCCTCTAGGGGTCCAGCTCATCATCCTAGGAGCTGTTTCAACCAATTCTAAACAAAGCACTACAATCTAGGCAGTCAAAACAACTTGCCTCTATAAGCTAGGAAACCAATTCATTCATTAAATTTTTGCTATTTTATGAATGAATCATCTAGAATAAGTAAATAAGTGTCAAGTCAACATAAAGTTCCATTAATTACATCAAGGAGGGTGAAAAATCCCATCACAAGTCAAAACTGGTCAAGACTGGCCGAATTCCTGAGCTGGAAGGTGAAAACTGTACAAAAATCCTGATGCGTAGCGCGCCTGAGCCCTACGCGTAGTGCGCCTTTCCACCTGATTTTGGGGCACTTCCCGGCATCCAAATTGAGCTCAGGTTGGCTTGTTGGAAAGCCCTAGATGTCTACTTTCCAACCCAAGTGGAATTTTCCAATTTGATGTCCATTTGCCCCTCCAAAAGTGCATTCTCCCAAGGCTGCTACCTGTGTGTCCAAAAAGGGGCAGTGAGGTCATTTTTTGCATGTTTTTTGACCTTTTGGGGACCCAAACCTTGATGAAATGTCTTGGCAGTGGCTGAGCAGATGTATTTCATCATGAAAAATCCAAAAATGCAAACCTTTCATGAATTGGACCTCCCAATCTTCAGGGTAGCGCGCGGCGCGCTACGCGTTGAGCCCAAAAACCTGTTTTTTACATAAAAATTTCAAAATTGACAAAATTTTCCCCAAATTTCTTGAAATTTGGGCTGGGGGTCCCCAATCAAGTACTATGCTCAGCCAAAGAGGCTTTGGCAAAAATCCAAAGACGATCAAGCTCCTTTTGCCGTTTTTGCTTCTTGACCATTTTCCTCAATTTTGCGTTAAGACTCCTAATTCGCGCCTTGCAAACCAGGTTCTGGACCTTGTAATGCATAATCATGTGTTTCAATAATGCATGATCTCTATCGGCCCTTTTCAGTCATTCCTCCAAGTAGATGTTGACCCTCTTGAGATTAGCCTCTCGATCCTCATTTATCTGTTGCTCTAGAGAGGTGAACTCAATTTGCCTATGTTGGGCAGCTTGGCGATTCTCACGGATGTTCTGTAGCTCTATGATCGCGTGTTGGTCCTCAAGCTGCTTATTCTGCTGCTCTAGATACCTGATATTTGATTTTGCCATCTCCAGCTGGATTTGCAAGGCTTGAATGTACGTTTCTTGCTCTTTGATAATCCTGATATATTGGGCCTCCTCTGATTCTGAAGTTGTCTCATCATCATGAATGATAACAAATCCCGATGGCTCACCTGAAAACCTCTCCTCATGCTTGGGCTTCTTGTCTTTATCCTGTACCTGTGGTGAAGAAGAAAGCGAGACCCTTTCCACATGATGTGGAGATAATACTCTCTTTGCTGCTGCGAACAAAGGTCTAGTGCCTCTCTGATATGTAATGAAAATAGGCCTGGTCTCATGATGCTCAAAACACTGCATAGCAAGAGGACAAGCATGCAATTCTCTAAGGTTGATTGGTTCTTCCCTGACATGTTTGCCACTTTTCCGAGGCCTCCGGGATTCTTGTTCTCTCAAGGGAGAATCACTTTCGGTCTCTGCCTCATATTTAGATGAGTGACCAGATGACATGACTGCTGATATACAAACTACCTTGAATGAAACTGTGGTGTGCAATTGAATGTGAACTGCTTTTTTGCTCTAACAATGCTGTGACCAAGGGGACACAAATATATAAGGGAAATGTTAGGAAAGGGGAAACATTAGGGAAATAGGGGCAATGAGAATAAAACAAGGAATTTAGGGAAGGGAAAGGGCATAGAAATTTTGATATTTTAGGGTTTGGGGTGAAGTAGGGAATATTATGGTTGTAATAGAAGGGAGGGGTTAGAATTTTGTAGGGGGATAGTGTAGGGTTTTATGAAGAATTTTTGAGGAAAATGTTGGTGAATATGGGAGGGGTAGGAAACACAAAAGTGGGAAAACCTTGGCAGCATGTAATTTTGAAACCCTAGCAAACTAGGCCTTTGAATCCACACAACAACTTTAGGGTTTTTACATTTAATTTTCATGGCACATCTATCATAATTTTTTCTCATTAATCTTGCAAAATCAAGAACCAGCCATGGAAATGAAGCCTACCTGTGGTTTGATTGAGTTAGGAGAGGAGTTGAATACTTGCTGGCGAATTTCTGGGCAGAATTCCCAACGCGTAGCGCGCCTCACCCAATGCGTAGTGCGCCCCTGGTGCGTAGCGCACGAGTAAATTTACACTGAGAAAAGTGTGCTGATGCGTAGCACGCCCCTGGTGAGTAGCGCGCCCACCCTGATGCGTAGCGCGCACCCAGCTACATAGTGCATTTTGCAGGAGGCGTTTGGAGGCCTTCCCGGTGTCGAAATCGGGCTCAGGATAGCTCGTTGGAAAGGTATTTGAGTCTAATTTCTAAAAAAACTAGAATTTTTCAATTTGGAGTTCATTTTCTCTGTCAAAAATCAAATCTCCCAAGACTAGTCAAAATGTGCCAAATGAGGCTGCCTCAAGGCAGAGTGCTGTTGCAGTTAACTTTTGAATGCCTTCCTCAACTCCAAATTGAGCCCATGATAGCTCATTGGAAAGATATTTGTGTTTAGTTATCATTTAAATCATCAAGAAAGTCATTTGGCCAACCAAGCTAGGAGAAAACTTTATTTTCCCAAGATCACTTCAGAGGTGCATTCGATTCTCCCGAGGCAACAGTATTTTTGAAATTTCTCTAAAACCATGACACCTGTGTAAAAAGTGAAGGAGGTTTTTCTTCTTTGGCATGTTGTGGACAAAAATCTCTCTCATTTTTCCAAAATTCATATTTTATTGCTCTGAAACATCATTTGAGTGAAACTTATCCCGATGTGTGGAACAAGGGATTTTGTCGAAATGAAGCGAAATGAAGGGGATAAGAAGCTTCTAAATTCTTGGGGAAATTTTTGGAAGTAGGGAGGGATGTTAGGAAGTAGGGGAAATTGGAATTGTGGAGATCGAGTGAGGGGAAGGGGTCCAAAAGGGAAAAACACAGGCCCAACCTAGAAAATTGCCAGGTTGTAGCAAGAAACTAGGGTTTGTGCAAAAATGAGGAATTTGGGGAATCTCAGTGATGGGAAGCATTTGATAAGGTACTTTAATGATAGGGGAAGGTGTATGAACATCTGGATACCAGTTTTTCTAATGATTTGACCATCCAAGAGAAATTGCCTTCAAAACCCTAGGAGAGGCAAATGAACCTTGCCTAGGCGCAACTGAAGCATGAACAAGGTGTAAAATGACCCAATGGAACCTGTCATGATGAGGACAACCCTATGAATGATGATAGACTCAGCTGAATGATGACATGGACCGACATTTGGACAACTTTAGAAGGAGTGAAAGGAAACCCTAGACCTAATGCCTAGTGACCAAATTTTGCTTGAAGACTCTTTGAAATGACAAAATTTGACCTTGACACTCTGAGATCACTTTGTAAGAGCATATTTGATCACTGGAGGAAGGTTGGAAAGACTGACACTAACATTGGCTCTAATGGGGATGGTAGCTCCTTGGAGGTGCCAAGAACGACAGATCTTTGGGAGAGCAGACCAGCGCCTTATCCATTGGGCAATCGAGTCAAAAACTCAAACTAAAATGCATGACTGAAAATTGATGACTCGGATGACACAAATTGACTCTCACTCAACTAAAAACTGACTCAATACTTAAACACAATCGACAAAATGGAAATGATGCTCAGGTTGGAGCTTATTCATCAAAACCTACTCTAACACTTTCATTCATCACCTGATCAAGTGAAATGAAACAACCAATGCAACCAAGTAAGTATCCCGTCTGCTGGTTGAATTCTCCACAAGTTCTCGCTTATGAATAACAAGAGAGAACTACTGAAAGGAAACTCCCATGACAACTTGGAAACAGATCCGTAGAATGATATGAATTCTCTATCCACCTCCAAAAACACTGCATAAGGATCTTGAAATTCAAGCACACTGGAACTTAGCTCATCCAATGGATTACTTCTCTTTTCCTCATACCATGAATGCAAACTTTGATCTGAGCCTTGTGACGAGACCTCTGCTGAAAATGACAAAGAAACCGACTGACGGATCAAATTCATATCAGCACATGTTTCAAGCTCACATGTAGTCAATGGAGAAAGACTTTGACTGCAAACCTCATCCAAAACATCAGCTACTGGATCATGAAAAACTTGAAAAGACTACTGTAATGTATCCATTGAAAATGTATGACATCCTTCTAGTTGTTCATCTTTTTCTTGATAGATTTTACGAAGATTCTGCCTTATAAAGTGAAATGCTTTGAAACAAAAGGGTATAGAATCTTCCTGCATCATCAAATCTTGTATTTCGTCTTCCACAACTTCATCTGTAATCTGCCCTTCAATTTCATTTGGTGGCTACAAATCTGATGCTACAAGCTGCTCAAGAATTTTGTTGTCTGTCTCATCCTCAACATTAACACTGAGAGATTGCTGATTTGTTATAGGCTGTTCATTTGAAGATTTACTATGCAATCTACCCTTCAAAAACTGAAATGATTCAAAATAGAATGGTATGGAGTCACCTTGAATCATTAAATCATGTGTGTCCACTTCCAAGTCTTCGGCTGCAACTTGACAATCAATGGCTTTCGGGGATTGCAAATCTAAATATGAGAAGTCTTGAACAAAATTTTCATTGCTCTCAAGATGCTTCAAATCAAGACTTGTTGACATTTGATTTCTGATTGCATGGTAGTTATCTCTGATGAACTGAAACGAATCAAAACAAAAAGGCAAAGATCCTTCACTTACTTCAAACTTTGATGCACTTTCCTCATCATTGTCATAGCTCATATGCATTGGTTGATCATTGTACTCGAGCTGCTGTAAGTGAACTTCTTCCTCCCACAAACCAGCTGCTGATTCGTCTGCAAGATTAGCTTCTTTTTGGAGAACATAATCATCATCATACTGATCAAACTGAGGCAATTCATCATCAAACATACACTTCATATCAACAGCTCTCTCTTCTTCACAATGATCTATAAAACAATCACTATGACAACTGGGATCAGAAACAAAATGTTTTGGATCAACAACTTGTTCTTCTTCAATCAGCGAGCCATGAGCTTGAACATCATAATCATTCCTTGCGTTGATCTTGTCCATCATCTTTTCCACTGCACTTACCAAAATGTCAAGCTTTACCTCTAGAGATGTCGATTTTTTCGGATCTATGTTTTTCATTTCTTCTTCCTTCAACCTTGCCCTTCGGATCAGCAGATGAGCCTCTACATTTACTGCACCGTTTTGCATCTCGTGAAGTGTTGCAATATCCCTTTCTCTCAGCTGAAACTCCATCTCCGGATCAAAGGCACCCGGATAGTGCAAGAGAGCTGATCTAGGAGTAGGCCTTATATCAACTGGCATCGAATAATAAACTTGGTTAAATCTGGCTGAAAACTGTTGTACTGTCTCCCCTGGCAATCTTTTCAGCTGGTTATACTCTTCTATAATCAAGAAAAGGTTTTTCCCGATCATCCACTTGTCGAGAAAAACTTTGACGAACTGCTGGAAATCTGAGATGCTTGCATCAGGCAGGGCTTTGAACCAACTCTTCAATTTGGCTTGCAAAGAAAGAGCAAAAAGCCTTATACTAACATCTTCACTATCAACTTCAAAAAGGTCTAGAAAAGACTCAAAATTCTGCACATGTTGCTCAGCATTGACATTCTTACATTCACCATCAAACCTCGGCAAGTATAGATCATAATTTTTGGGGAAAGCATGAAGAACAGAAGGTAAAACAAGAGGTTTATACCGATTTGGAATTTTACAAGGTGTAGGGGTATGTACAGCAAGTATAGAATCGGTCTTGGTCTTTTGAGGCTCATCAATTTGAATATGGTCATCACAAAATTCAGAAAAAGGATCCTGATCAAGCTCAAAGGCATGCAAATCTTTGGTATTCACAATCTTCAAAGGGAAAGAATCAACTGCAGGCCGAGGATCTCTTCTCAAATACAATATACTTTGCAAAGCCTTCTTGACATTCTTGGGAAAAGAGAAGAAATAATTTATGACAAAGAACAAAATGTCTTGGATGAAATTCCAACTTGAATACCTGATCTGTCCATATTGTCCCTTCATGTTTTTGCTGGTCAGGATCATCCTCCAGTGGAGTCTTTGGATCTGATCTCAAAACTAATTTAGAGTCGCCAGGTGAATGATTTCAGCCTTTCATGTGTCTGATCGTTGTCCACCATCAACCATCAGATCTGAACTTGATACATGTACTGGGGTAATTAACAAGTCAAATGTCACGTTTACAAGCTAGACCGGAGATTGACTGAAGCAGCGTTTATCTACTTTTGCTAATGCAAAGCAAAAGCGTTTCGAAGGCTACCTGGCATAACTTCAGGCTCCGTCTGTAGCTTATAAAACAAATGACATCAACAAGCAAACCATTTCTCCCCAATATGGTCGCCACTATGTTAGCGCTCAAATCTGCCTCAGGCTGAAGAAGGCAAAACTCGAGGCAACATCAAACCACGCTCAGCCTCGTAGCTAGCCCTACGAGGACAGGAGAGGGCTCTCTCCGGGTCTATCTCGGCAAAAGGTTTTCAAAGGGGCTGAGATGACTGATATGAATACTGATTTTAGGCTAGTAAATTGATAAATATATTTTGATTTAAGATTTTTAGGGTTTTGTTGGAAAACAGGGAAAGGCAATTTTGGGTGCGGGGATGTGACACAGTTTTTGCAGAGGTCTTTTTGGGGCAAGGTAGGCAATCATCCTGATGTCTTTAAAGGAATTGAATGGATAGATATGACTGGTGAGGAGCTAAGGAGAGCGAGAAACTTTTAGGAGTTCTCCTTAAACAGATGAAAACATAGATATTAAACAAACTTAAAGGCAGAGCATACAAGATTATGAATTCTACCTCAACACTTCATTTGTTTAATTTGCAGAAGAGAATAGTAGGAAAATGATACACATAACAAAATTACAAGTACATGAGAGAAACACACCATCAACACAAATAACCACAGGAATCCCAAATAGTGCTGCAAAACCTTGGTCTTTCCTTTGCCAAAATTGCAGAGATACAATGTGTAATACAGTCTAAGCTTATCCCTCAAGAGTCCAACCTCTCCAACCCTGAAAATGATTTAGAAAATACATAATATAGACCATGCCAACCCATTCCCTAGCCTCTAGGGGTCGAGCTCATCATCCTAGGAGCTGTTTCAACCAATTCTAAACAAAGCACTACAATCTAGGCAGTCAAAACAACTTGCCTCTATAAGCTAGGAAACCAATTCATTCATTAAATTTTTGCTATTTTATGAATGAATCATATAGAATAAGTAAATAAGTGTCAAGTCAACATAAAGTTCCATTAATTACATCAAGGAGGGTGAAAAATCCCATCACAAGTCAAAACTGGTCAAGACTGACCGAATTCCTGAGCTGGAAGGTGAAAACTGTACAAAAATCCTGATGCGTAGCGCGCCTGAGCCCTACGTGTAGTGCACCTTTCCACCTGCTTTTGGGGCACTTCCCGACATCCAAATTGATCTCAGGTTGGCTTGTTGGAAAGCCCTAGATGTATACGTTCCAACCCAAGTGGAATTTTCCAATTTGATGTCCATTTGCCCCTCCAAAAGTGAATTCTCCCAAGGCTGCTACCTGTGTGTCCAAAAAGGGGCAGTGAGGTCATTTTTTGCATGTTTTTTGACCTTTTGGGGACCCAAACCTTGATGAAATGTCTTGGAAATGGCTAAGCAGATGTATTTCATCATGAAAAATCCAAAAATGCAAACCTTTCGTGAATTGGACCTCCCAATCTTCAGGGTAGCGCGCGGCGCGCTATGCGTTGAGCCCAAAAACCTGTTTTTTACATAAAAATTTCAAAATTGACAAAATTTTCCCTGGGGGTCCCCAATCAAGTACTATGCTCAGCCAAAGAGGCTTTGGCCAAAATCCAAAGACGATCAAGCTCCTTTTGCCGTTTTTGCTTCTTGACCATTTTCCTCAATTTTGCCTTAAGACTCCTAATTCGTGCCTTGCAAACCAGGTTCCGGACCTTGTAATGCATAATCATGTGTTTCAATAATGCATGATCTCTATCGGCCCTTTTCAGCCGTTCCTCCAAGTAGATGTTGACCCTCTCGAGATTAGCCTCTCGATCCTCATTTACCTGTTGCTCTAGAGAGGTGAACTCAATTTGCCTATGTTGGGCAGCTTGGCGATTCTCACAGATGTTCTGTAGCTCTATGATCGCGAGCTGGTCCTCAAGCTGCTTATTCCACTGCTCTAGATACCTGATATTTGACTTTGCCATCTCCAGCTGGATTTGCAAGGCTTGAATGTCTGTTTCTTGCTCTTTGATAATCCTGATATATTGGGCCTCCTCTGATTCTGAAGTTGTCTCATCATCATGAATGATAACAAATCCCGATGGCTCACCTGAAAACCTCTCCTCATGCTTGGGCTTCTTGCCCTTATCCTGTACCTGTGGTGAAGAAGAAAGCGAGACCCTTTCCACATGATGTGGAGATAATACTCGCTTTGTTGCTGCGAACAAAGGTCTAGTGCCTCTCTGATATGTAATGAAAATAGGCCTGGTCTCATGATGTTCAAAACACTGCATAGCAAGAGGACAAGCATGCAATTCTCTAAGGTTGATTGGTTCTTCCCTGACATGTTTGCCACTTTTCTGAGGCCTCCGGGATTCCTGTTCTCTCAAGGGA
The DNA here is from genome assembly GCA_031772625.1 of Pinus tabuliformis. NCBI lineage: Eukaryota > Viridiplantae > Streptophyta > Pinopsida > Pinales > Pinaceae > Pinus > Pinus tabuliformis. The sequence goes on along the minus strand of CM062814.1, from coordinate 51,651,318 downwards.
GAATCACTTTCGGTCTCTGCCTCATATTCAGATGAGTGACCAGATGACATGACTGCTGATATACAAACTACCTTGAATGAAACTGTGGTGTGCAATTGAATGTGAACTGCTTTTTTGCTCTGACAATGCTGTGACCAAGGGGACACAAATATATAAGGGAAATGTTAGGAAAGGGGAAACATTAGGGAAATAGGGGCAATGAGAATAAAACAAGGAATTTAGGGAAGGGAAGGGCATAGAAATTTTGATATTTTAGGGTTTGGGGTGAAGTAGGGAATATTATGGTTGTAATATAAGGGAGGGGTTAGAATTTTGTAGGGGGATAGTGTAGGGTTTTATGAAGAATTTTTGAGGAAAATGTTGGTGAATATGGGAGGGGTAGGAAACACAAAAGTGGGAAAACCTTGGCAGCATGTAATTTTGAAACCCTAGCAAACTAGGCCTTTGAATCCACACAGAAACTTTAGGGTTTTTACATTTATTTTTCATGGCACATCTATCATAATTTTTTCTCACTAATCTTGCAAAACCAAGAACCAGCCATGGAAATGAAGCCTACCTGTGGTTTGCTTGAGTTAGGAGAGGAGTTGAATACTTGCTGGCGAATTTTTGGGCAGAATTCCCAACGCGTAGCGCGCCCCTGGTGCATAGCGCACGAGTAAATTTACACTGAGAAAAGTGTGTTGATGCGTAGCGCGCCCCTGGTGCGTAGCGCGCCCACCCTGATGCGTAGCGCGCACCCAGCTACATAGTTCATTTTACAGGAGGCTTTTGGAGGCCTTCTCGGTGTTGAAATCAGGCATAGGATAGCTCGTTGGAAAGGTCTTTAAGTCTACTTTCCAAAAAAACTAGAATTTTTAAATTTGGAGTTCATTTGCTCTGTCAAAAATCAAATCTCCCAAGACTAGTCAAAATGTGCCAAATGAGGCTGCCTCAAGGCAGAGTGCTGTTGCAGTCAACTTTTGAATGCCTTCCTCAACTCCAAATTGAGCCCATGATAGCTCATTGGAAAGATATGTGTGTTTAGTTATCATTTAAATCATCAAGAAAGTCATTTGGCCAACCACGCTAGGAGAAAACTTGATTTTCCCAAGGTCACTTCAGAGGTGCATTTGATTCTCCTGAGGCAACGGTATTTTTGACATTTCTATAAAACCATGACACCTGTGTAAAAAGGGAAGGAGGTTTTTCTTCTTTGGCATGTTGTGGACAAAAACCTTTCTCAGTTTTCCAAAATTCATCTTTTATTTCTCTGAAACATCATTTGAGTGAAACTTATCCCGATGTGTGGAACAAGGGATTTTGTCGAAATGAAGCGAAATGAAGGGGATAAGAGGCTTTTAAATTCTTGGGGAAATTTTTGGAAGCAGGGAGGGATGTTAGGAAGCAAGGGAAAGTGGAATCGCAGAGATCGAGTGAGGGGAAGGGGTCCAAAAGGGCAAAACACAGGCCCAACCTAGAAAATTGCCAGGTTGTAGCAAGAAACTAGGGTTTGTGCGAAAATGAGGAATTTGGGGAATCTCAGTGATGGGAAGCATTTTATAAGGTACTTTAATGATAGGGGAAGGTGTATGAACATCTGGATACTAGTTTTTCTAATGATTTGACCATCCAAGAGAAATTGCCTTCAAAACCCTAGGAGAGGCAAATGAACCTTGCCTAGGCGCAACTGAAGCATGAACAAGGTGTAAAATGACCCAATGGAACCTGTCATGATGAGGACAACCCTATGAATGATGATAGACTCAGCTGAATGATGACATGGACCGACATTTGGACAACTTTAGAAGGAGTGAAAGGAAACCCTAGACCTAATGCCTAGTGACCAAATTTTGCTTGAAGACTCTTTGAAATGACAAAATTTGACCTTGACACTCTGAGACCACTTTGTAAGAGCATATTTGATCACTGGAGGAAGGCTGGAAAGACTGACACTAACACAACCTTCTTTTATGTATATGTTGTGAGTACACACTGAGGGGTGTACTCCCTTCATTTCCTTGTAACTCCAAGCGAAGGCCTCTAGGTTTTCTTTTAACATGTTGCATAGCTTTTCATCTTCGAGAGTAGAAAGGGATGGATTAATTTTCAAGGTTTTCTCTGGGCCAAATTCTATGGTTTTGACATGGAGTGGGTTGGAATCAGCCAAGCATAAGTCAATTGGATGATTTTTCTGATTTTCCCTTACTTTCTTTTAATGGTAACGAACCAGGAGTTGGACTTTGGAGCAGGTGTTCAATCAAGTCATCCTCATCTTGCTGTCTTCCTCCTATGGTTGCTTCTAAAGCATAAAGTTGGGCAGAATAAACCTCATCTTCTTCCTCATCCTCCAACCATAAAGGTAAATGATGCTCTAGAGAAGGTTGAGCAGGAGGGTATAGGACTAACTGCTTGGACATATGCCCATTCTTGAAGGCCATATTCCCAAATTTGCAGCTAATGTAAGCATTAGTTGTGGCCAACCATGGCCTTTGTTACAGGTTTATGTGGGCACATCAATGCAAACTTACATGTTAATGTTATTAGGGTTCATCAACCCATAATATAGTTGTTACATGCCCTAAAGAAGTTAATCATCAGGATGCATCACTCCCAAAGAAGTTCCATCATAGAATACATCCAAAAAGTGTCTCTAAAGAGATCATTGCAGGAAGCCTTTTATCAGGCTAAAATGCATTGCAGGTAGCACACTAACTGAGTGCTATGCATTGCACTTAGTCCCTCTTTAGCATATGATGAGCGAACTTGGGCAAAATTTCGGGAGGGTTTGAAGATTCCCTATCCATGGGAAACCTCTAGAAGCTTCTCAAGTGACACCTGCCCCTCTGAGTTCGCCCAAGGATGAAAAAAGGAATTAGGAAACATCAACCTCCTATCTCCCTCTTTCATGGAACCAATTTCTAAAATAGAAAGGCATTCATCATCATTGATGACCCAACCTCCTTCACTCATCTATAAATAGATCACTCATCCAAGAGATCTAGAGGATGAATAGTTTTGAGTTGTAAAGAGATGCTGATGGTTTTAGTATTGAGTCTAAGTATTGTGGTAATGTTGGAATGTCTTGCTATTCATGAGGTGAAGAAGGTTTGAAGATGGAAGGGTGACGCTGGATCGAACTCATGGGTTGTAATCCTCCTTTATATCAATAAATCTTTTCAATATTTTCCCCTTATGTTTGTGTAATCTGTCAATGCATTCATATGTTTATCATGCTTTTGGTTCTATGTTATTTATGAATAATAGATCATTATGCTTTGACGGGTCTTTGTTTCTATAATTGCACAGGTACTTTCCAAGCGAGTTAAGTATGGAAAGGAGCAGCGAGATCGGTCAAGGGAGAGAGGGATCAAGTGAGGAATCAAGTGAAAGTTGTAGGTTGGTTCCTTATAGTCTTTCTCTTATCTGTTGTTTATAGGAAAAGTAGTGAATTGTTTTAACTGTTGTTTCTAGGTTAGCTACCAAACCTAGAGGGTTAGCGTTTTTTAGAAACACTAATTATTCCCGAAACAAATTGGTGACTTTGTTGGGGATCGTTTTCCTTTTTTTGTAGTTTAGTAGCCTCTTAGAACATTCCAATACACTATGCTTGCTGTCGATTATTGAATTCAATTCTAATCTACTGAAAATTGAATCGAATTTGAGCCAAAAACACCTTCAAAATTGCTTACTGTAATCATCACACTGTCCTTAACTGAGACTTGCTATGTATTGCACTTCCCGCATGGACACAGTGCTATGCATCACACTGTCTATCACCACAACTTGCGCTGATTTCTTGAAGATCAGTTTTCCCATCTAGGAACTGAAGTTTTTGTCAAGTTTCATCTTTGATTGAATTGCTTGTTGAACATGAATGATGTCTCATCTCTGAAACCAGCCTTCATCTCTTTAATTTGGCCCTATTTAGACTAGGATTGGTGAATGTTTTTTATGTATTTGTTGTATCATTTGCAATCCATTGTCGAAAAGTAGTTTTTGATCGATTGTCGTTTCGATAGAAAAGTGTCGTAAAGTCCTCATTTTCTTCGAAAAGTGAAGTGTTGTAAAGTCCTCCTTCATAGCTAATCGATTAATCTATTTTGTGCATTTGATTTGATTTCATTCAAAGTGTCAAAAAGCTTCATTTCTTCAAAATTGAAAGTGTCGTACAAGTCTTCCTTTCTCTTTGAAAGAAAATTGTCGTAAATCACCATTTTTTATGAAAAAGTTCTGAATCGTTTGTGCATTAGTTTTTCTTATTGTATCATTCACATTAAGAGAAACTGAAAACAAATACATGCATTTTCATTTTAGAATTTTAGTTTGTGTGCTAAAAGGAATGATTTAGGGAATTGCATTAGTTTGTTCTCTTTGTTGTTTGCTCAAAATAACTTCTATGCTCTATCCCTTATAGTTTGGATTTTCATTGTTGAAATTAAACGAAAAGAGTGCTTATCATTCTAGTTGCATTCTTAGGAATTTCAGAACACATTTCGCGGTGAACCTTCAAAGGAAAATTTCTAAGCAAGATCAACTTAAAATAAACATCAGTTAATCTAACAACTCTTTGGAACTTAACAAAAACATCTAGAGGTCTAAGCTAGAGACATGTTCTGGCGTCTTTAAACCTAGTGGTTGTCGTTTTCATTGAAGGTTGGATGATTCCTCCTCTTTGATCCGATAAGTACTAGTACGGACTTTTGCTCCCTGTACCATCGCGTATATAGTGGGAGACCCCAATAGGTTGAAATTCTTTATCCCTAGGAAGCCGAGTCTACTGACTTACCGATCGCAATGCACTGAACACAACATTTAGGAAGATTGACTGCTGTAGGTAAAGTCCTTGCTAATTTCTCTTTCATTTATCACCAAGGTGTATATTGCAGTTTTGTGATTTGTCTGGTAAACCCTCTTGTCTAGAATCTCTAGAGCAGTCACTTTCATTCCTTTTCGACTCTTTAAAAGAAAAAGGATCATCTGAGCACTTGTCCTTTCAGGCTCATTAAAAATCGAAGGCGACTAGAGTCATCTTTTGCTTTTTCTCGACTCTTTAAAACTGAAAAAGCGAAGTTGTGTCCAAGTGTCATTAAAATTAATTGACCATGAATAACATCCTTATTCCTTAGTTGAGTTTTAAGTTGATAAAGTAATCCACAATCGTGGAAGAAAGTCAACCCAAACCCCGTCGTTCGCGGAGAACAGCGAGTCAACCGCCTTTGCCTCCCGAAGCGACACCAATTCAGACAAAGCGGTCTCATTTAACTGAGTCTAGTACATCAAGAACTCCTAGTTCTTCATCTGGGTTGTTTGAAACATTTGTTTCAACAACTTCAGAGACTCTAGTTACTCCAATTATTTTTGGTACATCTATTCCTAAAGAGGAAGTTTCACAGTTAGTTAAGGACATTAGTACTGATCCTAGTGTAACAGTAACCGAGTTTGTTCAACAACAAGTTGATCCTCAATTTGAAATTGTTCAACCAGGAAGTGCTTCTAAACTTGAAACAGCTCCGTGAGGAGTTGGTCCAGAACCTATCCCAATTCAAATAGAAGTTGCATCTGAACCAGAAGTTGTTTAGGAACCTCCATTTGAAACTGTTTTTCATTTACCTGAACATTCTGACTTCAAATTTCAACATTCAGAAGTTGTTACCCCTCCGACATCAGTCATTGTAGAAACTACGCTTTCATCAAAACCAGAAATCTTTTACGGACCTGACGGTCAACCTCTTCCACTAGATTTGATTGCTATAGAAGAGATAGTAGAGGATTCCACACCTGAAACCCCGTTTCACTTTGGACCTGGGATTAATCTTTATCCTGCTACTCCTGATTACTTTGCTTCATCTAATCCTGCTTCCTTGCAAGTTCCTGTCGAGTCTTTAGGACAACTTTTGGGCTAGTTAACTATGGCTGAACAACCGTCAACATCCAATACTGTATCATTTGATGCAGTTGCAGTAGAATCTTCTGTTGTCACTCCCTCGATGTTTTCTACCACACCTGAGTCGCACCTATACGGTGAATCGTCCGTCCCGGTTGGTTACCAATCATTGTCTGGAACCCACTCAGGGGTTGCTTCTGCACCATGGTCAACACCCATAAACTCGTCCAGAATTCTACCTAGTTTTTCCCACATGGGAACTAAACAATTTGATCTTGCACCTCAGTATCAATTTGGGCAATCTAGTCATCAAAGACCGCTGTATCCATTAAATATTGGATTGTCACCATATGGAGAGCAATATGCTTATTCACCATTTCCTCCCTTTTCCGAGGGACAACCATATGGTAATTTCCCATAGTATTCAAGTCAAACTAGAGTTAGAGTTTGTCAATGGCAACCAGTAATGCCAGATCAACCAAGGCTTGTGTATCCAACACAACCAATGAAAACTGTGTCAAATATTCCTACTACACCTGCTGTTACTACTGTGCCACAGTCACAAGCTCAATCTGTTGTATCTCAACCGGTACAAACTGATCCTTCTTCCTTGCAACCACAAGTTTCAAGGCAAAAGGTTCAAGTTTCTCAAGTTGTTATACAACAACCACTTGTTTTTGGAGCTCAACAAAAACCTCAGGTCGATATACCTTTATCAGAATGACCCAGGCTTACACTGGTATAGTTGATCCATAGCTTGGCCAATCTTTCATTATTGGGTAGCAACAATTGGTTCAACAACTGTGGCTATCTCAATTCCAATAGTCCCAACCCTATTATGGACTTGGTTCACAAGCTCAAATTGGTTTTGGTCAATATCGAGCTTACCAAGGACTTTGGCAACAAGGCTTTGCAGGTTATGGACAACCACAATTCCAATCTGGTTATCAACAACCACTTTATACTGGTTTTATCCAACAACCTTACCAAGGTTACCAAATGTAGATGACCTATGCTAGTATGCAAAGGCCTATTGCACAGGCGATTCCATCCTATCCTGGGTATGCTCCACCTGACTTGAATCGACAGTTTCCATTCATAGCAACTTTAGAATTACTAGATTTAAACCGGCTCACTAATGATCCAATTGCATATGCGCCTTGGTGGCCGGTGATTCCTCATAAGTTACCATCTGATATTCCGAAGTTTAATGGAAATCCAGGAGAAGACCCATCGAATCATGTTATGACCTTTCATTTATGGTGTTCATCCAATACTTTGAATGATGATTCGATCAGACTTCATCTTTTCCAAAGAATGCTTACTGGTCCAGCTGCTAAATGGTATATTGAATTACCAAGAGCTTCTTTCGATAACTTCACCATTCTAGCCACTACCTTTTTGACCCACTTCCAGTTACCTATCAGGTATGAGACTAGAACAGAACTCTTGACCAACTTTAAACAGACTACCTCCACCCATATATCAGATCATATTCATGAGTGGCGCGTCGTCGTTGAATGGTTAAGACGTATGTTCCTGATCAGCTTTTAGCTAAGTGGTTCATAAAGTCCTTGTTGCCATCAATCACCGAGGATGTGGAAAAAGGAGTTGTCACAAAAGAGAAAGTTATCGCTCGTGCCCAATATTTGGATTTGATTTACACACAATCAGGCACGCTCTATGATAAAATTCCCGATGCACCTAGACCAGCCTTCACTGTTCCACCACCTCCAAAATCGAGTAGGGACTCTCATGCCGGTGACGGCGTGATCGGTTCTTCAAGCACACAGACGGCAAGAGGACCATTTGGTCAAACTCTTGCTATTTCCAATCAAAATGCAAATCCATCAGAAAACACTCTTGCCTCGGAGATTAATGTTGTGTCATCTGACAAAGGCAAAAATCCAAAGCAACCAGGAGGTAAGAAAAAGGGGAAGAACAACAAAAAGAAATAGGAAAATTCCACTCTTGAGAAATCATCTGAATCCCCTACTACGGCTAGGAAACCTCATTATCCATGTCTGATATGTAATGATGAGCATTATACAAGAGATTGTCCACATCGATTTGAGGTCTCTAAACTTCTAAAGACTTCGAATACCTCAATAGTGTTGACAGATCTGTTTCCAACCCCAAAAACACATTTGGTTGCAACTGATAATGCTTCCACATCCCAAGTACTCATGTTGTCTATCGCAAATACGCAAAACGATGTTTTGGTGTCAACAAGGAATAAATATTATGGAAATCTGTCGTCATCGAATAACCAGGCTACTGATCAACCTAGTACTTCGACCTCGACTTCACCAGAAGTTGTTCCACCAATTGTACCTGAATTAACAATAAAGCCACCAAAGGGAGTTTTCCATAAATCAACATTCAATCCTCGTGATTTAGCAGCTCAAAACTATAATATAGTGGAAGATCTGGCTCAATCACCTTCCGCTATGTCGACACTTGAGGTGTTGCAAAACTGTCCCTCCCAGAAACAAGCTTTATTGTCAGCAATAGGTGGAATAGATCCTATGGATTCTAATCTTGTGGTTTTTAACCATACAGGATATACACCACAATTACCAACGCAGTTAGCTTTCGTAATACAAGTAAAAGCTCTCAATAAAAATGTTCACCGAACTATTATTGATGAGGGAGCATCTACTAGCGTTATGTCCTTGAGCTGCTGGAAAACTCTTGGTTCACCGCCCTTGTCACGATCACCAACTACATTAAAAGCTTTTGAGGGGCAAAACCATAAATGTTGAGGTTGAGGTAGTTGATGGACTTCTTGATTACAACATTTTACTAGGAAGGCCTTGGGTATATGCTATGGCTGCCATTGTTTCCACATACTTTCGAACGATTGCATTTCCATTCAAGGGTGGAATCACAGTCATTGATCAACTAGCCTTCTTTTCCAATAGTTCACAGGCTACGGGAAGCATTCCATTGATACACGGAAACTCACAATCGCTTCAAAATGTTGGAGTAGGTCTCCTAAAATATCCTTCCCTGATGGGAACTTTTACCCTCCCATCACCATCTGGTTTCACGGAAGTGGCAAGAGTGGAGACCTGCAACATGATTTCTTCTACATCATCTGATTTTAAGAAGAATTCCAAATACTTTGAAAGTGATGATTATGGCGAGGCAATGCCGCCAAGCCCCATTGAATCATTATAGCAATCAATCTATTGGGCTTGTGCGGCAAACCCTAATCTGCACTCAACAATTGCATGGGTAGATAGGTCTTTAGAATATGGCACCTCTTTGGATCCTTTTCACGTATACATTCCATAGATGAAGGAATCGTCCAATCAATGATGATAGGAGAGACATCATGAGAAGATTATCATCATCGTTCCCACCTTCGAGATGACAATGAAGATTATTCAGATGAACTTAATCACCCACCAATCATTGATTTAATGTCAAATTCTATAAATACGGTAGATTCTGAGCGTAATCTGTCTAACATAGAATAAACAATTTCTATAAACATTTCAACCAAGCCTAACATTGTAGAAAATATTCATGTCGGCAAATCTTGTTCTCCGTTGGAACTAGATAATTATTGTGCTCCTTTCCATGAATTTCGAGATGTCTTTGCATGGTCTTATGAGGAGATGCCAGGTATTGACTCAAGCATTGTTGAACATGAAATTAAAATGTACCCTGATTTCAAACCAGTACAACAACGGCTTCAACCCATTCGTCCTAAGAAAGCCACCGCCATTAAAGCAGAGGTTGAAAATTTTTTGCGTGTTGGTTTCATTTTCCCTGTACCTCTTACTAATTGGGTATCTAATATTGTTCCAGTGATGAAAAAATAAGGGACAATTCGAGTGTGCGTCGATTATAGGGATGTAAACCAAGCATGTCCAAAGGAAAACTATCCTACACCTTCAAATTTGTTACAGATACAGAGACTTCAAGGGAAGGCAAACTTTCCGAGGAGATTCATTCCAAACTATGCTGAATTAGCTAAAGGTTACACACATCTATTAAAGAAAGGGGTACCCTTCCATTGGGACCAAGTTGTGCAATATTCTTTTGATGCTCTCAAAGATTCCATGATTAAAGCATCATTAATGTATGCCCCAAACTATCAAAAATACTTTTACCTGTATCTCGCCGCTGCAGATACAACCATTGGTATGGTTTTAGTTCAAGAGGAAAGTGGAATCAAACATCCTATATATTATTTGAGTTGCAATCTCAATGATACAGAAAGTAAATATTCATATGTTGAAAAGTTAGCTTTGGTAGTCGTTCAAGCTGTGCAGAGATTTCATCATTACATCCTCCTTCGCAAAACTACCATTATATCAGATTGCAACCCTATGACATACATCTTGTCACGTCAATTGCTGGGGGAAAAATATTCTAAATGGATAGTTATCTTGCAGGAGTTTGATTTGGAGTTCATTAAATCCAAATCAAAGAAATATATTATCTTTGCTGAGCTACTTTGTGATCTTCCCTCATCCTCCAATGATTTAACATCAGAAACAACAATCTTGGATGAGTCTCTGTTTTTGATTTCATCAAGTGATCCATGGTATGGAGATATATTGGTCTATCTCTAGACCAAAGATTTTCGGCCTAATACCTCTTGCTCTGAACAACGACGTACTCGATACCAAGCCAAAGATTATCTGATCATTGGTGATACACTTTATTGTCATGGTGTCGATACGATCTTACGTAGGTGCCTTACTCATGAGGAGGCCGAGAAAGCTTTGAATGAATGTCATTTAGGTGCTTGTGGGGGGCATTTATCTGGTTATGAAACTACACAAAAAAATTCTATGAGCAGGTTACTTCTGGCCATCTATATTTAAAGATTGCATTTTTGCTATCAGCAGGTGCCATGTTTGTCAGATTTTTTATCGTAAAACTAGATTACCACCTGCACCACTGCATCCAGTCGTTGCTGTTGGCCCATTCGCAAAATTGGGCATTAATTTTATGACATGTAACCCCACCTCGGTCGAGGGGCATGGTTATATTATAGTCGTTGTTGACTATTTTACCAAATGGGTCGAGGCGATGCCTACATTGAACAACAGTGGTGAAACGACTGCTCTCTTTTTTTTTAACCATGTGGTTTCCAGGTTTGGTGTGCCACAAGCTATAGTTACAGATCATGGGTCACATTTTTGCAATCACATGATGATCGAATTAACTACCAAATTAGGACTGTCGCATGATAGTTCTACTCCATACTACCCGCAAGCTAACAGACAAGTTGAGGCAATCAACAAAGTCCTTAAGCGCATGTTGCAAAGAATGATTGGAGTCCATAAATGGAATTGGCATTTAATCCTGTACTCAGCTCTGTGGGCATATCGGACCTCAGTGAGAAATGCAACCGGGTTTACAAATTTTAAGTTGGTGTATGGTTTGGAAGTAATCTTACCAATCCAATGTGAAATCTCATCCCTCAAGCTCACAATTGACCTGCTACCCGATACTTCTGAAGAAGAAGCATGTTTATTGGAATTAATCCATCTGGATGAAACCTGTCGTAATGCCAATTTGGCTAACGAGGCGCATAAGAAACGCATCAAGGCACAATATGACAAGAATGTTAAGCCTCGTGTCTTCTCAGAAGGTGACCTGGTCTTGCTTTACGATCAGGATTCTGACAAACTAGGAGCAGGGAAGTTTGAACCATTATGGATGGGCCCTTATATTGTTAAATGTGTGTTGACAAAAGGAGCCTATGAGTTAGTTGATTATGATGGGATTCCATTGTCGCAGCCCCGAAACGGGTTGTATCTTAAACATCACTATGCTTAAATTAAGTGTAGTAAAACTCACTGTACATATGATTTGATTGCATTTTTGTGTGTTATTTTTATTTTAGAGTTTTGATTTGGTTAGGTAATCCAATTCACATTTGTTGCAGATGTCGAACTTTTCAGAACCATTTGTTGGGTATGCCGACGGGGCTAGTCATAGTACGCAGAACCTATCCTCTGCAACATAGGCCATTTTCGCTCAAAGTGGCGAGTTAGTGAGTTTCAAAGGGATATGTATTGGTTGATCGGCAAACAATATCGCTGAGTATAGCGCGTTGATTGAACTCCCCTTTGATGCCATTTCACATGGCATACGCCGAATCATTGTTAGGCTAGATTCACAATTGGTCATACTACAACTTACTGGTGTCTATTCCATTCGAAACCCAGCAATTTGTCGCATGTTCCTTAGAGTTCGAATTTTGGAAAGACATTTTGAATTTATTCAATATCAACATATTCCCAGAAATTTAAACACATTGACTGACTCTTTAGAAAACTATGTGTTAAATAGACATTTGCAACATATGTAAAGAAATAATTTTTCAAATCACATCATCATTTGAACAGGATTTCATCACTTAACCACAATAAAACTCTGAAAGTCAAATAGATAGCTGTATATAAGTTTTTACAAATAGTTTGTGTCCAAGACAAAATCGGTCATCTGACCCAAAAAACTCAAAAATGAATGCAAAAAATATCCCAATAGACTAGTGCTGTTGATGATAACAGGTCACAGCCTGTGCTATCATACGCAGGAGTCTCATCCAATGACTCAGCACGCCAATGGTATGGCACTGCAATCTCATGGGTAACTCCTCAATCCAGACATTTGGAATATCGAGAGTTAAACCCTCTACGTGATCCTGCAACTGAGCTAAGGTCTCTGCTATGTCCAAATCTCTGAGAACTGCCCTCCCAACAGCTCTCTGCACTGGCACACCTGCCTCTCGTGGGCATACCACAGGTCGAATGGATCCAACATCTGCATACATATACAAGTTTATTTAGTCTTGGTAACAATAAAAAAACACAAAAAAAAGTAAAAACTTCAAAAAGAAAAGTGTGGTCGAATCAATTTACCAATAGCGCTCCACTGCGCCCCAACTGGCAATACCAGATCTGGATCACCACGAAAGTCCATCCTAGCATATGGATATTCCATGAAGACCATCTCCTGACGATCGAACCACTCAAAGAAAGTGGAGGAAAATGAGATCAATGACTGGCCAGCATGCCTAGCCATAAGATCTACCCACCTCTACATCTGTGGGTCTCTAGGTCCAAGTACTCCTAGAGAAATGTGTTGTGGCTGCATAAGCGGGATTATCTCCAAGGTGAAAGAAATTAAGATAGCCCCATAACCAATTTTTTTTGTCTTTCTAGCCTTCACCTTGGTCAATTGTTCTCTCATAGATGGAAGAATTGCCTCGCACCAGTGGAATACCTTTGGTTCCAGGCATTCTAAGGCATACTTCATATAAGATCTGTTTGTTAAATGTAAAGCCGTACTGCTAGCCAGTATAGCAAGGGTAAAAAGGATTGTTCTCAAAGGTTGATGACTAACATCTCGGATATGAATCTTTCCATCTCTGCTGGGTTGAGATCCTTCCTGACAGAACTGACAAATATAATCTCTCACTAATTCACCTCCTTTGGTGAATCTTGATAATGAAATGGGGGCACCCCGCCTCGATAAACCCATCAGAAAGTAAACATCCTCGATGGTAAAGGGGATCGCTTTACCCCTAATGTGAAAAACTTGGTCAGTAGGATCCCAAGCACGAACAAGATACTGTAGCAGTTCAATTTGTTGCCGCATGCTGGATAAGTGAAAGAACTTTAGCAACCCACAGTTCCTTAAGGCATCAACTGTGCCCTGATCATTTAAGGCAATCATGTCTTGTTCCTCATGTTCTTGTTCTCTCCATGTAACAACCATTTTGATCCAATGAATATCTGAAACACAATCATTAGATAAATTAGGATCCAACTTGTGAAAAAATCAGTTAAAATTTTGGGAAAAAGCAATTGTTTAATTTTAGTTTCTGTGCCCATCACACTTTCCCTTTAGAGACAGTGCTATGAATTGCATGTTGCCTTTTAGGTGCATGAAATGCATCACACTTTTCGACAGGGAAAGGGTGTGATGATCTAGAAAATGCAAGATGAAACCCTGGGGGCCTGAAAAACTAAGAATTTTTGCTCAAAATTGAAAATGAATGGAATAGAATGAAAGAGTACTGGGATAGCTCCTACCTGGTCCTAACGGTGCGAGAAATGATCCACAGAATCCTTCGCAATCAGCTGGTGAAGTTTGGGGTAAAAAACTGCTCCAGAGCTCCAAATCAAATGGTAAAAATGAAATGGTTAAAATGAATTACCAAACTTGTTTTTTATATTTACTTTTACATGTAAATCAAGTAAATGTTGGTTTTTTATTCATTTTTATCCATGAACATGTATTTTTAATCATCTTTGGTGGAGTTTTGAGCAGGATGAATGACTGAAAGCAGAATCCGATATACTAAATGGCGAATTGAGCATCTTTGACCACAAAGAAAACTTTTTGTTTCCTTTTCAAGCTTTGATAAAAATGAAAAGAAACCATAGAGTCCTCTTTAAACTCTTTTCAGACTCTCTAAATAAGAAATATTGTCGAGCGCTTGTCCATTCCAGCTCGTTAAAGGATTGGAAATAACATCTCTCTTGTATTATTTTATGTTTTTTCGGACTTGAGGGATTATTTTTACGAAAAAGAACTTATAGAGCTTTCTTTTCGCCCTTTTCAAACTCTATAAACATGAAAAGGACCGAGTTATCTTTGTCGTTGAACTCCTTAAAATATTTAAATAGCGACAAACTTATCCATCTAGACAAGATCGAGTTTCACCTTCACTAGACTTGTTAAAACGTCAGATAGCGATGGGTTCACCCGAAGGGTGAATTATAGAACAAGCATATGTTATCTTCCTCAAGCTTGATAAAAATAAAGAGGTACTAGTCAGCAATGACTGGGGAAAATGGGAAAAGTCTTGAAAAACTTATGGTAGCAAGTCGCTCTTGAACATGACACTTTCACCTCATCTCCGTGACTATTTGGGTTGGGTCATTCAACTTGATGGTTATCACACCGTTGGTCTATCACACCATCCATCACTTTTTGGGTCAACGCTACCAATTCATCTCAGTGTCACCGATATGTTCAAGAGAAGTCATCCAGTTAAAACTTCATCCGTTGCAATACTATAAACCTTCATTTTCATGACCGCCATTCCTGAACCTTGTGTCATCAGTTGATTCTCATCTCCAAAATCATTTACTTTGTTTCGTGTCGTAGATGTGGGATACATCAAGGCCCTCCTATGACGAGTCGCTTCTTGTTGACATCAACTCATCATCCAAGAAGTTGACTTAGAAACACCCTTTTAGTGCTTTGAAGCTTGCATACATCAACGACAGGTTTCTCACTTCTGGCGACAGGTTGACATCAATGGCCTTCGACCGAAAGATTTTGCATGGTGTTCGACATTAAATCATTTATTCACACCATGCGAAATGTACTGTAGTACCTTTAGGATCATCATTATTATCGGTGATCCCTCTCGCATCTGTTAACAACTTACATCATTGGTTGGTAATCAGGTGATGTCTCTCCATGTTCAACCTCAGAACATCTATTCACATGGTTAGACTTGTACATTGAGTGAAGATTGAACGAGATTGAAGACCCCAGATCTAGTTTCATCCATCCAGGCTACGATATATTCAGGAGTACCAAATCAAATGTACAAAAGCTTTATACAAATGCTCATCCTAATCATGGATCACAAATCTATAGAATCATAAGTCTATATCTGTAGACGACTATTTGATCTATGTACATGTAATGAAAGTTTATAAGCTGAGCATGGGAATGCCTCCCTTAGCTAGTTCATGAGAAAAAATCAGATTATCATGATGTATTGTATTGTAATTGATGCAGGTCGCCTTCCGTTTCGAAACTTCTGATCCTCATGATAAAGCATTTCACCCGACATAGATATTTACGACCTCATACTTTAGGGGGCAACTGTTACAGGTTTATTTGGGCACATCAACACCAACTTACATGTCGATGTTATTAGGGTTCATCAACCCCTAATATAGTTGTTACATGCCCTAAAGAAGTTAATCATTAGGATGCCTCACTCCCAAAGAAGTTCCATCACAGAATACATCCAAAAAGTGTCTCTAAAGAGATCATTGCAGGAAGCCTTTTATCAGGCTGCAATGCATTGCAGGTACCACACTGACTAAGTGCTATGCATCGCACTTAGTCCCTCTTTAGCCTGCGATGAGCAAACTTGGGCAAAGTTCCGGGAGGGTTTGAAGATTCCCTATCCATGGGAAACCTCTAGAAGCTTCTCAAGTGCCACCTGCCCCTCTGAGTTCGCCCAAGGATGACAAAAGGAATTAGGAAACATCAACCTCCTATCTCCCTCTTTCATGGAACCAATTTCTAAAAATAGAAAGGCATTCATCATCATCATTGATGACCCAACCTCCTTCACTCATCTATAAATAGATCACTCATCCAAGAGATCTAGAGGCTGAATAGTTATGAGTTGTAAAGAGATGCTGATGGTTTTAGTATTGAGTCTAAGTATTGTGGTAATGTTGGAATGTATTGCTATTCATGAGGTGAAGAAGGTTTGAAATTGGAAGGATGATGCTGGATCGAACTCATGGGTTGTAATCCCCCTTTCTATCAATAAAGCTTTTCAAGATTTTTCCCTTATGTTTGTGTAATCTGTCAATGCATTCATATGTTTATCATACTTTTGATTCTATGTTATTTATGAATAATAGATCATTATGCTTTGATGGGTCTTTGTTTCTGTAATTGCACAGGTACTTTCCAAGCGAGTTAAGTATGGAAAGGAGTAGTGAGATCGGTCAAGGGAGAGAGGGATCAAGCGAGGAATCAAGCGAAAGTTGTAGGTTGGTTCCTTATAGCCTTTCTCTTATCTGTTGTTTATAGGAAAAGTAGTGAATTGTTTTAACTATTGTTTCTAGGTTAGCTACCAAACCTAGAGGGTTAGCATTTTTTAGAAACACTAATTATTGCCAAAACATCCTTCCAAGGATGAGAGGGAAACCAGTAAGCTTAGCCTTAGGCTGGAGAACTAGAAAATATGCAGGGTACTCCCAGGAGTCAATGGAGAGCATCACATCCTCCACAATTCCCTCAGGGGTGACTGGGGAACGATCTGCAAGCTGCAGAACTGTTGTGGTCTTCCTTAATGACCCTTGGAGGTTGAGCTTGAGCATGGTGTCCTTGGTCATCACATTAATGGCAGCCCCAAGATTGATAAGAGTGTGTGGGACAATGGTGCCATTGATGTGCACATCTACTACATGGCTTCTAGGGTCCAAATATTTTAGACATATTACCTGCCCCAGCATTAAGTCAGACAACTGCCCAATGAAATTAATGGCAGGGGCATCCCTTTTTCTTCTTCCTGGATGCTTGAAGCATTTCTATTTAATAAACTTATTGTACATGGGAACATCTTTTATTGCCTAGAGAAGGGGGATCTTTACACATAGATTTTTCAATTCTCCCAGAAGTTTAATTTATTCTGGGGTAGGCTGGAATGGTTGGGATAATCTCTCAAAAAAGGGTGGATTTACTTTAAGGTTTCTTTCCTCTCTTTCTTCCTCAACCTCCCTATGTGGAGGGGGAGGTTGGTTATCCGGGAGGACTCTCCAAGATCTTAGGTTGATCTCCTGGATTTCTACAACATAAGTTGGATATGATGTCTCTCCATTGTGCACTTGTTGAGCCTGCCTATTGTTCAGGTTCAGATTTGGCTGGGCAGGCATCTGGGGTTTCTTGGGTGGAGTAGAGTGTAGGAGTTGTGGTTGGGTAGGTGGTGGAGGCAATAGAGATGGAGCATTATTGTATTGGGCCCTCCACCCCTGGAGTGGTGTATTCCACTAAGGTTGTGGCTGAGCGTAAGGTTGAAATGACTGGCTGGTTGGGAATATACTGAGATTCATAGGACCAAGGAGGGGATGTAGACCAGGAAGGATGAGTAGGGGGTCCCCAAGAAGGTATAACTGTGGTTTGGCTCGGGTTGTAATATGCATGGGATGACCCTTGCACGCCCTGCTGGTATGGTCTAGGCCCAGGAGGTCTCCTTTGGTTGATGTAGCAAAGCTGCTCAGTGACCCCTTCAGCTCCTTGATATACAGCTTTGAGTCCGGGTAAAGAAGGAAACTTTTCTGTGGAGTGGTTTTATTCACAGACCGAGCAAATTTCAATATAGTTCAATGGACATTCGTTCCTAGGATGCCTCCTAGTGCATCTAGGACAAAAAATGGCCAAGGCTCTCTCTACTTCCTATTGCTTCCTTTTGATGCTCATGGTGTCCAATTGCAAGGCAAGGGTTTGCAGCATCTCACTTTTGAAATCTTCTAGCATCCAATTTCACCCTTGATGGATGAATTGGAAGATGATGTACTGGCCATAGGTTGACTACCCCTACCTTTTTTCCTGGCTGCCCTAGGATGGTTTCTAAATATAGTCTTGATATCCTCATAGGGTAATTGGTAGATATCTCCTCCTGTTAACAAATGTAAGGTATCTAGAAGATTTTCCCTTACTCCTCTGAGTAGGACTAGCTTTAGTGACTCGGGGTCAAGTGTGCACCTGGCCCTTTTGTAACTGAGCTGGAATCTTTCTTCATAGTCTTCTAAGGATTCATCCTAGCCCATGGTCATCCTGAAAATTTCATCTTTAGTATCCTTTGACCTACAGTAGTCCTGATATTTGTTGTTAAAAGCATGCTACATCTGAGCCCAAGTTGTGATGCTATCTCTAGGTAAACCCATGAACCAGCGCAATGATGCATCCTTAAGGGTAGATTGAAACAATTTTAACTTTTTCTCATCATCTGTATAGTCATAGGTTTGGCATATAACAACAAACTCAAATAAGAAAGTTTTGGGGTCCTCTGTGGTCAGGCCATGGAAATGAGGTAGGGTAGAGGGGCTTATATTCTTCATCTTAATGTCCCCAGTTGTTTCCCTGATGGGGAAGGCACCCTCAACTCTCTCTCTATTCCCTCAGTCATTTTGGTTTTCAGCCATTGTTTCAGTAGGAATGGGTTCCTCTTATTCTTCTTCTCCTGTAGGTTCTTCAAATATGTTAGGTTGCTCACCTAAAGGTTCCTCCTTTTCACAGCCACCAAAGAAGAGAGAAGGTTGGCTGTTGGATGCAGTGGGGGTATTTGGCAAAAATTTCCCTAAATTGTCCCTATTCCTACGAGGCATGAAAGGAAATGTTTTTTGGTTGGTTTTTGTAATTTTTTTTTAAGCTGAAAAGTACTTTGCAGAAATGAAATTGCTGATTGAATGAAAATAATTGACAGAATGGAAAAACTACTTGCTGAATTGAAATTCTACTTGCAGAATGGAAAGGAAAGCAAATAATGAAAAATGAAAGAAAGGAAGGTACTAGATTAATTTTGTAGAAATAAACTAATGGCAGAAAATTGAAGACAAGAAGTAGAAGAAAAGAAAGCAGTAATCACATTGTACTTAGACACCTCCCCGGCAATGGCACCAAAAAGTGATGAGTGCCAATATCGCAGCAAGGATGTTGCAACTCCTGGGCTACCAACTTTACTTATCAACCCGGGGTTCATACACACTTGGAGGTGACAGTGCTATATTCACAAGTAAAAGTGAAGGTCCTGCCTGTTGTCACTATTCATCTGACGAGAGACCGTAGGGACTCCAAGCCAGATTTCTATAGAGTCAGAAGAAACTTGATTCTTTGATGGAAGAATAGAAAATCTACTCTAAGAGAGCTATTCTACTGCAGTAATGAAGACAACAACATGTATTTCTAAATCACTCCATATCCTAATTAACCATTTAAATAGCTATGCTAAGGAGGATTGTTAAATCAACACTAACCTAATGCGACTATCTAAGCTACAGAAGTAAAGAGCATCAAACCATTCCCTCTCTTGCAAACCTGTGACCTTTCATCTCCCTTTTCTCCTATTTTCTTTTATTTTAATAAATAAATGCAAATAATGCCTTTTTTCCTTTTCAATGCCTTTGCAAATTCCTTTTCCATTTCCTTAGCCATAAATAAACAACAAGTTATGCCCACTAGGATATTTTTCCCAACATTAAACTTGGAATACGTTTCCATGACCTTGGTATTATTTTTCCTTTATTAACTTTATTACATGAACTTTTAACCCAGGGCTGTTACAGGTATTACCATGGTACAGGTGTGCTTGGTATTGGTATTACCATGATATTTGCACATTGTATTTTAGCTTGTATGGTATTTACACTTAGTTTTGGTATTACCCTAGTATCTTCCCATGATATTTGTTCGAGGTTGATGTGTTTGGATTCCTAGATGTATATGGGTGTACCTTGTTGAGTTTAATTTGTTTGGTTCAAGGAGTGTGATGAGCGCTAGTATTGTAGCAAGGATGCTGCAACTCCTGGGCTACCAACTTTACTTATCAACCTGGGGTTCGTACACACTTGGAGGTGACAGTGATATATGCACAAGTAAAATTGAAGGTCCTACCTGTTGTCACTATTCATCCCGCGAGAGACCCCAAGGGCTCCAAGCTAGACTTCTACAGAGTCAGAAGAAGCTTGATTCTTTGATGGAAGAAGAGAAAATCTACTCTAAGAGAGCTATTCTACTACAGTAATGAAGACAACAACGTGTAATGCTAAATCACACCATATCCTAATTAACCATTTAAACAACTATGCTAAGCAGAATTGCTAAATTAACACTAACCTAATGTGGCTATCTAAGCTACAGAAGTAAAGAGAATCAAACCATACTAATGTGTAAGCAAGAAAACTTAAACTAAATCTGTTTTCACTTTTTTTTAGTTTTTTGGCAAAATCAAGCATGCAAATTAATTGTTTTTGTGGATGTGACAGGTGGATGGAAGGTGATTGAGGATGGATAAAAGGCTTATGGAGTGGTTGGATGGTGTGGAAGGGTCCTAGGAGGCTTTTTATGACTTCCTAGAGGTTCCCCATCAATTCGGCCTCAAAACAGGCCATTTTAGGAAAACCTATAGGATGTACTAGAAACCTACAGGATGATCCAGTAAGAATTATAGGAAACCTATAGGATACAGCCAAGAGCTAATTGTGAGGTGTTGGACGTGTTGGGAAGCTTGGAAGAGGTGTGTGATGAGTTGGATGGGGTGTTAGGAGGTCTAGGAAACACTCAGGAGTCAATATCCAAGAGAAGAGATGGCTAGATTCACGCAATGTATTTAGGGGAATTTCAATGAAAAATGACAAAAAAACTAGTGAGGGTGATAGTGGAACAAGAGATGGCTAAGGTGGATGAGGTGGAAGGTGGCTATTGGTGATGAATTTTGGGTCTCCTCCTAAAGTACCTGCTGTGCTTGAAACATGTGTGTCTCCCAAGAAATATGCAACAAGATACATCTTCATAAACTAGAAAAGCATGAATCAATTGCTAATATTATGCATGAAGAAAGTGCTGGAGGAAATGAAAGAATGAGTGAGATCTTATTACAAAAATAGAGTAATGGAAAGAGATGACAATGAAATGAACCAAATATTGAATCAAGACAACAAACTCCAAAGCTCATGCAAGAACTAGAAATTTGTTTTTTTGGGGTTGCTGAAGGGTCTCTTCCCCAAGTCATGGCCCCAGAGGGAGGAAGTGCGACCGAGACACCTATTGATGACCTTATGGTGATCCTTTTTCTCCTTGATAACCTGCTAATTGAAAGAAGACACAAATGGAAGCAAACTAACATACAACTAATCTAATCTACATTGTTGTAATGGAAATGCAACTACTTAAGCAAATGAACAATTAAACTATGAATCTATGCTAGAATACATGTACAATAAAGAGGAGCCTTGGCTGCTAGGGTTGGGCCCTAACCCAAGAGCTTCAGCCCTTTGAGTTAACTCAGTGCTGGCTCAAAACAAAACTCATTCTTATTATCAAAACAATGGATTACATAAAAAACTGTCACAAGTCTTGCAGCTCGAAAATAGAATAGAGTTTTACAATCAAAAATTTGAATCCTACTAAGGTCCTAGGCCTCTCTACTTATACATCTGAAGTCTCCAATGAATTCATTGAAATTAGGGAGGCTTGGCTCCCAAACTCAAGATAAACTGGTGCTTTGTCTTCACTTTCTCGGCTGCCTTCTAGTCCTCATGATTTCACTTTTTGCACTCCGAGCTGATGGAGGAATATTCTAATGGGGGGGTAGTAAATGAGGAGGATTTTCCTCCTATAATTCCTCTCCCTTGTCCCATTCGATTTTTTACCAAGGTCTTTGCCAAAATTCCTTGCTTTTATCCTTTAATCCTGCATTAAATTCACATTAGACCACAAAGCAAAATATCCAACTCTAACTCATCTCATAAACAAAATATAACTGAAAGTATGTAATAAGTTGTGAGAATAGTTGGTTTGACTAAGCTAGGACGTGAATTAAGGCCCATATAATTACCCAATGATGAGACTCATCATCACCCCCTACTGAAAGTGTTGCTCATCCTCTGAGCAACTTAGTCAATGTCCATGTCCTTCATGGCTCTGGTAGCCTCTCTAACATCCCATGCCTCTGCTATAGTCTCTTATTCTTGTTCATAGAATCCTACTTTCGTTTCTATTTCTTCCCACTGCCTCTTTTCTTCTTCTTCTTTTCTTCCTTCTAGCATCCCTAGGAGGAGTGGTGGACTAAGTTTTAGGCCTATCCAATTGACCTTCAACCTTTGCATTGATTTCTTATACATAGGTGTCTTGTTGAGCGCCTCTCTCAAACTTTGAGGGGAGTGATATTCTCTGATCTTCAAGTTGTGTGGCAGTGTGTTCCATCTCCTTAGGCAAGCATGTATACTATCATCTCCTAACAGCCTAAACATATCCTCAAAATGTGAAATTGCTTGCTCTTGGGCAGCAAGATATTTAGGTGCCAGCTGAGGATCATTTGCAATCAAATTATGAGTGTTGATTAGGGCCAGGGATTTGATTGTTCATCTCTGATAAAAAGAGGTTCATTTTTCTATCTGGCTAATATTATTTTCATCTCTGCAACCCTTGACTCCTCATGGTTAATCCATGACGCCAAAGCCATTAATTGTAGATCTCCTAGCTTGGCATTAGGATCCCAAACATTCATTTCTGTGAGGGCCATCTTTTCCAAATAAAACTAAGCCATTTTGGCCCTATCCTCTAGTGTACTTTGATCACAAAGATCAATAAACTGCCTGTAGTCCTGAAATTGCATGGTGTCCCTTTGTGCTATTGTTTTAATCTGAAAATGTAGCCATTGTTCTTTGAGGTAAAGAGCATAGGATTTAGTTGGAATCCTACACTGGATGGCCTCCAAGTAGAGGCTGGCCATACATGCTAGTTGTTTCTCCCTTTATTGCAGCTGTTCCCTGAGCCATGCATTTTCCCTCTCAAGTTGATCTCTCATTATTACTTCTCTGTCCCTTAAGCCACTTAGCTCTTTGCCCATTTCTTTGAGTTTCTCTTCCATGTGCCCAATGTCTTCCACCCCTTTTGAATTGGTGATTTGCATCCATCAGTGGGTTCTGGCGCTCTCCTTCTCAAGTTTGAAAAATAATGGGATGGCAAATTTTTGAGGTATTACCCTACCTCCTTCAATAAACCGGTAGTAGGAGTCCAAGTTAGGTTGGGGGCTTGGTTCCTTTGTCTCTGGGTCTTCTTCTTTTGTTTCTTTTTGCTCCCCTACCTTGTTTTCCAATTTCTGTGCTTCCTGTAGTTTCAGCAGAGTATCCTATAGGACTATTTTTGCTTCCTGTAGGTTTTGCTGTGGATCCTGTAGGATGGCCTTACCCTTTGAGGAAGTTGATCTGGTACTAGGCCTCCTTACATAGGTGATTGGTGACTTAGGGGAAGGCATTTTGTCTCTTGGTGTAGGGGAATATTCAATCTCAATAGGAATTTTTGTTGATATTTGTGGCTTCCCTTGTTTGATTCTTGTGCTCTTTCTTGTTCTAAAATATAGTGGGGTTTGCCTCCTTTTTCCTTTTTGCTTGACTAGGGTGTTGAGAGCAGTGAGAGTAGCTGCTGTCTCCCTCTCAGTGGCCTCTGGAGAAACCCTAGGTGACTCCTCCTTGTGTTCTTCCCTTTCTGTTTCAATGCCTTCTTCCTTTCTGTTTTTCCTGTCTTCTTCCTCTTGTGGCTATTCCTCATCTCCATCAGTTTCTTCCTTAGTTTCCTCCTCTGTTTCATCATCATACTCCTTCTCTTCTCCCTCTTATTCTTTTGCTTCATCATGTTCCTCTATGTCAGCTTCTTCTTCATCCATCTCATCCTTATCTAGCTCTGTATCTTCTTCTTCCTGTTTTGCCTCCTCCTCACTTACAGAAGGACTAACATCATAAGTGAGGGTTTTGATATCTTCCTCTGTTGGAAAGTCTCTAAAGACTGACCATGTTATAGGGATTCTGACGTTTTGGAGGGCATCCTCAATGAGGATCCTAATCAACCCATGGTGAGCTAATTGTTGGGAATTCCCTTCCTTTACTTTGTTGCTGGAGTCTATGAGTGATTGCATCAAGAAATAGGGTATGATGAGTCTTTGGTGAACTGGTGTTTCTACCCCAAATATTAATTGTTCAAGGATCTTGAAATGGTAGCCATAAACAACAATATATCTTCCCTCACATGAGATATATTTTATGAGTTGGTAGCCTACCCCACTCCATGGGTATGGCAGACTGTCCCTCCTTACTCCATTTTTTTCCTCAGTAGGTTCTTCTCCTTCTAAAAAGAATTTCCTTTTTGCCACCTCACTGTCTCCTTTGTCTTCTTTTCTCCATGGAATTCCTAGGGGAAGTGTGGTGACCCTACTAGTGAGCTCTAGGGTGAGATCTATAGTGAGGCCTCCAACTAAAACAGTGGCATGGATTCTGCTATGTGGAGTGAGGGAATGAGAAAATGCTTGAGAAATCTAATCATCATACCCTATGAATTTTTCAAAAAACCCCATCCAGTTGTGTCTTGTAAAGATTTCAAGCACCTGGGGGTGTTGTTGTATCCTCACAGTGTTTGTGGGTTCTCTCCTATTAAACCCTCTTGTCATATTTCTTGTGAAGCTTGAGGAGAAAATGAGAGGGTTGATACAATTTTTTCAAATGCAGGAGGAAAACAGAGTTGACTGTGTATGTAATTCACCTCTCATAGTTGCTAAATTCACTCGATTTTAGAGTATTTCTGGTTCATTTGCTTGTAAATGGGGATGGAATGATAGAGCCTACCTCTTTAGAATGGTGGCAGTGGACAATTCCCGTGATATCCCCTCTTGAAGTCTTCTCTGCGTATCTTGTATACTGCCTCTGTGTATCTTGTAGACTGTATCCTGTAGGAATTCCTGTGCATGCTCCTATAGGAATTACTGTGCAAAAGATGGATCCTTGCTTTTGGTGGGTGGCCAAAGTTATGAGAGCAACTTGAGTGAGGGAGTTACGAGGAGGTGGAATGCATGAATGCGTGCGAATGATTTTTTATTTCCCTTTATGGTGTTTCGGGGTGAGGTGGTGTGCTGGCAGCAGAGGTATGTTTCCATTTTTGGACCGTTGGTCCCCACTACCACCTCATCATTTCTCACTCCTCGTAATCAGCTCCCACCTTGTAGATCCATAGTTAACCACTTCTTGTCCTACTCCTCCTCTGTCTTTGAGTTGACTGCAACCACGTGTGAGAGGACACCCAGTTTTTCATGTGATGACTGAATGAAGGTGGCCAAGTTAACTGGCCACCTTTTCACTTATAAACCAACTACCTCATAACCTTTACAACTTTTGATTAGATGATGCATATGAGTGAGTGAGCGGGATACTTACCTGTGGTTTCGATGCCATGCTGCAGTTGTCGAAGATCACAGTTGATGCATTTTTTATTTGCTGCATGTCATTGTTCTTCCTCCTCTTGCTGTCTGCTAATGGTTTCTTGGATTTTGCAGGTATCTGTGACTGAAGATCTGATGTTGTTGTTGCTGTGGAGCTCATGGATCATCCTAGTGAAGACCTGTAGCTGGTGATTGGCATTTTGTGGGATAGGCTGCTATAGGATTTCCTACAGGATGTCTTGTAGCTGCTTCTCCCTTAGAATTCTTTAATCATGTTGCTGGCTAGGGCTGTGAGGATGGTGCAATGAATGGATAGAGGGAGTAGGAGTGTGTGTAGAGAAAAGGATACTCAGGTAATTCTCTTACTACCCTCTGTTTTTCTTTTATTCATTTTTTCTTCCTATGAATGGCAGAAATTGATCTCTTTTTGTTTTGAATGGTGAGTGCAGGGATGATGATGGTGGATGAGGCGAGGTGTTAGATCATGCCGAGGACAAATTTTAGGGACCTAAATACCTACCATGTGACCTCAGATTTCTTCCTGTAGGTTTTTTGGGCCACTATAATTCCTACAGGATCATCTTGTAGGTTTTCAAGGGATCCTGTAGAAAACACAATATTCGCATAAATCGAAGCAATGGAGTGGAAAAATGATAGAAATGATGGAGGGATGCATGGTATGGAGTGGAGGAGATGAATATGTATGAGGTAGGGTTCCCTTTGGATCCTCTTTTTGCTCCTTGCCTATCTTTCTCACCCACCTGCAAATAACAATTATATCTTTTTCTCTCTTTTTTTTTTTGAAAAACACCTAGGCTGCCTTAGAGAGGTTTTCACATTAGTTGCTTGCCTTGGGCACCTCAAGGAAGGTTTTTTACCCAGGGATCTTCTTATTCTTCTTTCTATTTTTCTCATCATTGGGCCTCCTCACGAGGTTTTCAACCTGAAGATGGGACTCACGTGCCTCATGACTTGACTTGATGAGGGAGGAGCTGAAACTTGCTCCACCATCATCACTGTTTTATTGATATTGTCAATGAACTCTTTTTTTGATAAAGGCCTCTTATACATTTTCAATTGATGCCCATTAACAAGCAACAGAATGTCTTCTTCATCTATAGTTATGATTTGCACTGAACCATTATCATGGCATATTTCCACAACATAAGGTCCAAGCCATCTTGTCCTTAGCTTACCCTTGAAGTCTTTATACCTAGAATCATATAACAATGCCCAATCGCCCTCCTAAAATTGCTTCTCCTTAATATGTTTATCATGCCATATCTTCCTCTGAAGTCGAACTATCTCTGTATGTAGGAGGGCCTGCATTCTGAATTCATCCAAGCCATTCAATTGGAACAATCTCTCTTTTTGTGCATGACTGAGATCCAAATCTAGTTGGGCTGCCATCCTCAATGTGTTATATTCAAACTCAATGGACAACAAGGCCTTTTTCCCATAGAACAACTCATACGGTGTAAATCTAGTGGTGGTCTTCCATTTGGTATTATAGGCCTAGGTGGCCTCAACTATTCTCTCTGCCCAATCGTTCTTGCTGCTGCTCACTACCTTGGTTAAGATTCCCTCTAGTGCTCTGTTGGTCACCTCCACTTGCCCATTAGCTTGTGGATGATAGGGAGTGGAGGTCCTATGCTTGATTTTGTGATGGCTGAGCAGTTCTTCAATCATGTTGGAGGTAAACTGGCTGCCTTGGTCTGTGACTAGCTCTCTAGGGTACCCAAATTTGTAGAATACATTTTCCCTTAGGAACTCAACTATGTTCTCTTCTGTTGCTGCCTTAATTGCCTTGGTTTCAACCCACTTAGTCAAATAATCAGTGCACACAATAATGTATTGTTTTTTCTTTGAAGGAGGGTTGATAGGCCCAATGAAGTCCATGCCCCACTTGTCAAATGGCTCGAAAGTCACTTAATACTGTAGGGGCATTTCATCTCTTGGAGTAGGCTTTCCCATCCTCTAGCACCGATCACGTTGAATAGTGTACTTTTTCACATCCCGATGAAGAGTGGGCCAATAATAGCTTGCTTGTAACACTTTGAATGCTATCCTCTTTGCTACAAAGTGACCTCCAGAAGGCCCATCATGACAGGTCAGAAGGATGTCAAAAACTTCCTCTTCCCTTACACACCTTCTCAAGATTTGGTCTAGGTCAAGTTTGAAAAGATTGCCCCCAATCCAGGTGAATGGGGCGCTTTTCCTGACTATCTTTCTCTTTTCTTTGGAGGGCAAGTTTGGTGGGAACTGTGCTGATACCAAATAGTTTGCTATATTAGCAAACCATGGAGGGAGAACTGAAATAGCAAACAAGTGCTCATTTGGTAGCTGGTCATCCACCATTACTTCTTCACCTGCAGTAAGATTCACCCTAGATAAAAAGTCTGTAACAACATTTTCCTTACCAGGCTTATCAATAATGGTTAGATCAAACTGTTGTAATAAAAGAAAAATCATATAATTCTAGCATTCACATCTGGTTTGTTTATTAAATATTTGATTGCAGCATGGTCAGTGTGCACAAATGTTTGATAGCCTGTAATGTAATGCCTAAATTTGTTTAATGTGTGCACAACAACCAGGAGTTCCTTTTCGGTCACAAGATAATTTAGCTCAGCCTTTGATAAGTTCTTATTGATAAAATAGATGGAATAGGGCAGTTTCTCCTCTACCTGTCCTAGGGTTGCTCCTATGGCTTTGTGTGAGGCATCATCATGAATATGAAAGGGGAGGGCCTATTTTGGGCCTCGGAGAATTGGTGCAGTGGTTAACTTACCGTTTAGAATGTCTAAGGCATCTTGACAACTTTTTGACCAGATAAACTTAGAATATTTGGCCAACAACACAAATAAAGGAGAGGCCAACTTGCTGAAGTACTTTATGAACCTTCGATAGTATCCATCTAACCCCAAGAAACTCCTAACATCTCTCTGCTTTTGCGGAGGTGGGACCCTTTGGATGATTGCTATTTTGTTCGGGTCCACTTGCAATCCTTGCTAAGATATTGAATGACCTAGCACGGTCCCTTTAGTCATTAAGAATTCGCATTTTTCAGGATTGAGAGACAGGTTCATTTCAATGCATTGGTGTAGTACTTTGCCTAGGTTAGCCAGGGCTTCTTGAAAATCACAGCCATAAGGTGTAAAATCATCCATATAAATTTCCACTGCATCATGTACTAATTTGGCGAAAATACTCAAGACTTCTCTCTAGAAAGTGGTAGGAGCATTGCATAGGCCAGAAGGAAGGACCCTATAGGCAAAAGTACCCCAAGGATAGGTGAATGTGATCTTATCCTGGTTTGCTAGGCAGATTTGGATTTGGTTGTACCCACTAAATCCATTTAGGAAAGAAAAAAATTTCTTCCCTGCCAGGCCGTCTAGCACTTGGTCAATGAAGGGTAGGGGAAAATGATCCTTCTTTGTGGCTTTGTTCAATTCCCTGTAATCGACACAAATCCTCCACTTACCATTTTTCTTGGGAATTAACACTAAAGGGGAGACCCATTCACTATCAGAGATAGGATAAATGAATCCTGCATCTAGCAGTTTTTGCAGTTCTTCTTTAACTATATCTTTAAGAGATGGATTCATCCTCCTTTGTGGTTGCCGGACTAGGTTGCAGCCTTCTTTGATGTATATGTTGTGAGTACACACTGAGGGGCGTACTCCCTTCATTTCCTTGCAACTCCAAGCGAAGGCCTCTAGGTTTTCTTTTAACATGTTGCATAGCTTTTCATCTTCGAGAGCAGAAAGGGATGGATTAATTTTCAAGGTTTTCTCTGGGCCAAATTCTATGGTTTTGACATGGAGTGGGTTGGAATCGGCCAAGCATAAGTCAATTGGATGATTGTTCTGAGTTTCCCTTACCTCTTCTTCTAATGGTAACGAACTAGGAGTTGGACTTTGGAGCAGGTGTTCAATCAAGTCATCCTCATCTTGCCGTCCTCCTCCTATGGTTGCTTCTAAAGCATAAAGTTGGGCAGAATAAACCTCATCTTCCTCCTCATCCTCCAACCATAAAGGTAAATCATGCTCTATAGAAGGTTAAGTAGGAGGGTATAGGACTAACTGCTTGGACATATGCCCATTCTTGATGGTCATATTCCCAGCTCTACAGCTAATGTAAGCATCAGCTGTGGCCAACCATGGCCTTCCAAGGATGAGAGGGTAACCAGTAAGCTTAGCCTTAGGCTGGAGAACTAGAAAATATGCAGGGTACTCCTAGGAGTCAATGGAGACCATCACATCCTCCACAATTCCCTCAGGGGTGACTGTGGAATGATCTGCAAGTTGCAGAACTATTGTGGTCTTCCTCAATGACCCTTGGAGGTTGAGCTTGAGCATTGTGTCCTTGGTCATCACATTAATGGCAACCCCAAGATTGATTAGAGTGTGTGGGACAATGGTGCCATTGATGTGCACATCTACTACAGGGCTTCTAGGGTCCAAATATTTTAGACATATTACCTACCCCAACATTAAGTCGGACAGTTGCCCAATGACATTCATGGTAGGGGCATCCCTTTTTCTTCTTCCTAGATGCTTGAAGCATTTCTCTTTAATCAACTTATTGTAAATGGGAACATATTTTATTGCCTAGAGAAGGGGGATCTTTACACATAGATTTTTCAATTCTCCCAGAGTTCAATTTCTTCTGGGGTAGGCTAGAGTGGTTGGGCTAATCTCTCAGGAAAGGGCAGATTTACTTTAAGGGTTCTTTCCTCTCTTTCTTCCTCAACCTCCCTATGTGGAGTGGGAGGTTGGTTATCCAAGAGGACTCTCCCAGATCTTAGGTTGATCTCCTGTATTTCTATAGCATAAGCTAGATATGATGTCTCTCCATTGTATACTTGTTGAGCCTGCCTATTTTTCGGGTTCAGATTTGGCTGGGCAGGCATCTGGGGTTGCTTGGGTGGAGTAGAGTGTAGGAGTTGTGGTTGGGTAGGTGGTGGAGGCAATAGAGTTGGAGCATTGTTGTATTGGTGCCTCCACCCCTGGAATGGTGTATTCCACTCAAGTTGTGGCGAAGCGTAAGGTTGAAATGACTGGTTGGCTGGCTGGGAATGACACTGAGATGCATAGGACCAAGGGGGGGGGGGTGTAGACCAGGAAGGATGAGCAGGGGGTCCCTAAGAAGGTATAGCTGTTGTTTGGTTGGGGTTGTAATATGCATGGGATGACCCTTGTATGCCCTGCTGGTATGGTCTAGGCCCAGGAGGTCTCCTTTGGTTGATGTAGAAAAGCCGCTCAATGACCCCTTCAACTCCTTGATATACAACTTTGAGTCTGGGTAAAGAAGGGAACTTGTCTGTGGAGTGGTTTTATTCACAGACCGAGAAAATTTCAATACATTTCAATGGACATTCGTTCCTAGGATGCCTCCTAGTGCATCTAGGATAAAAGATGGCCAAGGCTCTCTCTGCTTCCTCTTACTTCCTTTTGATGTTTGTGGTGTCCAATTGCAAGGCAAGGGTTTGCAACATCTCACTTTTGAAATCTTCCAGCATATTTCCAATTTAACCCTTGATGGATGAGTTGGAAGATGATGTACTGGCCAAAGGTTGACTACCCCTACCCTTTTTCCTTTCTGCTCTAGAATGGTTTCTAAAGACAGTCTTGATATCCTCATAGGGTAATTGGTAGATATCTCCTCCTGATAACAAATGTAAGGTATCTAGAAGATCTTCCATTACTCCTCTGAGCAAGGCCAACCTTAGTGACTCAGGGTCAAGTGTGGACCTGATCCTTTTGTAACTGAGCTAGAATCTTTCTTCATAGTCTTCTACGGATTCATCCTACCCCACGATCATCCTGAAAATTTCTTCTTTAGTATCCTTTGACCTACAGTAGTGCTAATATTTGTTGTTAAAAGCATGCTGCATCTGAGCCCAAGTTGTGATGCTATCTCCAAGTAAACCCACGAACCAGCGCAATGAGCCATCCTTCAGGGTAGATGGAAACAATTTTAACTTTTTCTCATCATCTGTATAGTCATAGGTTCGGCATATAACAAAAAACTCAAATAGGAAAGTGTCGGGGTCCTCTATGGTCAGGCCATGGAAATGAGGTAGGGTAGAGGGGCTTATATTCTTCATCTTAGTGTCCCCATTGGTTTCCTTGATGGGGAAGGCACCCTCAACTCTCTCTCTATTCCCTCTGTCATTTCAGTTTTCAGCGATTGGTTCAGTAGGAATGTGTTCCTCTTCTTCTTCTTCTCTTGTAGGTTCTTCAAATATGTCAAGTTGCTCACCTAAAGGTTCCTCCAGTTCACAGCCATCGAAGAAGAGAGAAGGTTGTCTGTTGGATGCAATGGGGGTATTTGGCAAGAATTTCCCTAAATTGTCCCTATTCCTACGAGGCATGAAAGGAAATGTTTTTGGTTTGGTTTTTGTAATTTTTTTTTTAAGCTGAAAAGTACTTTGCATAAATGAAATTGCTGATTGAATGAAAATCACTGACAGAATGAAAAAGCTACTTGCTGAATTGAAATTCTACTTGCAGAATGGAAAGGAAAGAAGATAATGAAAAATGAAAGAAAGGAAGCTACTAGATTACTTTTGTAGAAATAAACTAATGGAAGAAAATTGATGACAAGAAGTAGAAGAAAAGAAAGCAGTAATCACATTCTACTCAGACACCTCCCCGAAAACGGCACCAAAAAGTGATGAGTGCATTTATTGCAGCAAGGATGCTGCAACTCCTGGGCTACCAGCTTCACTTATCAACCTAGGGTTCATACAAACTTGGAGGTGATAGTGCTATAGGCACAAGTAAAAGTGAAGTCCTGCCTGTTGTCACTGTTCATCCGACGAGAGACCCCAGGGGCTCCAAGCCAGACTTCTATAGAGTCAGAAGAAGCTTGATTCTTTGATGGAAGAAGAGCAAATCTACTCTAAGAGAGCTATTCTACTGCATTAATGAAGACAACAACATGTAATGCTAAATCACACCATATCCTAATTAACCATTTAAACAACTATGCTAAGCATAATTGCTAAATCAACACTAACCTAATGCGGCTATCTAAGCTACATAAGTAAAGAGCATCAAATCATTCCCTCTATTGCAAACTTGTGACCTTCATCTCTCTTTTCTCCTATTTTCCTTTATTTTAATAAATAAATGCAAATAATGCCTTTTTTCCTTTTCAATGCCTTTGCAAATTCCTTTTCCATTTCCTTAGCCATAAATAAACAAGTGATGCCCACTAGGATATTTTTCCCAACATTAAGCTTGGAATACGTTTCCATGACCTTGGTATTATTCTTCCTTTATTAACTTTATTACATGAAATTTTAACCTGGGGCTGTTACAAGTATTACCATGGTACAGGTGTACTTGGTATTGGTATTAACATGGTATTTGCACATGGTATTTACACTTAGTTTTGGTATTACCCTAGTATCTTCCCATGGTATTTGTTCGAGGTTGATGTGTCTAGATTCCTAGATGTATGTGGGTGTACCTTGTTGAGTTTAATTTGTTTGGTTCAAGGAGTGTGACGAGGGCCAGTATTGCAGCAAGGATGCTGCAACTCTTGGGCTACCAGCTATACTTATCAACCCAGGGTTCGTACAAACTTGGAGTTGACAGTGCTATATGCACAAGTAAAATTGAAGGTCCTACCTGTTGTCATTGTTCATCTGGCAAGAGACCCTAGGGGCTCCAAGCTAGACTTCTATAGATCCAGAAGAAGCTTGATTCTTTGATGGAAGAGGAGCAAATCTACTCTACGAGAGCTATTCTACTACAGTAATGAAGACAACAACATGTAATTCTAAATCACACCATATCCTAATTAACCATTTAAATAGCTATGCTAAGAAGAATTGCTATATCAACACTAACCTAATGCAACTATCTAAGCTATAGAAGCAAAGAGAATCAAACCATACTAATGTGTAAGCAATAAACTTAAATTAAATCTGTTTTCACTTTTTTTGGTTTTTTGGCAAAATCAAGCATGCAAATTAATTGTTCTTGTGGATGTGATAGGTGGATGGATGGTGATTGAGGATGGCTAAAAGGCTTATGGAGTGGTGGATGGCGTGGAAGGGTCCTAGGAGGCTTTTTGTGACTTCCTAGAGGTTCCCCATCATTCGGCCTCAAAACAAGCCATTTCAAGAAAACCTACAAGATGTATTAGAAACCTATAGGATGATCCTGTAAGAATTATAGGAAACCTACAGGATACAACCGAGAGATAATTGCGAGGTGTTGGAGGTGTTGGGAAGCTTGGAAAAGGTGTGTGATGAGTGGGATGGTGTGTTAGAAGGTGTAGGAACACTCAGGAGTCAATATCCAAGAGAAGAGATGGCTAGATTCGCTCAACGTATCTAGGTTAATTTCAATGAAAAATGACAAAAAAACTAATGAGGGTGATGGTGGAACAAGAGATGGCTTAGGTGGATGAGGTGGAAGGTGGCTACTGGTGATGAAGTTTTGGTCTCCTCTTGAAGTACCTGATGTGCTTAAAACATGTGTCTCTCCCAAGAGCTATGCAACAAGATACATCTTCATAAACTAGAAAAGCATGAATCAATTGCCTATATTATGCATGAAGAAAGTGCTGGAGGAAATGAAAGAATGAGTGAGATCTTATTGCAAAAATAGAGTAATGGAAAGAGATGAGAATGAAATGAACCAAATACTGAATCAAGGCAACAAACTCCAAAGCTCATGCAAGAACTAGAAATATGTGTTTTTGGGGTTGTTGAAGGGTCTCTTCTTGTTTAAGGGAAAACTAGTGTTGATTCGAACTGCTAGTCTCACTAAGATGGGTAGCTATCTTAAAAAAAAACATTGAAAGATTTTCAAGAGTTACTTTAAGTGTGATAGATGAGAGAGAAGAAAAGAAGACCAAGCTGGATCTTCCGCTTTGATCCTAGCTTGATTTCTCCTTTCCTTGATAGAATTTGCCACTCCACTCCTACTTGTCCCGCTTCAAAGAGTACCTGTAGAATCAAAGTAACAGAAAACTATCAAAGCATCGCCATCTAAAACATCATAAACAATGCGGAATCAGAAACACATTGACCATACAATTGCATTCATAAACAAGATTCACAAATACACGATTATATGGAGGAAAACTCAAAGAACTTTATTAATAGTAGTGAAAGAGAGGATTACAACCCAGTTGTCTGATCTAGCATCATCCTCCCAATGTAGAAGCCCTCTTCACCTCATGAACAAGAAAATCACCCAACAATGCAATGTCTCTTCTCACCAACAAACCAACAACACTTCCTTACAAATTACAAAATTCCAGCCTCTAGATCTCTCAGATGAGGGATCCATTTATAGATTTCTTGCAAGGGTGTGAGTCAACTCTAGGTTTTTGATTAGTTTCATTCCACTGATAGTTCTTGGTTCAACTTGGAGATTTCATTGATCTCTTACTGATCCTTGGGCGAATTCAGAGAGGCAAGTGTCACAGGAAAAGTTTCTGGAAGATTCCATGATCATCCACTTAGCAAACTGTCTTTGCCATTTGTCTATTCTCGCTCATTGCACCCCACAGAAGGCCATTTCAGTATGCATCACACCTGGCTAGTTTGGCAGTCAGTATGCATCGCACCTTGCCCATGGAGCAGTCTGTATGGTCCAGTTTTGGCCAGTTCTGAGTAGTTTTTGAAGTAGAACTTCTGGGAAATGATGTAATCAGTTGACCATGATCCTTTAGGGTATGAAACAAAAATTTTATGGACTTAAGGAGCCCTTAGTTTATGGACATATGAGTTTGGGGTTGCAGTGCCCAAATATGTCTATAACAGCTGCCCCCTAAAGCATGAGGTCGTAAATCTTCTGATGTCGGGTGAAATGATTTATCATGAGGATCTGAGGTATTCATACTGGAAGGTGACCTGTATAAGATACAATACAATACATCATCATCATATTATTTTCATGATCTAGCTGAGGCGGGCATTCCCATGCTCAGCTTTATAAATTCATTTTCATGTACATAGGACAGACAATCGTCTATTGTTGCAGACTGGTGATTCTTCACATGAAGAGTCATCTTCCCTGGTTTAGATGACTATCTGTGCAGCTTCTATGTACAATTGAT
This sequence comes from Pinus tabuliformis, assembly GCA_031772625.1. Classification (NCBI taxonomy): domain Eukaryota; kingdom Viridiplantae; phylum Streptophyta; class Pinopsida; order Pinales; family Pinaceae; genus Pinus; species Pinus tabuliformis. The sequence goes on along the minus strand of CM062814.1, from coordinate 51,615,634 downwards.
GTCTTTATTTTCTTGAATATATCGCAGCCCAGATGGATGAAACTAGATCCGAGGTCTTCAAAACTCGTCCAATCTTCACCCGATGTACAAGTCGATCCATCTGAAAAGATGTTCTGAAGTCGAACATGGAAAGACATCGCTTGATTACCAGCCAATAATGTACGCTGTTAACAGACACGAGAGGAGTCACTGATAATGATGATGGCCCTCAAGGTACTACAGTACAATTCACGTGGTGTGAATATATGAGCTGATGTCGAACACCACGCAAAGTCTTTCTGTCGAAGGTCATTGATGTAAACCTGTTGCTAGAAGTGAGAAACTTGCCATTGAGGCATGCAAGCTTCAAAGTAATGAAAGGGTTGTTTCTAAGTCAACTTCTTGGATAATGAGCTGACATCGACAAGAAGTGACTTGTCGTAAGAGGGCGTTGATGTATCCCACATCTACGACGTGAAATTGAGCAAATGATTTTTGTGGTGGTGAAAACGATCTGATGATATAAGATTCAAGAATGGCGGCCATGAAAAATGAAGGGTGGAGGTATTGCAGTGGATGAGGCATTTGCTGGATGGTGAAGTCTCTGAATGACTTCTCTTAAACATATTGGTGACACTGATATGGACTTGGTAGCGTTAACCCCATGGATGGTACAAAGCATGGAAAATTTTAGGGGCGAATGTTCGCCCTTTGGCGAAATTAAGGGGTTTTAAATTTTTAGTGGGCAAATATTTTGTATCATAGTACATTTTTACAAATCGCCTCAAATAGCCCACCTTATTTTAAGGGAGAGGGTAAAAAAGGTAAATTTAGCCCTTGGAATTAGGAGTTACAACCTTCCATTCACCCTAATTTTCAAGATTAGGTTTTATTTATGTGAATCCTATGGGCCAAATACCATATTTATAAAAGAGGTATGGTAAATTAATAAAAATATAAATAAATGAGAGGTATGGTAAATAAATAAATATATATATATATATATATATATATATATATATATATATATATTTATATATATATATATATATATATATATATATTTTTTTTTTTTTTTTTTATATATATATATATATATATATATATATTTTACTCCATAAGTCAGCTTATATACATGCAAGGGTGTAAACAAAGAGGTATGGTAAATAAATAAAACCTCTTTTTATACTTACTCAAAAGGTATGGTAAATAAATAAAAATATAAATAAACTAGACGTATGGTAAAGAAATAAAACTTCTTTTTATATTTAGTCCATAACCCTCTTTCTATTTATGAAGGCTCAAAAAAATTAATAAAAATATAAATAAACGAGAGGTATGGTAAACAAATACAACATTTTTTTATATTTACTCCATAAGTCACCTTATATTTACGAACACTAAAAAAATGCGTTATATTTAGGTGAAACCTATGGTTAAAATACTATGGGCCAAATACCATGGGCTAGATTATTATTAATACCATGCAAAAAAACATTATTAACCCTAATATTAGTATTAATAAAAAATAAAAATGGCACATGGTATTGACCCATGGTATTCACATGGAATGTAGCCTATTTAAATGGGGGAATTAAACCAGCGTAGATCCATCTTTACTCTGTATCTACCCCGAGATGGATCAAATATCGTGATATACAAACTAGCATAGAGTGAAAAATATTTGATCCCTCTTGGGGCTTGGTGGATCAAGAGTAAAAATGGATGTTGTAATTTAATGTACATTAAACATTTTAACTTGGTTAAAATAAAAAATAAAATAAAAATCAATTATTAATTTTATTAATTTTTATAAATTACTAATAGTAATTTTTAAGCTTGAGGTTTATGATAACATGAATACCATATGTATCATGGGGATTAGCCCATTTATTATACGTATAAATTTAGGGTGGTCCTTAAAATTTTCCATGGTACAGAGGACCAATGGTGATGGTGAACGGAAAAACCCAACCCAATTCACTCATGGTGATGGAGTGAAAGTGTCATGTTCAAGACCTGAATGAATGAATGATATACGAGTTTCTAAGGGGGCACGAGGCGACGACGGGAGAAACAAAGTGGCTAGGTTTTCCATAGCGAGCAGAGTTCGATTCTAATGGAGAGTGGCAGAGGAGGGAGCTCGGCTCCCTCCTACAAAGATGTAGTGGCCAGCAGAAGTAAATCACCACCTAGAAATAGTGAAGACGGTAGGAACTACAGAAACAGGGACAAGGAAAAGGAAACAGACGGGACCAGAACAAAAGAAAACAACAGCACAAAGGACAAAGAGGAAGAAGACAAAAGTCTGGGTGCAAGAGACAAGAAACAAAAAGGACCTTGCAAACCAAAAGCAGAAATCACTCCTCGAGTAATATTAAATGATCCTGCTTTGCAGGGGCACAGGGAACATATGGGAACCTATGCCATTATCTGTAAATTCATGGGAATATGGCCCACTGAAAAGGCTTTACAGACGTGGATCAAGTATCATTGGAAGCCCAAAGGAAGAATTGACCTACATCTTGGGTCAAAAGCATTTTTCACAGTAGTGTTCTATAACATTGAAGATAAAGACAGAATATTCAAAGGAGGACCCTATTTTTTTGCTGCTGCAGGTCTCTATATGAGACCTTGGAGAATGAACTTTGTCCCAGAGAGGGAGACTTTCTCTTCAGTTCCTGTGTGGGTAAGGCTCTACTCTCTACCTCTTGATTATTGGCAAATGGAATCGTTGGCTGCCATTGGAAATAAACTAGGATGCTATGTCAAAGCTTCTAAAGCCACAAGAAGGGGAAAATATACCTGCTTTGCTAGGATCTGTGTGGAAATGGATCTATCAGGAGCACTTCCGAATGAAGTTATCTTGGAAGTTTTTTATGAGGAGTGGGTGCAGACGGTAGACTATGAACATATCCCCTTCATATGCCGAAGATGCCACGAACATGGGCATCTTTTAAGACACTGCCCTCTCAGCAAAGAAATAACAAAGAAAAACTTAATACATGGAAGGACACTGAAATCTTTCAGAAAGTGGCTAGTAGAGGAAGGGGAGGAAAAAAGGGATCAAAGAAACAACATATTGAGGGGCAAAAGGGTAGTCAGAATAAGTTTCAAGTGCTAGAAGAGCCTGAAGAAATCACAAGAAAGAATCAATATCAGGAGGAAGAGGCTAAAGAAAAAGAAAAAAAAGATGACACAAATCATTCTCCGGACATTGACTCCCAAAAAGAAGCCAGGAGAAGTGAAACAGAAATGGAAATGGACCAAGAAATGACCCAAAGTGAAACAGATCTGGAAGATCACGAACTACAAGAAATACTCTACAAGGAAAACCTAGATCTAGAAGGATTCCTGATGCAAGGAACCAAAGGAGGAATAGATTCTCTGCCTCAAGAAGATTGCAACATAATACATCAGTCGTTTTTATGGAAAACGCAGGAACAAGGACTGGAGAAAGGTAAAAACATCCAAAAACAAGAGAACAGAGGGTTGAAAACAATGAAACTAGTTCCAGGATTAGCCACCAGAAATCCAAGGAAGAATAGAGGTAGAAAAAAGAAAAATGAGCTCCTGATGGAGTGTGGAAAGCTAATGATAGATTCGGGTAAGATGAAAGATCTAACCAGTTACTCCTTTACAAATATTTAATTATTAAGTTCATATCCTGGAATATCAGAGGTCTAGGTAGTAAAAGAAAACAAAGAATGCTAAGTAACAAAATGAAACTAGCAATGCCAGACATAATCTTCATTCAAGAAACGAAATGATCCATTCAGAAAATAAAACAAATCCATAACAAATGGCTCAGTAAATTTGAGTTTCTAGAAGTCAAAGCAGAGAACACAGTGGGAGGCATACTCACTCTTTGGAACCCCCAAAAAGTCAGCATTTTAGATGCGTAGGCAACGAGAAATTACTTATCAGCTATCATTCAACCAATGGGGATGTCTGAGACCTTCCTGGTTACGATTGTATATGGTCCTCAGAGAATAGATGAGAAGCTTAGATTTCTGAACTCCCTAGTACAACTCAGAAGCATACATAAATAAATCCCTTGGGTCATTGGAGGAGACTTTAACATGATTAAATCTCTTTCGGAAAAAAAGGAGGCACCAGAATCCTCAGTAGAGATTCAGTAGGATTCCATTCTTTCACAGAAGACATGAAAATGGTTGACTCTGAAATGCATAACGATCTTTTTACTTGGAACAACAAAAGAGGAGGTAATGCTCAGGTTGCCTCCAAGTTAGACAGATTTTTGATCTCCGAGAATCTGATGCTCACAAATACAGAAATATCTGCAAGTGTTCTCCCATTTGGAGGCTCAGACCACTGGCCGATTCAATTAGAAATTAAGGGAATTGATGCTCCCAGAAACAAACCCTTCAGATTTGAGAATATCTGGCTCTCCCACCCAGATTTCATTAGCAACATTGAAAAATGGTGGTCCGAAGATCTATAGGTTCAGGGCTCCAAAATGTTCCTCCTCCATAAAAGACTAAAGCACATAAAAATCAAACTCAAAGAATGGAACAAGAAGGATTTTGGTAACATTTTTGTAAACAAAAAATCAGTAGAGATCAAAATGCAGGAACTAAATCAAGCAATGATCACAGATGGTTTTGATAAAACCAAAAGTGAACAAGCTGAAAAACACAACCTTGACTGGGAGAATTTATGCAAACAGGAGGAAATCTTTTGGAGACAAAAATCAAGAGTTCAATGGCTCAAAGAAGGTGAATGAAACACTCGTTTTTTCCACCGTTCCACCATAGCCAATAGAACGCACAATAGAATCTCCTCAATATTGAATAAAGATGGGGAGCTTCAGACCTCTCACAAGAATATTGAAGCTGTGATGGTTCAACATTTCAGAGGCATCACAAATGAAAATAATCTAGACAGAGACCAACACATCAAGGAAATTATAAAGAATATTCCCAGGATGGTGACTAGAGAAGATAACTTTAACCTGAACAAACCAATAACCGAAGCAGAGGTTAGTACGGTGATCAAAGATATGCAGAATGGCAAAGCTCCAGGTCCAGACGGTTTTAATGTGGACTTTTTCAAGGCCTGCTGGAATGTTGTCAAACAAGATATTTTGGATGTGGTAGAGGACTCCAGAAGAAGCAGATCCATTCTAAAAGCCCTCAACACCTCCTTCATCTCCCTGATCCCCAAATAGGACTTAGCCCTGACTCCTGATAAGTTCAGACCCATTGCTTTATGCAATGTTGTTTACAAAATTATTTCCAAGATCTTGGCCAACAGACTCAAACCTCTTCTTCCTTCGTTGATTTCTGGGGAACAATCTGGTTATGTGGAAGGAAGGAAAATCCTGGATAATATTATTCAGGCCCATGAGGTTGTTCACTCTCTCACTAGTAAAAAGCAGGCTGGTATGATCATGCAATTAGACATTGCAAAAGCATATGACAAGGTGAACTGGATCTATATCAAAAAGGTCCTTTCCGCCTTTGGGTTTAACCATGACTGGATCAGATGGGTTATGGCTTTGGTTACTTCACCCAGCTTTTCAATTCTAGTGAATGGCTCGCCCTTGGAGATCTTCACTCCTTCCAGAGGCCTCAGGCAGGGAGACCCACTCTCTCCCTTTCTTTTTATCCTCATGATGGAAGGATTGGGCCGAACCATTAAAAATGCCAAAGTCTTAGGAAAGATCAAGGGCCTACAATTAATGGAGAATGACCAAGCCTTGACTCATCAACAATTTGTGGATGACACCATGCTGCAGGGTATCCCCACAGTCAAGGAAGCTACAACATACAAAAAAATCTTAAATGACTTTGCCTCGGCCTCAGGTATGGAAGTCAATCTCTCCAAATTAATTTTTTTTTTCTTTAACACTAACATTTCTATTCAAAGGAATATCTCCAGAATTCTGTGCTTCCAAAGGGAGGTCATCCCTTCAAAGTATTTGGGAATCCCCCTCACAGATAAACCAATGCACAAAAGTATCTGGGAACCGGTGCTCAACAAGATGCAAGACAAGATCAAAATATGGACTTTTAGAGCGTTGAACCTTGCTGGCAGATTTATTTTGACGAAGGTAGTTCTTCAATCTATCCCTATTTTCTTTTTATCAGCCCTGCCAGCTCCCAAAGGGGTTTTACAACAATTCAGGAACATTCAGAGAGACTTTCTCTGGGGCAAGGAGGAAACCAGAAAGAAATGGGCCTTGGTTTCTTGGGATAAAATTTTAAAACCCAAAATTCATGGAGGCCTAGGCTTAGACGATCAGGATATTCTAAGTAATGTTTTAGGAGCCAAACTCTGGTGGTGATGGGCTAAAGAACCATGGGCACATTGGGCTGAAACCTGGAAAGAAAAATATGCAAGCTCCTAGAAAACGAGTGATCTTATCAGAATGTCAGGGAACTTAAAAGGCTCTCACATTTGGAATAAAGCCTGGGATAACAGGAGCCTAGTACAAAACAACAGCTTTTTGGAAATCAGAGCAGGAGAACAAGCTCTCTTCTGGGAAGATAAATGGCAACAAGAACCAATGTTGTTAAGGGAGGACTTTCTAAGCATCATGCAGGAAAATGATTTCCAAGGACTTATAAAGGCTAGGGATTTCTAGAATCTTCCTCATGACACTGAGAAATGGAGAAGCTGGAAGAAAATAGAATGCAGAGGGGACAACCCCATAAAAGAAAAAATAGAAGAACTCATGAAAATATTAGAACAGAGGAAGATCTTGGTTACAGATGGGTAGGATCAGTTAAGATGGGGCCAAAACAAAGAAGGAATCTTTAATATCAAAGAAGCAAAAAGAATTACCCTTAACCTCGATCCCTACGTTTTGGCTAAGTCCTGGAAAAAACTTTGGAGCCACCAAGGATGGATGAAGATCAAACTGTTTATGTGGCTAGTTCATCACAAGAAAATATTAACTTGGGAGAACATTCAGAAGAGGGGGGTTATGGGGCCTTCTAGATGCCAATTATGTGAGGCTCAAGAGGAGACAATGGAGCATATTCTCAACAACTGTACCTATACCACCTGGTTATGGGATTCTTTCAACATCATTTTTCAACAGACAGACAGAGATAAAGGAAGCATTATTAACACCCTGAACAAGTGGAGAAAAAACTTTTCAGAGTATGAGATCCTTAATTTAGCCTGGACCTTGACACCAAGCTTCATTATCTGGAATGTTTGGAAGGAAAGGAATAAGAGAATTTTCAAGGATGGAAAAACTACTCCTCTTTGCCTGATGGAATTGATCTTAAAGCAGATTAAGGAAACCGTTTCCACCACTGTGCACAGTTATCCCTCGATTCCTCCCACTGCGCTTGAATTGAGAACTCTCAAGCAGCTGGGAATGCATGAGATCATCCTCAAGGGTCTTAACAAAAAAGAAAGAGTGTTGGAAAGGGAAAAGGAGTACTGGCATCCTCCTCCTCAAGGTTATTTGAAATGCAACATTGATGGGGCTTCAAAAAGCAACCCGAGGACTGCAGGTTATGGAGATGTGTTACACAGTAATTTGTCACTGTCTTCACTCCAGTCTTCCTACTGTGTCATGTGTCCAAATTTGTTCATGCTCATGTTAGACAAATTCTCTCTGATGTTGCCAAATGACCCACTTTTAGCATCTGTTGGCTAAATAAACGCGCTGATGGGCACTCCAAAACAGTCCAGAAGCACTGCCATCACGGAAGTACACCTGATTCCCATGATGGTCGGATTTTATGTGCTAGCGCAACTGTAGCTTGTAATATTCCGCGATGACATGACTGGCTACGTTATTCAATAGCGATGTCAGCGCGGCAGGCCAGTTATGTGCCCGCGATGATCCAGATTGGGCGAATTTGTTCCAACAGTCGGCCTTCTAGATGACTCCAGACCTGGTTTTTGGCCTAGTTTATGTCGCCCTCCTTTCTCTGGCGTGGCTATTCCGTCATTTGTGCTACCTTCCTTGGAGATAATCTCACTCTCCCACCTTTCATGGACACTCCTTCTCCTATTTAAACTCTCACCATTGCTATGTGCTGCTAGTTTGGAGTTATTAGTTTTTGGAGTGGTTGCTGATAGTGTTGTTAGTGCTTGTGAGTTTGCTAGATAGCTGGTGTGAGTGTGACAAGTGTGGGATTGTTGATAGCTTGAGGAAGTTTGTGAAGTGCCCTTAATCTTGTGTAAAACTTGTGAGTGAGAGAGACTTGTGTGTTGGGAGATCCATCTTCAAGAGTGAATGCTTGAGGAACATGCTGGCTGGATCCCTCTGAGAAGGCTTGTGACGTCAAGACTTTGGTTGTAAGCTTACTCTTATTTCATAATTAATGCAATCAATGATGTTTTCCTATGTCTTGTATGTAATGTACTTGATAGCTCATGACTTCTTGACTTTGTGAGTAAATAGATCATTTGTTGTTCCGGTTACGTGCTTTGTTGTATTTCCTTTGCATTGTTTCAGGTTGATTACTCATTAGGAGAAGGAAGCAGAAGCTGGAGCAGTGCAACGGAACTCCATTGACCATCGGTTGAGGTAGGCCTCCAAATATGACTGTTTAAGGAAAGCTATTGTTGATCTGTCCTTGTTTGTGACTAGACCCACTCTAGGGCTAGAGGGGTTGCCTCTGTCCGCAGAGGGAACACTTTCCTGCATCACAAGGTGTGTTAAGAGATGAAGAAGGAATTTTTTTTTTATCTTCCACTGTCATTTAGCCAAAGCCACCAACAACATGGCTGAATTAATGGCTTTGGAACAATGTCTAGAGCTTCTTAAACTCAATCACAGCTCAAATGTTCTCATCGAAGTAGACTTCGAGATTTCTATAAATGCAGTTAAGAAAATCAGCTATGGAACAATGCCTGAAAGGGTCTCAAAACATTGGAGACTCATACAAGTGTACCAGAGAATCTAAAAACATCTCCAGAGTCTGCGAACGGTTAGCTTCAATCATGTTCGGAGGAAGGCCAATAAAGTTGCAGATCTACTGGCCAACCAAGGAGTGACTAATCCAGATTGCAGAATCGGAATGAATTGGCAGGAGATTACTCCAAGCAGGCTAAAAGCTCTCTACAATACTCAAGCCGCAGAGGACAAGGAAATTTTTTATTATTGGGCTCGAGGGGCAGGCTATGATTAAAGCTCTTGATGCCTGTTCTCACTCATTTCGGTGGTCGGCTCTTTGAAAAAGGGCTTTCTTTGCATGGTGATAACTTCCTTTGGGGCAAGGGAAATTATCTCCTTCGTTTCTTGATTGGCGACACAAGGTTTCATTTATAGTTACAGAATGTCTTGGCGGCGAGCTCCATTGTCAGTTTCAACAGTTTGATAGGTTGGATCGCTCCCACAAAGGAAATTCCTCGACACTTTTCTTTTGGTTTAGAAAATCAGGCGTTAAGAGGTTTTCTTATGATTGCAAGGCTCTCAAATGGTAAGTGGTTTTGGTTCGTTGAGAGCGATTCCACTCGGCTCTCAACACGTGGCAGGGTAGGGGTTGCCTTACCACCCTTCATCGCGCCTTAAAAACCTTGCATCTTGGCTCTCTGATATCTCTCTGCGCCGTCCTTTTTGGTGGGGGAAATCGATGGTTAGATCTGTTTGGGCTAGTTCGGGGGGACGCGAGTTTGTTTAATCTTTGTGAGTTAATGATGGGAGGTAGGGCGGAATTTGACCTTGGGTCAACTTGGAATAGCGGGAACAATTTGTTCGGTTAGCTTGTCCTTTAGTTTGTTTAGTGGGTCACATCCTTGATAGTACGATCTCGTTGGTTTCGTAGGCCTTGAGATATTCAGGCCTTTTGTACTTATTGTAACTTTACTTTTGGGTTATTGAAATAGAAGGAAAGTCTCTTGCTTCAGCAAAAAGAAGAAAGTGCCATAATCAAGAGTGACCTACTACCAATAAAGTTCTTCAAGTTTTCTTCCCATTTTTCCCCCGTCATTGTTGACCAGTACCTCTTTATTTTTGACAAGCTTGAGGAGGATAACATATGCTTGGTCTATAATTTTCCCTTCGGGCAAACCTGTCGCTTTGTGTTTATCGAGCCTAGCGTCAGCGAGACTCGTTCTTGTCTGGGTGGACAAGTTTGTCGCTATTGTTTTAACGAGTTTAACGACAAAGATAACTCGGTCCTTTTCATGTTTAGAGAGTTTGAAAAGGGACAAAATGCAGACTCCAACAGTGCTTTTTTGTGGCATAATCCCTTAAGTCCAAAAAATTATAAAATAATACGAAAGGGATGATTTTTCGATAGTTTTAACGAGTCGACAAAGACAAGTGCTTGATATTTTTGTTTAATAATCCCTCAAGTCCAAAAAGATTAAAATATATGAGAGGGATGGCATTCCCTTTACTTTAACGAGCCGGAAGGGCCAATATCTTGAAAATCTTTTTATATTTAATGAGTCTAAAAGGAGTTTAATAGAGACTCATTTTTTGAGGAATGAGTGGTATTTCCACGTAGCAACTGGTTCCATGTAAGTTTGGAACTTATCAAAACATGGTAGTGTGAAGAGGGTGGCAATCAGAATCACTCATCGCAGATGTTCCTCAAAAGGGTAAACAATCAAGTGGAAGCATATGGTCGACCAAATTAATGGAGGTGACTGTAGGAACAAAATGAAGTTTCAAAAGGGCTGATAGCAACGCGATCATAAAGGTTATTTACCAAAGGGGGTTTCATTTTTTAACGAGCTTGAATCAGGAGAAACTATGCTCAGTGTAGGTTGATTTTTAACGAGCTTGAACCTTGCGGGAACATTGCTCTTACCAATGTTTTGATAATTTCTCTTGGTAGATTTATTTTTTAATGAGCTTGAACACTACTATAACATGTGCTCATTTCCTTTTTATGTAGGCTAGAAACGATCGAGCTACAAGGTTAAAGGGTTGAGAACCTACAAACTAAGAAAATCAAAGGTCGCTTTTCACTTGCATACAAAGGTTTGCATGCCCCCAGGTGTTTCAGTAAAAGGAGATTTTCCAGGTTATCAAATGGAAGTTCCTGCGGTTAGGCAGGATTGTTTCTGTTGGCAGACAAAAAACTCTTCCTTTGCTTTGTCCATCGAAATAGATGAAGGTGATTGCTGTGAGCTTCCAATCACATAACGTACGAAGGTGAATGCTGTGAACTTCCATTCACAATCGTACAAAGGAAATAAGTGTGTCAGACTGATTACATAACCTACACGCGAATTTTTTTGGTCAAATTATTATGACCTTTCAAGAAAATCTCTCTTTTCCTCTGGGTTCGCCTGCCAAAGCAGACTAGGGTGCATGCCCCCTAATCTTCATCACATTCACCGAACTACTCGCAGTAATTAGGTGGATGGAATGAAGGTTGAAGAGACATTGATGATGCGAAGAGACCATTTAAGGATGATGGTTGATTCATAGTTGTGCTTGAACCAGGAAACAAAAGTTGGTCGACAAGTTGCACCAGTCTGCCTTCGTGTGGAAAACACATCACTCGAAAGAATGTGGAAATGATAGCTTCCATGCTATATATATAATCACGTCCAAGGAGTATATGGTAATCTAGTGGACCTTGGACTACCATCACGTTCAAATGAACGGTTTTCTTTCTCAGTAGCTTTGGAAGGATCCCTAACGGTCGACTGGTTCCTTTGTTGAAGCCTGACAAATTTTGTTTTTCAGGCAAAAGCAATGGCGAACCAAGTGCTTTCCAAGCAGTTGAGGAAAGGATACTCATCGAAGCCCCTTCATCTATGATAGTGCTAGACACGATCATTTTGTAAGCTTGTACTATGATTCAGAATGGTACATTAGATGGAAGGCGGGGTTTTCCTAGCTGATTCCAATCAAAGAAAATGACTAGACTGCTTGGAGGAGGTACTAGATAAATGTCCGGATAATTTTCATGAACTGGAGGGGTCTCTTCCTATTATGAAGGAATGGGTGGATTGCCCCCAAGTTCATTGACTTTGTATCGACAAAAAGAATTTGAACTATGTTGCTCTCATTCTCTTTGGAAACTATATCATCTGAAGGTGGATTTTCTGAAGGCAAGACTGGATTGATTGCCATCTCGACTAGTTGACTTTGGTCTGGTATGGACTCAGAAGGTTCACTTTCAATGATAGGCGACTCAATCGACAATTGAGTTATGTCGATCGGGTTTTCAACTAGCGAAGGACTTGGCAAGAGTTTCCTGTATCCAGGTGGAAGTTGCTGCGGTGAAGCAGGATGGTTATCCAAAATGCTTTTGGTTTTGTCCAGAAAAGGACAATGGTGAAGAGTATGATCACCTTCACATAACCTACATGGAACTCTGACCTTTCCTTTCTGTCTACTGACTGCGTTTTCACTAGTTGATGGTGCGCTGTCAACCTGACTGTCAGGGGTTGATGACACTGAATGGTGCAAACGGGGAGAACATTCTCTCAAGATTCACGGAATGCAAGGGAAATCTCGATGGTAGTGGTCTCCCTTGCACATTGCGCATGGAGTTTTTGGTTTGGAACGTTTAATGTGAATATTTTCGCCAGATGATGCATTGTTGTTCCCTTGTTTAGTTGGCTTCTTCTTCTTCTCCTTCCCTTTCTTTTTCTTCTCAGCTACTTGGTTTTTAGTGTCACTAGTTTCACCAAGCGAAGAGGAAGAAGGGGAAGGAGAAACAAATGAATTAGAAGGCGAAGGGGTAACTTCAGTATCATCTAGTTGCTGATTAGATTGTTGAGGAACTACGGTGTTTTGAATGACAACGGTCAAGAAAAGCCATACTGGCAGGCCGATTTTGATTCCTGGAAGGGACGTTGTAGTCATATATGGAGAACCAATATCTTCCCAAGAGAAGAAAGGATTAGGATTCCCTCCAAGAGGGATTCCTTGATTAGTAGACTCCATTATCTCAACCTCAGATCAACGAAGGAACAGGGATGTTATTCCAATTAAAATAAATTTTAAAGACACTTTGACGCAACTTGCTTTTTCAATTTTGAAGAGTCGAGAAAAAGCTAAAGGTGACTCTAGTCGCCTTCGATTTTTAATGAGCTTGAAGTGACAAGTGCTCAGATGGACCTTTTCTTTTAAGGAGTTGAAAAGGAACAAAAGTGACTACTCTGGAAATCTAGACAGAGGGATTACCAAACCGATCACAAAACTGCAAAATACACCTTGGTGATAAATGATAGAGAAATTACCAAGGACTTATGTACAACAGTCAATCTTCTCGAATGCTGTGTTTAGTGCATTGCGATTGATAGGGTGCAAGAAATGGCTTCCTAAGGATAAAGGATATCAGCCTATTGTGGTCTCCCAATATATACTCGATGGTATGGGGAGCACAAGTCCGTACTGGCACTTGTCGTATCAAAGAGGAGGAATCACCCAACATTCGATGAAAATGATAGTTACCAGGTTTTACAACGCCATAACACATCTCTAGCCTAGACTTCTAGATGTGTTGCGTTAGGTTCCAAAGCGTTTTTATGTTCATTAAGATTTATTTTAGATTTGATCTTGCTTAGAAGTTTGTCTTTCAAGTTTCACCGCATGATGTAGATGTGAAATTTCTAAATATGCAATCTAAAAAGATAAACAGTCATTTATGTTCTTTTAGCAATGAAAATCCTAGCTACAAAGGAAAGAAGATAATGATTTTTCTTTCAGCAGAGAGCATAGAGCACACACTAAATGCACTTTCCTAAATCAAACTTCACATGCAGTCAAAATGCAGATGCACATGCATGTATTTTTTTTCTTCTCCCTTAATGTGTGAATGCAAAAAAGGAAAGCTAAGTACAGATTTGAGCTATTTTCTTTCAAAGTGACATTTCTAACAATTTCTTTTTCAAAACGAAAGGAAGACTAAGACGACGCTTTTTGATTTCGAATTGAAAATTGTTTTTCGACACTTCAAATACTAATAATTCAAATCAAGTACAATGACGAAAGTATAATCAACTATCTAGAAGAGGAAGACTTTACAACACTCTTCTTTCGATTCAAAATGACAATTACGACACTTGCATCAAAAACGATAGTTCAATTAGGCTACTTTCGACAAAGGAACACTATAAATGATTAAAAAATACACAAAAACATTTACAATTCCTAACTAATGGAGGTTGAAATATGTGAAGGAAGAAGGTTTCAGCAAGAAGATATTGATCATGAATAGAAAAATTACTGAATAAAGCTGAAAACAAGGAGAAAAAACCAAATTTCAATGAGAGAAATAGTATCACTCAATCATCACACCTGCAACACAGGTAAATAGGGATGCATCTCACCTGCAACACATGGGAGGTGCGATGCATACATGCTGCCCAGTTACAGACAGTGCGATGGACCAGGGAGTGAAACTGAGCTTGGTTTTTGCTCAAAATTTGCAACTAAGTTCAGTGATTTAGGATGAGTAATGATGGAAAGTAAAAACAAAGCATAAGGGTAAGATATGATGAGGTTCTGAGCTACAACAAGGGCACTTAGAATGCTTTGTAAGTCAGATGTTCAGTTCATAAACCAACTCGGAGATTGACTGAAGCAGCATTCATCTACTTCGCAATTGCATAGCAAAGGCATTTCAAAGGCTAGTTGGCTAACTTTAGGCTCCTTCTATAGTATATAAAGCAAATAATAAACAAACAAAACAAACTATTCGATCCCCAGTGGAGTCGCCATTTTGTTTCAGGGAAAACTAGTGTCGATTCGAACTGCTAGTCCCACTAAGATGGGTAGCTATCTTAGAAACAAACAATGAAAGCTTTTCAAGAGTTCCTTTAAGTGTGATAGAGGAGAGAGAAGAAAAGAAGACCAACCTGGATCTTCTGCTTTGATCCTAGCTTGATTTCCCCTTTCCTTGATAGAATTTGCCACTCCTCTCCTACTTGTCCCGCTTCAAAGAATACCTATAGAATCAAAGTAACAGCAAACTATCAATGCATATCCATCTAAAACATCATAAATAATGTGGAATCAGAAACACATTGACCATACAATTGCATTCATAAACAAGATTCACAAATACACGATTATATGGAGGAAAACTCAAATAACTTTATTAATAGTAGTGAAAGAGAGGATTGCAACCCAACTGTCTGATCCAGCATCATCCTCCCAGTGTAGAAGCCCTCTTCACCTCATGAACAATCAAATCACCCAACAATGCAATGTCTCTTCTCACCAACAAACCAACAGTACTTCCTTACAAATTACAAAATTCCAGCCTCTAGATCTCTCAGATGAGGGATTCATTTATAGATGTCTTACAAGGGTGTGAGTCAACTCTAGGTTTTTGATTAGTGTCATTCCACTGATAGTTCTTGGTTCCACTTGGAGATTTCATTGATCTCTTACTCATCCTTGGGTGAATTCAAAGAGGCAAGTGTCACAAGAGAAGTTTCTGGAAGATTCCATGATCATCCACTTAGCAAACTGTCTCTGCCATTTGTCTACTCTCGCTCATCGCACCCCACAGAAGGCCATTTCGGTATGCATCACACCTTGCCCATGGAGCAGTGTGTATGGTCCACTTTTGGCCAGTTCTAAGTATTTTTTCAAGTGGAACTTCTAGGAAATGATGTAATCAGTTGACCATGATCCTTTAGGGTATGAAACAACACTTTTAGGGACTTAAGGAGCCCTTAGTTTATGGACATATGAGTTTGGGGTTGCAATGCCAAAATATGTCTATAACACTTCCTCAAGTCATGGCCCCAGAGGGAGGAAGTGAGGTCGAGACACATTCTGATGACCTTATGGTGATCCTTTTTCCCCTTGCTGACCTGCTAATTGAAAGAAGGCACAAATGGAAGCAAACTAACATACAACCAATCTAATCTACACTGTTGTAATGGAAATGAAGCTACTTAAGCAAATGAACAATTAAACTATGAATCTATGCTAGCATTCATGTACAATAAAGAGGATCCTTGGCTACTAGGGTTGGGCCCTAACCCAAGAGCTTCAGCCCTTTGAGTTAACTCAGTGCTGGCTCAAAACAAAACTCATTCTTATTATCAAAACAATGGATTACATCAAAAACTGTCACAAGCTTTGCAACTCGAAAATAGAATAGAGTTTTACAATAAAAAATATGAATCCTACTGAGGTCCTAGGCCTCTTTACTTATACATCTGAAGTCTCCAACGAATTCCTTAAAATTAGGGAGGCTCAGCTCCCAAACTCAAGATAAACTGGTGCTTTGTCTTCACTTGATCGACTGCCTTCTAGTCCTCATGATTTGGTTGTTTGCACTCCGAGCTGATGGAGGAATATTCAAATGGAGGGGTAGTAAATGAGGAGGATTTTCCTCCTATAATTCCTCTCCCCTTTCCCATTTGATTTTTGACCAAGGTCTTTGCCAAAATTCCTTGATTTTATCCTTTAATCCTGCATTAAATGCACATTAGACCACAAAGTAAAATATCCAACTCTAACTCATCTCATAAACAAAATAAACTCAAAAGTATGCAATAAGTTGTGAGAATAGTTGGTTTGACTAAGCTAGGAGGTGAATTAAGGTCCATATAATTACCCAATGATGAGACTCATCAGAGTGAATGAGTGTGTGAGAGAGGGTGTGCTACTGTGTTGTGTATAACATATTGTATATCTATAGTAGAGTTAAGCAGTGTGTTTATCAGATTACATTTTCATATAAGATCAAAGAGAGGTTGTTAGATTGTTCACGTTTATAAGGTTTGAGAGCCCAATTTGAAAATATATGAAACATTATTCATATGGAGGTGGTTAAGGTATTTAGGCTTCATAGCAGACAATGTAGAAAGAAGGTGGGGGCCTTCTAGTCGATAAATCAGAATAAGAAGTGGATTTCTCCAGAGTCTAATAGTGTTGGGAGAGGCTCATTGGCTGTGGTGGATACCAGTGAATAGGTGTTTGTAGAGTCATGGGAGAAGTGTCTTTATAACTGATGTTGCTAGCAAACTTTCATATTCAAGTCTTTCAACTGGTGGGAACTATCTCTTCCATGTACAAATTTGTACAACATTTAATAAAATATATGAGCAACAGTAGCAACAGGTGTGTTTTTGTCCTGGAGGGGATTTTCCACCATAACACTTGTGTTCTCTTATGTGCATGTTTTTTATACTATTCATAGTGCTCTTACATGTTGATTTTATGAATCATTCATATGTTAATTGATGGGTTACTAATTCTTGTTTTTTTTGGTTAAAATAATTAAATTTAATAAACCCTAGCACTACTTATTCACCCGCCCTCTTAGTAGGAAACCCATTTCCAACATTTGGTATTAGAGCCAGGTTCTCTCGGCGAAGCTTGATCGCTTGAGATCACATCATGGGCCATGGCCAAGAATAAGAGGAAGTAGTCTCAAAAAAGGAAGAGAAACAAACAAGTGAGGAGTATTTCAAATTTAGAAGAACCTCTCTTCTTGCAAATCAAGAATGATGTAGGTAAACATAATGATCATCTTATACCAAATTTTTCATTTCCTTATACATGTAGTGATAGTGATTCTCTTTATATCAATGGTTTAGAAGAAGGTAACATTCAATTCAGTATAATCTTTTGGAGATAAGTGGAGGTAATATTTTTGTAGAAAAATCTTAATCTGAAGATGAAGAGCAATGTAAGATAGCTATCCTAGAAGAATATATTAGAAGACTCATAGCACAAAACAAAAACCAACAAAATTTATTGTAGATACTTGATGAGAAGGAGTGTCTTTACAAAGAAGAAATCATGAAATTTAAAACTCAACAAGAAAAAGCAAGGAAAATCAAAGAAGGAATGAGAAAGAAATATGAAGAAAAAGAAGATCAATATGGAAGATTGAAAGCATAAGTGGCTCCATTGAGAAGTGATTTGAAAGAGAAAGCTACTCAGTTGAAGATTAGCCAAAAGTCTCTAGATCCTAGCATGCACCAGGGAGAATCAAGTTCAAAATAAAAATTTAAGCAAAATATGGTACCGATAGTGAATAAAAAAAGTAGAAGACAACAACAAAACCAACAATCAAAGGAGGAAAAGGTTGTAACAGACATACCATCTACATCCTCAATCAGTTAAATGATTTAGCTGTCAAAAGCTTGGGCATGTTGTTGCAAAATGTAGAAGCATGCAACAAAAAATGAAATCAAATAGAAGGACACATCATGCAACATCATCTTTGTTCAGGTACACAAATTCATTTTATGGCCACTGTTTTTGATGTAATGATTTCATTTTTGATGTTATTTCAGGCATAAATACGTTGATTTTAGGGTCTGTGGAACAAAAATTAGAAAGCATAGTAGTATAGGATTTGAGCCCTTTCCACTATTTATTGGACATATTATATGTTATTTTTATGATAATTTGGGCCATATGGCCAAAGACTATAAGTTTCCTATGGACACCATGGAGTCTAGACAAAAAAAGGACTCTTGTGCAAATATCTCTAGCATGCATCAAAGTGATTTTCATGTGAAATTGATGAAAATATGGAAAAGGAAAGAGTTTCCTGAAGAGTGAGATCAGACAACTATGGAAAAGAAAGGAGAAAAAAGATAATTGAGGCCAATTCAACCTCAGGGGGAGCATGATGCAAAATGTGCATAACTTTAGGGGAATCTCCTCCAAGTAAAAGAGAATTTTTGTTAGCAACTGATGCAAGTATGCTTTATCTTCGTGTATTTGTTTCTCAAATAACATTGGATTAGAATGTATGAGTAGGGTTCGATCATATAATTCCACTGTAATTCCTGCAAAAAGTATGACTAAACCTCATGGTTGAGATCCTTGCACATGAAAAATAAGAAAATGGCTACAACAAAAAAAGAAATATATGATTATATTTTATTTAAAAATAAAAATAAATAAGAGTAAGTAAAAAAAGAGAGGAATAAATGAGCATAGTTTGGAAATGCAGAACAATGGAGCCATCAATTTGCAAATATGATCCTAATTAGTTTTTATGAAGAGTAGAAAAATAATTTTTCTTTGTGCACATGTTCTGCGTTGGGATCATAGTTTTGTACCTGTACAATAAGAAAATACCTTCCAAATCAAAATTGATGATTTAAATAGAAATAGTGTGCATAAATTAAAATAAAATCCATCACTATGTGCGCATAAAATGAGGAAGCAAGCTAGTGGCCTAGATTGGTTGATTGGATCTAGTCAATAATATGGTCATGTTGTGCAATTAAAAGAGGTTATGTCATCCCTTGAATTGTAGCTTTGCTAGTTCGAATGATAAAAAATAAATGATTTATTTTGGCTGTGATTAATTAATTGACTTAATCAAGTTTTGATCTGGTCACAAATTTGTGAATTTACTATTTTTTTATGGAACTGATAGTAGTGTTGATCTAGTCATGGTATCCTAGGGTAATGGTGGAATATAATTAATACCTCGCATGGTCCAAGTTGGTTATTGAGAAATGTGTTGATGTAAAATGATGGAATTAATCCATGAAGGATTATTGGAACACATTTATTGTTCAGAGTTGTGGGAGTTTGTATGGCATGAATTCAAAATTGTGAGAAACAAAGGTGAAGTGTGTAGTATACTACTTGTTGTGTTCTCTAGAAGCGTTGCATCATAAGAATCTACTCACCATCCAACATTCTCAGCACGAAGCAAGCTTTGGATAATAATTGGATATTTTTTTTTGGAGATTGAATTTCTAGATTATTTATTGGAAATCAATGTTTTCTTTTCTCCCTGACCTTTTTATTGCTGGAGAGGTACTATGTGTATCATCTCTTTAAAAATTCAATCATCAAATTTCAATTTGGTCAATTAAATCTTGCATTTCAATTTCGTTGGGGCACAAATTGTCAAAGGAATATGTGCAGGCTGATATTGGTTTTCCTAGAGAGAGAGAGAATCTCAAATGGAGAATCGTGTCTCTTGCAAAACGAGTTCAGAGAAGGGAGAAACATGAACGAGAAAAGTTGGCAGGTTCTCTTCCTTCTAAGATGACTTCCTTCCTACAAGATGCCACAACCCACGAAAACACCTGTTTGAATTCTGCAACTAGATGGTCGAGGTTGAAATTCACACCACCTTTTGTTTGCAATGATACAGGTGGGTATGCCAGCCTTAGTTCAAAATAGGTTGTGTGGACTTGCTGATGGTGCTGCTACTCTGATTGAAGAATTGATGCCATATGTTCTCAGGTTTGATGAGTACTTGTCTTGTTTTGATTCTTCCATTGTTTATGAATGTCCACTTTAGTCCCTACTTGAGATCTGTGGGGAATATTCCCGGTTTTTAACCACTATCCTTAGGTGGTGGTATTGTTTGTCACTGGACCTTTCTCCATCAGTAGATATCCTGAGGTGGTGGTACTATTTGTCACTGGCCCATTCTCCATCACTAGCTATCTCATTGTCGGGTTTGTGGTTCTTCTTCCTGGTTTGTTTCTTTGGGTCCACCTATACTGTGTTTTTATCTTTGGTTCTTTTGGCACCTTTGGGGGCTCTCGTACTATATCCACTTCACAGATTTATATAGCATGCCATTTATACTTCTCAATGATCTCCTTTTTTTCTCCATTCAGAAGTCCTTCACATTTTGATGCTTCTCTGTCTCGCAGTATACCTCCTTATCTATATATTTTGAACCCATATCCTCTATTCCTTTTGACGCTCATATGCCTCTCAGGACTGAAATTCTTAATCTCTTTTGTCCACAGTTTTCCAGGGGGGAAGGATCTTGCCTTCATAATAACAATTTTCTTCCACTATGGAATCGGTGGGTCAATTCTTTCATCATCTCCTGGCCTTGCAAAGCTTTTGGATTTAGGGTTTGCAATAGGTGGTGGACATGTCTAGGCTGCTATTGTTGTTGCTATTGTGAAGGCATATAACACTCTCTGTTCCGTTGTGGCTCTATTTGGATGTTCTTCCTCTAACTGTTCTCTACTCTAGATCCTGATCCAGGATGGCTTGATTTTTCCATTATGGGGCCTAGTTTATTTTCTGGCGATTTTTTGAATTTTCGCATGCGGCGGTATGGTAATTCTCGCATTGAGGTGATTCGAGTCTGTATCACACATACTTCACTTTCATTCACCTCCTGACATATTGGATTGGGATCCTCGCTCTCTCGGCCATGATCAGAAATTCTTCTATTTTATTCCTTCACACTGGGTACTTTCCTCATTTGGATATATTTTCGATGATGATTCACCTCTTTAGGCATTATGTGGGTGATATGTTCCATGGGTTCAATACATCTTGACTCAAGTTCTGTGGATCCCTAGATATTATTGGTAGAGATCCTTTGAAGTGATCTATTAATTTTGACCTACCACTTGATGGATATTAAGTCTGCATTTACATTCCTTCTCTCATCTTCCCGGTTGCATTGGTCCTTATTCTCGCTTATGAGGTAATGGACTTGATAGAATCTGACACCTTAGCACACGAGGCCTTCATCCGTGCCACGGTGGATGTTGAGTCAAATTATGGGCTTTTTCCCGGGTTGGCGCATCAGCAGGGCCCAAATGTCCAAGACACTTGGCACTCAACTCAACCGTCGATGCACTTTCCAGATGGCATTCATGCGGACCATGGTTTTCATGGATGTCCCCATGCGGTTAATGGACAACGATCCAAAAATCAACATCGATCTATCAAAATTACATCCCAGGCACCTACTCTAGTTTTTTTTTATCATGATGTGTTGTTCGATCGCATTACCAGCCTTCAGAGGCTAGCTCTTATTGGAAAATGGCATTTTTCTGATTTGAGCGACGCTGATATGCGGCATTGGGTCGACACAAAATGGAAATCACTGTTAGGTTATATGCCTACAGTGGTGTGATTGTTAAGTGGTTGGTACAACTTTCACTTCCTCAGCTAGGAGGACCTTATGAAAATCAAAGAAATTCCTTGGATCAATGAGCAGAGCTTTCTGGCGTTACATTCTTGGTATATCGGGTTTAATCTGTTGATGGAAACACCTCAAAACAAATTGATCTGGGTTAATTTTCATGTATTTCCCATTGAATTCTAGACCCGACAAGTTTTTATGGATATTGGCAACGCTATGGTAAATTTCGTGTATGTCGATTTGCGGTGGTTGTGTTATGCTCTTAACCTGCAAAATAATACCCAGATACAGAATATGCGCAGAAAAGATACCCAAAACACAGAATATGCGAAGAAAAGATACCCAGAACACAATATAGCAATGATTTTATTATTCAAAGAGCAATGTTCACATGCCTCTTCGAGGGGGCAACCTCCAATAGAGCAGAGCTCGATTACAAAATAAGACACGATGCTCCTCGCAGGGAGTCTCTATCCTTTATATATGACTCATACATGCAATACCACGGGTCAAAACCGTGAGTTTTATTAATACCATCTATCTAATACTACGGCTACGGCCCATTTGCAACTAACTGTGGTCCCATCATTAATTTTGGGTTAACCACTTACAAAATATATGGGCTTTATTGACTCTTTGACTATGACGTGATCCCAAGACATAAGTAAGGGGGTTAGGGTGGGACCCTAACATGCCCTCCCCCTTAAGACTAGCCTTGTCCTCAAGGCTGAAGCTGCGGAAATTGCTGAAGAATAGTAGCTGGTTCCCAAGTTGCATCTTCCGGAGAGGTGTCTTTCCATTTGACGAGGACTTCCTTAATCATGCGGCCGCGCAGGTGCTTGTCTCTTGTGGCGAGGACCTGTTCGGGTTGAAGCCAGATTGACCCTTCATCGTCCAGTTCAGGTAGACTGGTTTGAACTCGGAAATTGTTCCCAATTACTTTCTTGAGGCATGATACATGGAAAACTGGATGGATTTTTGTAGTAGGTGGCAAAGCCAACTTCTAAGCAACTTCTCGAATGCGCTGAAGTACTTGGTAGGGTTCGTAGAATTTTGGAGATAGCTTCTGACACCCCTTGTCTTTGAGTGATGTTTGCTTATATGGTTGCAGCTTCAAAAAGACTTGGTCCCCTTCTTGAAACTGGCGATCTGAGCGATGCTGGTCGACCTGTTTCTTCATGTGGTTCTGAGCTTGATGAAGATTCTCTCTAAGATGGGCGAGCATGGTGGCGCGGTGTTGTAGGAGTTGATCCATTGCTTGTACTTTGGAGCATCCCTAGAGATAAGAAATAGGGGAAGGCGGAAGTTGGCCATATACTGCTTCATAAGGAGTCATTTTAGTAGAGGCATGATAGTTGGTGTTATACCACCATTCCGCCATAGGTAACCACTGTACCCAAAGGTGTTGCTTTTCTAAAGTGAAACACCTGAGGTAGGTTTCTAGACATTTGTTGACTGCTTCGGTTTGACCATCCGTTTGTGGATGATAGGAAGTGTTGAGTTTTAGTTGAGTGCCTTGTAGCCTAAAGAGTTCTTGCCAAAAATTACTGGTGAAGATCGGGTCGCGATCAGACACAATAGAAGTGGGCATGCCATGTAGTTTGAATATCTGATCCATGAAAGTTTGCGCAACCAAAGTTGGTGTAAACGGGTGGGGTAGGGCACAAAAATGAGCATACTTTGACAAGCGGTCCACCACCACCATGATGACTGACTTGTTCCCTGATTTTGGAAGACCTGTAATGAAATCCATGGAAACCTCTGTCCAAATTGATGTCGGAATGGGAAATGGTTGTAATGTGCCTGGTGTGTTGACGGTTTCTCCTTTGTGGCGTTGACAGACATCACATTCTGCGACAAAAGTAAGGATGTCCTTTTTCATGCCGGTCCAAAAAAATGATCTTCTGGTGCGAGCATAAGTTTTTTGAAAGCCCGAATGTCCTGCAATGGGGGATGAGTGCAATTCGGCCAATATGCGACTTTTGAGGGTTGATGTTGGTGATATTACTACTCTGTCCCGGTAGCGAAGAATGTCATCCTGCCAGGAGTAGCCCTTGATGGAATTTGGATCGACCTGCAATTGAGAAATGAGTTGGGATAGCCCTGGGTGTGAAAACCATTCTCTGCGAGCTTCTTCAATCCATTCTGGAATGGGGAGGGAAATTGCTAGCAGAGTACTTTCCTCCTCAAATTGGCGAGATAATGCATCTGCTACCCTATTGTCTTTCCCTTTCTTGTAAATGATCTCATAATCATATCCCATCATTTTAGCTAGCCATTTATTTTGTTGTGGGGAAGATAGGCGTTGCTCCAGAAAATATTTAAGACTGTGATGATCTGTGCGGATTTGGAAACGTCGCCCCAATAAGTAAGGGCGCCAGGTGTCGACTGCGTGTAAGATGGCCATCATTTCTTTTTCATAGGTAGATTGGCCCAGATTCTTCCCACTTAGTTGTTGGCTTGTGAAGGCCAAGGGTCGCCCTTCCTATATTAAGACTGCCCCAATACCTGTCCCTGAAGCATCACATTCAATGACAAAAGATTTGTTGAAGTCAGGTAGTGCTAAGACTGGAGTGGAACACATGGCATTTTTGAGGGCTGTAAATGCCTGTTGGGCTTCCTCATTCCAGAAGAAGGAATTTTTCTTTAGGAGTTGAGTGAGGGGCTTCGCTATGCGGCCATAGTTGCGGACAAATTTGCGATAATAGCCAGTGAGTCCCAAAAATCCTCTCAAGCTCTTCAAGGTCTTAGGTTGAGGCCATTCTTGCATTGCCTGGATCTTTTTGGGGTCCACCTTGACACCTTCCCGCCCCACAATGTGGCCCAAATACTCAACTTCTTCCATGCCAAACGAACACTTGGACAATTTGACAAATAATTTATGTTGGCGGAGCAGTTGCAAGAGTAGATCTACATGGTGAAGATGTGCAGCCCAAGTGCCACTATAGATGAGGATGTCATCGAAGAAAACCAGGACAAATTTCCTGAGATATGGTTTAAGAAGGTGATTCATAAGGCTCTGAAAAGTAGAAGGGGCATTACAAAGACCAAATGGCATGACCAGGAACTCATAATGGCCTTCATGAGTTCGGAACGCCGTCTTGGGAATGTCGACTTCCTTCATGCGAATTTGGTGGTAGCCTGAGTGAAGATCCAACTTAGTGAAGAATTGAGCCCCATTGAGTTCGTCCAGCAAATCGTCAACCACCGGGATGGGAAATTTATCTTTGACTGTCAACTTATTGAGGGCCCTGAAGTCTGGACACATCCGCCACTCTCCGTCTTTCTTGAGCACCATGACCACTGGGGATGAATAAGGACTAATGCTGGGACGAATGACACCTGCTTCCAGAAGTTACTTGATTATCTTTTCTATTTCATTCTTTTGCGTGAATGGATATTTGTATGGCCGCACATTTGGGGGTTGGGCCCCTGGAACCAATGTGATGCTATGATCATGTTCCCCTCGTGATGGCGGAAGCTCCTTAGGCTTGTCAAAGACCTGCCTATGTTTATTTAAAATTTGTTGCATCTCAGGATGAATTTGCGGGGACTGGGTTTCAACGACCTGGATGGCATTAAATTGAGCTACCACTCCATGATTGCCCTTTTTTAACAATTTTTCCATCCTATGCGAGCTGATGATCGAGGGGGGTCCCGCCTGGAGTCCCCGGAGGGTATGTGTGAAGTTGTTTTGCTTAAAACTCATATATAACTCCTGGAAATCCATTGTGATTGGCCCAAGAGTGCGAAGCCATTGAGCGCCGAGGACAATGTCACATCCCCCCATATGGATGGCAAACATGTGTGTTTTCAACTGATAATCCCCCATTTGAAGTTTGACATTTTCACAGCGGCCTTCACATTTCATTGTGCCCCCATCCGCGATTTGGACTTGGAAGTTAGAAACTGCGTGTACAAAACAATGCACTGCGTCAGCGACTTTTTGATAGATGAAATTATGGGTACTTCCACTATCAATCAAGACTACTACTGGGCGATGTTTAATAAAACCACGAATTTTGAGAGTTTGAGGGGAAGAAATTCCGGCCAATGCATTTAGCGAAATAACTGGTTCGTCAGATACAATCTCCTTTTGGTTGTCTTCTTCTATCGCCTCAGGTTCCTCAAGTGGTGGATCTTCCTCTGTTGAGCTGTAGTCAGTGGCGTCTATTTGAAAAAACTTGGGCTCCTTGCATTTATGACCAGGGGAATATTTTTCATCACAGTAGTAACATAGTCCTTGCTTCCTTCTTTCGGCCATTTCCACAGGTGACACCTTTTGGATCTTAAGTGTCTGAGTCGTATTGTGAGCTTGTGGGGGACGACCTTTAGTGGGGAAACTGGGGCGGCTGTATTGGGCTGCTAATGCACGTTCCACCTTACGAGCTACCTGGCAAGCTTCCGTCCACGTGGGAGGTTGGTGGAGTAGAACTTGAGATTTGATGGCTTCTTTAAGACCGCTGATAAAACTTTCCGTGTAGAACTCATCTATGATACTTTTAGTGCGGAAGGCTAAGGCTTCAAAAGCGGTAATATATTCATCCACTGTACCCGTTTGTCTAAGCTTAGTGAGACGCCCCAAAAAAGAGTCTTCCTGTTCAAAGCGGGCTCGAAGAGCCTTGGTAAATTGGGCCCAAGTCGGAAAAGGTCCATTGCAACACTGATGCCATTCCGCCCATTTCCATCTTTCATTGTCCAAGTACATGGTCCCTACCATAAGCTTAGTCCAATCATCATGGATATGATTCAGTCTGAAATACTGCTCCATTTGTGCTAGCCATGCGGACGTGTGAGAACCGTCAAATTTATGCATATCCAACTTGGGAGGTCGCTGACTGGGTGGTGGATTGGTGTGCCAGACGTGAGGAGAGTGGCTAGACTCACCCTCATGGTGTTCATGGCCGTCATACGCTTCCTCGTGGGTTGGCGCCTTGCCCTTATCGAGTACTTCCTGTACCTGGGTAGTTAGGCCTTCAATCATACGTTGGAGGGTGTTCAGATTTGCTTCAATTTTGTCTATCCTTTCATTGGCCATCGCTTGAGCTCTAGTTTCTACCATACACCAACTGGATGAAAAATTGGGACCGCCAAAAAATTTGTACTAATAAATTGAATGGTACCACCGTGCTCAGCTCGTCGTCCTGATGCTGATGGGCTAGATCACAAATAAGCGCTCCGGAAGATCTCAGATTTTTTTTTTTTTTTTTGGAAAACTCCTAACGGAGTTTTACTCCTTCTTCATCAATACTGCAGTCGCCAAATCCTCAAAATGTCAATGCTGCCAAAAGTCCTGCGAAAAGTATACCTCGGTACAGGAACCCTTCACAACAACTCCGATCTGGTGGATCTGATAGATCTGGATGTGGAACAACTGCTGCTGCAGATCTGATGTCTACTGCTGCGGATCTGATGTCTGCTGCTGCGGATCTGAATGGTGGAACAACTGCTGCTGCAGATCTGATGTGTGATCCCCGATAGAAAAAGGAATTATGGTCTAGAGGAGTGTCAGGTGCTACAGATCGCAATATACATAAGGGTTTGACAGTAGTACTCGGCCCAATGTTTCAGGGCTCTAACTAAGGAGGATCGACCGTACCCTTAGCCGTACAACCTGACTACCCTATCGTACGGGCGAGTAATCTCTCCAAGTGCTGTTCTCGGTGTACTGTAGCCACAAGACGGCCGAAGGTTTATCTATGGCGAGGTTTCAAGGGAGCCTAGGGGGCTTCCTATATACCCAGAGGGTACGTGGAAGACAGTCCGTGCGCGGTTCTGTCTAATGCGCTACTACTCGCAGGGGTACCCACAGGGGTTACAAGGGAGTCCAACAGACGTGACCACCTCTTGTATTTCTTGCGTGCATGCCTCCCCAAATCCGCAGGTTTATGCGCTTAACGACAGATCCCGTGGTTTAAAGACGCCGGAACACGTCTCTAGCCAAAAAAAAAATTTGCTAAAAATTGGAGATCCCACCGAGCCCTGGAAAGTGCTCTGATACCACTTGTTATGCTCTTAACCTGCAAAATAATACCCAGATACAGAATATGCACAGAAAAGATACCCAGAACATAGAATATGCGAAGAAAAGATACCCAGAACATAGAATAGCAATGATTTTATTATTCAAAGAGCAATGTTCACATGCCTCTTCGAGGGGGCAACCTCCAATAGAGCAGAGCTCGATTACAAAATAAGACACGATGCTCCTCGCAGGGAGTCTCTATCCTTTATTTATGACTCATACATGCAATGCCACGGGTCAATACCGTGAGTTTTATTAATACCATCTATCTAATACTACGACTACGGCCCATTTGCAACTAACTGTGGTCCCGTCATTAATTTCGGGTTAAACACTTACAAAATATATGGGCTTTATTGACTCTTTGACTATGACGTGATCCCAAGACATAAGTAAGGGGGTTAGGGTGGGACCCTAACAGCTTGGGTGCACAGGATAAGCGAGTTGCATGGATTTTAATTGAAAAGGATTATAGAGGGGGGTTTTCAGATCATATTGAATTAAGCTGGGGAGACACCCATCTGGTTCAGAGGCTAGACTTCTGGGGGGTTATATTTTGGTCTCTAAACTTCCATTATACAAGACATATTTTGGTGCAATGTCCATGGCGGCTGGGTGGCAGACTTATCGCACACCAATGACATTGTCACAGTGAGTTGGAAAAAAATGAGGTTCAACATTCTAATTCTCCACGTAGCTAGAATGAAATCCCTTCCCACATGTGTGGTTCTCTACGCACATCAGGTATTTTGAATCTCCTTTATACTGTACATCATTCTTCTCATCAGTTAGCGAAACCAAATGACTTTGCTCCTATCAATATTCCTTCATCCCCCTGGTCTATTGATGGGTCTGACGTTCCCTCGACTGATGCCACCTCACCTCCCCCTATGGATAGGATCACTCCCCCTCCCCGTGACTTTTCCACCTTCGCATCCTGCATATTGACCTCTGACATCATTTGACATTCCCTCTTCCTCGCACATTATGTATTTCCCTGCGTCATCACCTTCACGTGTCTCACCCCATTCCCCAGCATCTGGAACCCATCCTACATCGCCTAATTCTCCACTTATTTCACCCACCAACTTTGCGGATAGTGATATTGACTTTCTTCTCCAAAAGAATACTCTGGATCTTTGAACCCTCACTATCCACAAGCCACCTAGCACTTCACCTCCCCATATCAATCCCTCCTCTGTTGGGAATATCACTGTTCGCCGCAAACACAACCGTGATAGCAGACATTTTCAAGATCACCCTCAACCTTTCCCTTTTAGTCTAGCTGATGCTCATACCTTCATTGATGTTCTTATCGCTGGTTCTACCCCTCCTCAGGCCCTTGGAGCACGGATGCCTGCCCATGGTTTATCATGACTTTCATCCTCTCTCTGAATATTCGGGGTCTGGGGGCCACTCCTAAATATCTGGCCCTCATGGAGCTCTTCTCTTCTCTTCGTCCATATATTATTCTATTACAAGAAACTATGCATTCGGTTCCATAGGTGATTGAGTACTTCAGGAAGATGCTTCCTGATTGGCACATGGTGGCCACTGACGTTGTTGGCCTCTCTAGGGGGCTGGTGGCTATTTGGGATCCTCGATGGGTTAAAGTGAAGGCATTTTCATGATTTGCTGGAATTTTCCTTTCTGGTCACATATGTGGCCTAAAGGGTAGAATTCACATACTAAATGTATATGCTTCATACAGAGATCTTGCTATCTTCTGGGATAACCTAATTGCGTCAGAGATATTGGATCTTGCTTCTCTTATCATTGCAGGGTATCTTAATTGTACAATTGGATTGAATGAGGTATGGGGGAGATCTAGAAAGGTGGGCGATTTGGCTGATCAAATCAAAGATATCATTATTGACCACAATCTTGTTGATATATGCCCTTCCATGATTATTCCAACTTGGGATAATGGTAGGACAGAGGTTGGATATGTTGCTAAGTGGTTGGATCACTTTCTTCTGCATGAACAACTAGTTGAGTGGTTTGGGATGGTACATTATGAGGTGGTGTGTAATCATATCTCCGATCATCGGCCCATTTCCCTTCACT
Organism: Pinus tabuliformis; assembly: GCA_031772625.1. Lineage (NCBI taxonomy): Eukaryota > Viridiplantae > Streptophyta > Pinopsida > Pinales > Pinaceae > Pinus > Pinus tabuliformis. The sequence continues at coordinate 51,585,808 of CM062814.1, read as the reverse complement.
GGGGGGGGGGGATTTCAGATGCAGGAAGCCTTTTAAGTTTAATCGGGTATGCCTTGAGGACCCAGATTTTAATAGCCTTGTGCAGGAAGTATGGAATCATGATGGGATTCAAAACTCTTCCCCCATGATGTATATTAAGGAAAATCTAAGGGCCCTTTGGATGGAGGTCAAGGCATGGGAGAAAAGAAAACATAGGAAAATGAACAAAGAGCTAGCTAACATTTTACAAGAACTACATGAAATGCGCCCCCACTTACTTGAGCATAACTTTCTAGTTGATATAAAAAATTGCATACATGCCCTGGAACTCAAAAAGAAACATCTTCTACTTATCAAAGAGACTACTTGGCGTTTAAAGAGCAGGGCCATTTGGATATGGGAAGGGGACATGAATACTAAATTTTTTCACAAATTTGCAAATAATAGGAGGAAGCTTAACTCCATATGAGAGCTTATTGATGCGGTCGACTCAAAGGCTCAGACGTAGTGGGACATTTGCAGTGCTGCTGTTCTCCACTTTCAGAAAGCTTATTGTCAAAGGGAATTGGATTGTCCAGAGGATCAGATCTAGGGGGTGGAATTATTTCCAACCATGTTTGATGAGATTGCAAACTCGGATCTCTATAAATTTGTTTCGGAGGAGGAAATTATGGGAGTGCTTAAATCCTTCAAGGGGGATAAGAGTCCAGGTCCTGATGGGTGGACAGTGGAAATCTTTACACATTTTTTCGATCTCATAAAACAAGACCTTATTGACATGGTAGAGGAATCATGGTCCATGGGCTTTATTCACCAACATATCAACTCTACATATATCACTCTTATTCTGAAAAGGACTCCCTCTTCCACCTTCTCGGAATACAGACCTATCTCTCTTTGTAATCTTATCTACAATATTATCTCAAAAACCATTGCTAATAGGATGAGGCATACTCTGTCTAAGTATATATCTCCTCAACAGTTCAACTTCCTACAAAATAGACAAATACATGATGCAATGACGACAGCCCAGGAATGTATGCACTCGATCCATTCTAAAAAATTAAATTCTACTATTATGAAGGTTGATTTAAAAAAGGCATTTAATTGTCTTGATTAGGGCTACCTGAGGTTGGTACTCCACAAAATTGGAATACAAGCAAGGTCTGCTGAGTGGATAATGGCCTGTGTTACAAATGTCCATTATGTTCTTATTATTAATGGTTACCCTACGAAATTCTTTAAGGCTGGGAGGGGTCTTAGACAAGGTTTCTCACTATCTCCTCTTCTATTCATTTTGGCTATGGATGGGCTGAGTCTTCATATACAAAAAGTTGTGGCAGAGGGTCAGTTTCAAGCACTGCACATGGGGCGGGACATCTATATCTCACATAGTTTTTTTGTTGACGATGTGCTCATCATGGGGATTCTCAACAGGTTTGCATGGTTTCATCTTTTTAATATTTTTTCTAAGTTTGGGAATGCTTATGGATTTCTCATGAATCTTCATTAGTCAATTTTATTCCATGGCATATGTGATATGGAGGTTATTGCTTACATACAAAGACTAGTTGGAGTGGCTTCCGATTTATTGTTGGGGGGTATGAAATATCTTGGATTTCATATCAAGCCTTGTAGTTATAAGGTCAACGACTGGGTGTGCTTATGGATCGATTCTATAAAAAAAAATTGGTAGGGAATTCAGATGCTTATCTATGGAGGGTCGCATCACTTTGACCCATGCAGTGATCATGCAGTTGGGAGTGTACTGGGGACACTTATATCAACTACCTCTCTCCATTATTAAAAGACTCAATGGGATCATGGAAAAATTCATCTGGTCCGGTATGATAAATAAGAACAAATACCATCTTGTCAAGCTAGACCACCTCTCACTTCCAAAGCGTATGGGTGGATGGGGAATTCTGAATTTGAGGAGATTTGGTCGGGCATTATTACTTAAATCATTGTGGAGAGGGATATTTGGGGATGGAACCTAGGACATGATCATTAGACATAAGTATTTGAAGGATCTCGATTTTACTATCTAGATACATAGAGGGTGTATCGAGATCACATCGGGCTCAACAATTTGGCTCAGCTTTACTAAAATTCGCAAATGTTTTCTACAAAAAATTTCCTAAGAATTAGGTTCTGGGCACCACATTATCATTGGTTTGGATCAAATTCTTGGGATTGAAGTAGCCTATAATATATCTGATGGTTTTATACACTGTTTAAATTACCACGACATCTTTTTCTAGCAACAGGTCATATCGGCATGGCAAGGAAGATGTCTTATTTGGAAAAAGGCATGGAAACTAGGTTTGGATGGGTAGATGGCGAGGGAATGGGATTTGATTAGAACTGGCATGCAGCTCGTTGGAGTATGTCAAGAAGTTGATAGGGACAAGATTGCCTAGATAGGAAAAATGAAGGAGGGGGAGTTATGGTGGCTGATATATATTTCACACTCTGCCGTCAAGAGATACAACACTCTAAGGTATGTTGGTTCTTTAATTTCTTGAAATCCAAAATCCCCATTAATATTATCCTTTTCCTTTGGATGGTTTGGAAGAATAAAAATCTAACATGGGAAAACCTCTAGAAGAAGATTTGGTATGGGTTGGGGATATGTGTACTTTTTAGGGAAGCGGAGGAGAGAAATTTCCACAAATTCTTAAAATGTCTGAAGATTGTACATCTCTAGCACAAACTTGCTAGTTATATTGGTTTCCTGTATAATCAATTTGATTGTATTACTGATTGCTTGAGGTGGTGGAGCAATCAAAATACTACATGGCGTAACATCCCCCTTATTCTCTTTTGGGAGATCTGGAGATGGAGAAACAATATCATTTTTAAAAATTTCAGAGAAAATGTTATGCAGGTGTTGGAGCTCATTATCAAATGGTTCTCTATTGGTACACAACAGGGCATGGGGCCTAAGAAAATCAACCATAAACCAACTGGCCCGAGGATGGTCTACCCGGCTGGCTTCTTTGATGGAGCATCACAAAGGAATAGGTGTGGATGTGGTTTCTTGATTGCTTTATCTCAGGAACAGGAATTTTGGGTTCACTGGGGTGCTGGCAGTAACATGAACACGAGGGTAGAAGCCATGGCACTTTGGGGACTTCTCTAGTTCACTAGATATCTGAACATCCCTACAATTCACATTTTTGGGGACTCTAAGATTATCATCGACTATGTCCTGGGATGTGCAAAAATTTATCAACCCACGCTCCATGGTTGGCTATATCAAATTGAGCAACTTTGGGCCTCTTTTAAGGACTCAACGATTGAGCACATTGGAAGGGACTTTAATCAAAACGCGGATATACTTTCTAAGAGGGGGTTAGTGGATGAGTTGGATGGGATGCACATTGAGATCAAGATGGAGGAAAACATCATGGACGTTGGGGTGCTTCCACTACCAGGATAACTACTACATTCTCCGGAAATATACATATTCTAATACTAGTGGATTATCTTCAGAAGTTATTTATGTTGACAAAGACTTTTTTTGTGTTTTGTTTTTTTGTATATCTTTCTCCCACATTATTAGAAATATGGATTGGTGATATTATATCTTTTTTCTATGTATGCACTGTATTATAAGTACATACCACTATGCATAAGAGACATATATTTGATAATGATGGCACTCTCCATGTTTTGTCGAGTCAGAATGGACTCGATTCTAGTTTGTATTGTATCTAATGTAATATGTTGGTATCTGTATATACCATCCTTATACAACATGTACAACATATATATTGGAATATGAATATATTTCTTTTTTCATACTGAAAAAATTTATCGAAGGAATAATTGTTTGCATAAAAAAATCATCTAATCATTATCAGAAGGAAGGACGTTGAAGTTTCATGACAATCTTGGTAGAATTAACTTCATAATACGTTTATTATGTTGTTTCTTGCTCAATTTTTTTATATGTGATGCTAATGGCTTGGTGCCTTAGGTTTTAGTCATGAACTCACATTATTAACTGCAATTATATATTGATGAATTATTAATTTATGTTCTATGTGATCAACAAAATATGATCTGGTTCGAATTTAGGGATGTCGCTAAATGATTGAATGAGTGATCAGAAGTAAGTTCAAGAAGTGATTCACAACATGTTTTGAAGTTTGTGGTGTTGTCGTTCTATATTTTTGAGGTTGAGGGAGTAAACACATAGGACAACATCAAAACCACTTTGGAAGCTGGGATCTAGCCCTGCTAGCTTTAGAGAGGGATCTCTCTGTTTAATTTAGCTTTGTTTTATGGATAAATTTTAGGTTGGCTATCACTGTACTTTTTTTTGTTTTGTTTGATTGGTTTGGTTCATTTGAGTGTTATAATTCCATTGGGTTATGGAGTCTATAAATAAAACTGGATTTTGCATCAATTTTTAGAGGAGTTCTCACAGGGCAAGCTAGGTTGCACTAACTGGATCTTTTTAGAAATTAAATGGATGGTGGGATAGCAGAAGTGTAAGGTTTAGTAGAGATCAAGGCACTAGTAGAAAATGGTGAAATTAGTGACTAGGTGACTAAAAAAGTTAGTCACCACAACCTTTCCAAGTGAAATACTAGCACAAATTAGCAATATTAAGAGACTCAACTAAAAACGACTAACATAAATGACTATTTTAGTCACCAGTTAAAATATACGACTAGCTAATAAGTAATACTACTAAAAATGACTAACATAAATGACTAATTTAGTCTAGGAAAAAAAATATGACTACCTAACAAAAACTACAATAATATGAAGTAGTCGTTTATGTTAGTCATTTTAATTGCGTCACTTCAATAATCTAAAATTACAAGTCATAGGGGATTCAAAGGTTGTTTTAGATTGGGTGAAAGGTTATACTTCCTTGTACACTTCTTTATTGGATCAAAGGATCATGAGATCCATAATTTGGAAAAGTTGAAATAGACTTAGCATAAATTTACTCAACGATATAAAATGCTGCTTGTAAATGATATTGTATTAAAAAGTATAGGTCATCTTAATCAAGATCAAAATCCAGCCGTTTAAAACCAAAATCATGAAGTACCAAGACTTAGCCACTCGGGTACATAACAATCAATATCAATAAACAGTGTTTGGGCCATCGGGCCTAGATCCCAATTAAAACATAAAACTAGGCACATCAGTCCACCAGGAGCCAACAAAAATCTAGCCTGAGGCAGTGGCATTCACAAACTTTAAGGACTTGTCAAATCTGCCATAGGCCTCTAATTAAATCACTCCATCATTAATTCTACCTATACTAATCGATCATGAAAATGATGTTGACATCCCTTGAGACTTGTCTATTACCTGCAAATTTCATACGGATAGTAATCTATCATTGAAAGCAATCTCGTTGTTCAATAAGGACAACCAATATATACTGTGCCATTATCCATTAATGTGTGGGGCTCGTTGGATAATGTACTTGCTTAAATCCAACATTGCATATACTTCCCCTGGGCATTAATGGATCAATGGCATAGTATATATTGGTAGCCTTTAACAAGTGGTCCAAGCCCACAAATCGGTAATGAGCCAATTAACATGGGACAAAACAAGTTGAAGGTGTAAGATAACATGTTTCCCCCATCACTACTGCTATCGACAATGGTATGATGACTAAAATTTAGGGCACACCTGTGAAAAAATTTATCCTCTAATATGCCATAGACTTCCATTCCATTCTCCAGAAAAGTAGTATAGTATAGAGCTATCACCCAACCACAGATAGATAAATGGATAAAGATACTGTTAATTTTAGATAACAATGGTATGTTCTATGCTTAGCACAATTTACTTCAATGTTCCTTTAGCAGCCCAGTGACAATTTCCAATAATTTCCAGTAGCAACCACATTAACTTAATCACATTGACAATAAATGCAGATAGAACATAAAATCATATGCAAAAAACAAGCCAAGACAAGAGGACACTAGATTTGGCGGATGCTAGGGAAAAACCCCAATGTGGGGAAAACCCTTTGATCAAATATTCTTATTATTATTCAATAGTTCAACAGAGAGAGAGAGAGAGAGTACAAAAATCAAATTCACTTGCCCAATACACTGTCAAATCAACCCTGTAAAATTCTGCAGTCAACTGCAGTCGATTTCATCCCTAACCAGAAAGTCAACGCTAGTCAAAACAACAACAACATTTCACCAATGCAGCTCGGTCCTCCTTGGTCAAACTTGGCCTGAAGAGGAGGTCAAATGCTGCCCAAAACAACTCAGTCCAACTTGGTCAAAGGAGAGAGAAAATCTGTTGTGATTTTCTGCGGTCAAAATAGAAGTCAACTTGAAGTCAACGATGGTCAAACTGTCTCAAACACCTCGATTTCTATGCCAATAAATGTGGCCTCAAGAGATCAAAATTATGCCTCAGAGAACACAGTCAAACTTGGTTAATGAAGCCTTGGTCAACGCTGTCCTGAAACTCTGAAATTCGGCCTGCAATTTGACCCAGAAATTCATCCTTCCATCCACATGTGTGAGAGAGAGAGAGTTGATCTTCAAGTTGTACGAACCAATCAAATTTGGAGAGAGGAGAAATGATGAGTGATATGATGTCCAAATGAGGAGAGAGGTCACTCCTATTTATACAATTCGAAGAGGGTGAAAGGACACATCTATTGGGCTTCATGAGCCTACATTAAGCTGAGGTCGACCTTAACAATTTGTGCATGAGAGAATAAATTCAAAATTCCACTTCTGCTTGTCCGAATGAGATGATCTTTATATCAAACTTGGACATGTTGAAAAGAGGAATCCAATGCAATAATCATCTCCATCATATGAGCTGTCCCAAAGTGGAATTTGGCCCTAGTTGCCAATTTTAACTCTCCCTCTCAACTAGGGAGAATTCCACCTGCCAATCCATCTGTCATCATCATGCCATCCTGTCATCATGTACCATCTATGTCATCACTTCTCTGCTCTACTGAACCATGAAGTAATAATGAAGAAGAAGTGATCGAGAATGAGTCACAAGACCTTACCACTCTCCACTGACAAAATTTAGTCCATGATCCCAAATCAAGTTGTTGAACACCATGCATCCTAGTCATAGGGAGTACGGTAGTACACGATGCGTCCATCAGTAGTGCTATGGTCCCTAACCACTTTTTCCAAATCATTGGCCAGATGAGATGCACTTCCCATGAATCCCATACTCCATGGGTAAGATGTATGTTGGGGCATTGGCAGGAGAAGGTGAAACACTCATCCTGCTCATATGCCATCGGAGAAGGTGAACCACTCATCCTATGCATATGTCAATCGTAGGGGAAGGTGAACCACTCACCCTACACACATGTCAACCATCATGGGTTATCACAGGGGAAGGTGAACCACTCACCCTACACACATGTCAACCATCATGGGGTATCACAGGGGAAGGTGAACCACTCACCGTGTACATAGCGCACCACTAGGGGAAGGTGAAACACTCACCCTATGGTCGCTCATAGCTCCAAGAAGTACCCCAAGCCCTTAGGAGCTCCTAGAGCTCAGTGTCCAACTCATACGGTACCCTCATAGGGGGTCTTTCCATGAATCCAAGTCTCTCTAGGAAGGTTAATAATTTGACCTTCCCCAAGGGCTTTGTGAGAATCTCTGCAACCTGCTCATCTGTCCTGATGTGTTGGAGCCTTATTGCTCCCCGATGTACCCTATCCCAGATAAAGTGGTACCTGATATCAATGTGCTTGGAGTGGTCGTGGAACACGAGATTCTCTGAAAGGCAAATCACACTCTGGTTGTCGCAGAAGATCATGGTGGTATCCATCACGTGCTCAAATAGCTCATTGAAGAGCCTCCTCAACCAAACAAATTCACAACAAGCCATACTCGCAGTAATGTATTTGGCCTTGGCGGTACTTAAAGCAACCAATTTCTGCTTCTTTCTCATCCAAGATATTGAAGCAGACCCCAAAGAGAAGCAACACCCATATGTGCTCTTACGATCCACCACACTGCCAGCCCAATTAGCATCTGTATATCCATGTAACCTCAAATTCTTGACAATGTATCTCAGTCCATAGTGGATTGTGCCCCAAAGATATCTCAAGAGAATCTTGGCAACAATCCAATGAATGTGATGAGGCTCGACCATAAATTAACTCAACGTATTCACAATGAAGCATATGTCAGGACATGAGTTTACCAAGAACATCAGAGCCCCCACAAGTTGACGATACATAGAAGGGTTCGCTAATTTGGGCCCAACAACACTTCCACATAGCTTCTTGAAGTTGAGTTCCATCGGAGTATATACGAACTTGCAATCCACCATCCCACATCTCTCAAGCAACTTCACAATATATTTTCCTTGAGAAAGGAAAACCTCACCTAGCTTTTGCCAGACCTCTAGCCCTAGGAAGTAGTGCATCATTCCTAGGTCCTTCATCTCGAATTTGGAAGCCAACTCCCTGTTGCATTGATGAATGAGAGGATCATCACCTGTCAAAAAGAGATCATCCACATAAGGGACCAGAATGAGAGGCCTATCCTTTTCAACCTTGAAGTATAGGTTCAGTATAGCATCACTCCATGTAAATCCTAGCTTCATAAGATAGCTATCAATCCTCTCATACCAAACCCTAGGGGTTTGCTTCAACCCATAGAGGGATTTATTCAACCTGCATACATGTGACTTACGATCTTGAAATTCCAACCCCTCGGTTTGTTCTACATAGACTTCCTCTTTAAGTGAGCCATGCAAGAAAGCAGTTTTGACATCCATTTGGTGTAGGCTCCAACCTTGCAAGGCAGCAAGGGCTATGATCGAACAGATGGTGGTATATTGGGAAACTGGTGCAAATATCTCATCATAGTCTACTCCTTCCTTTTGAGAGAAGCCTCGAGCAACGAATCTGGCCTTGAACTTTTCAGCACTCCCATCAGCTCCATGTTTGATTTTGTAAAGCCATTTTGAAGTGACTAGAGACTTATCCTTGGGTCTGGGAACCATATCCCAGACATCATTCTTCATGATTGATTCATATTCCTCATTCATCTTATCCTTCCATACTTGGTGTTTCACAGCTTCTTCGAATGTACATGGCTCACATTGTACAATGGTACTCATGGCAGCTAAGTACCTTTGGTACCTGTTTGACTTCTTGCTTTCACGAAATGTGACCCTTGGTGCAATATGTTTCTCAACATCTTCAAGAGTATATTTGAACCACAAAGGTCTTTTTCTCAAAGTAGAGGGCTCACTAGGAGGTGGATCAATGGGATCCATCAGACCTTCAACATCGGGCATCAGGTCATCAGTCAGAGGTTCATCCTATTTTCCTACATCATCATCATTGTCCTTCCTAGGGATAGGAAGATCTTAGACTTTCCTAAGGGCATAATCTTCATCGAAAGTGACATCATGACTTATTTCCACTTCTCTTTGACCATGCACATAGATTCTATATTCCTTTGAAGTTTCACTATATCCTACAAATGTTCCTTTCTTCCCAGATGCATCTAGCTTGTTTCTTTTCTCTTTTGATGCATGAAAATATACAGGACAACCAAAAATTCTAAAATGAGAAACATCAGGTTTCTTACTGGTAAAAAATTCTTCGAGCATCTTGAAGTCCAATGCTTGGTGCGACCATCTATTTTGAACATACACAACGGTGTTGGCAACTTCTCCCCATAAGAACTTCGGTAGGCCTTGGTCATGAAGCATGGCATGGGTGGCTTTTATGATAGTTCGATTCTTCCTTTCGACAACTCCATTTTTCTCAGGAGTATATATAGTAGTGGTCTCCCTCTTAATGCAAACTTCTCTACAATAGTCATTGAATTCATTTGACTCATATTCGGTTCCATTATCAGCCCTCAATATTTTGATCTTCTTCCCTGTTTGATTCTCGACCAAGGTTTTGAAAGAGCAGAACCATTTGAACACTTCATCCTTCTTCTTCAAGAAATAGATCCATGTTTTGCGAGAGAAGTCATCCACAAAAATTACATAGTACAAATATCCACCCAAAGATGTTACGGGAAACATACTTGATAGATCAGAATGGACCAATTGAAGAATATCGGTAGTTTGACTTTGACTTGAGGGGAATGGTCCCCTTGTGTGTTTTCCAGTTGCACAACCCTGACACACACCTTCATGATCTAAGTTGAATTCGGGCATACCTGTGACCATCTTCCTTACATCAGGTAAGGCTTTGTAATGAAGGTGAGCAAATCTTCGGTGCCATAATTCGGATTGAAGAGAAGTATCACAAGACATTGCTCCCAACGGACTTCCTCCAACTTGATAAAGACCTTCAACTCTAAATCCAAGAGTGAATGCATCTTTCAGGTTTGTTTACCAAACACGGAAATTCTTATCAACGAATGATCCATCGACATAGGGGTCTTGGCTCATTTTTCTTTATGAGTTGAGTTACAGTTGAGTCTAGAACAATAGGAGAACTAAGCTTCTTCTTTTCTAGGCTTTGAGAGGAAGAGAAGCTCAGAAGTTCAACAAAGAGATATAAGAAAGAAATGTCAACATACTACCCAAGGCCATGACTGATCATAACTTTGATAAAAATTTCCATACTTCAATAGCTTGCCAAAATACCACAATTATTTCAGGGCTTGCAAGAATGCCATGCATATACCAATAATGACTGAATTTATGTATATATGTTGATTGTTGATGCCAATATTGCTCTGTCTACAAATATGATTTCATTCACATACTGCAGAAACCATGTCAATATGTATACACAATACCATAATGTCTTCTTATAATTAGAGTATCTATTCTATGCATACAATGCAGATCATCTTACACGGCTGAGATGACATCCATACCATATGCAATACTCAGATCTGAAACCATACACTGATTTCTATATGGTTTTTTCATACCAAAACGTTGCCTGCTCTTTACATATATCGCTGGAGACATACTTTCAGTGCCAATGTGCCGAGAATGAAAAATTACATATGCGATGAGCCAAAAGAGGTACGATGGATTCAGAACCATGCGAGGTGCCTAACAGTGATAGGATGTGCCAAACCATACATCTGAAATGTAAGTTATAGGATCGAGCCAATAGAGTGAAGTCATATACAAGGAGATCAGGTTACCTGTATGATGATATATACAAAAGGGACTGTGCTAAATGAGATTGAGCGATACTATTTATAGAGGGATCGTGCCAACTATAAGATGCCATATAAAACATGGATATTATGCTGAGACAAAGATGTTGAGTGAAAGCAGGACCTCTGACATGTAGGAATAGCGATACTTCTGTGTAGATGAGATCTATGAAAAATTGCAGAGGGAAAGGTATAGTCAAAAATCTCAGATCCAATACCTGTCAGCGAAGTCTCTCAGATCAATGGGAGGATCTCAGAGGGAGATATCTCCTGGGCTATTCTTTTGGGAAAAAATTACCATACTCTAGCTATATGTCTGATGTTTCGGTCCTAAAAAAAAAGTATTATAACACTTCAAACAAGGCACCACAGTGGTTCAGAAATCATAGAAGATTTTGTTTTTTAAGACATAATATCCTTCCACAAGTAAATGCACAAAGGAGACTCCAAACTCAGTTAAAAATAGAGTGAATTTATCCTCCAAAATGAGCACATAACTACTGTAATGAACTCTCTGATTAGGTTTTCGGCTTAGTCATAGATATCATAGTGATTATGCCCAGAATTTGATTTAATGCCACAAGGAGCTCGGTCCAGGTAGTGCTTCTATCTTTTGATGTGATGAAACCATCTTAGTGATTGTGTTTTCTCTTACTTGGGCTCATCCTCACCTGAGCTCTGATACCATGCTAATTTTAGGTTAACATGTTCTTTGCTTAGGACAGTTACTTTAGAGATCCATATTAGCCCGATTTTCCATTAGCAGTCACATAAGACATCATTATAATGACAGTAACTGAAGAAAAAACACAGACGAAAGATGCAGAAGACATTCCAAGAAAATAGTACACAAGGATATGGCACAAGCCAGGGAAAAACCCCAAGATGAGAAAAACCCTTTATTAATTAATCTTATTATTAATATCAAATGTTCAACAGAGAGAGAAAGTACAATAATTTAACATCAAAATGACTGGCCAATTTGAAGATCCAATATGATTGCCCTTGGAAAAGTGATTAGCCCAAAACTGCAATATCATCATTTTGTCAACATTAGTCAACTAAGATCTAGTTAGGGTTTCTTACAGTCCACTATTGTTCCATTCAATTGATCAAGAAACCCTCCTTTCAACTACAACTTTCCTTGGAAAGCAAGAGGTTGTCCATCATTGGCCCTTAGAACTTATATGAACCCAAGATAGGCTTCCTGGCCACTTTGTCTAACCTGGTGCATGCCTATGGACCTACCTAGAGTAATGGCTCTGAAGTGCGCACATAGAAAGGGAGAAATTATTCCTTAAATTTACCATAGATCAGCTCGAAGTCAATACCCAAACATGACCTAAATTTATGAGGTTTAATTCAGACCTGTAATGATAGGATTACTGATACAAGTTGCCCTCAGATTTCATCTAGTCCTGCGGCTATATATTTGAGGAATCTTGGCCCTAGTTGCTGAAGAAGAAACCCAAAAAAGACAACCCTTCATCCTCCTCAAGAGCTCGGATACCTTAGATATAAATTGGAGCCCTTTGATGTATCGAATGAGGTTGAAGGCACCTCTATATAGACAAATTTTTGAGGGTCAAAAGACATGACCATTGGGCTTTATGATGATGAGGCCGACCTTGACAATTTGCACATGGGTGGGCATAAATTCAAAAACACACTTTTTCTTGTCCAAATTTGATGATCTTTAGGTCAATTTTGGTCCTCTCGAAAAGAGGAGTTCAATGCAATAATCATCTCCAATAGATGAGCTTTCCAATGGTGGAATTTGGCCCTACTTTCCAATTTTAATAGATCTCAATGAACCGAGCTTTAAAAAAATACATAAAATAATTAATTTTTAATGAAAAAACTATTTTTAAGATTTAAAACCATGATTCCAAACCAATAAAGAAAAAATATGCAAATTTTTCTCATCTATATACCATGCAAAGGTGAATATATCAAAAGGGAACTGAGTGCACTACATATCAACAACAAAATACATAATCAATGAGGCTCTAAATGACCTTTAGAGTCCAAAAACAATGCTACAAGCTATGGGGCCACTAACCTACTACAAGTCTACATATCAGTGATCAACATGATCACTCCTCATCATGATCAAACTCATCACCACTACTAGACATGGGAGCATCAACATGAGCTACATAAATAATTTGGCTTAGAGTTTGAGGGCTCCTAAGACTCCTCTGCAACCTCAGTAGTAGTAGCAGCAAAACTAGACATAAAAACTACAAATCACTGATCAACATGACCACTCGTGAAACTCATCATTGATTCAACGCTACTAGAAATGGGATTATCAACAAGAGATACATAAACATCATCTAGCTCAAAGTCTTCAGACTTGGATTGCTCAACCTTTTAACATGCCTAACCAATGATTTTGGTTTGAGTGAAGGGTTCATCCCCTCAACCTTATAATGTGGTAGAAAAAACTTAGCATGCCTAACCAATTATTTTCCTTTGAGTGAAGGGTACATTTTTGTTAGGGCCATGGTAGAGGAGTTCAAAAATCAATACCACCAACATCAACGAAGTTCAACAATCAATGCCACCAACATCATCTTGCTCAACCTTGGCAGTTATTTTTAGCAAGACCTATTTCTTGACAATTGAAGTGTGCAGTTCTGGTCGTGCTCTCATCTCAGCTCATATTTGGTTTGGCATCAAAACTTGAATATTGGTTCCTTTGTTGCTAGTATATGTCCAGGCTCAGAAAATTTCTATTACAGAAAGGATTGCCTGCTTTCTTTTCCACTGTTTGTTGTTCTCTTGTACCCTTGTGGGGCTTGACAAACACCAACATTGTCAAGATTATTCTGTCAGGGGATTCCTCCCTTATCATGGATATTAATAATATGTCTAGTGGTGATATTGATTTTTTGAAAATTTTATTTTCTTGTATTGAACTCACATTCAATCTGTTCATGCCTTCCTGTACTTAGTAGTAGTCTCTGAAGGCTCATGGGTGTTTTAATCCACAAATCACTAATCAACATGACCAGTCATGAAACACATCATTGATTCAACACTACTAAAAATGGGATCATCAACAAGAGATACATAAACATCATCTAGATCAAAGTCTTCAGACTTGGATTGCTCAACCTTTTAACATGCCTAACTAATGATTTTGGTTTGAGTGAAGGGTTCATCCCCTCAACCTTATAATGTGGTATAAAAAACCTAGCATGCCTAACCAATTATTTTCCTTCGAGTGAAGGGTACATTTTTGTTAGGTCCATGGTAGAGGAGTTCAACAATCAATACCACCAACATCAATGAAGTTCAACAATCAATGCCACCAACATCATCTTGCTCAACCTTGGCAGTATCTTTAGCAAGACCTGTTTCTTGACAATTGAAGTGTGCAGTTCTAGTCATGCTCTCATCTCAGCTCATATTCGATTTGGCATCAAAACTTGAAGATTGGTTCTTTTGTTGCTAGTATATGTCTAGGCTCAGAAAAGTTCTATTGCAGAAAGGATTGGCTGCTTTCTTTTCCACTATTTTTTGTTCTCTTGTACCCTTGTGGGGCTTGACAAACACCAACATTGTCAAGATTATTTTGTAAGGGGACTCCTCCCTTATCATGGATATTAATAATATGTCCAGTGGTGATATTGAATTTTTGAAATTTTCTTTTCTCGTATTGAACTCACATTCAATCTATTCATGCTTTCCTGTACTTAGGAGTAGTCTCTGAAGGCTCAACAGAGATGGATCAGTCTACTGAGGTCTAGAGAGATCTTCTTTGATGTGTCTTCTGCTCATATATCTATAAGAAAAAAGTCAAAGAAACATCAATATGCTATTTCAACATTGTCCAGACACTTTTTGTTGTTTTGGATGATAGTTTCATTGAATTTCTTATGGAATGGCCCTTCTCCAACAAATCAGAGAGGAATTTATTGAGAGCATTAAAGGAATGGAACACTGGTGGTGGCTTAACATTCCATCAACCTCACTAGTGAATTTCCATCCTGTTGGCTAGTATCAAATGCTTTTTAAGTGGACAAAGTACTTCAATCTATGACTGTGTTCTATCATTTGATATAATTTCAGTTAGAATATGAGCTGTAAAACCATGAACTATGTTGTCATATTTATGGTACTAGATTGATTGCAACTTCTTTATAGAATCAAGTGGTGGTACAATATCATTGTAGGGAAATTTGGGTTGGGAAGAATGGATAGCTACCATATATATGCTTTTAAGGTCCATGCTTCACCATACAAACACAATTCAACAGCAAAACATTGCCACTTAATGTGATTCTTGCCACCAAGATCAAGAAGTGCATATGGTATTGGGAAATGGTACATGTTTAAAAATGTCACTTACAAATTTCTAGGAAACTGGGAAATGGCATGACACAATAATTAATGTGTAAATGAAAAGCTATTATAAATGCATTGCAAAGTAACTAGTCTGACATAGGAGTGTAGGAATAAGATTTTTTTTGAAAACAGTACAAATACAATTGCCCAGATTTACTATGGGAACAAGTTTTGAATCAACTTTTGTATTACAAAAGCCTCCACATATATTGTGAGGACTTATCCAACATGTTAAGTTTTGGAGCCACAACCTAAAATATTGTGGATTTCTAGGACTCTTCTCAGGATTGAGTAGATATAGGCATTGATATTGTCTTGATAGAAAGCTATTTTTGTAGTATAGCACATGAAAGTCCATCAGGGCATAAATAATCTAGGCTTATTTGATTGAGCATATATATGGATGATCATCAGTAACTCCAAGTTGCCATTAATTTGGACATATACTTTTGGCACCCTGACATTATGTTTGACATTTTCCTATGTGACATTATGTTTGACATCTTCCACTTCTTTTGTTGCCACTTTGCTATTTGCTAATACTCCAAGGATGGACTTAATAAGATCCCCTTCTTCATTGTCTGATGGTTTTCTGCTGTAAGCAATCTGGACATAACCAGTCCAGGATAGATTAGATTCCTTAGTCTCCAATTTTTTATGTATTGACCTTTTGATCACAGGGACAATAGTGCCATCAACATTCTATATAGGCAGGTTATCAATGCTTGCAGGGGTTTTTGAGAGGGATAAGGCATTATTCCCTACAGAAATGAGTGATTTCCTTTTTTTGTCTCAAGTGCATCCTCTGCAGTGAGCACAAGAGTCAAAGAACCATTCTTATTGTACACAAGTTCTGCCTTGCCACTAGAATATATAGATGATGAGTCGCCATTATAATTAGGAGAGCAGAAATCAAACCCAAGGCCTGAGCCACAACCATCTTGATCATCCATGCCATGATAAGTACCATCATTACAAGGCGTAGGGTCCAAATTCTCGACATTGTCCTTCTTTTTCATTTTCCATCTCTTTGTAGAAGATGTCCCGTCATCCTCAAAATGATTCCATCATGGAATATAAAACCAAAGAGAGCTGAGAAGGTAAAATGTTCCAATGGCAATTTCCTTTTCTCATCAAATTTACATTTGGAAATTTGGGTTGAAATTAACTAAACATAAAATTTAGTTTTAATTGTGGGTCTTTGTGCCATGCTGCAGAGCAGCTATGTGAACACACGTCAATAAAAGGATGGAAAATGTGACCTCATCAGAGTTTACCACATCCAATACCCTTTTGACAGAAGAATTTATTGGCCTCACTACACTTCTTACTTTGTACATAACCCATCATCAGTAAATTCCATGAGACTATGCCTCTTTGAGACATGCCCTCAAAATCAGTGTGAGCAATATCGACAATTCCACAATTGGTGTATATATCTATTAGTGCATTCCCCACAAAATAATGCCCCTTCAATCTATTCTTTATTATATAGACATGGACTTCCTGACCTTCTTGTGGGACTAATAGATCGACATATTCAGGGAGAATACTTGCAAAGGTCACAGAGTTGGGCTTCAATCCTATAACTTATAAATGATGAAATAGATTCAAAGCTTCGTGATGGAGACCATTTTGTACATATGTAGCAATCATGGCGCTCCATAACACTATCTCTATTACAAAAATTTGTGGATTGTGTGCAACTTCATTTTTATCCAAACTTGGAATATAGCTTCTACATGGCCCATTGTGTCCCATTATGGAAAGATAGCAACAAAAATCAGGATTGGCTACGTGGTAATCATGTGCTATGATTTTGAATTCAGTGTAGCATAATTGATATTTCACAGACTACCTCTTGTTTATGCAAACTGATTTCTATCATTTCCAAATAGAGTTTTTATCGATGATGATTAAGAGAATATAAGAGCATCAAAGATATATCCATGATATTTTCTACTCCAAAATACATCGAAGGGTACAAAACTAAAACCAAATTGAATCACATAGTTATTGTCAAAATCTTCTTCAGCTCTTTCAGAGTGTAAGTAAACCCACAATTTTCTATCTATATAAAATTGCACACAAGGATTGTGCTCATAATGCAGGCGATCCAATGCTCCACTAAGAACCTGATTAACTTGTGCATCTGATACATCTTCTACAATGTACTGAGAATCCCTTATAAGTGTACAAACATCTGCCCTTGTGTCGATTCTCCCAAGCAATTTAGCAGCTGCATCTCTCACAAGGCATAGTATTGTCACATGAGGGGGCCTATCAGGCTTCAACATAAAATGATCTCGAGCCTTTGAGGTAGGTTTACCACCAGATCTCCTCAGTGGAGCAACAACTACCTTACGCCCATCTACAACACTTTAAGAGAAGGCCCTGTCAGGAACAGAGTATCGAAGAACTTCTTCTCTATGGAAATAAGCTCTCATATCAGCAGAACTTGGGGTGATAGTGATTGAACTTTTCTGAGCTCTCAAGTCTCGAAATATTTCCTTTTCATCTATACATGTTGGCATTGATGGTGGGGGTGTGGTAGGTAGAAGAACAATCTACTGAAGAGTTTCTTGCCCATTTTTCATCCAAGTTGCAAATGCTTCCACCAATTTTAAAAGAATCTTCTCAGAAATTCCCCATTCTTATGGAGAACTCTGGACTTCCGTGGATTCATGCCTTGGGGAGCTAGAAACAATCATACCATTGGACCAATCCATGACTAGCTCCTGGTATATTTATCATAGACTGCAAGGGGCTTCCAACCCTTGACTCCTGGAGGTGTTGTCTTTGAAGAAAAATTTGCTACCATATCAACTCCCAAAGGATGCACAAGAGGGCTTCCAATACCATGCATGTGCCTATACTTATAGATTCAAAATTTGCATCAAACCCAAAGCAATTTTCTTCCATGGGCCACTGGTCATACATATTCTCCATGTCAAAACATGAGCATATGTTTCCTCTCCTAAGAACATATGTGTACTTGTTAAAGGCAATTGTAAGATGGGTATGTGCATGGAAAATGTATGCTTTAGTTTTTTGACTGATAGGTAAGAAAATGTCCACTGTTTCAAGCTATTGTTGTCCCCTAAGGCCCCTTCAATTCTTAAGATGAAATTTTGAGATTAGGCCTTCTCATTCACTGTAGCTTCAAGATCACAACATGACTTAAGTTGTTGAATATGCTTGACAACTTCTAGTAAAGTAGATTTATCTGATTCTTTATTGTTGTGTTTAATATGGAACCTAATGGTGCCTTTACCAGAACACCACATTCCTGAAATAGCTCTCAACATAGATATTTTAATGCTTCCATTTGGGCTCATTGTCAATGAGTAATCTCCTTTAGTGTTCCCCAATGACAAGGCTTCAATAAGAGTCATAGTGCATTATGGTGTTTATATTGTTAAAAGTTTTCTGCAAACTTCAAAAGCATTAGCTCCATTACATTGATCAATCTCCAAGAAAACTCCCTTTTGTTTGGATTTTTCTACCAATAGGCTATTTCTTTGGTACATAATATCACTACACTTGCCTAAGCAATCGATGACAGGTAACTAGTGTACAATTAGCAAGAAATCCCCTAACACATGATTGGGAACAAATTAGGATTGATTTATTACTCCAAATTCGATTTTTTCCAGTAAAACATATGGGAGCCACAACAACTCCGGGTAAAGGAATTACATCTCTGACCCTTAGAATATCAACAAGAAATAAATACCTCCCATGTTGTCTTGTCCATACCCATCGTGTTTGCTTGGAAAGGAGCATTGGGCCTCTAGGATCAAAGAGACATGGCCATTTTAGATGTTGAGAATAAGATAAAGGGTGATGCTTACTGTCTCCAAAGGTAAACTGGATCTTCTAGATACAACATCATTATGAGTGATTAACATTCCAGGGTAGCATTCCAGATAAATATCACTTCCCACAAAATCCAATACTAGAGCTACTTTGTCTGTCTCAACCCCTGGATTTGGTTCCATCAAAATGTAGTTCGATGCAACAATTGTATCTCCAGATGGAAAGTTATTAAATCCTAGTTGCCCAATGCTAAATAAGCTTTTTAGTAGGATTAAATCCATGCCTTTTTTCCTTGGGAAAATTCTATAGATCATGTATTTTCCCATTCAAGCAAAATGCCCTCTAGGTATAGCTTTCTTTAGGATCACTATCCACTATGTCCTTGCTCCCATCAGATATGTGTTTCAAAGCTTCAACTGCATCTAAATAAACTACTTTCAAGTTTTCTTTTGTCTCTTCAATTGGATGTATTATCTTCAATTTTTCTAGTATTCTTAACTTCCCTTTTATCTTCTGCTTCAAGATCTTGCATTTTAAGTTCGTAATTTCTCCTTCCTTTCTTTGATAATAGCCACACTTCCATTTTCTCTAATATGTTTGCAAAGTCTCAGTCATAATATTCAAATTTTATATTTGGGAGCATTTTACCCTTGGCCTTCAATTATGGTCCTCGAATTCATTTCCTTGATATCACCCACAGTTGGCCAGAGTCATGCTCTGATACCACTACAATGTACCCAAGAAAAAATTCAAGCAATTTTTTTCATAATATTGGAACTTCTTCTTTGACACATTTCTACAAACAATTAGCATGTGAAATATGGAAAACACGAGGCAATATGAACTTTAATTAAGAATGTTTTCCAATGATTACAATGCAATTTGAGGGAAAAACTTGGAGTTTGCTTCAGTTGACAAGAAGAATTAAATTCATGGATCCTCTGGTGTTAAGATGTCTAGAAATTATACTTCATGCAATCTGGAACAACTTTCCCTTTTAGGAAATAAAATTCAGCCTCCAAGAAGTTTGCTACATGATTGATATTATCAATGGAAAATTACCAATCCACTACACACAAATTCGGCCACTTGGACCAAACAATTTGGCCTTCAAAGATAGCACTCCAAATTAAATTTTGAAAAAGGTTAATATGCCAAGGATGTTGATCACTGTGTGCCAATGCCAAACTCGACCACAGGAATACTGTTCTTCAATTGAAACTTGACCTCTAGAAATAAGAGACACGACCTCCACAAATAATGATGCCAAACCAGTTAGAGTTAACAAGGGAATTTGCAATTGTTTGCTAAAGAATTTGGCCCACCCTTAAGACAAAAGTGTGGCCTTCTTTCACTGATTAAACTCTGCTTCAAATGTCAACGAATATACTTGAAATTGAACAACCCTTTTGCACACAAGTTTTGGGTTAAACATTGACAAATTTGGCTGAGTGAATGTCTTGTGAGGATTAATCTTCCTCCCTAGAATGTTGGGTATGCGACCTTGATATAGGTAAATGAAATCCAGAAATTCGATCTAATTTTTGTGATGAAAATTGGGTCTCTGAATGAATAGTCGCTACAACCCATGAACATTTAATGCTCCACGAACTAGATCCTGAAGTGGTTCTTGTGTTTCAAGGACACAAGGATCCCCCGGATTCATCTGCACCCGCTTGAAAATTTCTTGGAAAGGAATAGAGGATGGGTTGGCTTGTCTTTCATGTTCTAGATAACTGGGATCTATACCTGTTTTACACATGTCAGGATGGCCATCAAGGCGACAATTTAAGAACACACAATTTTGATCCTTAGCCTTCCCATCAGAAGAAAATGTGAACTGACCCTCCTAGTTTGAGCTCTCTCTCTCCCCATCGCTTTTTTCAGAATGATTGACCACATATGAAATATCTTCTATAGAGGGAAAAGCATAGTTTTTCTAACAACAGAGAGAAAATGTATAACAGAGAATGAAAAACTAGAAGCAACTGATGGTATAGCCATGGGGGGGAGCTTCTTTGAGGGTTTTGTGTTTATGGTTACTTTATCAGCTATAATAGCTTGTTTGGAAGACAAGGTTGCTAAGGATACAATATTATCCTCCTTCACTTGTTTTTTCCCATGCTTACTTTCATCTATCTATTGGTAGTTGGGTTGATCACTATTGTGCAAAGCATTTAGCTCTGACACCCTACCAAGGATTTCAGCATCAACTTTTACTTTCCTTGCTTTTCTATTTCCAGGATTGCATTCATCTCCATCCAAGCACATAAGGGGTTGGGCACTACCTTTAATTCCATTAGACTCTACCATCCTATCAAGGATTTTGGCATCCTCTGCCTTCTTAGCACCTCTCTTCAATGGCTTTGCTCCAACCAATTCCTGGCATGAACCAAACCTATGGTTAACATGCAACCCATTCAATTCTTTCCCTTCAATAAGGAAAACATCATCTTCTTTTGACATCTTCTTCCCAATTTTCTTCAATGGCTTCTCCTTGTCTGTCTATGTAAACCATACTATGAATTACCAACTGATCTATTTGAAGCTACTCCAACAACTATTTTTGCATCCTCTTCCAAGTTAGTCTTTGCTCTTTTTTGCAGAAACTTATCTTCACCTGAATGCAGATATAAACTCATTTGAGCATTGTTGTGAATCCTTGAAACTAGTTTTGTATCACCAATTTCATCAACATCCTGATATTCTTCTTTCCGATATAGAAGAATTTCATCTATCTCACTTTTCTATGAGTCCTTGAATTTTCTTTGAAACCTTTTTGGAATCTCCGTATGCTCTTTGGGGTTTTCTGAACATACTAATTCTTCAGGCTTGTTATCAATTGGTCTTTTATTTCTTTTCTTTTTCTTCCCTTCATCAGATCTTGGGTTATCCAAAGACAAGCTAACACCCAATGCATATCTTCTATTCTATGCAAGTGCTAACTGAACTTCTAGACACTCTACGTGGTGTTCTCCCAAGGACTGTTCAATTGATTTTTTTTTTCTTTACTGAGATCCTCAACTGATCTTTTGATGATTGATTGATTGCTCCATTCTATTTTTTAAGTTTCTTCAAGTTTTTAATATAGTCAGTTTATTGCTAATTTCTAATAAATTATGTTGCTAATTGCTACTAAATTTCTTACTACTATAGAGAAATTTTGTTTGCACAATTGATACAAGAGTCAATCCATCTATCACTTACAAGTGAAACATTGAACATGGAGAACATCTCTGTCAACTTAAGTTATTCATTACAACCTTAAAATCACACACAATTTGATGAGAGATGTCGGATACATAGGCCATTACCTAGTGATTATATGTGACTAATACTCAGAGACATACCTCCACAAGAACAGTCGTTCCATGGAAGCTCAAAGATCTGTCTTGAATACAACTCCAACCATTTCCAAAAAGTTGGAAGTTCTTTAGGGGTCAAATATGTTGGGAGTCTGAATTTATTTGTGCAGCTATTACTCTATATGACAAGACTTTGTGGAAGTTGTGGCATTGCAAATGTGCTCTACTAGCTGCAAAAGATGTAACACAATCCATTATCCATAAGAAATTGGAAACTACCGCGTGTTCCCTCTCCACCCCTTCATTTCTAGCAGTATCTAGGTAGATTACTTCTACCTGTATTCATACACTCCACACTATACATTCTCTTTGATACTTTCAGCAACATGAAATCACAAGGATTAAAGTGATAACAATACACAGTAAAACAAAGATATACACAATTGAAAGAGAGTATAAACCTATATGATTAGATTTGTCTTCATTGTATTTATTCTTACTATTAATGGTTGCTTCCTTAACTGGACATAAAAAATATTTATAACTTGTTATTGAGCAGTCAACATGACTTTTTACACTCTAAACTAAGATGCTTGTATGCATGTAGATTTACCACAGGTCTTTCAACATGATTTATGCCAAGATTTGTATTAGAACAATGGTACACCTTTTGATGAGTTCAATATCTATTCAGGACTGTGTATTTTAATCGTCAGTACAATTTTGGAATGCAAACAAGTGACAAGTTTGGTCTAAATAGGATAATTTTGTTATAGATAACTAAATATTTTTGTTTCCAATTGTTCCAAACAGATTTCCAATAACTATCGAGGAAAGCTCCCCAGTAATATATTTACGTATATTAGAAACCAACATTTGTGTAGTAATTTTAGCAAAACCATA
This sequence comes from Pinus tabuliformis, assembly GCA_031772625.1. Lineage (NCBI taxonomy): Eukaryota > Viridiplantae > Streptophyta > Pinopsida > Pinales > Pinaceae > Pinus > Pinus tabuliformis. Next base: position 51,562,302 of record CM062814.1, on the reverse strand, counting down.
GGTTAGGACCTATGAAAAAAGGGTACTAGGACATATGTATAGGAAACACCATGGGATAAATTTATTGCATGAGGCAAGGGCCTTTCATTTCATGCAACAAAACCCATGCAAGTCATGTAACATGCACCATGACACTAGATTGACTAATAAATCACACAAGTCATGCAACAAGCATCATGACACCATCTTGAGTAATAAGCTATGTAAGTCATTATTGACCATGCAGGTGCTTACATGAGGTCATTTTGATATGTCAAGTCAATATTTGACATCAAGTGGCCCAGACTAAAGGGAACATTCAATTTTCATTCCCTGTGAGCAATATTGTCCCATAGATTTGTATGTTGTTTCCCATAATGTGTAAACCATTCAGCTTGAGGAAGTACATTTAGCATATGGGTAGACAACCGTGCATAATGTACAACATTACCCATAACTACAAAATCCATCTCCTTCCATGCAAACTAGGAATTACATACAGTACCACAAATCTTGAGCCCTAGTATTTGGTGAACTATCCAAGTGATTCCGGGCATGATAGTCAATCAAGTACTTAACTCTGGATGACTTAGAATGGGCATTGAGATAAGGTTCATAATTTTCCAAAGTAAAAATCAAATCAATGATAAGATAATTCCAATGACAGTTAACAACACTTATGGGAAGCTTCATATTAGATTATCACTTTGTCTAGTACACATTTATAATTTATTCTTTTATGTCGACAATAAGATCTCAAGGCAGAGAGTATCAATCCACTTAAATTTTGTATAGTAATTATGGAAACTCATGTTATTATATGCCTAAAAGTACATTGTTCATTGGGGTTGATATCTGTTAAATTTTGGTATGTTCTATGCTTAGATCAATTTACTTCAATTTTCATATTAGCCCAATGAAAATATTCATATTAGCATTCACATCAGCATGATAGTAAAGTGCAGATAGAACTAAACATAAATAGCAAAAGACAAGCCAAGACAAGAGGACACAAGGTGTGGCACCAGCCAGGGACAAACCCCAATGTGGGGAAACCCTTGATCAATTCTTCTTATATTCTTCAAGAGTTCAGCAGAGAGAAAGAGATAGAGTAAAATGATTTGAAGTCAATACTTGACTTGCCAAATAGGAGATCAAAGATCTTCTCTGTGACAATGACACAATGAGGTTGCAATTTTGATATCAAGTACTGAAGATATGTAGTTCCTTCGCTGCTTCACTAATCATGACAAGGCTGCTAATCTGGCACCTTTCATATGCTGCAAGGATTGGTGCATTTCATGGCAGACCTAGTAATTGGTTAGGGCACAAGTTCTGAGTGCTACAACACCCTAAACACACCCCACAGTTCATCTTTTTACTATGGCTAGCCTTCATATAGTCCTCGAATGATACTCTGCCTTATAGGGCTTCTTACCTTATGAACGCAGCTACTAAAAGGCCTCCAGATGCTGCCTATGGCCTGCAGCCTAGCCCAACAGTGGATTGTAGCTTTGATCCCTTCAAACAATGATCCAAACAGTCCTTAAAAAGCAATCCCTAGCTCCTCCCTTTTGTGGATACTTCTACCCTTCAAATCGGGCTCAAGAATAACACTAACATGCCCAAACAACTTTGCATTATACCATGTTGTCACCTACAACAATGTGACCCTTCACGATGATGAGATACTCCTTTTTGCTGCAGCTAGGTTCACTTTTCTGGCTGCGTCTAAGGGTCCCTTACATGTTGTGATAAGGGCTCCTCTAACTGTGGCTTTAGGCCTTCATATGCTACTAGTTAGGGCCTCTCCAACTGTGGCTAAGAGAGCTGCATATAAGGTCTTTTTATGATAGAAAATAGGAGCTTCACAAGACTACGTATGGGTCTCTATTAACAACAAATTAGGGCTACTGATTAGGCCTCTTGTTGCTACAGAATAAGGACTACGTTTAGGACATTAGGGCACCTCCAAGATAGCGGCTATACATACTTTGTGACTACATTTAGGGCATGGTCAGATATCCTTTTAGAACAATGACTAGAGTTCCTCCTTGAGCTGTGAATATAACTCCCTCTTGACAATGTATAGATCTCCTCTTACCTGCAAAAATATCTCCCCATAAGACTGCGGCTAGGGCTCTTTAGTTCTGCGTATAGGGCTCTCTTAGAAGACCCTTTCTTCACTGCGTCTAGGGCTTCTTCCTCTTGATCTCTGTAGCCACCAAACCCAAATGAGTGGAGAGGGATCTTAGGAGAAGTGTGTGTACAAAATGACTTGAAGACCTCTTCTATTTATAATAAAACGTTGAGGACAAGTTGGGATAATTTGGTTGCTGGCCGACCTTGACAAATTGTCAAATAACATAAATAAATTCATATCTCCATGAATACATGTTGGAATTGGATGATCTTTAGATCAATTCTACACCTCTCAACTAGAGGAATCTAAGAAAAATGTCAACTACCATAAACAGGAAGACCCACATGGAGTTTGGCCCTAGTTGCCAATTTCAACAATATCTGAACTAAAAATTAACCTAAGGCAAACCTTTTGATACCTTTTCCAACACATTTGCAATAAATGGTCCTATAAGTATAATCAAAATTGATCATAGGAAGCCAACTGGTCTTGAATTACCATACCATTATTTGTGATAGCCTGCAGCCTTTGAAAATTTCACCATATCCTTGTCAACCCTATCCATACATGACAACATAACATTTCCATCATCTAAAATGTATCAATCCTAAATCATAAGAAATGATTCATCACATTGTATTTATTTTTCATATCACGTTTGGGCCATTGTTACCTTAACTGGTAAAGATACTTGTAGCCATAGTTACCAGATTCAACTGAGCTTACTTGGCTAGTTTGACTCATCTGGGATCTAAATCTGAGCAGATCAGATGGAGTCGAAGCTTAACTTGGACAAAATTCAAGGTCTAACTCAGACTCGAGCAGAACTATCTCATGATCTGACTTGGGCTTGGGCAAGAATCGGGTAAAACTTGACAGTTTAAAAATAAAAGTTTTGTCCAAGTTATTTTCTTTTGACCAAATTTCCTGAATTAACTCTTAAGTCTTGCCTGATTTTAAGTCAAACCTTGTTTCTTTGTCCATGTTGAGTTGGACCTAAAGCTTTATAGAAACATTTTCCTTAATGCTATTTCATAGAGACATATTATCGAGCTTAGGATCAGCGGACGCTTCCATCACATAGAACCAAGACACAATACATTCATCTATTTGAAATCTGAGTGCCTTTAGAGCTAGAACTTTGTAGCAGTACTTTCAAGAGTATCGAACTTGAGGGCTTCCTATGAAGACACATGAAGAAAGAGGAGTGTGTATAGGGAAGTGCAGTACGCATGTTTGATACTTCCACACATTTTGAGGGAATGTCATTGTTGTTGGATACACTGGCGTTGGTTAGTTTCAGAAAAGTTCTCTATCAAATATGTTGTTTTCATGAAGTAATATTTCCAACCAAGAGGATAAAGACTTGGCATTCCTAGGACATAGTGGTGTTATTTCTTGCATGTATTTTTTATTTATTAGTATTCCACCACTAATAACTTCATTACGTAGCTGCTCGTTTGGTAATATATTACAACAATGACTTGTTAAAGGAAAAATATTTCGGTTTGTTTGGACGTCATAATCTGGAAGGAAATTTAGCTCTGAATTAGAAAAATGGAATATATTATGAAAAATATGTTTTCTGATCAAATATAGGCCCATTGCCCAATCATTAAAAAGAAACAGTCATGACAATAAGTAATGATTTTGGACATAATGAATTACATAATTCTCCAGCTCAAAAACAAGTTAGCATATTTAGTTTTGTCTGCATTAGAGAAAAATGAATGAGTAACATTAAGTTTGCTTTGAATATTTATAGAATCATTTTAGAGATTCTAAATGGAAATTGCATGTGCTAATATTGCTCAATTAATTACAGGGAAAACAAGGGGCATACATAATTTGTTGGCTTCTGGGAATTAGATTCCTTTTCCCCCGGAATAGTACGCTGACAATTGAAGATTACTATGTTGAACCTATATTCCTGGTTAGTATCGCAATTTACAAAGTCTTGTCTTATTTTTTTTAGTTTCTTGTTGTAATCTTGTATCAACAATACTTTGCTCCACCCATTAGATTTCTACTGATCAGTTTTATTATTGAAGTGTCACTATTTCTTAAAGATAACTAGAGGAAACGATACAGCTACAAAAGTGGAGCATGAGACATTCTTAATAGAAATTGCTAGCTCTGATGTGTTTGATTATGTTGGATAAAATCAAAATTGCAATGTACCATAAACATGGGAATTCAAAATATTGGGATAGAAATGTGTGCGTCTATTTGCATTTATTACTTTAGTTGAAGATAACATTTCATGAACAAATGTTGTACACTGAGAACATAGTAGGTACACAATTTATTCTATGGTGACGTTTTATTTTCTTTGTTTATATAGGTCATCTGGCCACATAGTGGCCACTATTGCTGATGAGCCCCAAATTTGGTAACATTTTGGGCTCATTTGGCCTAACTACCCTTGCTCAACCCTTCATTTTTCATAACTTATGCATCATTTTTTAGTATATTTATGTCATTTGTACGAATAAGGGCAGTCACTATTCCTAGGTGGCTAACACGTGCTTATTTCAGGTTTTTTGACATTTAATGGAGCAAAACCACGCAGATGAGGGCTAGGAGACAGCCAAGATGGGGTTGAGGATTCATAGGAGGGTTGTCCACAACATTAAATGGCCTTCCTCGGGATTTTCACCCCCAACTCCGAGCTCTGACAGCCACCACAACCGGATCTAGAAGGCAGCCAAACGGATTTTGAGGAAGCAGCAGTTCACTCCTAGTTTGGTCAGCCAAGTCCCACTGATTTAGGAGGCCAGCTTGGGGCCTCATGATGTATAAATGATGAGGCTTTAGCCTTCAAAAAGGACTTTTGAAACCTTGTTGCACATTCTGGACTACGAGCTGCTAGCTCTGTTTTGCTCTTTTGTAGTCATTATTGGCATGTTGTTTGACTTATGATTATTATCTTTTAATGGAAAGCAGGCAGATTTGAGTTCAGTTCTGAGTTCTTAAAGGAGCCATAGCTCTCGGGGTTGGGCCCAACCTGAGAGCCTAAGGCCTCCTTCCTTTGTATTGTTATCTTTCTTTCAGCATTATGTTTTTTTTTTCCTTTACATGCATTCAGAACGCAGTTTGCTGAGTTAGACTTCTTGGTGTGGTTAAGTAGGTCATTTTCATAAGACAAAATTGCTTCAGCTGTTTAGAGTAGAGTGAAGAGATTGGAGTTGATAAAAGTTCTAAAAAAGGGGTTGCCTGCACACTCATTTTCACCTCTTTCTAGGGGCTGGAATTGCAGACAGTGCTGCCCACCCAAAAACATTGGTTTACGTGTCCATGCAATCTTTGATGCAATATTTTTGTTTGTAGAAGTGTCCATGCATTCAGATCTCTTGGAATGTTTCTTTGTTTCAGTACCATGCATGATTCTCCTTAGAAATAACGTTGTTGTTCATTGGTTTTATTAAACAGTTAGAATAGGTTAATAATATTTCGGTTATGTGCAGGACGTGGATGATTTGTTTCATTTACACTGTGCGGCGCTACTCCCTCACTCTCTTGTCCTTATAAGTCGTTCCCAGGCCAACTACTCATCTCCCAATTAGACCCCTTGTCTCTCAACTATTCTATTACCCTCGTTATTCTACCATCTTCTGCCTTCCATTCCCTCTGCCCTCTTCAAGACAACCTAGCTCTGCACACCCCCTCTTCATCTCATCTCTCTGTCCCTGAGTCATTACAAACTCCCCTCCTACCTCCCTATCCACCCTGCAGCCTCTTCCACTCACCCATCACCCAAAAATCCGATTGTAGAACATCCTGTAGGAATTACTGAACATCCTGTAGAAATTCTGAAACATCCTGTAGAACCCCTGCAGACTTCCTGTAGAAGTTCATAAACACTGTTGCTTGGCATCCAAACTTTGTGAAACTCTCTGAAAGGATGTTAGGGACTCCATAGACCCTCTCTGAACTTTCCCAACCTTTTTCAAACCTTCCGCCTCCTTGATCCACCTCTGCACAGTAAAAAGCTAGTTAAAAGCACATGCATGATAATTCTAATAATTGGAACAAAAATATAAAAAGTGTTCTCTTCAGATCAAAGTAGTCTAGACACATGCACCTCACCTTCCTAGAAGTAATGGCATCTCTTTCAGTAGTTTGCATTCCCACCTTTGCATCAGTAGGACTAGCTGGTAGAATTAGGGTTTGCTAGGGTTTGCGTTTCTTGTTGGCTTTCAGTTCCTTTTTGCAAATAGATTAGCTTCCTTTGAGTTAGCTTTCATCCATCAGTTAAACAGCTTCTTCTGAGAGCTCATAGAAGTTGGCTTGAGCCCCTAGCGGACTTGTGCCAGCTAACCAAGTGACAGCTGCGACAAGAGCTAGTACTTGTGCATACAGCACCGTCGCTTCCAAGTTTGTTACGAACTACCAGGTTGATAAAATTAGAGAAGGAAGCTCCAGGAGTTGTAGCATTATTGCTACAATACTGGAGCCCACCATCTTTTTGGCGCCGTTGCCGGGGAAGCGTCAGAGTATTAGTGATTGTTGCTTTTCTTCTATTTTCCTACTCTCGCCTTCTGCTAAGTAGTATTTCATTTCCATTCTGCAAAAGTAGCATAGACATTTCCTGCTTTCATAGATTAACATTTCAATTCCGCAATTTCATTCCTGCAAGCGTAGATTAGCATTTCAATTCTGCAAAGCATAGCTTAGCATTTCATTCCTGCAATTTCATTTGAGCAAAATAGATTAGTTCTTTCATGCTTTCATTTCAATTCCGCATTTCCATTTCAGCAAGATAGTTAGTTGCAGTTGAATCTATTTTAGTTTTGCAGGTACCAGAAAAAACAAAAGCAATCAGAAGTCTTTTCATTTCATGCCTCGTAGAAACCGAGATAAACAAGAAAATTCTTAACCAACACCCCCACCACATCACTAAGTCACCCTTCTCTCTTCTTTGGTGACAGTGATCCAGAAGAACCTATAGGTGAACCTCCAGAGATATACGAAGATACTATAGCAGAAGAAGAGTTAGAGACCACTCCATCTGAAGCTATGGCTGACAATAGGGGAGAAGATGAGAGAATTGAAGGTGCCTTCCCCATCCGAGAGACCAATGGAGACATAAAAATGAAGAACATCAGCCCCTCTGCTTTACCTCACTTCCATGGACTGACTACTGAAGACCCTGATACCTTCCTATTTGAGTTTGTTGTCCTGTGCCAAACCTATGACTATACCGAAGATGAGCAAAAGCTGAAACTCTTCCCCTCTACCCTTAAGGATGCAGCATTACGCTGGTTCATGTGCTTACCTGGGAACAGTATCACCACTTGGGCCCAGATGCAGCAAGCCTTCAATACCAAATACCGGGACTACTGTAGGTCCAAGGAAACCAAGGGATAAATCTTTCGGATGACCATGGGGAATGATGAGTCTTTAGAAGATTACGAGAAAAGGTTCCAGCTTAGCTATAAACGGGCCAGGTGCACACTTGACCCTGAATCTCTTAAGTTGGTCCTGCTCCGAGGAGTCCCGGAAGACCTCTTAGATACCCTTCACATGCTAGCTGGAGAAGATATTTACCAACTGCCTTATGAGGACATAAAAACTGTGTTTAGAAACCACTCTAGGGCAGCCCGGAAAAGAGGTAGAGGAAACCCCCTCTCAACTGGTATTCCTTTCTCCAAACATGAGTTTGCAAATCAATTAGAGGACCTCAAGAGTGAGGTGAGACAGACCATCGCCATGCAACTTGATACATTCCGAATCCAGCAGAAGAAAGAGGAAGCTAAGAGGGCTTTGGCTATCTTCTTCCCTAGGTGTACAAGGAAACACCCTAAGAATGAGTGCCCATTACATTCGGTTGAGGTATGTTTTGTCTGTGAGGAGGACCACCCCACAGACCAATGTCCAACCTTACCTGGGCTTAAAGCCATGTATCAAGGGACAGAAGCGCCCACTGAACCCCTCTATTTCCTCAACCAAAGGAGGCCACATGGACCTAGACCTTACCAACAGGGGATGCAAGGGACACCCCAAACCTATTACAGCCCCAACCAATCTGCTCCTATGCCTTCCTGGGGACCCCCTGTTCATCGTTCCTGGTCTATACCTCCTCCATGGTCTTAGCCACCTTAGTACCATACTCAGCCCACTACCCCTTTGTTTCACTCACAGGCCCAGCCACAGCCTCAATGGAATACGCCTCAACCGGGGTGGAGGCCCCAGTACAATACTCCTCCTGCCATTTTGCCTCCACCACCGACTCAACCACAACCATTACCTCCTGCTCCTCCAAGGCAACCCCAAATGCCTGCTCAACCGAACCCGAACCCCAACAACAGACAGGCCCAACAGGTATATACTGGGGAAACATCATGCCCTACCTATGCTGTGGAGATCCAGGAGATCAATCTGCGATCTGCAAAGACTCTTCCGGATCGCCAACCTCCTCCCCCAGAGGATGAGGAAGATAAACAGGAAAGTGAACCAAAGGCTATTCCACTCTTTCCTGAGAGACTAACAGCCACCACACAACCCAACCCAGAGGAGGATGAGCTTCTGGGGGAACTCAAACATTGGTGTGTGAAAATACCACTTCTCCAAGCCATCAAAGATGTACCGATATACAACAAACTGGTTAAGGAAAATTGTTTCAGACACCCAGGCATGCGAAAAAGAGATGCTTCAACCATCAATGTCATAGGACAACTGTCTGATCTTATGTTGGGGTAGGCCATCTGCCCAAAGTATCTGGATCCTGGGAGTCCTGTAGTGGATGTCCACATCAATGGCACCATCATACCTCACACATTGATTGATCTGGGGGCTGCCATTAATGTGATGACCAGAGATACCATGCTCAAACTCAACCTTCAGGGTTCCCTGAGAAAGACCTCGACAGTCCTACAACTAGCAGATCGCTCCACTGTGACTCCCGAAGGGATCGTAGAGGATGTCTTGGTCTCGGTTGACTCTTGGGAGTACCCCGCAGACTTCTTGGTTCTGCAACCAAAGGCAAAGCTTACTGGATACCCTCTCATTTTGGGAAGGCCTTGGTTAGCCACTGCAGATGCTTACATAAGCTGCCATGCAGGAAACATGACCATCAAAAATGGTCCTATGTCCAAGCAGCTAGTCCTGTACCCTCCTGCCCAACCCTTATTAGAGCATGACTTACCACTTTGGTTGGAGGAAGGAGAAGAGGATGAGGTGTACTCAGCACCTTTGTGCACCCTAGACACCACTAGGGGAGGCCTCCCAACCGAGGATGATTTGATTGAGACCTTGATTTAGACTCCACCTCCCAGTGCATTGTCCTTAGAAGAATTGGTGGAGGATGCCCAAGCCAGCACCTTAGTGGACCTTTGTGTGACCGACCCCGTCACTCCCAGAGTCAAAAATGTGGAGTTCGGTCCTGAGAGAACGTTAAAGATCAGCTCCTCCTTATCTCCTTCCCAGGAAAAGGAGCTGTGTAGTCTGTTGGCCAGTCATCTAGATGCTTTTGCTTGGAGCTATAAGGAGATGAAAGGAGTCCATCCTTCGGTCTATACCCATCACATCTACATCAAAGAAGACTGTAAACCAGTTAGGCAACCCCAAAGGAGAATGAATCCAGCCCTTAAGGACATCGTCAAGGAGGAATTACAAAAACTGTTGGATGCCGGATTCATTTACCCCATCTCGGATAGCGAATGGGTGTCCCCTTTGGTGTTGGTTCCCAAGAAAAATGGGAAGTGGAGAATCTATGTGGACTACAGAGAACTGAACAAAGCTACCAAGAAAGACCATTTTCCTCTACCTTTCATAGATCAAGTGTTGGATGGACTAGTAGGAAAGAAGTTTTTCTCTTTCCTAGATGGGTTTAGCGGGTACAACCAGATCCAAATCAGCCCGGAAGACCAAGATAAGACCACCTTCACTTGTCCTTGGGGTACCTTTGCTTACCGAGTTCTTCCCTTCGAACTATGCAATGCTCCTGCCACCTTCTAGAGAGCCGTCTTGAGCATCTTTTCTGAGCTGGTCCATGATTCGGTGGAAATCTATATGGATGACTTCACTCCTTATGGGTCCAACTTCCAGGAAGCATTGTCCAATCTGGGAAAAGTCCTCACCAAGTGCATTGAGATGAACCTGTCCCTTAGTCCTGAAAAGTGTGAATTCTTGATGACTGAAGGGACAGTGCTAGGCCATACCATTTCTTGCCAAGGGTTACAGGTGGATCCTAACAAAATTGCTCTCATCAAGAAGGTTCCACCTCCTCAGAAGGTAAGAGATGTTCGAAGTTTCTTAGGATTAGCGGGATATTATAGGAGATTCATTAAAGACTTCAGCAAGCTAGCCTCGCCATTGTTTAGCCTCTTGGCAAAAGATGTTGAGTTTAAATGGACTGACGATTGTCAGAAGGCTCTGAATGAATTAAAGGACAAGTTGGTGTTTGCCCCAATCTTGAGAGGTCCAAACTGGGCCCTACCTTTCCACATCCACACTGATGCCTCGAACAAAGCCATAGGGGCAGCCTTAGGACAAGTTGAACAAAAACTTCCATATGCCATCTACTTTTTCAGCAAAAACTTATCCAAGGCAGAACTGAATTACACTGTAACTGAGAAAGAATTCTTGGCCGTGGTCCATGCACTGAACAAGTTCTAACATTATATCACTGGCTATCAAACATTTGTACATACTGATCATGCTGCAATTAGATATTTAATGAATAAACCAGATGTGAATGCTCGTATCATTAGATGGTTACTTTTGTTGCAGCAGTTTGATTTGACTATCGTTGACAAACCAGGTAAGGAAAATGTTGTTGCTGACTTTTTGTCTAGATTGGATTTACCTGCAGATGAGGATGGAACAGTGGATGACCAGATGCCCGATGAACATCTGTTCGCTATTTCAATACTCTCTCCATGGTTTGCTGATATAGCAAACTACCTTGTTTCAGCACAGTCCCCTCCGCACTTATCCTCAAGAAAAAAGAGCAGAATCGTCAGAAAGAGTGCCTCATTCACTTGGATCGGGGGCAACCTGTTCAAGCTTGGACCTGATCAGATCTTAAGGCGTTGTGTAAGGGAGGAGGAAGTCTTTGATATCCTCCTCACCTGTCATGACGGACCTTGTGGAGGACATTTTGCAGCAAAGAGGACTGCCTTCAAAATCCTGCAGGCAGGCTACTATTAGCCCACGCTTCATCAAGATGTCAGAAGGTATATCAGCCAGTGTGACCGATGCCAAAGGATGGGGAAACCGACTCCAAGGGATGAAATGCCTCTCCAACCTCAAGTGACTCTTGAGCCATTTGAGAAGTGGGGTATGGATTTTGTGGGTCCAATCAATCCTCCTTCAAGGCAGGGGTCTTACATCATTGTGTGCACAGACTACCTGACAAAGTGGGCAGAAACCAAGGCAATCAAAGCAGCGACAGAAGAAAAGCTGGCCGAGTTCTTAAGAGAAAACATCTTCTACAAATTTGGCTACCCAAGAGAGCTAGTCACCGATCAAGGAAGCCAGTTCACCTCCAACTTAATTGAAGACCTGCTAGCTCATCACAAAATCAAGCATAGGACTTCCACCCCCTATCATCCTCAAGCAAATGGGTAGGTGGAAGTCACCAATAGAGCATTGGAAGGGATCTTGACTAAGGTGGTGAGCAGCAGTAGAAAAGATTGGGCAGATCGCCTGGTTGAGGCCACGCGGGCTTACAACACCACTTGGAAGACCACAACCGGCTTCACACCTTATGAGCTGGTCTATGGGAAGAGAGCTCTGCTGTCAATTGAATTCGAGTACAACACTTTGAGGATGGCAGCTCAGCTGGACCTGGATCTCAGCCATGCCCAACAAGAAAGGTTATTGCAGCTGAATGGATTGGACGAGCACTGAATGCAGGCCCTTCTTCACTCAGAAGTGGTTCAACTTCAGAGGAAGGTGTGGCATGACCAACACCTCAATGACAAGCAATTTCAGCCGGGAGATTGGGCACTGTTGTATGATTCCAGGCATAAAGATTTCAAGGGGAAGCTGAGAACCAGATGTCTGGGACCATATGCAGTGGAAAAATGTAATGACAATGGATCTGTTCTTATTCGAACCATTGATGAGGAGGCCATCCCTATGCTTGTCAATGGGCATCGGTTGAAGATCTACAGAAAGCCTCTGTCAAGGCAAGAATTCATCAAAACTGTGGAAAAATCAGTGCTGGTCATCGAGAAGGGTTCTGCCTCTGTTTTGGGCATACCTTGAAGATCTTAAAAATAAAAAAAAAATAAAAAAAAAAATAAAGATCCTTGGGTGAAAACCTTTCTGAGGCTCCCAAGGCAGATGGTAGGGGTGAAAACCTCATTGAGGCGTCCCTACTATCTTTCTGAAAATGGTTGAAAAAAGACCCTTGAGTGAAAACCTCTTTGAGGCGCTCAAGGCAGATGGTAAGGGTGAAAACCTCATGGAGGCGCCCCTGCTGTCTTTCAAAAAAAAAAAAAAAAACAAAAAAAACAGGGACAGCAAGTTCACAATGTGGCAATGCATGCAGGTTGCAGGTATTCTATGAAGGAAAAGAGGTCCCTCAACTCAAAGACAAGGGTCCTTACTATGCTACCAGGTGACCTCACCAGCACCCCCTCCGGAAACACTCATCTTCTCCAAGGTCTGGGCACGATTTGATCACAGTTTAGTCTTCTACAGGAAGCTACAGGACTTTCTACAGGAAGTTCTGTATTTCTACAGGAAACTTCCTGTAGAAGTTTTGGACGACCCAGAACTAATTGTGTGGGGAGATCTAATGCCCGAGGTCCGGCACGGAGGCATGCAAGCTAATATTTTCTCCATCACGCACTACTGTCACCTCCTTCTACCACCCCAGTTGCCATGCAATGGAAATACCTGCACAGTCAAATCAGAACACTGAATTATCAGAGGAAGCGATTCTCAAATGGGAAAAAAGATGCAGAGATACCATGCAATACTTATCAAGGCCATCCGAGGGCCCTGCAATCATGACTGTGATGCCACCGTCTCCACCATTCAGCATGCGCCCAAGGAGGAAAAACTGCTACAGGACATCCTACAGGAATCCCGTAGCAGTTCAGCCAGCTAGAGTGTACACCATCAAGACGCCTGCAACACATAGAACGGGCACATGCACTACCCGCAACCAGGTAATAAGCGTCATAACCATCAGCAGTTTGCGAAAAGGAAGGACCCCCGGGCCTGTGCAAATAGCAGCAGCGAGCAAATCTAATCACCATCGTCCTGAAACCTGAAAATCATGTCGCGGCCACACAGGTAAGTGCCTCACCCTTTTTTCGTCAAATTACATGAATAATACTCTGAAATGTTTGCAAGTGTGGAAATGAATGGGTTGAGCAGTCGAATGGCCATTCAACTGGCCACGACGACCAGTCAGATGGTCTAGTCGGATTTGGAAAGTGGTGGTCGTGGCAAGCAAAACGGGTAATAGACACGTGAGGAATGTCCAGTCGGGGAGAAGCGGCGATTTAACGGAAATGGCGGCGGCAGATCTGCGGGGAATGATGCAGCAGTCAGGGAGATTTGCAGTGAAATGAGTAGGTGACGTCGTCCAAAGGTCCGGCAGGGACAGCTCACCCCCGCGCCACGAATTCCGCAGGGATTCAAATCCACCGGCTAGATCGCCACTCCACTCATTTATCATCAGTCGTTTTGAAGTCGAGTGAGCGTTCGAATTTCTCTGAAGCTCATTACTCCAAGTCTTCGGTTTGTTCGAACGTCTGGTAGCGGCACAGAAGGCGCAGAACCACTGTCGTGCTCTCCAGAACCCGTGTGCTACTTCTACAGGAAAGCTACGCTACAGGAAGCTCACTGCCACGAGGAAAATTGGTCCCTTCACATCAAAGGTGGCGAATTGGAAAAGGTAAGCCTGAACCTGTTCCTCCCATGCAATTGGTTTAAAGGGTGGCGAAGTTGATGTCTTCAAAAATATAAAACTACAGTCTGAGCATAAAATTGCAAGCGTCGTATTCCTTTTGCATGAATTGTCGTCGAAGTATATGTGGGGTTTTCTATAGGATGGGATTTATAATTGAGCCCCTGTCAAGGCTCATCTGTAGATAATCTTCACGAATTGTGTGCGTGATAGAGGTGTAGTTCTAACGCTCTGTCCCAAAGAAATCTGAAAGGCCATCTTTTGATACGCACCCGCCACCTCCGGTTAACATAGCAGGCTTTCACCATGCCGGGTGGATTCATCAGAAAGGAACCGACAGACTCAAAGAAACTAAGGGAGAACCCTGAGGTGGTGGAACTGTTCACTCGTGCGCAATGGATGTCGTTCTGCGACAAACTTCAAGGTTATGATGATGAGGTGGCAGAGGAGTTCTTGCAAGCTCTGAAGCCAAAATAAAAAACGCTGGCCACTGTCAATTTCAGGGGTTTGAGTCTCAGACTCACCCCACAGTTCATCAGCAGAGTCACTGAGCTCCCAATGGGGGTACCGTGGGACAAGGAGGAGAGGAAATTAGGCCAAAAGGCTAAAAAGGAGTTCTTCCCACCAGAGGAGCAATTCTCAGAGGATAAGAACGGGGTTCGCAGAGCTAGCTTACAGCCACTTTGGAGTGAGGTCAGCCTCCAAATTATGAAATACATCACATGCGAAGGACGGTTCAGCATTGTATATGGGTACCATTTCCGGCTACTCACAGAATTAAGGCATCAGATGGACCTACCTGCAGAAAGCAAACTAAGTATTCCCTACTTCCTCCTGCAGTCTATGACTGAATGTGCCACCAAATTACGAGAGGGCACGCCAGACCAGGTAGCTCATCATGGGCTCATTAAGCTCCTCGTGGAGGATGCACTCCACACATACAAAGTCCCTCTCTCATGGGAAGCCTTCCGGAATCTGACTAAGGATGGCGATATCAAAATGTTGACCGAGGAGCTCACCTCCTCCAGCAGCGAGGAAAAGGAGTCAGTACGCACAACGAAGAAAGGGAAAGGCCAAGAACCCACAGCTAAAGCACCGAAGAAAGAGCAAAAAGGGAAACAAGAGAAAGAGGTTGCCGAAGAGAAGGATGACAAATCCACATTGACACCTAGGGAGAAAAGGTTACAAAGTAGGGTGGACAGGACTGAGCAAGTCCACGTCAGTAAAGGTACCTCGACAGCAGCCTCGACCAAGTCAAAAAGCAAAGCACCCGCAGTCAAACAAGCTAAAACGGTGCCACCTGTTTCTACAGGAAAACCAAAAACGGCTTCTACAGGAAGCCAGAAATCAGCTGATACAGGGCCTTCTACAGGAAGCCCTGAGAAAGGAAAACCAAAGGAAAAGAGAGCTGAAATTCTTGCAAGGGAGGCAGCAGCCGTGCTGGTCGCCCTTAGTACACCTCCTAAGACGAAGGAAAAGCGAAAGAGGGAGATCCCTCTGTATTTTAAAGCCCGGAGGAGTGTGAGAATCAAAACAGGTAGGCCACAGCCTCCATCCAACAGCCCAATTACTAGAGAGGATGCCCCTACTTCGCCCAGGGAGAGGTCCCCCTCAAAAATATCAGTCACTTATGAGCGGGGGAGCCCGAAGAAAACCACGTGGAAAGAGAGAATGGACAGGTTGGCTTCACAAGGCCGGCTACAGGATGCTGAGGCTGCTCTACAGGAAACCTTATCCCGGCTTAAGGAGATAGAGAGGATGGAGGGAGAGGCACCCTCATCACCACCGAGGGAAGACGAAGTAGAGCCACCAAGGGAGGAAGAGAAAGAGCATATTCCGGAACCAAGTCCCCAGCCAAGCTTAAGCTCGTACTATAACTTTTTGGAGGCTGGGAAAATTATCCCACAAAAATTCACAGTACCGCTTTTCTTTGCAGTGGAGGAAGAAAGGGTGAGAACCCACACGTGGATGAAAATAGCTAAATCAAAAGGTGTGGCGGATATAGGCCCCTTGGAGGAACAACTCAAGGAGGCAAGGAAGGAATTAGCTATGGCTAAACACGTGGCAAACTGCCAGCGGGTGTTCCTACAGGAAGAGAACGAGAAACTTAGACTGCAGCTACAGGAGCTGAAGAAGGAAAAGGGCACATCCTCAGGGGACACTACAGCAGAACATCAAGGCAGAGAAGGACTGCAAGTCGGTCTTGGGAAGCCAACCTCGCATCTACAGGAAGGGGAACTGCAAGCACAAATCGAGATACAAGCTCTCAAACAGCAGTTGCAGCAAAAAGAGGCACAACTGGCTTGCATGGCCAGTTGGGCCATGGATGCTATACAATGCAGATAGCCGACCAAATCCTATGGCCTGTACCTACGAGACCAGTGGCTGCAATTTCAAATCAACGCATTAGCGCAGAGGGGTATCTCCCAACTCCATGACCCCCAGCAGTTCACAACATTATGTAATAGCAGCTCATCAGAGGATAAGGCCAAACTCTCGGAGTTCTATCTCCATAATTTGGCCCTTCCTAACGTGACTACATGGGATCCCAACACAGTTGTAGGGGATATGCAATTGATGGCATTTGCCTCATGGTTGAACCATCAAGAAAAGAGGGCAGCAAAAGTCAAGGAGGTCATGGACCGAGAATTACATGAGCCACTGCTGATCAGAGCAGAGCCAGGGGATCCCACTGCGTTGATATCGGCCCACCAACACTTAGCCACCAACCCTCAAACTTTATTGAAATACATGGATCAGCAGGCACAGGCCATATCAAATTTCGAGGATATGGAGCAACTATTAGGGGACAACTGTGTTCATGCTTGCACCCGCTGATGGAACTCATTGTCCCACAGCCTTAAAATCAGAGAGTACCATACTCCAACTCGAATGAGGGAAGCTCTAGCACGGGTGCCCCTCTACAAAAAGTCCATACAAAACCTTCAAGCTAACTGGATTGGCCTCAAGCTAAGCCCACCTCTGCTGTTAGGATTGATGGAAGGCAGCACAGAAAAAGAAGAGAAAAAGTAGTGGGAAGAGGTGGAAAGGAAGGCTGGGTTCCATGCCAGTGAGGAAGAGACCACTTCAGAAGCCTGGGATGTGACGGTGGCAGTGAAAGCAATGAAGGACGAGGAGCTGGATTAGTTTCTCAAGGATGAGCAATCATTTTAGCTGGTGGGTGATGATGAGCCCCAAATTTGGTAACATTTTTGGCTCATTTGGCCTAACTACCCTTGCTCAACCCTTCATTTTTCATAACTTATGCATCATTTTTTAGTATATTTATGTCAATTGTACGAATAAGGGCAGTCACTATTCCTAGGTGGCTAACACGTGCTTATTTCAGGTTTTTTGACATTTAATGGAGCAAAACCACGCAGATGAGGGCTAGGAGACAGCCAAGATGGGGTTGAGGATTCGTAGGAGGGTTGTCCACAACATTAAATGGCCTTCCTCGGGATTTTCACCCCCAACTCCGAGCTCTGACAGCCACCACAACCAGATCTAGAAGGCAGCCAAACGGATTTTGAGGAAGCAGCAGTTCACTCCTAGTTTGGTCAGCCAAGTCCCACTGATTTAGGAGGCCAGCTTGGGGCCTCGTGATGTATAAATGATGAGGCTTTAGCCTTCGAAAAGGACTTTTGAAACCTTGTTGCACATTCTGGACTACGAGCTGCTAGCTCTGTTTTGCTCTTTTGTAGCCATTATTGGCATGTTATTTGACTTATGATTATTATCTTTTAATGGAAAGCAAGCAGATTTGAGTTCAGTTCTGAGTTCTTAAAGGAGCCATAGCTCTCAGGGTTGGGCCCAACCTGAGAGCCTAAGGCCTCCTTCCTTTGTATTGTTATCTTTCTTTCAGCATTATGTTTTTGTTTCCTTTACATGCATTCAGAACGCAGTTTTCTGAGTTAGACTTCTTGGTGTGGTTAAGTAGGTCATTTTCATAAGACAAAATTGCTTCAGCTGTTTAGAGTAGAGTGAAGAGATTGGAGTTGATAAAAGTTCTAAAAAAGGGGTTGCCTGCACACTCATTTTCACCTCTTTCTAGGGGCTGGAATTGCAGACAGTGCTGCCCACCCAAAAACATTGGTTTACATGTCCATGCAATCTTTGATGCAATATTTTTGTTTGTAGAAGTGTCCATGCGTTCAGATCTCTTGGAATGTTTCTTTGTTTCAGTACCATGCATGATTCTCCTTAGAAATAACGTTGTTGTTCATTGGTTTTATTAAACAGTTAGAATAGGTTAATAATATTTCGGTTATGTGCAGGACGTGGATGATTTGTTTTGTTTACACTGTGCAGCGCTACTCCCTCACTCTCTTGTCCTTCTAAGTCGTGCCCAGGCCAACTACTCATCTCCCAATTAGACCCCTTGTCTCTCAACTATTCTATTACCCTCGTTATTCTACCATCTTCTGCCTTCCATTCCCTCTGCCCTCTTCAAGACAACCTAGCTCTGCACACCCCCTCTTCATCTCATCTCTCTATCCCTGAGTCATTACAAACCCCTCTCCTACCTCCCTATCCACCCATGTAGCCTCTTCCACTCACCCATCACCCAAAAATCCGATTGTAGAACATCCTGTAGGAATTACTGAACATCCTGTAGAAGTTCTGAAACATCCTGTAGAACCCTTGCAGACTTCCTGTAGAAGTTCATAAACACGGTTGCTTGGCATCCAAACTTTGTGAAACTCTCTGAAAGGATGTTAGGGACTCCTTAGACCCTCTCTGAACTTTCCCAACCTTTTTCAAACCTTCCGCCTCCTTGATCCACCTCTGCACAGTAAAAAGTTAGTTAAAAGCACATGCATGATAATTCTAATAATTGGAACAAAAATATAAAAAGTGTTCTCTTCAGATCAAAGTAGTCTAGACACATGCATCTCACCTTCCTAAAAGTAATGGCATCTCTTTCAGTAGTTTGCATTCCCACCTTTGCATCAGTAGGACTAGCTGGTAGAATTAGGGTTTGCTAGGGTTTGCGTTTCTTGTTGGCTTTCAGTTCCTTTTTGCAAATAGATTAGCTTCCTTTGAGTTAGCTTTCGTCCATCAGTTAAACAGCTTCTTCTGAGAGCTCATAGAAGTTGGCTTGAGCCCCTAGCGGACTTGTGCCAGCTGACCAAGTGACAGCTGCGACAAGAGCTAGTACTTGTGCATACAACACCGTGGCTTCCAAGTTTGTTACGAACTACCGGGTTGATAAAATTAGAGAAGGAAGCTCCAGGAGTTGTAGCATTATTGCTACAATACTGGAGCCCACCAATTTCCCAACTAAAGAAAACTTGTTCGAGCTTCTTGCTTTTATGGGGAAAAATGACATTAACAATATTGTTGATGTTGAGGTATATATCATATAAATCTTTTATAGTCTACTTTAGTTTATATTCCAGTGTTCATCGAATTTCATGTCTTATACTTTGCATTGTATTTCTTTTCTTAGGAAAGGAACTCAATATTGATGGTAAGAAGCAGGAATTGAATAAAGAGGAGGACAATAACACTAGAGAGACAAAATGAAGATTAAAGAGAAAGAGAAGAGAAATGGTATACTGGTACCCATAGAGCCAATATCCCGCATAAGACACACACATAAAGACTAATGGTCAAGTCTTCAGAGTTGGTGAATTCACCTACAATGCCTTGGAAACACAATGATAATGTTTTGAAGTGATGAAACACTATTTCATGTGCAAAGTGTGCTCCAACCAATATTAATTTGGAAACTCATATTGTAATACTTGATATTTTATATAATGTAACTTATGTGGTTGGAATTATTTATAGTTGCACTTGATATTACTTAGTATTGTAATTAACATATGTAACTTTGCGTTTTCATATTACATAAACATGTGCATTGTATGCCATTTTTTTTTATTTAGTTGCAAAATCATACTAATTAATTTATGTTGATTAATAATGAAAACATAAAATCAATTTAAAACTACTAAATTAGTAGTTTATGTTTATTATTGATGAACACATAAAATGAATATATGACTAAATTAGTTGCTTATAACGATTTTTAATGAAAATAAAGGAAATGAATATAAACTATTAAAGTAGTAATTTATATAATGAATATGATACTACCAAAAAATGTAAATGACCAATGCAAATGATAAATTTGTGATTACAAATGACGAGTAAATTTTGCATATATACGACTATTAGTAACTAATTTACAGTATCTTATAACATGAATAAAATTTAGTCATATATCTTTGGTCATTAATTGGTTTTCTTGGTGATATTTTAGTAGTATATTTTGTTGAATATTTGGTCATTAGTTGCGACAATTAATGACCAAATCAATATTAAATTAATGACCAAATCAATGACTAAATTAATGACCAAATAAATGACTAAATTAATGACCAAATCAATGACTAAATCAGTGTGACTAAATGTACTACTAGACAATAAAATTGAGACAACCAATTAATGACTAAGCTAAAAATGACTAAAAATTGGTCGCGTTATAAGATACTGTAAATTAGCTACTATTGGTCACCGACCGAAAAAATAGTCATTTATATGCAAATTTTAGTTAGCCATTTTGTACTAGTGAGGAGAAATTAAAAATTCCTTGATCTGACTTTAGTAGAAAACATTAAAATTAACAATAGCCAAAATAGGGTGCTCTAGATAACGAATCCTATTTATCACAGTTTCTGTTGATTAATTCAAAAATTTAGAATAACAGAGAAAGGAAAAACAATGTTTAAACAAATAGACAGAAGAGATACATCACCATTTAGTACACCACATGAATCCTGTGAAAAGTCCTTGTATTATTTATGCTCTAGTGCTTTGAAAATTACAATATGTAGAAGGAAATTACATTCAAAAATCAACCCTTAATACTTCTAACAATGAAGTATTTATAATGAAAAATTACAAAAATTCTTTACAAAATCGCTGTCAAACCGACAATGTATTATTAGCCTAATTACAAACTATATCATCTAATCTTGGCATAAGGATAGGCCACATAGGCTGCTGAAGAGAACGGTGGCCCTGTTTTGATGGTTTCGGTTGCTGAGTCATCCTAAAACAGTGTTGAGACACTGAACTGGCCATTGTGCTAGTGGCTACACTAGCCAATTTGTTTTACTACTCCTGAGTTATCCTTCAATCTAGTAAATCAACCAACTCCTCCCATATCTTTTCATCTGGCACTGTCAACTTTGTTACCCTGCGGTAAATTTCATCTACCTCTATGTATTTAGAAAAAGTTGGTTTTACGTTAAAAATATGTTTTACCTCATTCTTCACATGGAACTCATTTGACATGGTCTCCAAGCATGCCTTTGCTATCATACTTCCTTTAATTCCACTGAACTTAACACTGCTTTTAGCCACTCCTTTCATCTTTAGGATATAGTCTTCCTGAGTGATAAACTTGTCATTTATGACATAGATACTGGGCGGTACCTTTTGCATTAAGGCTTCAATCCTATTTGTAAACCTATTTACCTGTAACTCTAAGGTTTCACACCTTTCCTCCAACTGATCAATGAGATTTCTCTTTGTCAATACTTTCTTGACTTCTAGAATGGTGCCAGTTCTGTCACTGACTCCTACTTCCTCCAGCTCATATCTAGAGTTTGAGTTTAAGAACTTAATTATATTGGCAACTTTTGTTGGCATCTCTTCCATCTTTTCCCTTCCTTGCACAATAGTTTCTATTGCCTTCCATATTAGCTCTTTTTGCTCAAATATGATTTGGATAGAAGGCCAAATCTCATTCATAGAGTCTAATATGTTCATCCAAATAGTTTCCTCGTCTTGGGCCAAGATCTGGCCAATTGAAGTGTCTCTCTCTACCTAGAGCAACTTTTCCAATAGTCTCTAGGATTTCTCCAATTCAACAGTCCAAGCAGCTTCAACTTTGGGCTTTTGGACTTCCAAAGTTTTGAGTTGGACCTGCAAAGTCTCAATTTCCTTTGACTGCAATGACAAGTTTTGAAGTGTCTGTGTGACCTGTTCAGCACTGGGAGTCCAAGTTGAAGAAGTAGGTGTAGTGGTTGCTCATGTTGATGGCAGTTGAGAAAGAGGTACATCATCCAAGGGGACAATGGCCATCTTTAGGCTGTCTTCCTTCTCCTTTATCAGTTTCTCCAACTCTGCCTCCATCTGCCTAATATGTATATTTTGGTCTATGATCAATTTCATCATATCTTCTTTCTGTGCTTCACCCTCTTCAATGTCCTTGTTCATTGGATCTTCTATGGCTGGTAACTTGAGCTACTTCCTCAATGTTGCAATGTCCAAGTTTATTTTTCTAATAATCTCCTCAGCAGCATTAAAATCTTTAGGTTCATACCCTATCTTGATCACCAAGTCTTCCAAAGACTTGATCCTGTTATCTTTGCTAAATGAGCAGACTTTCTCCATCTTCAACCGTGACTAGACATTTGCAAAAGAAACTTGTAATTTGGATAAGGACATGGCAGTGTTAGCCAGAATGGAGGATATCATCTCACTAGTTTTCTTGTGCATCTCCATTTGATCAATGGGATGTATGTCCTTTGTGTTGAATTCAAAGGTGGTGCTCTTGTAGTATGCTGCTGATTTGGGCTGTGGAATCTGGGCCTCAAGAAAGGCCATCTGCATTTTACCATGCTTTGTGTCAAAAACTGACAACAATCTACTTTGTGAGCTAGAAGTCTGCTTCCATAAATGGTTATAAGTGTTGTTTTTGTGAATTTCATTCTTGAGCTTTATCTCCATGTACCTGTCAAAAAATATCTTCTCTTTATCTGTTTGGAAAGTTTGTGGTTCAAGCTCAGTGTCCTTATGACCTTGTGAAGATGAAGGTTAAGAAGGAGATGTAGTGAACTTGGCGGTTGCAGTGGTGAATTGTGATGATGATGGTTGCCTGCTCTTCAGTTTCTTTCTCTACTTCTGGTCTTTGAGTTACATTGGGTCTCTTTCTATAACTGATTCTGAATTCTCTAGCTTCGATTCCAGTGGTAGATGATGATCCTCCCTCCCTCTGCCTTTTTCTTGATTTTTCTTGAGGAACAGGGGTCTACAAACTGGAAGTATAAACAAGTTGTTCTTCAGCTTCCTACAAGGTATTTTATGCCCATTCCAGCTGATTGGCATACTGTTCTATGTCTGGCCTTGAAGAATGAATGTAAGGAGTGTTCTTGTTTTTCACTCTGAGCTTTGAGATGATGCCACAGGGGTCATAAGACCATGTGAAGATCAAACTGAACTTCATCTCCTTCAGTAATTTATCTGCCTCCTCACATGCTATCCTTCTGTTGCACCAAAATGGGCCCACCTATGTTTTTATTCAGAATTGTGCCTTCTTCTTGGCTACTACAAAGTGAATATCATTTGAGTTCAACATCTGCCTGATATACTCCAGTGCAAAGATCCTCATTGGGAGGTACTTGGGGAGTTTATAAGGGGCTAGTTCACAGCCATACACTCTAATTTTTATGTAGTTTTGATATAGATACCAATCACCGGTCTTTGCTTGGTCTGATAGATGCAAAATTCTCTTGATTTCCTCACTAATTTTGGGTTGTACTACACTATTGAGAATGTTCATGGCTGGATGAACAAAGTCTTCAATAAATTTCTTGTAGGTGAATTCATGTTGTTCTTTCATGACCAATGAGGTCCAAAATATCATTGGTTGTTGGTTCCCTGCATCATCCAACTTCTGCAATGCAAAACTAAACTTGTATGCTTGATAATATATGAACATGTAAATCAAAACAGAGGTTGAACACCTGCTCTGTAGGAAACTTAGTAAATTTCTCATGGATATTGTTAGCCAAGAATTGATTGAAATTGAAAATGTGGAAAATGTGGAGAGGAATCCTAAAATGGGCTCATCTACCCACTGATTAGAATGATAGCCTAAATTGTAAGAAATGATGGAAATAATCTGCTTGGCCTGATCAGGGAAAATGGAAGAAGGATATGGAGGATTCTTCTTGGGTAATTGGGCATTCTTTGGCAAGAAAATCTCAAAATTTTTGTCTCTTGTGGCAAATTCGAGCTTTTGATAAAGCTGGGTTAGGGATTTTAGGGAGAAAGGGGCAACATTTTCCACAACTAGGGCCAACATCATTTGGTCAATGGATTTGGTTGTTATGGTGAAAAGAATGTCACCTATAGGGGCAATAATGGCTCTCTAGGTGGGGACATAACATTATTGACATCTTCTGGTAAATTATGGGGCTTAGAATGTCAAGGGAAAAATATAATTGGGGAGGTTTGACTCCCAGAGTCCTATCTCATCAGTCTTGTCTGTGTGCTTATCCTCTAACTAGCAATATAATTCCAGGAAATCACAATCATGATGCGTTTCATTAATTTTGTAATCCATAACAGCTAAAGGTGTATGACCAAAATCTATAGAAGGGGGAATTAAAGGATTAATGGTCTTATCTTAGGTCTTAGTCTTAGGAGGCATGACTGCAAAAGATTTCTAAACAGTGTGAATATGCAGAGGAGGCTTACCGAGCTTAGAAGCAATAACAATTTCTCAAGTGAAAAGGAAAGGGAATGTCAGTGTATGTCGCAATCTTGGTCGCAGAAAAGCTCTGATGGGGATCACTGAAGGAAACTGTAAATAGCAGAAACAATTAGGAATAAATGGTGTAGAATGAAAGGCTCAAAGTTAATTAAACAATGTGACAAAGTCCTGTTGTAAATGGCGCAGGACCGTTAGGCTGAATGGTTACCCTGGAAAAATCTAAATAAATGACGAGTGGTTATTTTGGCTAGGAATGCATTTAATTGGCCCAACGGTCTTGACAGGTGGCGGGCGGAGAGTGGTGGGGCGTGGTAGAACGGATAAGGGAAAGACGGTTTCCGGAGGGGGTAGCGGGAAGTAAGTGGTATCAGTCAGAGGGGTGCGAAATCACCACAATGCGCCATGTAAGGGGTAGGTCCCATCGGGAGAAACCACCTTCCGGAACCCCCCAACGGTAAAGGAAGAGTGGAAAGGGGGGGCCGGGAAAAGATGAGGTCCATGGATGAAGCGGGGGATTGGATCCTGAGGCGCTGAATGCAATTGAACTTTAATCGCAAGCGACAAAGAATATCTGTCCTTATGCGTTTTTATCATTATCTTTTTGAACATAGGATAAGGATGGATTATGAAAAGTATGAAATAGTTTATCCATATCATGCACATTTAGCTTTTCAAACTTAGGATAAGGGATATATAATGAAACATTTTGAAATAAATTATACATAGCATGCACATTTTCCTCTTTTTCCATATCCTCAAACATAGGATAAAATTTACATAGGCAAATATTTACCAAATCACCTAATCTACCTACCCTTAGCTAGACTATCATTTTCATTTCTGTCTCTAGGATGCACTTAGATTAGCAAACCCATTTTATTTTCTTTTATGCATAATGAAAAAACTAACTAACCTATCCCTTATTTCTCAAATTGACCCAGATTAAACAGTTGGATCAATGTCATTTTCTACCTAACTAATGATTTACCCAGATTAAACTGTTGGATAAACCTTTATTCTCTATATAATTTACATAAATTGAAAGGAGTTTAATCATGATTAAACTGTATGACTAAAATAAAACTAGTGATTGTGGCATTTAGAACAAGCTTCACACAACTTTATTTTATAGAAATGAAGCAAAAACTATCTATGAGTAGTGGCATTTAGACTTGCAACACTTTCGGTATTATTATTATTTTTTTTCTTTCTTTTGGTGGGTTTCAATCTTTCTTCTTTTTCAATATTTTTGTTTTTGTTTTTATTTTTATTCTTTATACACTCTTTTCATTTTTTATTCTATTTTTTTTTTTTTGGAAATCATTGGAAGATTGACAAGTATTTACAAAATAGGATTCCTGAGATATAACACTTAATTACCTTGAGATCCTATAAATTATGTTAGTGTCAGTCTTTCCAGCCTTCCTCCATTGATCAAATATGCTCTTACAAAGTGGTCTCAGAGTGTCAAGGTCAAATTTTGTCATTTCAAAGAGTCTTCAAGCAAAATTTGGTCACTAGGCATTAGGTCTAGGGTTTACTTTCACTCCTTCTAAAGTTGTCCAAATGGCGGTCCATGTCATCATTTAGTTGAGTCTATCATCATTCATAGGTTTGTCCTCATCATGACAGGTTCCATTGGGTCATTTTACACCTTGTTCATGCTTCAGTTGCGCCTAGGCAAGGTTCATTTGCCTCTCCTAGGGTTTTGAAGGCAATTTCTCTTGGATGGTCAAATCATTAGAAAAACTGGTATCCAGATGTTCATACACCTTCCCCTATCATTAAAGTACCTTATCAAACACTTCCCATCACTGAGATTCCCCAAATTCCTCATTTTCGCACAAGCCCTAGTTTCTTGCTACAACCTGGCAATTTTCTAGGTTTGGCCTGTGTTTTTCCCTTTTGGACCCCTTCCCCTCACTAAATATCTGAGATTCCACTTTCCCCTGCTTCCTAACACCCCTCCCTACTCCCCAAAATTTCCCCAAGAATTTACAAGCCCCTCATCCCCTTCATTTCGCTTCATTTCCACAAAATTCCTAGTTTCACACATCGGGATAAGTTTTATTCAAAAGATGTTTCAGAGCAATAAAAGATGAATTTTGGAAAACTGAGAGATATTTTTTTCCAAAAAATTCCAAAGAAGAAAAACCTCCTTCACTTTTTACACAGGTGTCATGGTTTTAGAGAAATGTCAAAAATATCGTTGCCTCAGGAGAATCGAATGCACCTCTGAAGTGACCTTGGGAAAACCAAGTTTTCTCCTAGCTTGGTTAGCCAAATGACTTTTGTGATGAGTCAAATGTTAACTAGACACAAATATCTTTCCAATGAGCTATCATGAGCTCAATTTGGAGTTGAGGAAGGCATTCAAAAGTTGACTGCAACAGCACTCTGCCTTGAGGCAGCCTCATTTGGCACATTTTGACTAGTCTTGGGAGATTTGATTTTTGACAAGAAAAATAAAATTCAAATTGAAAATTTCTAGTTGTTTTGGAAAGTAGACTCAAACACCTTTCGAATGAGCTATCCTGCGCCCAATTTTGACATCAGGAAGGCTTCCAAAAGCCTCCTGCAAAATTCACTATGTAGCTGGGTGCGCGCTACACATCAGGGTGGGCACGCTACGCACCAGGGGCGCGCTACGCATCAGCACACTTTTCTCAGTGTAAATTTACTCGTGCGTTACGCACCAGGGGCGTGCTACACATTGGGTGAGGCATGCTACACGTTGGGAATTCTGCCTAGAAATTCGCCAACAAGTATTCAACTCCTCTCCTAACTCAAGCAAACCACAGGTAGGCTTCATTTCCATGGCTGGTTCTTGGTTTTGCAAGATTAATGAGAAAAAATTATGATAGATGTGCCATGAAAATTAAATGTAAAAACCCTAAAGTTGCTGTGTGGATTCAAAGGCCTAGTTTTCTAGGGTTTCAAAATTACATGCTGCCAAGGTTTTCCCACTTTTGTGTTTCCTACCCCTCCCATATTCACCAACATTTTCCCCAATAATTCCTCCTAAAACCCTATATTATTCTCCCTCCAATCCTAAACCCCTCCCTTCTAATACAAACATATTTTTCCTACCCTACCTCATCCTAAACCCTAAAATTTGAAAATTTTCATGTCCCTTCCCTTCCCTAAATTCCTTGTTTTATTTCCATTGTCCCCATTTCCCTAATGTTTCCCCTTTCCTAACAGTTCCCTTGTATATTTGTGTCCCCTTGGTCACAGCATTTTGAGAAAAAGAAAAAGCCTACAGTCAATTTTGCACATAGTTGTATATCAGCATATATATATTCGAGCCACCTTGTTTTTAAAGAACATGTCAGAGACCGAGTCAGATTATGAGCAGGATTATGATAGTGATTCTACACCAGAGGTAAGTGTGCCAAGGAGGTATCACAAAGGTGGCAAAGGTGGTCGACATGTCAGGGAGGAGCCTACCTCTTTGGCTCAATTTCAAGCTTGTCCACTTGCAATGGATTGTTTTCAGTACCTATCATGTTTTGAATAATGTGAGCGAATCTCACAAATCCAGCATCATCGGGAACTAGTCTGTTTATTTGTTCTACATTTGCAGGATGGTCATGTAAACCTTGCCGGAGTGAATTTCACCTTGTCACCCGAGACTATTGCTCAGGCCGCTGGGATACCAAATGTAGGGGAGGAACGGCTGAAAAGGGCCGATAGAGATCATGCATTATTGAAACACATGGTTATGCATTACAAGGTCCGGAACTTGGTTTTCAAGGTGCGAATTAGGAGTCTTAAGGCAAAATTGAGGAAAAGGGTCAAGAAGAAAAAATGATAAAAGGAGCTTGATCGTCTTCGGATTTTGGCCGAAGCCTCTTTGAAGGAGCATGGTACTTGATGAGACACCCCCAGCTCAAATTTCAAAAAATTTGGAGAAGTTTTTGTCAATTTTGAAATTTTTGTATTAAAAAACAGGTTTTTGCCCTCAACGCGTAGCGCGCCGCGCGCTACCCTGAAGATGGGGAGGTCCAATTCAAGAAAGGTTTGCATTTTTGGATTTGTCATGATGAAATACATCTGCTCAGCCATTGCCAAGGCATTTCATCAAGATTTGGGTCCCCAAAAGGTCAAAAAACATGCAAAAAATGACCTCACTGCCCCTTTTTGGACACACAGGTAGCAGCCTTGGGAGAATGCACTTTTGGAGGGGCAAATAGACATCAAATTGGAAAATTCTACTTGGGTTGGAAAGTATACATCTAGGGCTTTCCAACAAGCCAACCTGAGCTCAATTTGGATTCCGGGAAGTGCCCCAAAAGTAGGTGGAAAGGCGCGCTACACGTAGGGCTCAGGCGCGCTATGCATCAGGATT
The DNA here is from genome assembly GCA_031772625.1 of Pinus tabuliformis. NCBI lineage: Eukaryota > Viridiplantae > Streptophyta > Pinopsida > Pinales > Pinaceae > Pinus > Pinus tabuliformis. Next base: position 51,533,441 of record CM062814.1, on the reverse strand, counting down.
TTTTGCACATTTTTCACCTTCCAGCTCAGGAATTCGCCCAGTTTTGACCAGTTTTGACTTGTGATGGGATTTTTCACCCTCCTTGATGTAATTAATGTAATTTTATGTTGACTTGACACTTATTTACCTATTCTAGATGATTCATTCATGAAATAGCAAACATTTAATGAATGAATTGGTTTCCTAGCTTATAGAGGCAAGTTGTTTTGACTGGCTAGATTGTAGTGCTTTGTTTAGAATTGGTTGAAACAGCTCCTAGGATGATGAGCTTGACCCCTAGAGGCAAGGGAATGTGTTAGCTTTCCTATATTATGTGTTTTCTTAGTCATTTTCATGGTGGGACTCTTTGGGAAGAGGCTTTGAGACTTTATTGTACATTTTACTTCAGCATTTTGGCAAAGGGAAGACCAGGGATTTGCAGCACTATTTGGAATTCTTGTGGCTTTATGTCTTGATGGTGTGCTTCTTTCAGTATTTTTAAGTTTGTTATGTGTATCATTTTTCCATCTCTCATCTTCTGCAATTGAACAAATGAAGTGTTAAGGTAGAATCCATAAATTTGCTGTGCTTTGCCTTTAAATTTGTTTAATTTTCCATGTTTTCTTCAGTTTAAGGAGAACCCTTGCTCTTGCTTGCTCTCCTTAGCTCCTCACCTGTCTGATCTATTCACCTCATCACTTTAAAAGCATCAAAACAATTGCCTATCTTGCTCCAAGCAGACCTCTGCAGAAACTGTGTCTTATCCCCGCACCCAAAATTGCTTTTTCCTTTGATTCAACAAAAATCCCAAAAAATCACCTTTAAACCTCTGCACTTAATATCTAGCCTAAGATCAGTATTCCTTATTGGTCATCTCAGCCCCTTTGAAAACCTTTTGTCGAGATAGACCCGGAGAGAGCCCTCTCCTGTCCTCGTAGGGCTAGCTACGAGGCTGAGTGTGGTTTGATGTTGCCTCGAGTTTTGCCTTCCTCAGCCTAAGGCAGATTTGAGCGCTAACAAATTATATGACCCTAACAGTGGCTCCAGTTGGGGATGGCACTCTCCTTGTGAGGTGCCAAGAACATGTGATCAGTAGCCTTGAGTTATTATTTCAGCGACATCCAACTCTGATTTCTTTGTTGCATTACTTATGGTAACTCGTCAATAGAAGCTTAGGGCCTTCTCTACGAGCTTCAACTTCTATTAATAGTTCACCCAATCCGAAAAATAAAGATAATGATATTTACAATGAGAAATGTTATGAAAATATCTATTTCTCAAAGAAATAGTGTTTGAGTATCGTGCCATTGATAGGTCCAATAGGTAATTCTGTCCCATCCAATTTTCTGATAAAAAATGCATTATTCCCTCTGAAAACATAAATGACATAAGGCCCCATCCATAATTTGTCAAATTTTCCATGCTTCCTGTTAGCTCTGCTACATGTTGCTGATTTTCAAAGAGCGGAAGTAAGCTCGGTCCTGGTTTCTTGCTCAGAAGAGGTCTGCACTAGTTATTGTCCTCCTTCTCCTTCACCTCACTTACTCCCTTTCACCCCGCTGCCTCCGTTTTTCCCCTTCACTCCCCCTATATTCTCATACTCCCATGATCTTCATTTCACCTCTGTAACCCTGTATAAACCCGTTGTCCCTTAAGTCCCACATGCTACATCACAATCGCAGCTTTCAGGAGGTCTTTTATAAGTCATGTCTATAACATCGCCGATGGACGATTATCGATTGCCCCTAGTGGATGTGATATGATTATAAACTATTGTTAATGACTCCGTCGGGTCTAGGCTTTAATCGCTATCGCCAATGACATATGTATAAAGGCTTTCCCCCTTGACTTCTGCCGATGCGATATTGTGATTGCTCCTCCGCCGTCCAATCAGTCCCGACAAGATCCAACAACCCACGCCCTTTTCACTCTCATATCTCCCGATACTTCCTGCCAAGAGATCTTCGCCGTCTATTCATTTGATCCAACGGAATTCGCTCCTCTTGCGTTCACAAACCGCGTGCGCATTAGCTCGCGATAAAGCAGTTTTCTCTCGTTCCTGTCTGCCACGCGTCGCCCGATAACTCGCATCGCTCACCCTCGTACCTTTACCTCTCACCCACCAAAAGCGGTGCGATACATATCGCTTACCGCCCATTTGCCTGCCCCCGCTCGTTATCTCACGTGTATCTTTCTTGCCCGATGGTTGTCGGATCTGTTCGCTAGAGATCTGACAGCTTATGTTTGTTCGCTCCTGTTTCCTCCTGATATCTCCTGCCGAGTCATATCTGTCATTCATCTGCACGATCCAACGACTGATATTTGTTCCCTTCATACTCATGCCTCCACCATACTATCCGCGTCCATAGCCTGTCCCGTGCATCCCAAGGAAGAAGGTGGCCAATATTCAACACTCTGCGCAGTTACTCTTCAACCACCGCATTCAAGAGATAGAATGGCTGAGAAGGAAAAGGACATGCCTCGAGCAGATCAGAGCATTTATCAGTTATGGAACTTCTTCCATATAACACTCCACCTATTCAGGAAGGACAACCGAGCAGCAGAAAAGATCAAATTCATTCATTAAAGCAAGCAGATTGTAGCAGAGACTCCATCAGAGAGTTAAAGCGGTTGGTGGTCCATTATGACCTCTCCATGCTTAGAATAGCATAATATCTTTGTAATGAAACTCTATATATACCCAGAAAACAGATGTAATCAGGGTTGATGGTTGTAGTTTGATTTAAGGTTCAACTTCTGGAGACTGTAACTACTTTGATACTTGTAGCGTCTGGTCTTCATTTTCAGCTAATACAAGCTTCTTTTGTTTTTAATTGCTCACTTTCCATTTCTACTCTGTTCTAGGCTGTGCCTGTTATGCATTTATTTATGTGCTCTTGATATTTAGCATTAGAGGGGCTATCATCCCACCTCTGTGTTGAAGTCTAGTATGTATCATTGAATGTGTTATGTAGGTTTCTGTTTACTTAATGCCAGAGAGCTGTCATCTTGTCTGTGCATTAGGAAATAGATTTGCAGACCTCTTTACTAGTGGTAGCCGACCATCACATGGTCTTGTGCATCTGTTGGTGTGGTTAGTATTCTCCATGTTCACCTAATCCTCAAACTGTGAGTAATTGGTGGTCTAATGCCTTGTAGTCTGGGGGTGTTCACCCATGTCTGGAGTTAAACATAGTAGAAGTGGTTATATAGCTTGGACAAGCATCATTCCTTCCATTCATCCATCTCCAACATTTTGTTGAGTTTGTAATGTTCCCGAGCATCTCCGAGATACAACCTAGGAGAGTTTCTTGGGGAGATAACACTTCCCTTTATCCTCTCTTTTTGAATCCCACTTTAAGACTTTATCACCAATGGTGAAATCATCTACCTTTGTCCTTCTATCAAAAACTTTCTTAATATTCTCATGAATGACTTGAGCCTTATTATAAACTTCTTCCCTGGATTGCTGCAACTGGATTGTCTGGTCAATCCTCCTTTGAATGTCATTTTTCTCAGTCTCCAATTCTTGAATTAACTTCATGACTTGAACTCCTAAAGAGGTTGGAAAAACAACATCGATTCCATAAACTATTGGGTTGTGTTATATTCTTTCCACGACTAACCTACGTAGTGAACTGGGGGGTGGAGCCCCCCCTTCGTTGCGCCGATTGCGCAGCGGGGGGGGGTGTCATAGGGGGGCGGGTAGCCCCCCTCTACGGGGTCCGGGGCAGCGCCCCGGGAAAAATTTTTTTGGACCCTATATTAGGTTGGGCGAACCTACCTATGGTTTTTGGTCCATGGTTTTGGACGCGATGGTTTTCGATCCATGGTATTGGATGCTTCGGCATGTATAAATATGTATTGTAACATTGAAAGGAAAATAATGAAAAATCAAGCTGGTAGTCCCGGTTTTGGGATCCAGGGGAAAATCTCTGTGTATATGTGTTTTATGTGTTATGCTCTCGCATTGTTTATTTTCTGTGTTTTAGAATTCGTATGTAGGTAATTTCTGTACAGGGTTAAAACCTACATTTGGTATCAGAGCTTTTTTTGCTTCTAGGGGACGCCTTTGTTGCTGAGGGGTTTTGCTCGGGCCTGTGGTAGACCCTGTTCAGTGGGAGATCTGCGAGATCAATTCTGGTGGTGAAAGAAGATGGTGAGCAGTAGAAAGATAGAGATCAAGAAGTTCAATGGTTAGAGTTTTGAGTTGTGGAAACTCAAGATGGAGTATCTATTGGTGGATAAAGATTAGTGGATCATGGTAGATCCAGGTACTAAACCAATGGGAGTGACCGATGAAGAATGGAAGAAGTTGGAGCGGAAGGCAAAGAGCACAATACGATTGTGTGTCTCAGATTCAGTATTGCTGAATGTATCAGGGGAAGCTATGGTGAAGGCTTTGTGGGACAAGTTAGGGACTTTGTACCAATCTATGTCTCTGGTGAATAAACTGTTCCTGCGGAAAAAGCTGTATAACCTGAGGATGAAAGATGGAGACTCGGTGGCAGAGCATCTGAATGCATTTAATACTGTGGTAAGTCAGTTAGCGTATGTTGATATTAAAATTTCAGATGAAGATAAGTGCATCAGTTTGTTGTGTTCTCTAACAGATTCGTGGGATAGTCTAGTTATTACAATAGGTAGCAATGCAACTGCTTTGCAGTTTGATGAAATAGTCTCAGCCTTGCTGATGGAGGAGATGAGACGGAAAAATATGGAGAGCCAGAATGGTGATGCCTTGTCTGTACAAGGACGGTCCCAGAATAGAAACAAAAATAAGTCATCGAGTGGGAGATCTAAATCTAGAGGGAGATCTAAATCTCCAGGAAAACCTGTAAAGGTGGTGTGCTAGAAATGCGGAAAGGAAGGGAATTTCAAAAGGGACTGTAAATCTAAAGATCCTGATAAAGGAAAGGGATCGGATGATGCTCCTTCTGCAGAGGCGAAAACCACCTCAGATGAAGGTGGGGATGTGTACTTGGCTTCTTCAAGTACACATGTAGATCATGAGGCATGGTTTATTGACTCAGGTGCATCCTTTCACTTCACTCCCCATAGAGAGTAGTTCTGCGAGTATGAGAAATACGATGGTGGTGATGTCTTCTTAGGAGATGATAGGAAGGCTAGAATCATTGGTCACGGAAAAGTAAAGTTGAAGTTGCAAGGTGGAAGGGTTAGAACACTTCCGGGTGTTCTGCATATTCCTGCATTGGCCAGAAATCTGATTTCTATAAGCAAGTTAGATGATGCAGGTGTAAAAACAGTGTTCGAGAAGGATACCTGCAAGATGGTTCGGGGAGCACTGGTATTGATGCGGGGAGTTCGGACTGGAACTCTGTACAAGCTGCAAGGTAGCACTGTTGTTGATGGGTGCAACAGTTCTGTGGTTCCTGAAAGTGGAGCTGAAAATCTAGTGGTCTCTGGAGAGAAGACCATGCTGTGGAATCAAAGGCTTGGACATATTGGAGAGAAGGGCCTTCGAATACTTCATGGTAAAGGTATGGTAGAATGTATGAGTAATAGCTCTCTGGATTTTGATTTCTGTGAAAATTGTGTATATGGGAAGCAGAATCGGGTGAGTTTCCCCTCTGGTGCTAAGAGGGCGAAACAGATATTAGAGCTTGTGCACAATGATGTGTTTGAACCTGTGAAGGTTCCATCACTGGGTAAGTCTATGTACTATGTATCATTTATAGATGACTTCTCAAGGAATACATGGATATATTTCCTTAAGAAGAAATCTGAAGTCTTTGACAAGTTTAAATAATTTAAGGCTCTGGTGGAAAATCAGATACAGAAGAAGGTAAAGGTGTTGAGGACAGATAATGGTGGAGAGTTTTGCAGCAAGGAATTTGAAGAATTCTGTAAGAAGTGTGGTATAGCACAGAAGAAGACTACTCCATATACACCTCAGCAAAATGGAGTCGCAAAAAGAATGAACAAGACGTTGATGGAAAGGGCAAGAAGCATACTCAATGGTGCCAAGTTAGGACAGGAATTCTGGGTAGAGGCGGTGGATACTGCATGTTACTTGGTCAACAGGTCACCTTCATCAGCGTTGGAGGATAAGACTCCACAAGAAGTATAGATTGGCAAGAAACCCTCTCTTTCACATCTGAGGGTATTTGGATGTGATGCATATGTACATGTTCCAAAGGAGAAACGAACCAAGTTGGATAGTAAATCTGAAAAGTGCATCTTTATTGGGTATAAGGATGGTTTAAAGGGTTATAAGCTTTGGAACCCAGTCACACGAAAGGTTGTGTACAGTTGCGATGTGGTGTTCAAAGAGGTGAAAGATGTTATTAAACATGAAGTCCAACCAAAGGAACCTGTGAAGATAGAGTTTGAACTAAAGGAGGAAGAATCAGACTCTGTAGCAGAGGAGGAATCATAAGATGAAGAGCCACAAACTCCGGCTGTGAGAAGATTAGTTCGAGAAAGAAGGCAGCTAGAAAGGTATAGTCCTTCTGCTTTCTGTTCAAATTTTGCTTTGTCTATTACTACTGATGATCCTAGAACTGTGAAGGAAGCAGTAGATTCAGAGGATGGAAAACTCTGGAAAGAGGTCATGGTTGATGAAATGGCATCTTTGCACAAAAATGAGGCTTGGGATTTGGTGGAGTTGCCGGCTGGAAGGAAACCCATTGGCAGCAAATGGGTGTTCAAAAAGAAGACAAATGCAAAAGGGAAGGTGGAGAAATACAAAGCTTGGTTGGTAGCAAAAGGTTATTCCCAGGTGCCGGGAATTGATTTTGGTGATATTTTTTCTCATGTTGCCAAGGTAACTTTTATTAGGTTACTTTTATCTATTGTTGCTGCTTTTGATTTTGAGGTAGAACAGATGGATGTGAAGACAACATTTCTTCACAGGGATTTGGAAGAGGAAATCTACATGAAGCAACCTGAAGACTTTGCGGTGAGGGTAAGAAAGAACTGGTATGCAAGTTAAAGAAGTCTCTGTATGGGTTAAAATAGTCACCAAGGATGTGGTATCAGAAATTTGATACATTTATACGGGGACTTGGCTTCACCAGAAGCAAAGCAGATCACTGTGTGTATTTTAAATTAATTGGTGACCGTGTTATTTATCTAGTCTTGTATGTGGATGATATGTTGCTGGTTGGAAATGATAAAGAAAATATCCAGGATTTGAAGACCCAATTGTCCTCCAAATTCGACATGAAAGATCTTGGTGCTGCTAACTATATTTTGGGCATGGAAATTAAAAGAGATCGGGCAAAGAGGAAGCTCTGGTTAAACCAAAGGAAGTATGTCGAGACAATACTGCAGAGGTTTAATATGCAGGATAGTAAACCGGTGAAGGTTCCTATTCCTGTAGGTGTGAGGTTATCCGCTGAACAGTGTCCCAAGACACAAGAAGAGGAATAGGACATGTCCCGTGTTCCATATGCGAGTGCAGTCGGTAGCTTGATGTATGCAATGGTCTGTACTAGACCAGACATATTGCACATGTAGTGGGAGTATTGAGTAGGTTTATGTCAAAACCAGGGAAGGAGCACTGGACAACAGTGAAGCGGGTTTTCAGGTATTTGCGTGGCACTAGTGATTATGGTTTGTGCTACCAAGGAAGACCAGGATTGGACAGAGTGTTGGATATTCATGGCTTTGTTGGTGCAGACTGGGCTAGAGATCTGGATCAGAGAAGATCTACAAGTGGGTATGTGTTTAACCTATTTGGAGGTGCAGTCAGTTGGATGAGTAAGAAACAATATGTAGTGGCACTATAAACTACAGAGGCAGAATACATGGTAGCCACTCATGCAAGCAAGGAAGCAGTTTGGTTGCAGAGATTGTGTTCAAGTATGGGGTTAGTACAGGGAGCTATAAGAATAGACTGTGACAGCCAAAGTGCAATTTTATTGGCAAATAACCCTGCTTATCATTCAAAGACAAAGCACATTGATGTTCAGATCACTTTGTGAGGGATATGATAGAAGACAAAAAAGTGTTGTTGGTAAAGGTGGACACTTTGAAGAATACTGCAGATGCATTGACAAAATCTGTGAGCTCTGAGAAGTTCTCTTGGTGTAGAGAAACAATGGGCATTTCAGGGCTGGAAAAATGACTAAGCTCTCCTGTGGCCCCTTGTGGAAAGAAAACAAGTGGGAGATTGTTGGGTTGTGTTATATTTTGGACCCTATATTAGGTTGGGCGAACCTACCTATGGTTTTCGGTCCATGGTATTGGATGCTTCGGCATGTATAAATATGTATTGTAACATTGAAAGGAAAATAATGAAAAATCAAGCTGGTAGTCCCAGTTTTGGGATCCAGCGGAAAATCTCTGTGTATATGTGTTTTATGTGTTATGCTCTTGCATTGTTTATTTTCTGTGTTTTAGAATATGCATGTAGGTAATTTCTGTACAGGGTTAAAACCTACATAAACCAATTGGTATGGTGACATGCCAATTGATTTCTTTGTGGTGAGCCTATCAACCCAAAGTGCATTTATGAGTTTGTTATGCCATGACTTTTTGTTGTCTGCTAACAACTTCTTGATAATATTTACCATACTTTTATTTGAAGATTCAACCAAGCCATTACCTTGTGGGTAATAAGCAGTTGAATGCCCCAAAGTGATATGGTATTTATTGCAAAAGTCTATCATTTTATTCGACCTAAAGGCTACAACATTGTCTGTAATAAGCTTGTTTGGGCAGCCAAATCTGGACAGAATATTGGTTTCTAAGAATTTGATGATCACAACATCGGTGGCTAGTCTAGAAGGAGTAGCCTCAATCCATTTGGTGAAGTAGTTAGTAGCGGTAAGGATCCATTTGTGTTGAGTAGAGGATGGAGGATGAATTTCTCCAATGAAATCCAATCCCCACTGTTGGAAAGGGCTTTCAACAGATATGGGCTTCAAAGGTAAAGGAAAAAGTTTTCTTTTTCCCTCAAAGATTTGACACTTGTGGCAAGAGGTTACCTTCTTATGAACATCTGGAAAAAGTGTAGGCCAGTAAAAAATAGCTCTAAGGATCTTATTGGCAATGGTTTTCCAATAGAGATGGCCACCACAATCACCTTCATGGAATTCCCGCATTGTTCTTTCTGCATCATCACTCAAAGTAGAAGACCACCAACATCTTTCCAATACAAAACATTTTCTATGATGCAAAATTTAACTACCTTTAGCTTCATAAATCTAGCCTTTGTTTTTGTTAGACCAGGAGGAGCATTTAAATTAAATAAAACATAAATAAGGTCTGCATACCAGGGTGAGGTCATGAAAGCCTCATCTAGTTGTGGAGTCGTCTGTTCCTCTTGATCATCCAATTTAGCTACAAAGTTGATATCCAAAGCATTAAAATTAGATTCAACCATTAATTTGGCTAATCCCTATCCTTTGATGAGCTTGGTTGGCTTGATTTCCATGTCATATTCCAAAATGATGGCAATCCATTTGCCTCTTTTTCCATCTGGTCCATTCTGTGTCAAGATGTCTTTAACTACAACATTTGGTACATAAGAAATTATATGAGAATGAAGGATATATACTCTGAAATCTTTAATTTCTTGTATCAGTGCAAAAGCCTGTCTTTTCATTATGTTGTACTTGAGTGAAGCATCCCTTAAAGCCTTTCTAAATAAAGCAATGGGTTGTTCATATCAATCATCAATTTTCTGCAAAGGGACGACTGCAACAATATGTTCAGAAGCAAACGAAAAAATTATAAAATCTTTAGTAAAATCTAGACTAATAAGGACTAGTGCCTTCGTTAATGCCTGTTTATCATGGTCAAATGATTACCTAGCTTCAAGGTTCCACCTAATTTCAGAATCTCATTTTAGCATGCTTGTGATATTTCTGAGAAGTTCTGCAAGGTTAGGGATAAATCTTCTCAAGAAGTTTATTCTCCCAATAAAGGACTAAATTTCTTTAATATTTCTTGGATGATTTATTTTTAGAATATCTTCAATCCTTTTAGGATCAATTCTAATACCTTCCTTAGATATAATGTGACCAAGAAGTTTTCCTTCTTCAAGGCCAAACATTGTTTTCTTAGGATTTAATGAGATCCCAAAATTTCTACACTTTTCAAAAACTCTTCTTAGGTGCATGAGATCAAGCTCTTCATCAGATTTAGAATATACAATTATGTCATCTAGATAGATCACAATAAATCTGCCAATTTCATCAGCAAAAGAAATATCCATTACTCTTTGAAATGTGGCCCCAACATTCATTAATCCAAAAGGGATCTTCACATACATGAAGTTACCCCATGGAGTAGTAAAGGTTGTTTTGTCCTGATCCTCTGGATGAACTAAAAGCTGATTTTAACCTGAGAATCCATCTAATAAGGAAACCTAGAAGATCCAACTACCTTTTGAAGAATATGATCCATTTTAGATAAGGGATAGTTGTCTTTTAGGGAAACTTTGTTTAGGTTTCTGAAATCTATACACAATTTGATTTCACCTATTTTCTTCCTAGTTGGCACAATGTTGGAAACCCATTTAGAGTACCTAAGAGGAACTATGATTTTGGAATCATACATTCTTTTGATTTTTTTCTCAATTAAAGGCATTAGAACTGGATTTATTCTGCGAAGTTTTAGTTTAAAGGGTTTCTGATCTTCCTTAATTGGAATTTTGTGTTGTATAATTTTTGTGTCACATGTTTTAAGTATTCATAGCTCCAACAAAAAACATCACTAAATTTCTTGAATAAAGAAATATATTTTTGTTTTCAGCTCTTGGGATTGATTTAGATAGTTTATGATTTTGGGGTCTTTTTCAGTACCTAAATTACAATCTTAAATTGATGTTCCTGAGGGCTCAATCTTAGGCTTTTTAGACACATCATTGAAATCAAATAAATCTTCTAGTGGAGCTAGACCTCTAGGCAGAACATTATCCTTAAGCTGGAGTGTTTCAAACTCTTCTTTTTCTGGGTCTATTTCAAGCAATTCTAATTTATTTACAACTTTATCTAAGAGTGTATTTACATCTAAATTATCTAGTTGCCTTTCTGGATCAGAATTTTCAACAATTTGACTATCTACTTTAGATTCCAAATCAATATTGTCATCTTGAAATTCATCTTTTGATTGCAGGAAACTTTCAATCTGTTTATCATTTCCAAATACCTACCAATATCTCATATTATCAGGTATAGATGGTCAAAGTTTTATCTCCAGTACATATTCTTGATTAGGATAAGGCATTTTACAAGAGCTAGCTGAAAAATCCAATTTTTTTGGAATGATGTTTTTTTTCCTAGGAATTGCATAAAGGTCATATTCAAGAAAAATCTCTAGGAAGTCAAGCACCACATTTTTGTATGCTCTCATCATAGGATGTTTGGCTGAATATTCTCCTTTAATTTGTTTGATAATTAATTCAGCATCCCCTTGAATGGATATTCTTTTAGCACCTAACTTTTTTAACAACTACAACCCTAGAATAAGGGCTTCCTATTCTTCTATGTTATTAGTGTTAGTGTCGGTATCTTCATCCCTCCGTCAGAGATCAAATCCTCTTGTTGCATTTCATATTAGGTGTCCCGCCCAGTCATTTGCATTCCATTAGGCACATGGATCATCTGATGGTAGTGGCTTTCCTACAGTTTCCCTCATGTCATTTACCTGTTGGCTCATGTTTGTTCATTAAAAAGCATATACAGTCTTCTTTTTGTCTTAAAGATTGCAAAGGTCTTTTAGGGTTTCATTGTCAATTAGGTCTAGGGTTTCATTAGGGTTTCGTCAAAAAATGTTTCAAAGTGTCTAATAACAACCAGCAGGCCATGAGGAGGTCCCAACATCAATAAATTTCAACATCAAATGTTCGAAAATGTGTACAAAGTATTTTGCTTTTATTGTACAAAAATCATGAAATTTTGTTTTCTTCATTGTAAATCTCTTCATCTGTAACCCTGGTTTCTTTCCTTAGCCCCAGTAGCTCCAACGCCTGCAAAACAGGCAAAGCTCAGGTCATTTAACTCATCACAAAGCTCAAATGAAGTGAAAAAGTCCAAAAAACAGAGTTTAAAAAAAATAAAGTCATTTCAAAACATTGTAAAAATGGGTTTTATGAGCCAAAATTTAAAAGCTCATTGTTTATAAGCCATTTCTTCATTTCAAGAGTTGATTTTCAAAGTAGAAGCAAGGCAAAGTGATTTTGGTGAGCAAGTGAGAAAATTTGGTGAAAATCACTCCAAGTCGCTAGGCGCGGCGCATTGGGCAGGAGGCACGGCGCACATAATCGGCGCGGCGCATTGGGCCACATTTCTCAGTGTAAAAATACACAGGCGTGGTGCATACACTGGGCACGGTGCATTGGGTTGGATGCACAGCGCACACAGCCAGCAAGCCCAAAAACTGCCAAAGCTTGCTCCAAATTGCCCAAAACGCATGGATTTGTCTTGGTACAAGTAGGTAGAGCCTCCATCACTATTTTTTATCCAAGTTTGGTGCTTGTTTCATGGTGGTTGATGAATGGTGATTGTTTAAAGAAATCAAACCCTACTTCTTCAAAATTTCCAAAGCAAACAGTGCTAGGGTTTTGATTGACTGTTTTTCTACCAAGTCCATCCTTTAAATTCCTCCATCACTCCCTTACCCCATTTTTCCATTGATTTCCTTATTCCCTAAGTTCTCCTACCCCCTAAATTCACTAATCCCCTATCCCAAGTTTCCTTTCCCAAAATCCCAAATGCACCAAACCCTAGTCTCATACTTAAAACTCCCAAACTACACTCTACTTCCCTGTTCCCTTAACTAACCCTACCCCAACAGTCCCTAATTCCCTATTTCCCTAAATTACCCCTCCACAGTCCCTCATTTCATTGTTTTCCCTTAGTGGCAGAGGTTAAACACATCATCAAAGACAGTTCAAGACAGTTTAACACATTAGCACCTACAACTCCAAGACAGTTTATCCTCCAGCAGACATGGCATCTGATCCTTCATATGATTATGAAGAGGAGACCCACAGTGACTCACCTATAGAGGGACATGCACCCAGGAGGCCTCATAGAGGTGGCAAACATATTAGAGAAGAACCAACCACTCTTGTTGAATTACAGGCCTGCCCTCTTTCCATCTCTTGTTTCCAACATCAGTCATGTTATGAATTTTGTGAGAAGGTTGCTAGCATTCAGTTTCATCATGAGTTGGCTCGTTTGTTTGTACTGCATTTACATGGTGATCAAGCCACTCTAGCTGGTGTCACTTTCACATTAATGCCAGAATCCATTTCACTAGCAACCGGTATTCCCAACATTGGAGAGAAATGGAACAAGAGGCAGAAAATTGACTGGCAACATTATGAACCGTACATCAAGCCCGGCTTTTTGAGATAGCTCAAGAGAGTGTTTGCTTTTCGGTACCTCAAAGATGAATATGCTCCTTTAATGAAACTGATCATGAAGTATTTCAACTGTGAGGGCTAGTTCTCCCGTTTAAATGCTTATCATATCAGGCTGCTGATGCATTTTACCTGGGTACGGATGATGAACATCCCTTACTTCATGTGCTGAAACATAGAGAAGATGACCACCCTAGTGCAGCACAAGACTCCACAGCAGCAGTTCAATAGTATTTACCATTTTTCTCTCATTAAAATTGTGGTCATTCATAAGCTTGGCTTACAGGGCATCACTTGGGAGGACTTCATCTCTCGTGAGTTTTTCAGAGCTCAATAGGGACCTTCAGAGGCTTTGCATGAGACAAGTGGACCTTCTTATCAGCATGAGGGCCATGAGACACAGACCGCTAGCATGCCGGTGTTCATCACCTATCAGAAGGGCACTAGACGGTTGTTTGCAGTAGCCAAGTGAGTGTTATCTCCACCCGGGGTGGAAGGGGCCTCGCTTCCATCATCAACACAATAGGTTCAGGACTGAGGCAAGAGGTCACTGTAGGAGGAAGGACCATTAGGTGAGCAGGAGACTGATTTCATTCTCATTGAGGGTGATGATACTGATATGGGCCCGCAAAGCACAAATCTTAGAGAAATCATTCAGGAGCAGCAGGCGGACATTGATGCCTTGTCTATCAACTTGGAGAGAGCTCAATGGACAATACAGTACCTGGAGCAAAGGAATAAGCAGCTTGAGGACCAGTAGGTGCAGTTCACTTCACTTGAGCAGGAGATTAATGCCGATAGGGAGTCATGGCTTGAAAGAGCCAATATCCACTTGGAGAGGAAGCTAGAAAAGGTCAATAAGGAGAAAAACTTGTTGAGACACATGGCTGTTCATTACATGGTGAGGAACAAAGTTTGCAAGGCGAGAATCAAGAATTTGAAAGCAAAATTGAAGAAGGCATCAAAGAGGCGAAAGGAGCATGATTGACTTCAGATATTGGTCGAGGCTTCCTTGGCCCAACATAGCTCTAGATAGAGAAGACTCAGCCCAAATTTCAAAAACTTTGGAGCAATTTTTGCATTTTGGAAATTTTTTGGCACAAAAACAGAATTTTCTGCCCTATGCGCCGCGCCACGTAGCTCTCGCTTTTGCTAGGAGCCTCCAAATCACAAAAACTCAGCATTTTTTGATTTGGCATGAAAAAATATGCTTGCCTACCTATGGCCAAGAAATTTGGGCAGGTTTTGAGCCCTCAAAAAGGTCAAAAACACTCAAAAAATGACATCACTGCCCCTATTTTGACACACAGGAAGCAGTGTTGGGAGAATGGACTTTTGGAGGGGCAAATGGAGGCCAAATTGAAAAATTCCACTTGGGTTAGAAAGTAGATAGGCAGATCTTTCTAACATGCACACCTAGAGCGCATTTGGACACTGGGAAGGCCTCCAAAAGTGGGTACAAACAGGCATGATGCATAGAGAATCAGGCACGATGCATAGAGGAAAAATTGCCAGTTTGACCAAGTTTTGCTCTGTTTTTCGCCTAGCTTTGGCTAGTTTGACTTTTTCACTTTCCTAATGGAAAATTTGTGATGTAATTTGATGAACATTAATGGATCATGATGTAAATATGTTAAATTTTCACTTGTATAGGTAGATTCATTAGTTTAAAGGTTGTTTGAAATTGAATGAATCAGTTCCCTTGTTTCTAGAGGCATGCTGTTATGTTGCCTAGTTTCTAGTTCTCAGTTTAGAATTAGTTGAAACAGCTCCTAAACATGTGTGCTCGACCCCTAGAGGCAAGGATGAGCTATTTTTGTCTATATTATGTTGTTTTTCAGTCATTAGAATGGTTGGACTTTTGAGAAAGCATTGAGCTTCATTGTACATTCATTTCAACATTTTGGCTAAGGAATTGAGACCGGGATTTGCAGCACTCTTTGGGATTCATGTGGCAAATTTTCTTCATACAGTGCTTTTCTTTGTAATTGTGAATTTTCTTATATTTCATGTATGCCATTATCTATCTTGTTTCTTCTGAACTAAACAAACAAGAGTGTAAGTAGAATCCATTGAAAGTGCAGTGCTCTACTTGAAGTTTGCTTTAGTTTCTTGATGTTTTTAGCTATTTGGGGAGGATCCATGATTGTTGTTGCCCTCTTCAACACCTCATCTATCTATTCCTTCTGTCTCATTCAATTCTAAGTGCCAAAAACAATTGCCTACCTTGCCCCATCAAGATCTTTGCAGGACTGAGCATCAATCCCTGCACCCAAAATCTACCTTTCCATCTGAGCCAACAAAAACATTATTTTATTCAATCAAATTGTCTTGCACATATACCTAGCCTAAAATCAATATTTCTATCAGTCATCTCAAGCCCTCATCGATCATTATTTGCTGAGATTGACCCGGAGAGAGCCCTCTCCTGACCTGGTAGGGCTAGCTACCAGGCTATGCGTGGTTTGATGTTGGCCCTGGATCCTACCTTTTTAGCCTGAGGTAAATCTAGGCACTAACAATTAGTACATTGAAAATTAAGCCTATACGAGTGACCCTCAGCATGATTATTTCCTGTGTTAACCAGCCAAATTCCTGCTCCAGCACCATCTCTGCTACAAGAGCCATCAAAACTCATGTTCCAAAGAGGTTCAAGAGGAGATCCTAGCTCTGTTATTTGTGTTTGGGCTGGGTCTGTTTTAGAAATTTCAGTTTCAACATTGATTTCTTGAGTGTTGATATCCCCATCATTGTAAAGAATAAAAGAATCCAAATCTTAATGAACAAAACAAAGTGGATAGTTTTGAGGTTTGTCTTGACTACTCACCATGAATTTCATTAAGGTCTCCCTATATAGTCTTCTTTACTACCCAAAAACTGGTATGGTAGCAAAGGTCATGTCCATTTATAGGGTACCTTGTAATTTTTCTCCCCATGAGTGTGAAAACATCATGCCATACTTTGGGGGAATGTCTACAACCACTGATACAGGAGCATCCAACTAAAGAGCTACAACTAGATGAATTGGTTATTTTCTGCTGGATAGAAATGAGTTTTTGTTTAGTCCTTTTATTTTAAAAGTTAAATTTGGCTAACATAGCCATTGTAATTGTCTAGTTATGAATGATTAGGTCAAAAGTAGGTAAAAGCCAAAATTAGTTTTACCAGTCAATTGTTAACTGAATGACAGTTTCTCAACCACCTGGGAGCTATCTGGGAAGGCATAAACCAACCCAAATCTACCCAAGAGAGGGGTTCTGCCATTCCTGAAAAATTAGGAAGTCTGTGTGTGTTGGAGAAATAGAAATTGGAGTTTTCTTTTCAATAAAAAAATGAGTTCCTGAGATATTGTGTCATATTATTATCAAATATGTTGTGAGTTACTATGACAAATTGCAGACAAGAGAGAGTAGGAAATTAAATTTACAGAACCCCAGGTTCACACAGGAGGCAGCCTGAGGTGGAGTAAGTAAAGATAGTGCACTAGATAACGAATTGAAAGTAATTTTATGTTCAAAATTAAACAAGCATCTACAAACAGTTTATAGGAATTCCTTTTCATTTCACAAGTTCTATATACAAAGCCGAGTAGAGATAGTCCATATATAATTTACAAAACCAATAGAGCAACATTTAATGAAAAGGAAAGAACCCTGGTTAGGGTTTCATCACATAGTATATAAATAACATTAAGAACCAGCTAGGGTTCCTTCAAATCTGCAAAGGAGAAACGAGGAACAAAACAAGTGTCGGTTAATCCAATCGACCAGGGTATACACCGAGAACCCATTTGGATTTCTTCACATTAAATTATAAAACTAAACAAGGGAGTGAGGGAAAGATTCTACCCTATTATACAGGGAAGACCAGGGCTGAGACAACATTGGGAATCCCCCACCAGAATCGAACTACTTGCAAACACAAACAGAAGAAACTGGATTAGAAAAGGGAACAAAAAACTCATTAAAGGGAGGAAGGTTGATAATGAAAACCTCAAGGAGAGAAAGCATACCTGGAAAATTGAAACCAAGGGTTTCACCGAGACTAGAAGGGCCACATTGAGACCAACTTTTGAGTCTAAAAACCCACCGAACCAGTGAAACAAACAAGGTTCAAAACCCAGGGCAAGTACCAAGCCAAACACAAGGGTTTTGGGAATGGTCGTGATAGTAGTGGCAAAAGGAGCATAAACCTCCAAGCCATGGAGCCAACAGGTTTGAAAAACGAAAATAAAAATGATAAATGGAATTGGAATAAGATATTACCTCAGCAATAAAGCCGAGATGTTCTAGGATGAGGTGTTTTCCCTGTTGAGAAAACACAACGAATATTAGCAAACACAATAGCATATCAAATTAAACAAGAGAACAAACACTGGTAAGAGAGTAAAGATCCTAGTTTTACCAAATGGTATAGCTTTTAAGCCAAACATTGTGCATAGTGATGGTCATGCCATGAATGAGAACCAGGGAAGGAACACACACAGCTAGCAAGTATACAAATTTAGAGTTACAGGAGGTCACGAGGTCAATACCTCCTCCATCCATTCTCCAAACCATCGCAAAGCACAACAGGAGTGAAATAAACCCCAAGTCAAAAAAATCAAAATGATTTATGCCAAGTCTGGAAGCCTGTGGTCTAGCATATGGTTAGGTGGTTAGAAGGCCATGTGCGAGGGAGGCTAAGTAAAGGTTCCAACGGCCTCACGATTCCCCACCAACCACTATGTCCATTACTAGAATTTTAGCATGGATTTGGGATAAAGTAACACATAGGTCTTTGATAAGACCTAGGCATCTAACTTTGCTGGAATCAAAGGAGTACAAGTCTTTGTAGGGTCTAGTAATGTCAAGTCCTAATATCTCCATAATAGCTTTAGGCATTAAATTTTGGGATTTACCTGAATTTAACATAGCATTATGGAGAATCTTGTCATGAATATTCAGGCTAACATAGAATGGAGGAACTCCTCCTTCCTATGGTTTACCTTCAACTTCCGGTCCAAATAAGAGTTTAGGTTGGTCATCATTCCAATTTACAGAGTCAATGTTTTCCCCAATGTTTAAGGCTTTCATTACTTGGGATCTGTACATATTTTTGCTCATTAACTCTCTGAGAGGAATGGGGATTTTCATTTTTTTCCAGTTCATTCTCAATGTTGAACGATGTTTGAATCTTAATTGAATTGGGAAGTTCAGATTGTTTTGTGGTATGTTTTGTCATAGGCTCTTTTTTTTTTATTGGTGGTTGGGGCATCTGTTTGAGTAGTTTTAGAAACAATGTCAACAACCTTTTTGACATGGATTTCTACCTTTTTCTTACCAGAATTATCCATATTTTTCTTAGGAAGACTATCTGTGGTTTTCCTAAGTTCATTTTCAGATGACTTTTTAGCAGGATTATCTGAGTTTTTGGCATTGAGAGTGTCTGAATTATTTTTTCTCCTAAGGTTGTACTACCTATGGACTTCCATTATAGCATTTTCAAACCCTTGTTTATATTCATCTGACTCTTTGGAATCCAATTCAGTTTGGGCTAGGAGAAAAATTTCATGCTCCTCTTGAGTGAGGAAAATTTCTTCATCATCGCTTATTCCCATCAAATTTATTTGATTATCATCTAAATCTTCCACAATATTCCCCTCATCATCAGTGTAATTTTCCTGAAATGGAGGCCGAACCTATTGGTCTAGACCCTTTTGTTCTCTTTGTTTAATTTGGGGAGAATTCTTTCTAAAGTTTTGGTTTCTAGTTTGAGGGGCATTTTGGTTCTCTCTTACTTGAGTTTGGTCATTAATGTTTACTCTTTGCATCATCTGATTCACTACTCTCACTAAGTTATCAATCTTATTTTCAACAACAAAAGTAGAAGGTTCTTCTTTTATTATAACTCTGCGTCAGACTTCAGTTTGGATTTCTTGGCCAAGATGTTAGCTTCAACTTTAATTGCATTTGCTTGCATTTCTTCCAAAGTTGTTGGGTCTCACTCTCTAAGTTGATATTCCATATCCACATCGAAACCATCTAGAAAATCAATTAGAGCTAGGCCAGGGGAGGGCTTGACATCTTCTGGAATGGTGTTGTAAACAGTATTGAACTGTTCACAATATTCTTCCACACTTTCATTAGGTTTTCTTTTCAGCCTTTTATATTCATTTAGGAGTTGAAGTGGATTTTTCTTGTTCTCCCATCTAGCCAAAAAGGTTTGATGGAAAGCATCAAGGTTGGCTATACTTCCTGCAGGTAAACCCATAAACCATTTCTTGACATCACCTCCTAAACTTTGGGCAAACAATCTCATTTTAACATCAGCTTCATCTACTTCTTGGAGGTCAAACACATCATTCATCCTATCCACATGTTGTTGAGCAGTATAAGCACCAGGGTTATCAAAGGTCACAATTTTAGATTGGAAATACCCAGGCATAGAATTTATCTAGCCTGGTAACACCAAAGGTGCATACCTACCTGTCGTAATTGTTCTAGAAGATTGACTTGAAGATGGACCTAATGGAGGTGTAGTTTTGATAACTACAGGGATAGTAGGAATAATAGTTTGAGAGATCACGGGTGAGGAAGTTGAAACTATGGAATGAGTAGGACTGGGATGATGTAGATGAACAGACTAGGAAGACTGACTAGATAAAGAGGTTGCTACAACTGTCAAAGCATAAAATTCAACAGATTTTTGAATAAAAGATTCTTCAATAGCTTGATCCAACACTAAAAGTAGACCTTGTAATTTGTCAAATTGTTGTAAGGAGTCTAGGTCAGGATCAACTTCAAAATGTTGGGTTTGAGGTATGTATGGTTGCGTTATGGCTTTATTAATGATATTTTGACCTACAAAAGCCTCAGACTTTGATCTAAACAAACTATGCTGGAAAGGTAAATCAAACTCTATATCTTGTATAGTTTAAAATTTCTCTGGGAGTGAATTAACAAAGGAATATCTTTAGGAAGAGATTTGAATCTAGACAATGGGCTATTTCTACCTTGACTCTCTGTAAAACTATTCTTTCTCACCAGCTTCTCAGGGTTATCTACGAATTCAACAGGATTAGGGTTAGGGTGAGATCTAGTGAAAATCCTTTTAGGAGCCAGGTCTATTAAAAATCATGACACAAATAAAATCAATTGAATGGCACAATATAATATTTACAAAATAACAACCTCAGATCATGTATTTCATAATGATATAACAATTGTTTAATGAAATACTGATTAACACCAAGGAATAATAATGTTTTGGATTAAAAATTATGCTTCCCCAGTCTGGTCGCCACTATGTTGTTATTCTGTATTTTTGAGGTTGAGGGAGTAAACACATAGGACAACATAAAAACCACTTTGGAAGCTGGGATCTAGCCCTGCCAGCTTCATAGAGGGATCTCTCTATTTAATTTAGCTTTGTTTTACGGATAAATTTTAGGCTAGCTATGATTGTACTTGTTTGTTTTGTTTGATTGGTTTGGTTGATTTGAGTGTTATAATTCCATTGGGCTATGGAGTCTATAAATAAAACTTGATTTTGCATCAATTTTTAGAGGAGTTGTCACATGGCAAGCTAGGTTGCACTAACTGGATATTTTCAGAAATTAAATGGATGGTGGGATAGCAAAAGTGTAAGGATCAATAGAGATCAAGGAGAAATTAAGAATTCCTTGATCTGACTTAAGTAGAAAACATTAAAATTAACAACAACCAAAATAGGGCGCTCTAGATAACGAATCCTATTTATCACAGTTTATGTTAATTAATTCAAAAATTTAGAATAATAGAGAAAGGAAAAACAAAGTTTAAACAAATAGACAGAAGAGAAATATCACCATTTAGTAGACCACATGAATCCTGTGAAAGGTCCCTATATTATTTATGCTCCAGTGCTTTGAAAATTACAATATGCAGAAGGAAATTACATTGGGAAATCAACCCTTAATACTTTGAAAGTATTTATAATGAAAAAATACAAAAATGCTTTAGAAAATCGTTGTCAAACCGACAGTGTATTATTAGCCTAATTACAAACTATATCATCTAATCCTGATAGAAGGATAGGTCGCGTAGGTTGCTGAAGAGAACGATGGCCCTGTTTTGATGGTTTCAGTTGCTAAGTCATCCCGAAACAATGTTGAGACGCTGAAATGACAGTTGTGCTGGCGGCTGCGCTGTCCAAGTCATTTTACTACTCCTGATTTATCCTTCAATCTAGGAAATCAACCAACTCCTCCATTCTCTTTTCATTTGGCACTGTCAACTTTGTCACCCTGCGCAAATTTCATCTACCTCTATGTATTTAGAAAAATTTGGTTTTACGGTAAAAATATGTTTTACCTCATTCTGCACATGGAAATCATTTGACATGGTCTCCAAGAATTCCTTTGTTGTCATACTTCCTTTAATTCCACTGAACTTAGCACTGCTTTTAGCCACTTCTTTCATATTTAGGATATAGTCTTCCTGAGTAATCAACTCATCATTTATGACATAGATACTGGGTAGTCCATTTGCATTAAGGCTTCAATCCTGTTTGTAAACATGTTTACCTGTAACTCTAAGGTTTCACACCTTTCCTCCAACTAATCAATGAGATTTCTCTTTGTCAAGACTTTCTTGACTTCCAGAATGGTGGTAGTTCTATCACTGACTCCTACTTCCTCCAGCTCATATCTGGACTTTGAGTTTAAGAACTTAATTATATTGGCAGCTTCTGTTGGCATCTCTCCCAGCTTTTCCCTTCCTTGCATAATAGTTTTTGTTGCCTTCTCTATTAGCTCTTTCTGCTCAAATATTATTTGGATAGAAGGCCAAATATCATTCATAGAGTCTAATCTGTTCATCCAAATAGTTTCCTTAGCTTGGGCCAAGGTTTGGCCAATTGAAGTGTCTCTCTCTACCTACCGCAACTTTTTCAACAGTCTTTGGGATTTCTCCAATTCAACAGTCCGAGCAGCTTCAGCTTTGGCCTTTTTGACTTCCAAAGCTTTGAGTTGGCCCTGAAAAGTCTCAAATGCCTTTGACTGCAATGACATGTTTTGAAGTGTCTGTTTGACCTGTTCAGTACTGGGAGTTGGATTTGAAGAAGTAGGTACAGTGGTTTCTCCTGTTGACGACAGTTGAGAAAGAGGTACAACATGCAAGGGGACAATCACCATCTTCAGTCTATCTTCTTTCTCCTTTATTAGTTTCTCCAACTCCGCCTCCATCTGCCTAATCTATATATTTTGGTCTATAATCAATTTCATCATATATACTTTTTGTGCTTCACCCTCTTCAATGTCCTTGGTCATTGGATCTTCTGTGGCTGGTAACTTCAGCTGCTTCCTCAATACTGAAATTTCCAAGTTCTTCTTTCTAATAATCTCCTTAACAACATTAACATCTTTAGGGTCATGCCCTATCTTGATCACCAAATCTTCCAAAGAATTGATCATGTTATATTTGGCCAAGGAGGATAATTTCTCCATCTTCAACTGTGACTGGACATTTTCAAAAGAAACCTGTAATTTGGATAAGGACATGGCAGTGTTAGTCAGAGTGGAGGATATCATCTCACCAATTTTCTTGTGTATCTCCATTTGATCAATGGTATGTATGCCTTTTGTGTTGAATTCAAAGGTGGCACTCTTGTATTCTGCTGGTGATTTGGGTTGTGGAATCTGGACCTCAAGAAAGGCCATCTGCATTTTACCATGCTCTCTGTCAAAAAATGATAGCAATCTACTTTGTTAGCTGGAAGTCTACTTCCAAAATTGGTTATAAGTGTTGTTTTTTAGAATTTCATTCCTGAGCTTTATCTCCCTGTACCTGTCAAAAAATGTCTTCTCTTTATTTGTTTGGACAGTTTGTGATTCCAGCTTAGTCTCTTTATGACCTTGTGAAGATGAAGGTTCATAAGGAGATGCAGTGAACTTGGTGGTTGTAGATGGTGAATCGGTGATGATGATGGCTGCCTACTCTTAAGTTTCTTTCTCTACTTCTGGTCTGTGGGTTACCTTGGCTCTCTCTCAATAACTGATTCTGAATTCTCTGGCTTCACTTCTAGTAGTAGATGATGATCCTTCCTCCCTCTGCCTTTTTCTTGATTTTTCCTGAGGAACAGGGGTCTGCAAAGTGGAAGTAGAAACAAGATGTTCTTTAGCTTCCTGCAAGGTATTTTCTACCCATTCCAGCTAATTGGCATAATGTTCTATGTCTGGCCTTGAAGTATGAATGTAAGGAGT
This sequence comes from Pinus tabuliformis, assembly GCA_031772625.1. Classification (NCBI taxonomy): domain Eukaryota; kingdom Viridiplantae; phylum Streptophyta; class Pinopsida; order Pinales; family Pinaceae; genus Pinus; species Pinus tabuliformis. Next base: position 51,509,901 of record CM062814.1, on the reverse strand, counting down.
GTTCTTGTTTTCCACTATGAGCTTTGAGATGATGCCATAGGTGTCACAAGACCATGTGAATCTCAAACTGAACTTTATCTCCTTCAGTATTTTATCTGCCTCCTCACCTGATGTCCTTGTGTTGCACACAAATGGGGCCACTTGTGTTTTTATTCTGAATTGTGCCTTCTTCTTGGCTACTACAACATGAATATCATCTGAGTTCAACATTTGCCTGATATACTCCAGTGCAAAGATCCTCATTGGGAGGTACCTGGGGAGTTTATAAGGGGCTAGTTCACAACCATACACTCTCATTTATGTGTAGTTTTGATATAGATACCAATCACTAGTCTTTTCTTGGTCTGATAGATGCAAAATTCTCTTGATTTCCTCACTAAGTTTGGGCTATATTGCGCTGTTGAGAATGTTCATGGATGGATGAACAAAGTCTTCAATAAATTTCTTGTAGGTGAATTCCTGCTGTTCTTTCATGACCAATGAGGTCCAAAGATCACTGGTTGCTAGTTCCCTGCATCATCCAACTTCTACAATGCAAAACTGAACTTGTCTGCTTGATAATAGATGAACATGTAAATCAAAATAGAGGTGTAATTGAACACCTAATCTGTAGGAAACTTAATAAATTTCTCATGGATATTGTCAGCCAAAAATTGAATGAAATTGAAAATCATAAGGGTCTTCTTGTAGTGGAAAATGTGGAGAGGAATCCTAAAATGGGCTCATCTACCCACTAATTAGAATGATAGCCTAAAATGTAATAAATGATAGAAATAATTTGGTTGACCTGATCAAGGAAAATGGAAGAAGGATATGGAGGATTCTTCTTAGGTAATTGGGCATTCTCTGGCAAGAAAATCTCAAAAATTCTGGCTTTGGTGGGAAAGTCTAGCTTTTGATAAAGCTGGGTGAGGGCTTCTAGGGAGAAAGGGGAAAATTGTCAGCCAAGAATTGACTGAAATTAAAAATCATAGAGGGCTTTCTATAGGTGGAAAATGTGGAGAGGAATCCTAAAATGGGCTCATCTACCCACTGATCATAATGATAGCCTAAAATGTAAGAAATGATGGAAATAATCTGCTTGGCCTGATCAGGGAAGATTGAATAAGGATATGGAGGATTCTTCTTGGGTAATTGGGCATTCTTTGGTAAGAAAATCTCAAAAATTCTGTCTTTGGTGGCAAATTCGAGCTTTTGATAAAGCTGGGTTAGGGATTTTAGGGAGAAAGGGGCAACATTTTCCACAATATGGGCCAATATCATTTGGTCAATGGATTTGGCTGTTATGGTGAAAAGAATGTCACTTGTAGGGGCAATAATGGTTCTCTGGGCGGGGACATAGCATGCTTGACATCTTCTAGTAAATTTTGGAGCTTGGAATGTCAAAGGAAAAATAGAAATGAGGGAGGTTTGACTCTTAGAGTCCTATCTCATTAGTCTTGTATGTGTGCTTATCCTCTAACCAACAATATAATTCCAAGAAATCGTAATCAAACTAGGTTTCATTGATTCTATAATCCCTATCAACTAAAAAGTGTATGATCTAAATTTATAGAAGGGGGAATTAAAGTTTTAATGGTCTTGTCTTGGGTCTTAGTCTTAGGAGGCATGACTTCAAAAGATTTCTGAATAGTATGAATATGCAGAGGAGGCTTACCGAGCTCAGAAGCAATAACAATTTGTCAGGCGAAAAGGAAAGGGAATGGCAGTGTATGTCACAGTTCTGGTCGTGGAAAAGCTTTGATGGGGATCACTGAAGGAAACTGTAAATAACAAAAACAATTAGGAATGAAAGGTTGAGAATGACAAGCTCGGAGTTGTTTAAACACTATGACAAAGTCCCGTTGGAAATGACACGGGACCGTTAGGATGAATGGTTACCCGGGAAAAATCGAAATAAATGACAAATGATTATTTTCATTGGAAATGCATTTAATTGGCCCAACGGTCTTGACAGGTGGTGGGCAGAGAGTGGTGGAGGAAGAGCAGTGGATCATGGTAGAACGGATAAGGAAAACGCGGCTTCCAGAGGGGGTAACGGGTAGTAAGTGGTATCGTTCGGTTTGGGGGGGGGAGGGGGGGTGTGCAAAATCACCACAATACACCACGTAAGGGGTAGGGCCCAGCGAGAGAAACCACCTTCCAAACCCACCCGATGGTAAAGGCAGAATGCCAAGAGGGGGCCAACAAAAGACGAGGTCTGTGGATGAAGCAGGGGATCAGATCCTGAGGCACTGAATGTGACTGAACTTTAATCGTAAGCAACAAAGAATATATGTCCTTATGCGCTTTTATCATTAGATTTTTGAACTTAGGATAAGGATGGATTATGAAAAGTATGAAATAGTTTACCCATAGTGTGCACATTTAGTTTTTCAAACTTAGGATTATGGATATATAATGAAACATTTTGAAATACATTATCTGTAGCATGCACATTTTCCTCTTTTGCCATATCCTCAAACTTAGGATAAAATTTAAATAGGCAAATATTTACCAAATCACCTAATCTACCTACCCTTAGCTAGACTAACATTTTTATTTCTGTCTCTAGGGTGCACTTAGACTAGCAAACCTGTTTTATTTTCTTTTATGCATAATCAAAAAACTAACAAACCTATCCATTATTTCTCTTATTGACCCAGATCAAACAGTTGGAACAATGTCATTTTCTACCTAACTAATGATTTACCCAGATTAAATTGTTGGATAAACCTTTATTTTCTATCTAATTTACATAAATTGAAAGGAGTTTAATCATGATTATACTGTATGATTAAACTAAAACTAGTGATTGTGGAATTTAGAACAAGTTGCACACAACTTTATTTTACATAAATGAAGCAAAAACTATCTATGAGTAGTGGCATTTATACTTGCAACACTTTCATTACTATTCTTTTTTCTTTCTTTCTTTCTTTTTGTGGGGTTCAATCTTTCTTCTTTTTCAATATTTTTCTTTTTTTCTTTTTTTCCTTCTTTATACCCTCTTTTGTTTTTTTATTCTATTTTTTTCTTTTATTTGGAAATCATTGGTAGATTGACAAGTATTTACAAAATAGGATTCCCGAGATATAACACTTAATTACCTTGAGATCCTATAAATTATAGGACCCTAACATGTGGTTCAACAAATTTTTCTAGGCATTTGACTGCACTCTCACCGGGCCACACACATGCTAGTTATTGAAATTTTCAACTTCTACCAACAATGGAATCTTGAAACTCAGAGATATGAGCAATATAATATATTCAGTGGAACTGTTCAAATGACAAGTACATGAAATAATTTTATTCACTTTGTAGCGTTGGTGATGTGTATGTCATTATAAAGGAAGAACATGAGTATTGACCCGATGAACCATTGTATGGCCACATTGTGAACTCAAACATATCTAAAGTTAGCTTTGGAGCTCAAGTGACCATAACTGCCCCATTTCCAAATTTTGATGTAACTTGGAAATGAATTCTTCCATTATTTTATCAACATTATCTCTAGAATGATTGACCATAATTAGGCATACTTTATTTGAAGAAGAATTCAACATGAATAACGGAATCGCCTTTTTAGATCTATAAATTGAAAGTAGAAGTACAACTCCCAATATTGCTTTGGCTATGCGTGAGAGTGGTGAACAATTGTATGTCTGTCAAAAATGAAATACTCAAAGACTGTGAATGATACAAATAGATAAAACATTTGTTGTGAAATGATATGTTTATTGGATTAGATGACAACTTCTACATGCAGTTTTTGAAGGCTCTAGATTCATGACTATGATTTGGTTTGCTATTGGTTTGAAATGCTTTCACAATGGATCAGCCTCTGTCTGCATAAGTGTGGAAATGATTTATATACAATGTGGTTGATACCAAGAGTGCAATTTTTTCCTTCTTGTGCATAAGTCATTGCAGAAGATCATGGCTATAACAATGTGTGGATGGATGTGAGTGTAGATAGTTTTTCAAATTGCAAATCCGGAGGATTGATGAAAAACTTGTGGATTATGTAGTTTTTCTTCTAAGTATGTAATCACACACAAAGATATCATGGGTAAGTAAATAATGTTGGTGCAATTTGGTGAAAAACATGCAGACAACGTTGACAAAATTCTACTGCATTTGGAGCATTGCTCTAATGTTTAACGACGCAAATGTGCTGACATATCGGTATTGCAAGGATGAGATGGAAAAGTATTTCATCCTATAGTGATTTGTATACATGTTTTGTATTTTATGTTGAGTCCTTTAATGTTGAATATGCTACTATCCTTGTATTTTCTATACTGGTGAACCATGTGAAGTAGTGTAAAGGTGAAGATATTGAGTTGTCATGTTCATGAAAAAGTTATTAAGCCATGTAAGCACACTTTAGTGCTAATCAATCATTGGTTGTGATGAAGAGTGTCATTGATGTAGACTCATTGCATTAGGTGAAAGGTGTCAAAGTTGGTTCCATGGAGTTATTGATGTCATTTGATTGCTACAACCTTGTAAAATGTTTATGAAGCCTTGTAACAATTGTTCAATTCTTTTGATCATGTCTTGAGAATTCATTGGTGATAGGCATGTAGAGTAAATATTTTTCATATGTGCTTGTTACAACGATATATGAATTATTATATATCCTATGTATCAATCAAGTTGTTGTACAAAGTCAATATTTTGGTCCATGAGGAATAGCCTTTAGCAAAAAGGCTTTGATTGCAGGATTATGATGATGATAATGCTTAGGGGGAGCATGTACAATGTGTTGTTTCCTATCAGATGTGATTATTATGTTGTTGCTTGAGGGAGTTGTTTTGAATTTTTTCACCATGCATACTTCTACTATGTAATGGTCAATGGATGTTGTTGCCGTTGATGGTCATATGTATGTTGCTGTTGTTTTGGCCTGAGATTGACCTTGGTGTAGATGTAGCTAATGGTTGAGTTTGATGTTGCTACATATTGAGTTAGAGATTGTTGATGGGTTTGTTCTTCTTGGGAGGATGGTGTTATTGCTCATTGAGTTAGGAAAGAGAGTGTTTCTTCCCACACTATTCTATTGTGATGGATATGGTTTGTTGTTGCTTTATGTTGGTCATCATATTTTTTTTTTTTGCTTCAGGAGAGAGAGCATTTGACAAATTCATGTTGTCACTACTTGGATACATCTCTTTGTTGTTGTTGAGTTGAGTGTGTTGTTTCTGCTTCAGGACAAAGTGAATTGTGGCTACTACTGCTTCTTATCATGCTTGTAAATCAGATCCAACTAGTGCTCAGGGGAAGTTATTGTGATGGTCAATAGAGTTATTTATGAGTTTAGCCCTTTGCCATTAATGTCAAAGGGGGAGTGCTTGCAGAGATCTATTTCAGAGGTCGGTATCTGTTGGATAGATCAAATGGAGTTGTAGATTAGTAGGGGTTTCCATCAATGCAAAAGAGGGAGATTGTTGGCATTGATGTTGTGTTGCATATGCTTTGATGATGTAGTTGTTGGATGCAATGTTGATTGGTTGATATTTATGTCAACCTGGTAGCTTGATTTGTTGGTACATGAGTTACAAATTTCTCACATATCTTTGGTATAGGTGTTCTTATTAGTATAGTTGCTGGCTATGATTGGTTGCAGGTGTTAGTGTAAACACTAGTTGGTACTTGATTGTGTAGATGGTTTCTTTGACAGTTGTATAGGTGTCCTTGGTATTGGTATTACCATGGTACAAGTTCCCTTGGTATTTGTATTACCATGGTATTGGTGCCCTTGGTATTGGTATTACCATGTTACTTGCATATGGTAATTGGCTTATTACTTTAACAGTTGTACATGTTCCCTTGGTATTGGTATTAGCATGGTACAAGTCTACTTGGTATTGGTATTACCATGGAATTTTCACATGGTATTTTAGCTTGCATGCTATTTACAGTTGGTTTTGGTATTACCCTGAGTATTTGCCCATGGTATTTGTTTGAGGTTGATGTGTCTGGATTCCTAGATGTATATGGGTGTATATTGTTGAGTTTAACTTGGTGGTTCAAGCAGTGAATGAGTGTGTGTGAGAGGGTGTGCTATAGTGCTTTGTGTAACATATTGCATATATGTAGCAAAGTTGAACAATGCATTTATTAGATTACATTTTCAGATCAGATCAGAGAGAGGTTATTGGGTTGCTCATGTTGAGCAGATATGAGAGCCCAATTTGAAAATATATGAAATGTGGTTCGCGTGGAGGTGTTGAAGGTGTTAAGGCTTCATAGCAAATAGTGTGTGTTAGGTTCCTATACCAATAGGAATCATAATTTTTGAATAGCTGAGATTAAACCTATAATATGTACATGCCGTTGATTTTTGCAAATGTTTTCCATATTCAAAAAATTAAAAAATGTAAATAGGGTATGTCCTAAAAGAATAATCAAACGAAAAAAGGAATAAAAAGGTCAAAAAAGATAAAAAAAAAATATGAACCCCAAGAAAAATAAAAGACCATGAAAGTGAGCAAGTCAAAATGCCACTACTCTTTACCTTTTGTGCAAAATAAATGATTGTGTGCAGTTTGTAATCTTTGCCACAGTCCATGATAGTCAAAATGTTTAAACTTGACTATTTCATGTTTTAAATTTCATGTCTATAGATAGAGAATAAATATCTGACCAAACTGATTAATCTTGGCAGATAAGTAGATAGGTAGAGTAAATAAAAGGAGCTCAACTATTTAAACTGAGCCCTTGGATGTGATGAATTGATTTGATGTCAAAATGAGGTTGAATTGATATGCTTGAGCCTTGTGTTAAAATTTGATAGTAAAACCATCTCTAAGGAAAACGGACGCGTCTGCAACCCTAGCGCGTCTGCTGAGAGTTCCCGCTTGCGCCCTCCCTCATGGAGCATGGAGGCGGCCCTGCGGCCCCTCCCCCCTTCCCTCCGGAGATCGAAGCCTTCAAGGCTCTCGTCTCAGCAACAGGAAAGCGTCAGGCCTCTGGCCAGCAGCAAAAATTCGTCAAAAAACTGGATAGCATACCCAAGGTAGCTTTGCCTGAGGAGGAAATCTGCAGATCCGCGCTAAATCTTGCAGAAAAAGGTCTGATCGGTCAGTTCACCGGTTTGTGGCCATCCCCGAGAGCAGTCGAAGAATGGGTCAAAAGGAATTGGCTACCTTTGGTAAACGAAGGAATCAAGATCTATTTTGTAGGCAAAGGGTTTTTTGTCTTCTTGTTTGACAGCACAGAGGACAGAGGCCTGATTTTCAGAAATGGGCCTTATTTCATGGGGCCTCAAGGTCTCTACTTGAACAAATGGTCCACTGATTTTGATCCAGCGCAAGACGTACCCAAGGCGGTTCCTGTCTGGGTGCGCCTCCCGCATCTGCCTCTGCATTGCTGGAATCAAAGCTCCCTCCAATCCATTGGAAATGCACTGGGAAAATACATAGACCAGGCCCCAAGGAAGGATCAGTACTCTTGTGCACGGATTTGCGTGGAGGTCGACTTGGAAACAGGATTACCCGAAGCGATTCAGTTATCGGTGGCAAACTGGACACACATACAAGAGCTAGATTATGAACAGCTGCCATTCAAGTGCCGATTCTGTCATGAATACGGGCACTTTGCAAGATACTGCAAAAAAAGAAATGAGGAGACATCAGAGAAAGAAAAAGAAGAACAATGGAAACAGGCAAAGAAGACAACATTCAGCAGGCAGAATAACAAAAACAAGGCAAAAGGGACAGAGAACAAAGCAGACCATGGAAGCACGAGTAATCAAAACGCTGGCAGTAGTGAAAAAAAAGGCAATGAGGGGGACAAAAACCCCTTTGAAATCCTCACGCCTCCTTCAGATCCACTGGAAGCAGGAGAAGAAGAACCCCCACAGCAGGAGAATATTGAAACTACAGAACCAGGTAATAACCCAATCCCCAACTCATGCAATATCTCTTCCCCTTCATACGCAGATATAATAAAAAAAAGAAGAAAACTGTAGAGAATATGGGATCATCAGATGATGAAACATTTGAAAGGTCAACAAAAAGGGCTGGGAGAAGATCAAACAAGGAAGCTAGAGAAGAGGAGTCAGAAAGACAAAAAACCCTAGGCAGTCAAGCTACTATCGAAATGACACTAGGGAGGAATATCAGGCCTAGAGCCTCCAAAGGAGGAGGGCCTAACCCTATAAGCGGTAAATGATGCAGTTGATCTCTTGGAACTGTAGGGGTCTGGGTAATCCCAACAAGGCAGAGGCTATCAAAGACTTATTGAAGATGGAGACCGCGGACATCCTAATGCTCCAAGAGACCAAAATAGAAGGGGAAACTCTTCTAAACACCAGTGCTACAAAATGGAAATTTGACTCAGGAAAGGCTGTTAGTGCAAGAGGCACAGCTGGAGGAATAGGTACTTTTTGGACAAAAGACTTCTCTCTAGAACGATTCTTAGCAACCCAACATTGGATCTTCACAGAGCTGCGTCACACCGTAAGCAACCTTTCCCTCGCTCTGTTTAACTTGTATGTCCCTGTTCAGTATGAAGAAAAGAGAGAGTGTTGGAGGACACTTCTGGATTATATAGCGCAAATCAGCCCCTCAAATTTAGTCATAGGTGGTGATCTGAATATAACTCTAGATCCCAAAGAAAAGAAAGGAGGGATTCAGTCTAGAGATCCTTTCATCAATACAGTGGGCAACCTGATTCTGCAATGGGATTTGGTAGACTTCAAACCAGTGAAAGGCAAATACACCTGGACAAACAATAGAACCGGAGAAAATCATATTTCTGCCAGATTGGACAGGTTTCTCATCAGCAGCTCTCTAATGATGGACAAAAGAATAGTATTCACCAAGATTCTCCCAAAGCTCACATCGGATCACAAGCCTATCCTCTTATGCCTAAAAGAAGAAGAAGATCTAGGTCCCCTTCCATTTCGCTTCAACCCCCTTTGGGCAGGGAAAGAAGGGTTTATAGAAACAGTTCAAGCAGCATGGAGGATTGATGTTTTCGGTTCCCCAAGCTATGTGTGGGAACAAAAAATGAAAAACACAAAAAAAGCGCTCAAAAGCTGGATAAAGAAATCCACGCAATCTCCCAATAGACAGAGGAAGGAGGCAGTTCTTCAATTGGAAGAAATACAACTTGAAATGGAGGAGAAAGATCTCTCTTCTACAGATTTAGCTAATGAAAAATCTGCACAAAGGAATGTATTCTGTTCCTTCAGAAATGAAGAGGAATATTGGCGTTTAAAGTCTCGAAGCCTGTGGCTCAAATCTGGGGACAGAAATACCTCATATTTTCATAGACAGTGCAGGGCCCGTCTTTCGCGAAATCATATATCAGAAATTACCAGCACCACTGGTCAGGTCCATAAAGGATTTACTCAAATCAAAGAAGCAGCTGTAAACCACTTTCAGAATCTTCTGAGTGCAGAAAGTAATGGGAACGAGGAGGAGGAAGTGGAGTTTCTCTCAGCCATTCCAAATCTAGTCAGTGAAGAAGATAATGACTCTCTGATGAGTCCTGTAACGGAAGAAGAGATAACTAATATAGTCTGGGCTATGGAGCCAGACAAAGCCCCAGGTCCCGACGGTTTCACAGCACATTTTTATAGAATTTGTTGGGAGATTATCAAAACTGACCTCTTCAGAATGATAAGAGGGACCTTGAGAAAGGCAAAAATGGGTGGAGGAATAAAATCGACATTTCTTGCCTTAATTCCAAAGGAAACAAACCCAGGATCCTTCGACAGATACAGGCCGATTTCTCTTTGTAATACATCATACAAGATCGTAGCTAAACTGCTGGCAAACAGAATTAAGCCTCTTCTTCAAAAACTCATCTCTCCAGCCCAAGGAGGATTTGTGAAAGGCAGGCAAATTTTGGACAATGTCATTCAAATCCAAGAGGCTCTCCATTCCAGCCACTCTCGGAAAGAGCAAGGTATGATTATTAAACTAGATATGAGTAATGCTTTTGATCGTGTTAACCGTTCCTTTCTGCTTAGGGTGCTTGCAGCCTTTGGGTTTAGGCAGGAATTCATAAACCTTATTAAAGCTTGCATTGAAAACATCTGGATAGCTCCAATGGTAAATGGGAGACCAACAGAGTTTTTTCAAGCCACCAGGGGACTGAGGCAAGGTTGCCCCTTGTCTCCCTTTCTCTATATTCTGATGGCGGACACTTTAAGCAGAAAATTGACACGGGAGCAACAAAGTGGCATCATTCCTGGGATAAGAATCGTTCAAGGAGCAGTTCCAGTAAACCATGCGCTATTTGCCGATGATTCACTCTTGCTCGGGGGCGCTTCCATGAGAATTGCTAAATCCTTCAAGACAATTCTCCAAAAGTACTGTAATGTCACTGGAGCTCTTATCAGTGAGAGGAAGAGTGCAGTATATGGATGGAATACAGATGAACAAACTATTGAAAGGATAGCCAGTGAATTGGGATTCAAAGGCTATGCAGAGTGGGATAAAATAAAGTACCTTGGTCTACCGTTGACGATGGGATCCAACCGAAATTATTTGTGGGAGGAGGTAATATCCAAGTTTAAAAAAAAGATAGCAGCGTGGGGCGGAATCTGGCTTTCCACAGGCGGCAAGCTCACTCTCATCCGTTCGGTGCTCTCAGCATTACCCACTTTCCAAGCCTCCTTGTTAATGGCTCCAAGGCAAATCGCAGATCAGATCTCTTGTTTAATGAGGAATTTTTTGTGGAACGGAGGGAAGGGGAACAGCAATCGATTTCACTTAGTTAATTGGGAAATGGTGAAGCGTCCCATTGCTGAAGGTGGACTCCAAATCAGAGACCCCCATCATGCAAATCTTGCCTTGGGTTGCAAACTTCTGTGGCAGCTTATATCCGAACCCACGCATCCAATCAGCCAGCTCTTAAATTTAAAATATCTCAGAAATCGGTCGATCATTTCCTATAACCCAGCGCCTTCTCCTGGAGGAACACAGGCTTGGAGGCTTTGTTGCAAAGGGTTAGACTTCTTCAGGACACATTTGTATAAAATTCCAGGGAACGGCAAAAAATCATTGCTGTGGAGAGACCGAATCATGGGGCACCCTCCTCTTTCGGTCATAAACGAAATCGCAGATTTAAGAGTTTGGTTAAGATCAAAAGGAATCAGGAAAATCGAGGACATTGCAGAGTGGGATAACAAAGGCAATTGGCAGCGTTGGACTCTGCCCAACATACCAGCACGCCTAAGAAATCAGCTAAACTACTTCATGGAAGCAATCACAGACTTCACTCCAGTACACAAAGACGAGGAAGATTCATGGGGTTGGGGACGAACAGGGGTTTACACAGCCAAGCAAGGGTACTTACAGATGCAAGGCAAAAAGGACTCTTTGCACCCGGAAACAGTGTGGAGGCAGATCTGGGAAAACTTCAGCATCCCGAAGATCAATTTCTTCTTCTGGACCTTGTTTCATAACAAAATACTGACTGGAGAAAATCTTTGTAAAAGGAATATTGCAGGTCCACATCGATGCGTGTTCTGCAAAAAAGCCTTGGAGACCTCAGCTCACATGTTCATTGAATGTGAGTATGCTCAGATGGCCTGGGCCAGCTTCTTGGCGGGACTGAATGTTAGCCCACCGGTGCAGTGTTCAATAACAGACATGTTTTTGTCTTGGAAAGCTCGGTATCCCTACAGCATCGCAGAAAAGACTCTTTGGTATAAGGTGTGGATTGCAGCTCCAAAATATGTGTGCTGGAAGTTGTGGCTCTCCCGGAATGAAATTGTTTTTAATCAAAAAGAAATGTCTGCAGGAAATGTCGCAGAAAAGGCCAAGAAACTACTTATAGAAACTCTGAGACAAACCAATGTCAGAGACAGCTCCCTAAGAGATGAAGAAAGAGCATGGCTGGGTGATTACATTCCTTCATCGAGCCCTTCTTTAATCACCCGCCCAAAACTCAAGGAAAACTGGCAGATCCGAGACACTTTGGAAAACTTCCAGAAGTGGTGGAAATCTCAAGGAAAATGCACTATTTTCTTTGATGGAGCTTCAAAAGGTAATCCAGGCAGGTCAGGAGCTGGGGGGGTCATCTACTTCCCGAATGGAAGAAAAGAGGATTACAGCTGGGGTCTCGGAATTAAAACCAACAATCAGGCAGAAGTCCTCAGTCTTTTAAAAGCTTGCCAACTGGTCAGTAAAGGAAACCCAAAGGAAATCCTAGTGTTTGGAGACTCAGAATTGCTGATAAAATCTCTATTAAATAAGAAAGGGCTCAAGGATCCAATATTGAACAAACAGATATCAAGAGTAAATAGACTCTTGAAGGACTTCTCTTCAGTTCAAATCTACCACATTCTCAGAGAATTAAACACAGAAGCAGACAGCCTGGCAAATATTGGATGTAATCTAGAAAAGAACATGATCAGCATAGATGCAGGAGAACCATACATGGCAGCCATTCCTTGAAAGGACAAGTTGATCTTGTAAACGCAGAAATCTGTTCTTTTAGAAACAGGAAATTGTAAAACTTGATATGGCTTTGGCCATCCTTTAATAAAATATCCGTTGCGGTTAAAAAAAAAAAAAAATGAGCCCTTGGATGTAATAAGTTTAGATTTAGATAGTTTACTATTGTAAAGAAAAATAAAAATGTTTTATAAGGGTTTGCTAGCTAAAATGCACCCTAATAAAGAGAAGTAAAAATGGTAGGATGAGTAGATGGGTAAGTAGTAGAAAGGTTGCAGAATTTTGATGATTGATTAGACAAAAGCAGGTGCATCATCTTTTTCATCATAAAAGTTCCAAATAAGAATGGGCACTTAAGCATGCAGATGGATATCAAAGTCAATTAATTAATTTCCCCCATTCATTTCACCTTTTACTTAACTAATTTCCCAAAATAAAGATCAAAGTACTTAAAAACCCTAAGTCAAAGAGGCTCAGAGCATTTCTCTAACTTTTGGAGGGACCAGATCCTCGGCTCAATGACTTAGAGGCAATAAGTACCAAATCCCCTCATAAACATTCATTTCCCCCTTCAAGTTCATTCATTTCCCTAAATAATATTCTTTCCTACGGTTAAATCACTTTTAACTAGGAAAAGTATTCGTTCCCCCCACATAACTCATTTTCATATCAAAAACCCATAAAAACACTATATCCTAAGTCTTTATGTGATTATCGGAAAGCAATAAAACATGAGAGGTAATATATTTGGGATATTGTGCCCCTTTACCACCTATTTGACTAAATTATTAACTTATTTATTAAATCCCTAGTAAAAACCCGTTTCCCGCAATATTAATTAATCCCTCCCCAGTTTAATTATATAAACTAAGGTTTTCTACCTCGGACCCACTAACTAATCGATCCTCGATTAAGTTAGTTAAAAAACCCAATTAAATCCCGCCTGATACCTTAACCCCCGCCTTAATCTCGCATTAAACCAAAACCGCCATGCTTAAATGCCCACCGGGCCCCCCCATTACCTTTCATGCAACTCCATCGCCTGACCACCACATGATCTCTCCCCTCCCCATCTGACGGCCTGTGTTGATTTCGGAAGGGCATAAAATCTGAACGTTACCCGCCCGAAAAGGGTTGTTTTCCACTGGGCCCCCAAGGCAACATGTTACTCAATGAATGGAATCGGGCAGCCTTCCCCCAATACCGCCAAGTGCCCAAAAGTTGTATGAGGCAAACCACTTGCTGCCAGCCCGCTACACACCAAAACAACTACTGTTCAACCCGCTACATGACAAACGACCACTCTTCACCTGTACCCACCAAATTAACTTTCGTGCATAAAGCCAAAAAAGCCCCAAATTATTGTTTTTATAATTTTGTTAACTGTAAACTTCTATGCACGCACTTGCGAATGTCGAAAGTTGTCAACCCACGTACAATTGCACCCTGAAGATGCCATAAACCTCCTAGATTTCCTTCCATCCTGCTTGAAGCTTTTTCGACCTTTCGAAATTACCAGTCACCCGATTCAGACCCAGTTTTCTTCAATTCCAGGTATTTAAGCCAGAATCCATTGAAAACCCTGTCAATTTCCAAACTAGTCACTAAGTTTTCTTCATTGAAATTAAGGAGAAACTCTAGTAACTTAAACCCACCTAGAATTGAACCCCCATTGCCTTAAAAGACTGAAAATTTACCTCCCCCATTCTCAAATCCACAAGAACTGAGAATCGCAGCCCCAATTTCCATGGATGTCAGACCAATTTCCACTCCTCACCTAGACTTGGACCACCTTCCCCTTGCTAATAAAGATTTCCAAATCAAGGACACCTCTGTCCATGAATCACCTCTCAAACTATATTGCCGGTACAGAGTGATGAGCCCCAAAAATAGACAATTATTTGGGCTCATTCAACCTCCTAATTTGACTTAATCCACCATTCTCATTAGTTTATTGCATGTTTTTTATTATATTTATGTTAATAGAGTGAATTTGGTTAGTCATTATGCCAACAAGTCTAATGGGTGCTTTGTGTAGCCTTTTTGGTCAACTTGGAGACAAAATTGAAGGTCTTAATGAGCACTTGGCAGCCAAATTCGTGGGAGAACAAGCTAGAGGATTTGTAGGAAGGTGTCCCCTTAATTTATGGGCCCTTACCTCGAATTCTCCACCATCAGCTCGGAGTTCAAGGGCCACCGAATCAATCAGCACAAGGGCAGCCAAGCAAGTCAAGTAGGACTACTGTTAACTCCAAGTTTTGGGCAGCCGAGTCCCTAAAGTTTAGGAGGACTGTTGGGTCCTCAATTTGTATAAATAAGAAGGCTTAGGGCCTAATTTTGGTTAGCTAGTGGATGTTAGCTAGTTATCCAGTAGATAGTAGCTAGTAGTTAGTCATTTCATAGCCTTGTTGTAGTCATTTTGTAATTCGATTTGTAGGCAATAGACTAGCTTTGCTCTCAGCCCATTCTCAAGCTCTCCTTGTGGACAGTTTTGATGTAACTCTTCATTCTTGATTAATAAAGATGAATCCAGCTTTGCACCAGCTCTAAATCTCTCTTGGGAGGCTGTAGCTCTTGGGGTTGGGCCCATCTCAAGCGCCCAGTACCTCCCTTGTTTATCTTTATGTGTGTTCGCTGCATTCTTAAAATAAAGTCTGCTCTTTAGATTTAATTTGTGCTTTGTTACTTAGGTTGCTTTTGATGGTTGAAGTAGCTTTTTATGTTTAGGATGGATTGGTAGGAGTTAGTCATGCGTTTATATCTCTTTGATAATGTTTTGTTCACATGCTGTACGTGATTCTTGTCATGAATAAGGTTGTTGTTCACTAATCTCATTAAACTGTTAGATAGATCATCTAATATTTTGACTGTATGCAAGACGTAGTTGGTTTGATCAGGTAAACACTATGCAGGGCACCTTCATCACCTCCTCGTTCATCTGAGCCTCGTCCAGATCAGCTCCTCCATCACCAAGTCTGTTTCCTCATCTCCCATCTGCTCTTTTGCCACGTAACCCTACCTTCTTGCCTTTCCATTGCCTAAACCTTCTTTGATGCAAGCTAGACTTCCACACCCTCTCATCACCTCATCCCTCAGTCATTGGGTCATTCTAGGCCCCTACCCTACCTCCCTACCCATTCATGCATTCTCTCCCACTCACCTATCAGTCAAAAACCCAATCACGAAACATCCTGTAGAAGAATTACAGAACTTCCTGTAGAAACCCCTGCAGACTTCCTGTAGAAGTTCATAAACACGGTTGCATGGCATCCTGACTTTGTGAAACTCTCTGAAAGGATGATAGGGATCCCTTAGACCCTCTCCGAGTCTTCCCAACCTTTTCCAAGCATTTCTCCTCCTTGATCCACCCCTGCACAGTAAAAAGCCAGTTAAAAGCACATGCATGATAATTCTAACTTAATCAAAAATACAAAAATATGTTTTCTTCAGATAGTGATAACTTAGACACATGCATTTTACCTTCCTAGAAGTAATGGCATCTCTTCTCGTAGTTTGCATTCTCATTTTTGCATCAGTAGGACTAGTTGGTAGAATTAGGGTTTGCTAGGGTTTGTATTTCTTTTTGGCTTTCAGTTTCTTTCCGCAAGTAGATTAGCTTCCTTTGAATTAGCTTTCGTCCATCAGTTAAAAAGATTCTTCTAAGAGCTCATAGAAGTTGGCTTGAGCCCCTAGTGGACTTGTGCCAGCTGACCAAGTGACAGCTGCGGCAAGAGCTAGTACTTGTGCATACAGCACCGTCGCTTCCAAGTTTGTTACGAACTACCGGGTTGATAAAATTAAAGAAGGGAGTTCCAGGAGTTGTAGCATTATTGCTACAATACTGGGGCCCACCATATTTTTGGCGTCGTTGCCGGGGAAGCGTCAGAGTATTGGTGATTGTCGCTTTTCTTCTATTTTCCACTACAACCTTCTGCTAAGTAGTTTATTTCATTTCCATTATGCAATTTCGTTTATGCAAAAGTAGATTAGCGTTTCCCGCTTTCATAGATTAGTATTTCAATTCTGCAATTTCATTTCTGCAAGCGTAGACTAGCATTTCATTCCTGCAATTTCATTTGAGCAAAATAGATTAGTCCTTTCCTGCTTTCATTTCAATTCCGCATTTTCATTTTAGCAAGATAGTTAGTTGTAGTTCAATCTATTTCAGTTTTGCAGGTAGAAGTAGAAAAAACCAAAAATCAACCAAAAATATTTCATTTCATGCCTTGTAGGAGTAGAGATAAGTTAGAAAAATGATTGCACAACACCCCCACTGTTTCACACAGCCAACCTTCTCTCTCTTCTTCGATGGCTGTGATTAAAGAACCCTTAGGTGGACAGCAAGACATATTTGAAGAACCTCAAGGGGAGAAGAAGAAGAAAACATTCCTCTGGAGCAAATGGCTACAAGCAGAAATGTTGGGAGCAGTACCTTATCCAAAGATGAATTTGAAAATCAGATCAAAGATTTCAAGAGTGATATGAGGCAGTTTCTTGCCATGCAACTGGATACCTTGCGGATCCAACAGAAGCAAGAGGAAGCCAAGAGGGCTTTGGTCATTTTTTGTCCTAGGTGCACTAGAAAGCATCCTAGGAACGAATGTCCATTGTACTCCATAGAAGTGTGTTTTGTCTGTGAAGAATACCATCCTACAGATCAGTGCCCTTCCTTACCCAGATTCAAAGCTGCATATCAGAGAGCCAAAGGAGCCACTGAATCACTCTATTACATGAACCAAAGTTGGCCGCATGGACCTAGATCTTATCAGCAGGAAGTGCAAGGTACATCCGAGACCTATTATGACCCCTATCAAGCCACTTTCATGCCTTCTTGGGGTCCCCCTGCTCATCCTTCTTGGTTCACACCTCCTCCTTGTTCCTTCACAGATCCATATTATGCCCAACCAGTTGCTCATTCATTTCACTCTTATGCTCAGCCACAGCCTCAGTGGAATGCACCTTATCAGGAGTGGAGGCCCCAGTACAACTCTCATCCCGCTCATTTTCCTCCACCACCTGCTCATCCACAACCATCGCCTCCTCCTCCACCAAGGCAACCCCAAATGCCTACTGTTATAGCTCCAAATCTCACTCTTATGGTTTGTGATGCTGCACTTATGGCCTAGGGCAACCCCTCCTTCCAGACCTGGTCCAAAAATTTTAAAAACAGTGTTTTATTCCCTATACGCGACTTTGCCCTGTGTTAAACGCGTGTACACGCGGGTATGTCATACCCAACCCGCGTGTATCTATTAAAACACTTAAAAAAATATAATTTCCTCTTTTTCGGGCGGTGATCGCGGGTTTACCTGCTGGATCACCTGTTAGTGCCCGTGGCCCAACTGTTCCCAACCAACTCCTAACTAAAAAACTACTTTGGAGAGGGTATAAAAAGACATCAAAGGGAAGGCCAAGGGGAGAGAGAAAGGAGAGCAAGATTATTATGCTGAGATTTTTCCCTTAGACCAGGTCTGAAGTCCTTGGTGCATTCTGCACTTCCCCATTTTGCATAGGAAACCCTTGTTTCCATGTGTATTGGTGATCATTCATCCTTGACATCATCATTGAGTAAGACTTGGAAGGAGCTCTTGTTGGAGGCTGGAGGCTGGAACGAATCCGGGAGGAAGCTTGCTTGGAGCCTGCTGAAGGTGTTCAGGTGATATCTTTTCGATATATGTACTTTATTTGCCTTTATATATAAAGAAACACGTCTTTGTTCCCGAATAATCTTTCTTTATGCTTATGAAATTCTTGTGTTGAATTCTTATGAAAGAGGTTACTTAAAGATTTTTTATAACTAACTTTATAGCATGAAGATGATTTATATATAAGTATTTGCACATGTACTGTTGTGTTCTTTGATTTGTTTGTCTTGCAGGTCAAAGAAAGAAGAAGGGAACTCCAAGAAGGGTTTGCACCCTAACGGTCTTCTCGAACGTAGGACCTTAGGTATGTACCCTAAACATTAGAATTTGCTTAAAAGTAAAAAAAGATGGCTGTGTGTGTGTGTTTCTTTGAATAAGCAATTTTCAGTCTGGTAGAGTCTTAGCCCAAAGGACCCTAGGGGTACTTTCCCTTCAACCAGAATTGGCGACTCCACTGGGGACAACACTCTTGTTGTTCCTAGTTTGGGTAGTCCTCAAGCCAATCAAGGCTCAGTCCCTCTGTTTGTTGGTTCTGACTGTCTGATATTTTCTTGAACTCCAAGCTTTTCCAGTTTTTTAGTTTGTGTTTTTTTATTTTTCTTGAAAGACTTCAGATACGCACTTTTTCTGGATTACAGAAGCGTATATACGCAATTTGCACTAAGTAAACCCGCGTATACGCAGGTTTCCTTAGTTACAGTCGCGTATACACGCATTCTGCAAATAATTGCAGGCGCGTATATCACATAATTTTCAAGATTTATAATTTTTCTTTTGCTGAATGTTTGTCTGGTGGTTTGGGTCAGTTTAAAACAGTCAATTCCCAGTGACAGTTCTCTGTTTAACAGGGGGCATCTTGTTTCGAACTCTCTCTAGTTATAAGGAGTGCTAGTCTTGTTTTTCGTTGATTGCAAGCGTCATTGATTTTTGACACACAAGATTCCTGTTTAAGAATCTTGATTGCTCTGTTTCGGCAGAGTGGGAAGATTGTCTTCAATCTTTGTGTCCATTTTGTTTTCATGACATTTTTGTTTGCTTAACGAAATCATTTTTATGACCATTTACTCCTTTGTTTCGGGAAATTTGTTTGTTACCAGTTTCTTGAAACTTGTCTTTTGATATTTTGGACTTTCATTGCTGCTTTTGATTGTCAAAAGCGTTTTCGAACACATTTTATTTTTGTTGAGTTTTCATCATTTGAAAGGTGTCAATTCACAAAAGTGTTTGGTGGCTTGTTTATCAATCATTAGTGTCAGTATTTTTGAGAGCTTTCCTTTGAAAAAGACTTTTTGGTTTGATTGAAAGAAAATCTTTTGAAAGTTTTTGAGTTTCGCTTTCTTAAACTTGCTTCTCATTTGATTTCCTTTTTTGCGAAGTGAAAGTGCTTTGTTTTTATCTTAGAACTTGTTTTTATTGTTTGGACGAAATGATTGGTAACACATCATCTTCTATCTAAGCATTTTAGTGGCAAGACAAAATTTGGTAAAGCAACAACTTTCCTTCTTTGTTTGCAGAGTAGTCTTAAAATCTTGCATTCACATATAGTTCTTGCATTAGCATAGCTTTGCATCCTCTTTTAGGCATGCATAGTTTTGTTAGCTTTTGTGAGTGTGGAGTTTGAAAAGAAAGCAAAAAAATTTGTTTAATTTGAAGTACATCTGAACCTCATAGAAATTGCTCTTCATCGAAACGAAAAAGTGCATGTGCATGTAGTTAGGATAGTTTCTTTTTGCGTCCTAAAAACACCACAAGTTTCACTTCCGTTACCTTTGACTTAAAGAACAGCCTAATAAAATCAAGCGCTTAATTAAAATCCACTAGAACTTTTTGTTTTAGTTATTACACCAACAAGTTTAGGATTTTAGGGCCTTGGATTAGGCGAGTGGAGAGTTAACTCTCCAAGGCCACACAAAACGTCAAACATAAGAGTCTGATTAAAGAGAGTAAATCCAACAGCGTTAGGAAGACCAGGAAAGCTCCGGATCTGGGAGTTAAGCACGAGGGTCTGTGAAGACAGGGAAGAGAGATACCCCCTCTCCTACTTGTCCGAACTCACCTCACGACTGTTCCGCCTGGCTTCTGCGACGAGTTGGTACCCATAGTTGCCTCTCCTAGGGATCTGCATAGGTGGCTGCGGAGGGGAATCCCGTGGCACCTGAGGTCGACGTTGTATCACTCTCGACAGTACTTCTGGAGGGCACCCTTGGGAAGCTTGGGGGCTTGCACCGGCGCAGGCTGTTGTTAGGAGGTCAGCGTAACTTCCTTTGATACCTTCGCTGATAGGACTGGGCCCTCATCATCCCAGACTATCTTCGGAAGGCCCTTTGACTCCACTTTCTTGTATTTTGGTGTCCGGTCCTCACCACCCGGAGCAGAAATACTTGGAAGTTGTTTGACTGGCTGTTTCTTTACGGACTTTATAGTGAGTGCTCTTTGCTCCTTGTATATAGTTGGCTTTAGGTATTTTTGTCTAGTCACATTTGGACTTTGTGTTCTGAGTGACTGGCTTGCCACTCTACCGATCTTGAAAGGCTTTTGGTCGTTCTTTCAGAAGTTGTGGAGTTGCCTCCTCAAGGGCAAAGGTTTGGATTGCTGATCCATATTCTTTGAAGAGTTATTTCTATGTTCCCGCAAGGGAAAGGGTCTTTGGATCAGTTAGATATGGCTAATATTCCTGTGGAAACCAACCAAGGTACCCTTCCAAAAGGGGATCCTTGTGCTTTTCCTTTCTTTGGAAACGTTGGTACTCCCTTGATGGCCACTTTGAATATTCCTGGGTTGAATGTAGGACTACCCGTTTGGCTGTGGTCCACTCCGAATATTCCAAATGCTCTTGAAGATTCTCAGATGAATGCTTTATTTCAGGGGCATCATATGGGTGCTAATTGTTCATCTTCTTTCAAAGAGAAATCTGGGATTCCTTCTTCTTCTCCTTCTTGTAATAAGAGATCTAAAAAGAGGAGAAAAAGGAAGTCAAAGAAGAAGAATAATTCTATCCCTTCATCTTCAACCTCTGCGAGTCATGATGGAGATGAGTCTTCAGCCGCTGCGAGTCATGCTGGGGGCACAAGTCTAGTCACTGCAAGTCATACTAGCACTTCATCTTCAACCTCTGCGAGTCATGTTGGAGATGAGTCTTCAGCCGCTGCGAGTCATGCTGGGGGCACGAGTCTAGTCACTGCGAGTCATACTAGCAATGAGTCACCGACCTCTGCAAGTCATGTTCAGGACTCTCCGCAAACCACTGCTAGTTATGTTGGTGGAATGGAGGTTGATAAGAAACCTGGACGTAGAAGTTTTAAACATAAGTTCCCTTGCAAGATATGCAAGGGAGACCATCTTACTCATTTATGCCCTGGTATTCCAGAGGTTCAAAGGATTTGGTCCGAGTCTGAAAGTACTTCTACTCCTAGACCTGATATGGTTTCTCATCAATCCCATCAACCATCGGTTGAAAATGTGGTAGAGTCAGTGCAATCGCTGGCCGATTACACTCCTCTTTTGGGGGGTGAAGTGCCTAACAAAAGAGTCTGTTTGATCTCTAGTACAGAGTCTTCTAGTATAGGGGGCATTCCGGTTTCTTCGAATGTTCCCCCTCCAAGTGCTAAGAGTGTTTCCTTTGATTGGGATAGTCTTGTTGAGCCTCGTCTTCCTTCCGCTGCACCTTTCCAAATAAAGGTCAGAGTTAATTCCACAAATGTCTATCGATGTATGGTGGATGAAGGATCCTCTACAAGTATTATATCCTCTTTGACTTGGAAAGCTTTGGGTTCCCCAAAGTTGTTGACAGCTCAGAGTCAGTTGTTAGCCTATGATAAAAGGCCTGGTGAATCTATGGGGGTTCTTCCTCAAGTGCCTATCACTTTAGGTGGGAAGACTGTCTTAATCGATATGATGGTGGTTGATAGCCCTTTAGACTTTAATATGCTACTTGGGCGTGATTATGTCTATGCTATGAATGCTGTGGTGTCTTCACTCTTTCGAGTAATGTGCTTTCCTCATAACGGGAATATTGTCACTATTGATCAGCTTGCATCTGATAATCACCACCCTAATTCGACTTTACTGCAGAATGCCCCTTGGTTTGTGCCAAGTGTTCAAGTAGACTCTACCCCGCCACGGGTGAATTATGTGGCATTGAATCCTCAATGTTCAATTGCTTCTAAGAAGGATCCTTTGACTTATTATTCTCCTTCTTGGGACTTGGTCCCGGCAGTTGACCGAGAGATTCTTCCTATAGAGACATGGGATCCTTTAATTCCCTCTTTTGATCCTTGTAGTTCTCATGATTTCTCAGATCTTGCTTTGCCTTCACAGGAGGAACTCTTTGAAGCCATGAGTTATGACTACCAAAGGAGTCCTTGGCCTGAGCCCTGCAAGGGGTTTGTTCAGCAGAACTATTATGCGTAAGCCGCAAGGCTGCGTGGTTCCCTGTACCATATTGTATATATGAGGTACGCATTTTCAAGTTTTGTATTCTATAACACAAAGATCTTATATGAAGTTTATATGTGGGATGTATTAATTTCGTGTCTAGTGTTCCTATTTATGTTTACAGAACTTGGAAGATTTCTCCTTTGGAAGTTTATGGTTGGTCCGTTCTGACAGGTATTGATTCTCGAAACTGGCATATAGGTTAGGTTTTTCCGCCTGCATTGTGCACTTATCAGTTTCCTTTACCATTTTGCCTTAGGATCGACCCCACCAAGTTATGGTGCGGAACCTTCTCATTGCTTAGAAGTATCATGACTTGTGTGGTAGAGCCTACCTTATCATGGGTGCCCTAGTTAGTACCTTATTGTCACTTGGCACTCATGCAGATTTTTCATCCCTAGGCTCGGGAGTCCTCTGTAGTCCCGCCATGACTTATGCGTTGAAGACTCATTCCTCTGTGCTTCTTCGCTTCGTTCTGGCCTTATACCCTAGAGGCTCCTATGTGTGTTGAGTTGTACTTCTGCATTGCATGTTGACCATTTGCACCTTTTGGCCTATAGCCGGCTTCACTTGGACTCGTGTTTAAGCCTACTTTTGACCATGACGTCTGCAAAATCAACCTTGCATACCTTTGACTTCTGCAGCTTGACATACCTAGATCCGTGGAAGGAACATACCTTTGAGTGTCACTGACCAGTTTTCCACCTCCCTGCATTGAGCATAGGAACGTTCCTTTCCCAGGAACTAGATCATCTGTTTCACCGACACTCGTTCTTTCCACTGTACCATAGCATTCTTTTATTCTTTTTCCGGCTTATCAGAAAAAGACAAAAAAATTAAATATTCCAAAAAGAGCGGGAACAGGGACATTATTTCCATTTATTGTTGGCAGCTAGAGTCAGTCGTGTCGCCCTTGAACAAAGCACTCAAAACAAAGTCTCCTCCGCATGGGTGGGATTTAGTTTGACTTAGGCAAGCCATAACCTTGTTATCGAGTCAGTTCTCCCCCGATTGGTTATCTCTTCCAATCATATGGAGGGTTCGTTCGTGCCTCCTGCATGACGAACTTATACAGATTCATTATATGCTGCCACATAGTCAGATTGAGTCGTGCTTTTGTTCAAGGGAAGTTAGCCTGAGTCGGCCTTTCTGCGGTGTCTCTTGACTCATTTTTCAGTCGGCCATCCCTGGTTGTCAGTGTCATGTCTATCATCACATCAGTTATATTGGTCCTTCACTCGTGCCGGTTTGAGAAGGTCCCCATTGACTTCTTGCTGGCGGGTCTTGTCCTTATCGACGACGACACATTGCTCTGAGGGCAGACCTAGAGACCGCACCCTGGCCCTATTTTCATTATTGATAGGTCACCTTGTGCTCAGCATCGATCAGTATCATGGGTCTTTGACTGAGTGGTTTCCCTTGTGTTCGACATCAGCATACATTATCACACATTGGGATTCGTGCAGTACCTTGGTTTCCATTTGACCCTATTGGTGGATACCTCGCCTCTGTGTCAGCTTTCATTATTGGTTGGTTCAGAGGGTTTCTGCCGTGCGCTAGCCACATCTTGTGTACGCCGGAAACGTACTTCGGTTGGGTTACTACATCTTTTTCGTCTGATTCCTTCCAAATTATTGGCCTACGGGTTACACTCGCGCTAGATTGATGGAGGATGCCTTAATGCCTTCCTTCTAGCGGATCTTTCCCTATCGACTCCGACTCATTGCTCTGGGGCAAAGATCTAGAGTCCATTTGGCAGTACCTTGGGGTTTGCAGTCATTAGTGGCAGATTCCTCGCTATCGACAGTGGGAAACCATCATTGTCTCCTGATTGATAGATTCTTACAGGTGTTCGACTTCAGCTCATCTATTCACACTTGTTAGATTGTACTGGGTACCTTGACGCTCATTATCATTATCGGTGAGTAGTCTCGCGTTTGTTAACGGTATACATCAATGACCGGTAATCAAACGATTTCTCACATGGTCGACTTCAGATCATTTATTCCCATGGTGTAGAAATGTACCACGGCGGTCGGTGAAGACCTCAGGTTGTATCAGCATTCATTGGTTCACTTGACAGTTGCTCCTGTTGCTGCTAGTTGATACCACTCCACCTTATATGTTGCAGTCAGTCATGGCGACATTCTATATGCTGGCACCTGAGTTTGCAGTGTAGTACCATCCTATTCCATCATGTTCAGTTGGTACCTTATGGGATCAGTCTTTGATTTCAGTGATCCGTTGCATCTTTCAGCATCATTGACAGTTTTATATGTGATATTCAGACATGTACTTACTCATTATGATCAGATGACCCATTATGTATTTTACAGTCATTTATACTTGTATACTTAGTGGATCCGCTTGTACTTGATATGCGGACATGCTTTACTTTTCCTGAGCATGGGTATGCCCGCCTCAGACAGTGTTTCTTTCTGATCTCCTTTCGGTGGCTTGGCAGGCTGAATTCTGGTGAAGTCCTCCTCGGTTTTTCGGCAGAGTTCCTTTCCTTGTACTTAC
The DNA here is from genome assembly GCA_031772625.1 of Pinus tabuliformis. Taxonomy (NCBI): domain Eukaryota; kingdom Viridiplantae; phylum Streptophyta; class Pinopsida; order Pinales; family Pinaceae; genus Pinus; species Pinus tabuliformis. Next base: position 51,484,895 of record CM062814.1, on the reverse strand, counting down.
TTAATATATTTCGGCCATCATGTTCCCCTTCTGACCTCATACATTAGGGGGCATCTGTTATAGCTCCAAATCTCACTCTTATGGTTTGTGATGCTGCACTTATGGACTAGGGCAACCCCTCCTTCCAGACCTGGTCCAAAAATTTAAAAAACAGTGTTTTATTCCCTATACGCGACTTTGCCCTGTGTTAAACGCGTGTACACGCGGGTATGTCATACCCAACCCGCGTGTATCTATTAAAACACTTAAAAAAATATAATTTCCTCTTTTTCGGGCGGTGATCGCGGGTTTACCTGTTGGATCACCTGTTAGTGCCCGTGGCCCAACTGTTCCCAACCAACTCCTAACTAAAAAACTACTTTGGAGAGGGTATAAAAAGACATCAAAGGGAAGGCCAAGGGGAGAGAGAAAGGAGAGCAAGATTATTATGCTGAGATTTTTCCCTTAGACCAGGTCTGAAGTCCTTGGTGCATTCTGCACTTCCCCCATTTTGCATAGGAAACCCTTGTTTCCATGTGTATTGGTGATCATTCATCCTTGACATCATCATTGAGTAAGACTTGGAAGGAGCTCTTGTTGGAGGTTGGAGGCTGGAACGAATCCGGGAGGAAGCTTGCTTGGAGCCTGCTGAAGGTGTTCAGGTGATATCTTTCCGATATATGTACTTTATTTGCCTTTATATATAAAGAAACACGTCTTTGTTCCCGAATAATCTTTCTTTATGCTTATGAAATTCTTGTGTTGAATTCTTATGAAAGAGGTTACTTAAAGATTTTTTATAACTAACTTTATAGCATGAAGATGATTTATATATAAGTATTTGCACATGTACTGTTGTGTTCTTTGATTTGTTTGTCTTGCAGGTCAAAGAAAGAAGAAGGGAACTCCAAGAAGGGTTTGCACCCTAACGGTCTTCTCGAACGTAAGACCTTAGGTATGTACCCTAAACATTAGAATTTGCTTAAAAGTAAAAAAAGATGGCTGTGTGTGTGTGTTTCTTTGAATAAGCAATTTTCAGTCTGGTAGAGTCTTAGCCCAAAGGACCCTAGGGGTACTTTCCCTTCAACCACCTACCCAACCACAATGCCATCCATCTCCATCTCAATTTCACACCTCCACTCAACTACCCATACCATTTCCAAAGCCATACAATGGAGTAGCTCAACCCAATTGCAAAGCTGAGGCACAACATGTGCAAATGACTCCTTTTGAGCTCAATGATGTTCACCAAAGCTCAGGAAGAGTGTTGCAAAACAGAGATTATATTGACAACATTGAAGGACCAAAGGAAAAAGAAGATTCCAAAGAGGAGATCAAAGAACCATGGGCTGCACTTGATGAAGAGAAGAGATCAGAATCAGAGATCGAGAGAGTTCCTTCATGGTTACCATCAAATCCTCCATGTACTCAAGAGAAAGATCAGCAAAAAGAGGAAGATGAGAAGGTCATGATAGAAGGTGACATGAAGAATGATCCAAATTAGCAAGACGACCAAGGATATCAAAGCTATATTGAGATATGGTTTCAGAAGGTCACTAAGTTGCAGCGGTACTTTCTTCCTCAGTTATGTTTGATCCCTTCAAAGCCAGATCATTTGGTCTCTGAGATCCGGATACCTGTCAAAGCATGCATTTCGAGCCTTCACATCATCTTGTCTCTAATCTCGATGTGCACATGGCTCCATTGGAAGTATTCTTATACTTGAGAATGAGTTTGTTTTTCAAGTAGGGTAGGGTAGAAAAAAAAAATAAAAAAAGAAAAAAAAGAGAAAAAAGAAAAAGAAAAAATGAAAAAAGAGGAAAATAGAAATCTAAGGTGAAAACCTCCTCGGAGGCGCCTTAGATTGGCTCATTGATTGAAAACCTCCATGAGGCGGTCAATGGGTTGAAAAAAAAGAGAAAAGAGAATAAGATCTTTGGGTGGAAACCTCCCTTGGAGGCGCCCAAGGCAGGCAATTAGGGTGAAAACCTCCATGAGGCGCCCTAGTTGTTTTTCAAAAAAAAAAAAGAGAAAAAGAAAAAGAAAAATAAAGCTAATCTCCATTGAATAATTTCATGTTGCAGCAATGACATTGCAGGTTGCAAGAAGGATGTTTCATGACAAGAGGAGCACTCAATCAAGGTTAAAGGAATTTTCCTTGTGCCTTCTACAGGAAGCTCTGTATTTCTACAGGAAACATCCTGTAGAACCTTTGGACGAACCAAATTCAAGTCTAAAATGGAATCTGATGGTGGGAATCTGTTGATTATGCCTACAAGCACTTGTGTGTCCATCCCTTGCCTTTCTCCATCATTTTTTCCACCTCATTGTGCTTCTACAGGAACTTCCTGTAGAAATTGTGGGAAACTAGACATGGATTTCAAAAAGTGGTTTGGCGAACATTGTAGCTTCCTCAAGGGTTCAGAAGCCCTCATGCAATCTTCCAACTCCTCCTCCATCATCTCCATACCTGCATCACAGCCCAAGCTCAGTTTTCCCTTCCATGCAAACACATGCAAAGTGCCTTGAAGCAAAAACACATAGAACAAAATTTGTTTTTTCCATAACTTGAGAACCATGCATCCATTTGACAAACCGTTTTATGGGGAATTGTACAAGGGTGATGGCAACATGCTTGAGCAGTTTTAGCCAATTCCGGTGCACGGTTTCCAAGAAATCAGCCTCCATCACCATCAGCCATTTTTGCGTTTTCTCCATATCCGTGCATCCATTTTAAAACTTGTTTCATGGGGAGATGCACATGGGTGATAGTAGCCTACCCCAGCAGTTTCAACCGATTCCGATGCACGGTTTCCGAGAAATTGATCTCTGAAATCTTCAGCCATTTTCCATTTTTCTCGAAATCTGTGCATCCATTGATCACGATTTTGCTATGGGAGATGCATCATGATGATAGAAACATGCTCAGCAAGTTTCAGATCAATCCGCTTTACCGTTTGGGAGAAATGGCGAAAACAAGTTCTGGTTCTGTGACATTGCAGCAGCAGCAGCTTGAAGGTGCAGATTTGAACGTGGAAACAAATGCATGCAGCTTAGATCTGGTCAGAGGACACCTGCACAAGGAAAATCAATCAAAAATCATCAGCCAAGCCCTCATGCAACCAACGGATCCAAGCATGCAGCAACAGAACATGAGCATGCAGCAGCAAAAAGCTTCACAAGCAGCCGTTCGACTTCCAGGTACGTGACTGAAACTAATTCCTCTGATTGCATGAATGTAATTTAGAAACTGCATGAGCAATGAGATGGTTAGGATTAAGAAAAACTCGGTGGCCAGCTAACTGGCCACCCGCATCTAGTTCAACAGCGCCCGGTGGGTGAGTAAGACACGTGCGCTCAGCCATCTTAGGAGGAAATTGGGAAACAAGTAATGGTGACTGTTTGACCTACAACGTGATTGATGGAGTGATCATAGGTAGGAAACGTGATGATTCGTGACAGCACTTCTGTCTGCATGGCCAACACATGTTCTTGCCAGCTCACCACAAATCACGCAGCAACTAAAGAAGGCTCGGCTGAAATTCACGAACTGCTGTTCATCTGCACTTGCCACATCGTCAACTGAAGTTTGCACAAAATGATTAACTAGTCATCCTCCACCAGTTTCTCTACCTGTCTTCTAGATTCTGATGTGTATTAGGCTCGCTCAGAGGTGCAGGGCGCTCTACAGGCATTTCTACAGGAAGTCGTCTACAGGAAAGGCAGAAAACAGCCCTGCAGAAAGAAAACACGGGATTTTTAGAAAATTTCAAGCTCAAAACGAGGTATGCTCGAGAAAACTCCTCTATGCATGGTATGTTTTGAAAAGGTGGTGAATTGGACAGCATCAGATTGTGGAATCAGAGAAAAATCTGCCAGTGAATTGGAAGAAAAACGTTTGCCTATGTATTGCACTGGGTTTCCCAGTCATTTCTGCATCAAGATTCTCGTCCATGTTTCCTGTTTTTAAAATTCTCCTGTAGGGAAGATGTATGCAACTGTGGGGGCCAGCCTGTGTATGAAAAATTTTAAATTTTCATATCTGTATGTGTGCTGAGAAGAAAACTTGATCTCTGTACTCTATCTATGAAAACAAAATTCTTCTTTTCAAAAGCAGAAAGTCAAATTCAGTACAAAAGCAGTTTAAAACAAAGGGAAATATTGCAATTTGATGTTGTAAGGAGAAGCACATGGAAAATTCCTTGTTTGGTTTCAGAAAAAGGTGAAAATTCAGCTATCCCTCTATTTTCAGTTCTACCAAATTTCTCACCTGAGCATTTTTTTAGAAAAAAAACACTCAACACCACATGGAGGACAAGCAAAAGGAATTTAGAGAAACAATAGCAAAGGGAAGAGACACAGCCTGATGTTGAAATGAGGATAAAGTAGCACCAAGAGAGGAAGTCTCAGGCAGCAGCTGAAATATTGATACTGAAACAACAGTTGTAGGAGAGAGAAGCCCAGATGGCCTGCACAGCCAGCTAGGCAATAGAAGCCCTGCAATGGAGACAACCAGCTAGATCCTATGCATTGTATCTTAAAGACCAACAAGCCCTCACCTATGATATCAGTCCTTCTAATAGTGAGGAAGAAGAGCAGAAAGGGGAAGAAGAGAAAGCTGCCGCAGTCGGAAAGTATTGTCATGTTAGGAACAGAAATTTGAATTAAAGTTAACTAATGGAAAAACAGTGATTTTGCATGAAGTGAATCTACCATGAAACAAACTGGAAAGTTCTGGTGTTGTTCTGGTTAGATTTGTTTATTTCAATACTTTCCAAGGGGTTCACAAGGTCTTTTGCAATAGCCAGATTATTCCATGTGAAAGAATTCTTAAAAGTGTGATTCGGTATGAAGTTTTGCTCTACTCCTGGTTATACAGCAGCTTGAAACAAAACTTGGGAATTCTCATTTTTGGCCTGTTTTGAAGCAATTTCAAATTGAAGGGAAATGCTGATTCATAGCAGTGATATGTGAGCAAGTCATATTTTCTCTGCCCTTGATCTATCTTATGTTCTGTTCTGCTTCTGTTATCAATTCTTAGCAAAGTTCAAATCCAAGATTAAATGCCATTTGATTCAGTTAAAGGCCTGGAAACACATTTTCCCATCCAGCTTTGGCATGCAATATCTATTCTCGGGCAGGTCATTGTACTTGTGTGCTTTTATAATACATTAGACTTGCCATTTGTGTTGGATTCGTCAAATTTCAGGCAGCAGCACAGTTCAAGGAGAAGGCACCCCCAGCCAAGCAAGCAAAGTCAGAGAAAATTGGTTCTACAGGAAGTTAGCAGACTGTTTCTACAGGAAGCCAGCAAACTGTTTCTACAGGGAGTTTGAAAAGAGGGAAGCCAAAGGAGGAATCGGCCGAGATGTTAGCCAAAGAAGCCACCAGGTCCATCAAAGATGAGGAGAGAGATTGGTTGCTCAGAGGATGAGCAACACTTTCAGTAGGGGGGTGATGATGAGCCCCAAAAATGGACAATTATTTGGGCTCATTCAACCTCCTAATTTGACTTAATCCACCATTCTCATTAGTTTATTGCATGCTTTTTATTATATTTATGTTAATAGAGTGAATTTTGTTAGTCATTATGCCAACAAGTCTAATGGGTGCTTTGTGTAGCCTTTTTGGTCAACTTGGAGACAAAATTGAAGGTCTTAATGAGCACTTGGCAGCCAAATTCGTGGGAGAACAAGCTAGAGGATTTGTAGGAAGGTGTCTCCTTCATTTATGGGCCCTTACCTCGAATTCTCCACCATCAGCTCGGAGTTCAAGGGCCACCGAATCAATCAGCACAAGGGCAGCCAAGCAAGTCAAGTAGGACTGCTGTTAACTCCAAGTTTTGGGCAGCTGAGTCCCTAAAGTTTAGGAGGACTGTTGGGTCCTCAATTTGTATAAATAAGAAGGCTTAGGGCATCATTTTGGTTAGCCAGTGGATGTTAGCTAGTTATCCAGTAGATAGTAGCTAGTAGTTAGTCATTTCATAGCCTTGTTGTAGTCATTTTGTAATTCGATTTGTAGGCAATAGACTAGCTTTGCTCTCAGCCCATTCTCAAGCTCTCCTTGTGGACAGTTTTGATGTAACTCTTCATTCTTGATTAATAAAGATGAATCCAACTTTGCACCAGCTCTAAATCTCTCTTGGGAGGCTGTAGCTCTTGGGGTTGGGCCCATCTCAAGCGCCCAGTACCTCCCTTGTTTATCTTTATGTGTGTTCGCTGCATTCTTAAAATAAAGTCTGCTCTTTAGATTTAATTTGTGCTTTGTTACTTAGGTTGCTTTTGATGGTTGAAGTAGCTTTTTATGTTTAGGATGGATTGGTAGGAGTTAGTCATGCGTTTATATCTCTTTGATAATGTTTTGTTCACATGCTGTACTTGATTCTTGTCATGAATAAGGTTGTTGTTCACTAATCTCATTAAACTATTAGATAGATCATCTAATATTTTGATTGTATGCAAGACGTAGTTGGTTTGATCAGGTAAACACTATGCAAGGCACCTTCATCACCTCCTCGTTCATCTGAGCCTCGTCCAGATCAGCTCCTCCATCACCAAGTCTGTTTCCTCATCTCCCATCTGCTCTTTTGCCACGTAACCCTACCTTCTTGCCTTTCCATTGCCTAAACCTTCTTTGATGCAAGCTAGACTTCCACACCCTCTCATCACCTCATCCCTCAGTCATTGGGTCATTCCAGGCCCCTACCCTACCTCCCTACCCATTCATGCATTCTCTCCCACTCACCTATCAGTCAAAAACCCAATCACGAAACATCCTGTAGAAGAATTACAGAACTTCCTGTAGAAACCCCTGCAGACTTCCTGTAGAAGTTCATAAACACGGTTGCATGGCATCCTGACTTTGTGAAACTCTCTGAAAGGATGATAGGGATCCCTTAGACCCTCTCCGAGTCTTCCCAACCTTTTCCAAGCATTTCTCCTCCTTGATCCACCCCTGCACAGTGAAAAGCCAGTTAAAAGCACATGCATGATAATTCTAATAACTTAATCAAAAATACAAAAAGATGTTTTCTTTAGATAGTGATAACTTAGACACATGCATTTTACCTTCCTAGAAGTAATGGCATCTCTTCTCGTAGTTTGCATTCTCATTTTTGCATCAGTAGGACTAGTTGGTAGAATTAGGGTTTGCTAGGGTTTGTATTTCTTTTTGGCTTTCAGTTTCTTTCCGCAAGTAGATTAGCTTCCTTTGAGTTAGCTTTCGTCCATCAGTTAAAAAGCTTCTTCTAAGAGCTCATAGAAGTTGGCTTGAGCCCCTAGCGGACTTGTGCCAGCTGACCAAGTGACAGCTGCGGCAAGAGCTAGTACTTGTGCATACAGCACCGTCGCTTCCAAGTTTGTTACGAACTACCGGGTTGATAAAATTAAAGAAGGGAGTTCCAGGAGTTGTAGCATTATTGCTACAACACTGGGGCCCACCACAGAGACCAATACCTAAACCATGCTGATAAAATAGGCCTTTGAGAGTCTAATTTTCCCAAATATCAATTCCCTGAAGTGCACATCTTTCCAGAAATTGTTAATTATTGCCATGCAAACTACATCCCCAGTCAAAGAGCAGTGATGTCCCCTAACCAAACCATACTTTTCAACATCATTGCTGAGTCAATCAATGAAATGTTGCAACTACAACCAGGGAAAAACTTAACCCCAATTTCTATTGGAGACCTATTAGACCGATTCCCCAAGCTAACCACTGCAAAGCTTGCTGAAATGTTCCAAACTTTTATTGTGGAAGTGAAACATATCCCAAAAGATCCTCCCACATATATATATACTATATTTTTTCAATTTGGCCGGGACATTGTAGCAATGATATCTAGTATCCTAGGCTATACCACCAGTGAGTATATAGATGAAATCATCTTAGCCTTCATGTCCATTTTCACTCCAGGACAACCTCCTGCTATCATGTATGATTATGCCAAGTTCATAGCTGATAGCATGCATGACCAATTTCTTAGGATGAGTAATGAGAGATTATTCAAGTATTCCTCAATTTTGTACCACCTTTTTCTATATTACCAAGCTAACAAGTTCCCCTTTACTCTCCAAAAGCTTGATACTAAAGGTCACCCTAGGTCAGTGATTTTCTGGACTCCTTTGATCCATAACTATGACTCACCATATCCATACATAGACTTCATAGATATTGTTGTACATATCATAGTAACAATGCTGATAGGCAGCCCTCATCCAAGAATCAATTCAGATATCAAGAGAATCCTACAGCTTTCAAAACAACAAAAAGTGGGAGATTGGTACTTATACCAAAATCACACTGAAATTAGGATTTATGGCTGTGAGCTGGCCCCATATAAACTACCTAGATACCTCCCAATGAGGTTATTTGCTCTGGAGTACTACAGGCAGATAATCAATTCAGATGAGGTGCATTTTGTCAAAGCCAAAAAGAAGGCCCAACTCAGAATCAAAGATCAACTAGGCCCCTTTGTGTGTAATAGCCGAGAAGTTGGAAAGGAAGCAAATCAAATCCTTCAGAGACTTAATCTAAAATAGAGCTTCATGTGGATATATGATCCCTTGGACTTCATTTGCAATAGAAGACAGAAAAACAAGATAGCTCCCTACATTCACCACCGAATCCCTGAAATAGAAAATTATGAAAATCAATTGGAATGGGTGGAGAACACTTTAGTGGATAGGGATAGCACTGAAGTTGTTGTTGAAAATACTCTAATTGATCTAGAGAAACAACTTGATGAGGGTTCTTTCCTACAGGTGCCAGGAGAATCTCAAGCCCAAGAAGAATCATAGGCACAAGGAGAATCATAGGCACAAAGTGAATCACATGTAGAAGAAGAATCCCAGGTACAAGAAGAGTCAGAACAACTATACATATCAGAGGAGATAACTCAAACAGGTATACCAAAGCCCATCATGAGTACTCCCCCAGTCTTGCAAACTCCTCTCAATGAGGAGAAAAACCTTAAAAGAAACATGGAAGGGGCCACTACTTCAGGCAAAGCAACCTCACAGGCATATGTAGAGACCAGCTTGGTTAAAAGACAAAGGATAAATCCTGTCTCTGAACAGGAATTCACAGAAGAAATAGTTGGGGCCACCGACACAAAAAGAGAAGGAAGCAGACATGCCACTCCCTTTGGGGGCACACTAGAACCTTCCACATCACACACTCAGATGTTGGAAAGGCAACAGAGTGTTGAAGTGTCCTCATTTAAGATGCCAACTGACAAAGAACAAGACATCAGAGAAAGATACAAGGACATAAAAGCCAGAAATGAGAGGCTAGAAGCCCAAACTTATGCACAGTACTTAAAGATGGCCAATACCAATCAGATAAGCCTTATGTCAGCCTATGATGTGAAAGAAGGCAAAATGCAGATGACATTTATGAAAACCACTACTCAGCAACCAAGAACAGTAGCAGAATTAAAAAAGATAGACTTCGAAGTACTGGCAAAGGACATACATCCTATTGACCAGATTGAGTTGCACAAACAGACAAGGGAGATGATTTACTCCACCTTGACAGGGAAAGCCATCACAACTCACCAATTGCAAGACTTCCTGAATAACATATTAGCTCAGTTCCAATTGGAGAAGGCCTCTTCATAGGCCAAAGACACCAAAATCAAGTCCTTAGAGGACTTAATCATTGAGTTGGGACACGATCCCAAAGATGTAAAGGCCACTGAAAAATTGATAAAGAAGAAGAATGATGACATAGCTACATTGAAGAAGCAACTCAAGATTCCACAATTACATCACCCACAAATAGCAGAAGTTCTGGAGACACAACAAGGACAAGAAGAGATCATGTACTTGGTCCTAAAGCTAAATGACCAACTAAAAGAAACAGAGAAGGAGTTAGACACATTTATTCAGTCCAAACAAAGTGACTTGGCCACCACTTCTATGACTGTCATTCCCACTGTTTCTACTGCAGTTCCTTCAACATTGGCACCTACAGCTCCACCCGCCACAGCACTACCAATCACCACTGAATCTACAACAGCAAGTACTTCAATAGAGAAAATAGCAAAGCTAGTAAAAGCCATGGAGGAGATGTCCATCCAGGCAACAGAGCTCAAAATGCTAAAAGAGAAAGTGGCAAGCTTAGAAACTGACTATAAGCTTGCCCAAATTTAGCAGAGAGAAGAAACCCAGAAAGCCCTAAGGATGGGGGAGAAGATCAAAGTCCTAGGGAAAGATTTAACATTGCAAAAGCCACTAGGACAAACCAAAGAGATGCTCTGGGCCAATATCATTAACTCTGTCAATGATATTTTCCCATCAATTCAAGTTATATTTGAGCAAATAGAACTAGTCAAGGTAGCTACTAGAGTTATCCAAAAAGTAAAGGGAGAGTTGGGTGATATGCCTGAGGATGCCAATCGACTCATCCACTTCCTGAACAACAAGAATGTGCATGAGCTAAATGAGCTTGGTATAGAGGATGGGACTGAAGCCATCCTGGAAGTCAAAAAGGTTCTTGCTAAAAGAAACCTCATGTTCAACTTAGAAGAAAAGTGCCATAACATGCAGGTGGCCATTGACAGGTTCATAGCCAAATTTCAAATTTTGAGGGACAAAGGCCTTCCCATTCCTATGGTCATCCATGATAAACTCATGACCCAATTGGACTACACTGACAGACTAAGGAAGTTGGCCAAGGAACAAGCAAGAACTTCAGGTATCAAAGCCCTGCCAACTGGAAAAGTATTGTATGATACTTTTGAAAATCTATTTTTCCTAGAACATGAGGTGAAACATTTGTTTGTCACCAAGCCCAATTTTTCTAAATACACAGAGGAAGATGAAATTTACAGAAGAATGCTAAAATTAAAGTTACCTAAGGATGAATGGTGGGAAAAAATGACAGATTTACTATAAGTTACCACAGTAAATCTAAAGGCAGCCAGATGAAACAGGTAAAGACAGATCAAGAGGGTCAAAGAGTATCAGTGAAAGATTAAAGATAAAGATGATTCCAGTGTACAAATATCAGCCAGCTTAAAGGGCTCAAACTCAACTGCAACAACCAGCACTACCACAATAAAAGGGACAACATGATGCAGTTTTCCATCTGTCCCTACCTTCATGCTTGAAGATATTTTGATTCCCTAGATTAAATCTCAGATTGTTATGAGATATTTTGTAAATATTTTTTGTATAAATACTTCACATTTCAAAGTATTTAGGGTGGATTCAAAGACATTTCTGTAGACTTTTCTCTCAAATCAAAGTCCTATTGTATCAAAAAACTGGATTGGCTTGCTGGATCATGGAATAAAGCTAAGATATTTTTCAGGATTCTTGTGTAAATCAGAAATCAAATAAGTATTCTCTCATGTGTATTATTGTTTTTCCTTATGTTTCTTAATAATCATATGTGTTTCTATGAAATCTGAATGTTAAACTAGGAATGATATTTCAAAACTTGCTTAAATGCACTCTGTCTTGACTGTTTACATTCTTAATGTTTTCTGCTAAACTATCTTAGCTAGGGAATCCTTTGCTTCTCCTTAGATTCCTTAGTTTTCCTTTTGGTCTATGTAGCAAAGGATTCTTGATTGCCCTTTGTTGACGATCACCCTTTGTTCCTCATTTTGATCCCGGTCCAAGGATTCTTAAGTGCCCTTCACCCTAGTTAGAATCATTCCATCCATCATCCCTTGAAGATTTTCCTTTTGCTTTACTAGCCTACCCTGTGAAAACTCCCTCTAATGATCTGATCCAGTTATGCTATCCTTTTATTGACTGCATAGCCCAATGGCTTGAAGAAACAAGCTCTATCCATCTGTTCCTAGAATTCCACCACCCAACCAAAATCAAAACCTCATGAACACTAAGAACTAGCCTAAAATCCCACCCAAACAAAGTTAAATTATAAAGAGAGAGCCCTCTCTGGATTTAGGTTGGCTAGAACTTGAGTTTGAAGATTGGTTTGTGGTTAACTTGGATTATTCCTTATTTTGATAACTTCTAGGGAAAACTTCTGAGTGATAACATAGTAGTGACCATACTGGGGAACTCAAATCCTCATTCTTAATAAACCTTTGAGAAATTTCAAATCTTTATTTCAAGCCTCTTGAAGGGTTTATTAGAAGTTATTCACAAAATTTTACAAAAAGAAAGTAACTAGAAAAGTTTGAAATTCTAGCTTCAAGGAGAACTCACTATACTAGGGCCAATCCTGATCCAAACCCTGCCCCAATATTTGATAACCCCAACCTGATTTCAAGAAGATCCAGAAGACAAGAAAGTTCAGTAAGTCCAACAAATTCGATCAAAGCAGATTCATGCCCTAATGAGTGGTTGTTTTTAGAAGACCTCCCCTTTGATGAGTCATTTGACCTTTCCCTATTTAGAACCAGGTCTGAAAGTGCACTTGATGACATAGTTCTATATCTAGAGTTTATTGCAGATCTTGAAGTCCAAAAGGCAAACCTATCAATTGATCGGTATATTCCAAATTCCCCTCAGTCATCCCTTACTACTGTCAAGATCCCTGAGCTTTCTGAAATAGTTTCAACTCCCTTTAGTTCACCATTATTCCCCTCCACCTCTGAATTTCATCCCTCACCTCCATTCATAGCCTCACTTCCCCACCAACCTATCATTACACATCAGTCACCCATTACTCCCAGTTCTTCATCAACTACTGTATCACCTCCTAGTACCCCAACTCCACTTCTTAGTCCTGCCCAACTTAGAGCCATGGCAAATAGATATGCTCATCTTGTGTTACCTGCTCCACGTGGTGCCATGCCACAAGATTAACAGAACAAAATTGTCCAATTTGATGGTAAAGTAACTTATACAGCACAACATCATACAAACAAAATGACAGATTTCTTTGAATTACATGAAATTGATATTGGAGATGTTCAAATGAGACTTTTTTCTTAGACTCTGGATGGTGATGTGAGAAATGGTTTAGAGCTTTACCTACTAATATCATAGATAATTTAGAAGTATTTTATCAGCAATTTTTAAATAGATGGGAAAAGAAAAAGAATCCTTTTCAAATTCTTTTAGAATACAACAACATCAGAAGAGGACCAAATGAAACAGTCCAGGATTACTGTACCAAATTTAACAATATATACAATGCAATACCAGTGAATCTTATACCCCCACCTGAATTAGCTCTGATAAATTTTCCTGATGGGTTTGATACTGATATGACATTCCAACTTAGAGAGAGAAATCCTCCAACTTTAGAAGACATGTAGAGTGTAGCAGTTAGTGTAGAAGATGATTTGCTAGCAAAAAGAGCTAGGGTTAGGAATGAAAGGAGAGGACCCTTGAAAGATGAAGCCTCACACTCTAACCTTAAAATAGATGTCCTAACGAAGGGGTGGAAAAACTGATGGATAGGATAGAGAACATTGAAATTGTGGCCTCCTTAAGCCCGCCCAATTAGCAAAAAGTCAACCCAACTTTGACTGCTTCTAATTTTCGCATACGAACTTGGTTTGACAAACCATTCACACCGCTGCGATAAGGATGACGAGATCTATGCTCTAGTCCTAGTTGGATCATAATCCAAAACACTTTGATTTTAGAGCTTTCCTGAGTCCTCTTTGTCCTGTGTGTGTTTCTGGAGCGACTTGGATCAATCCTCCCCATTGAGGAGCTCTTGGTCCTCCAAAAGCATGAAAAATAATCTGGAACTTCTATGTACCTTGTCCACATCACAAGCGTCCTGAAAAGGTCTCGCTTCCATCTTCTTCACCTTTGTTCTTCAGAGCCTTAAGCGATGAGCCAACACCTGTAACCTCTGCACCCTGTAGTACATTGTTTCAAAAATTACATGCTTGACTTTCATGACCAACTAATGACTCAAATGTCCCACACTTTCCACGAGTTTATAACACATACTCAGTGGTTAAGTTTACAACAAGAAGACGCAATATCCCAGCTACGAAAACAAGACCAACATATCATTGTTGCTTCAACAAGTGATGGAAAACACATCATCACTGCAACACATGATTTACAAAGATAAGGCCAAACACTAATTTTGCTTTGACAAGTGATGGAAACATGACATCACTTTCATAGTTTATCATGCAACTCAAAATATGACTAGATATCATTGTTGCTGAATAAGTGATGGAAAACATATCATCACTTTTACATTTTAAAATGCAACAAATGATTTACAAAAGCATGACCATGAAACGACAACATGTCTAGAAACCATTTTTCACTTATCAAGGTGAATGGGTCGCCTCCTTGTGGTGGTTTTGCTTGTCGAACAACTGCTTCACCTAGTTCATACACTGACGCTTTATCTTTATGGCACTACTCTAGATGGAGCCTCCAACATGTGGTTATTTGATGGCCACTTCTATCGCAATTATTGCAATAGGTTTTCTTCCTCCAGATCTGCCTAACTATTGGCATTATGGTACAAGTGTTGTCCTTGATGGCAACTCACACAAATGACAAATAATAGTGCAGCAAGTCAGTAGCAAAGAGTTGATGATCATATTATAAAGAATGAAGAAAATGAGAGATCCGCAGGTACACAAAGATGCGGTCCTCGGCTGGGTCTCCAGGTGCGTCGTTCAAGAAGTGTGGACATACCTACAGGTTCTCCGAACAAAAGGTGTAGACATCAATTTCACTCACTTTCATGTAGAGAAGCGCGCACACATGGGAATTTTTATGATTGATCCATGGTATTTAGTCCGACGTTTTTGATCCTATGGTTTTGGTCTATGGTATTGCATCTAAAATATTGAACCCCGGTTTTGGGTCCCTTGTATTGGCTTTCTATGGTTTTGATCCATGGTTTGAATAAGGGCTTGCCTAGAAAAAGGAAAGAAGATCAATTGGCTAGGCACTCATGTGTTGAATATCTTAAGGAGAGCAAGATCTGAAGTTTTGGTGATCAGTTGGTGAGTGATAGCTAGATTTGAATCAAGGAGAAACCTGAGTATTATAGACAAATCGACTGATGGGTCGAGATCTCCTTGGCGCATGATCAGATCTGTAGATCTGATAGTCTGGGATACGCTTGAAGACTGATAAAGTATCTATACTCGGAGGTACGCAGTCCAGACATGGTGCAGGTGTGTAGGTGCGGAGGCGAGCCGCAACAGGAGGTGCGGAGGTGCGCAGGCGAGCCGCAGCAGCAAGTGCGGAGGTACGCAGTCTAAACACAATGCAGGTATGGAGGTGCGCAAGCGAGCCGCAGCAGCAGGTGCAGAGGTGCACAGGCGAGCCGCAACAGCAGGTGCAGAGGTATGCAGGCAAGCGCAGCAGCAGGTGCGGATACTCACAGATCAGAAGACTGTGCAGGTGCGGGGGTGTGCAGGAAAGCCACAGTAGCAGATGCAAAGGTGCGTAGTCAAGGCAGAGGCGTAGGTGCAGTGATACGTTGGATCGACACGGAGAAAGTGCGGATACCTGCATGCTTCCTATTGGTGAAGTTTCGGACTTCTCAGAAGATATGTTTTAGTTTATTTTGTCTATTACTGTTGTGTTCAGGGTTCTGAATTAATGTCTGGTTACTGGTACTATGTTCTGATAACAACATTCTGAGAAGTGATTGATTGATTGATTATGTTTAGCTTCAGTATTGATGATGGATCAGGTTCATAATGACTTATCTTTATGTGATCTGATGGACTAGATCTGGTTGCTAACACACATATTATCCTTGTACATGTAATGATCTGGTGATTAGGTGATTCAGAAGATTGATTGATTTTGTGCTTCAATGATATTGATGGGTCCAGTATGAAAATTGGATGAAACGTGGCCTTTCATATTATGATGATGTGTTCCATGAGTATCTAGTCTGAAAATGTATGAAACGTGGTACCTAAAGAAGAGAAGAATGTAGGTCGGTGCCTACGTACTAGTATCTTAGCCAGTACAAGAGCAAAGGGGGTGGTAGCTCCCTTCCAGTAGCAGTTGGAAAACGAGTAAAGGTTGGAGCATTTCTGCAGGTAGCAGCCTGCATACTAGTAAATGGATCGGCTAGTACAAGAGCTAAGGGGGTTGTAGCCCCCTTCCAGGGGAGTCTGGAGAATGAGAGAAGGTTGTAGCCTTCTGCAGGTAGAAGCCTGCATACTGGTATAAGACTGCACCAGTACAGAACCATTGTAAAAGAAGTTTCTTATTAAAAGAAAGATTGAGACAACTTGCAGCAGGTGGTTTTCACCCACATTGGGTTTCCACCTTACATCATGGTGTTCATGTGTGATTCTTGTATGTGATGATCTATTCTGTTTTACTGCTCCTGTTTACTGGTCATATGGTTAATAATGTTCTAATGCACTCATTAAGGATCAACTAACTGAATCATAAGTTTTCTGGATATACACTGGTTGCATTAATCATAGTTATGGAAGTAGCATATATGAATCTGAATATGGAAATGAAAAAGTTATATTGATTTGATAATACTGATTCACTCCCCCCTCTCAGTATTATTTCCAACAATTGGTATCAGAGCAGGTCCTTTGGTAGAATCTTGATTGCTTGAAGGAGATCCGTAGAACAATGGGAAAGAAGCTTAAGAAGAAAGCACCTAAGAAGAAGAAGACATCTCAGAAGAACTATGACAGTGGGAGTATCGATTTGGGAATATGTGGAAGAAGCACTTCAGATTCAGAATCACTTCATGATGAAGATGAACAAGCAAATGATCTATCAGATATGAATTTGTTATCCTCTGGTGATACAGGTATCTATCCATTTGGAAAATATGAAAGTGATAGCGAAACAACTGAATTTTCTCTTATGGGTGAGCAAGAAAGATATCAAATAGAGGTAGAATTTAAAAGGCTTACAGACAAAATTAGAGATCAACAAGATCTATTGAACAAAAGGGAATGTGCCTTCAAAGAAGAAGCTACCAAACTAAAAGCTCAACTAGAGGAAGGAAACAAGGTAAGGAAGTTATTCAAGGACAAATATCAAAAGTTGTAGGATGAAGTAACATCCCTAAGAGATGAAGTCAATGAGAAGAGCACAAAAATCAAGAAACTCGGAGATAGATCCAGTTACTATGAAAGTCTTGAAGCTACGATCCTCTCGCTAAAGGAAGATCTTGAAGAATCAAAGAAGCAGAATAATGAACTTCTCCAAGCTTATGAAAAACAAGAAAATGAAGTTCTCGATCTAAGACATCAGTTGGAAGAAGGAAGAAAAGCTGAAGAAAACATGAAGAAGCGATATCTTGAAAAGGAAGAGCAACATCGGGTTGAGGTAAATATGCTAAAAGATAAGCTAGAAGAAAAAGATAAGCTCTTACGATTTCAAGATAGTACTAATATTTTGGATGATATTCTTAGTAGTCAAAGGTCTCCTGCTATCAAAGCTGGTCTTGGTTTTCATGAATCTGTTAAAGGTGAATCTAGTAAGACAAGGGACTCTAATGCAAAATCTGAAATGCTCAACAAGGAGATGAATGGTCAATCTCATCATCAACCAAGGAAAGAAATTCTTCAAAGAAAATCTTTTACTCCTCCTATGAATAAGGTTGAATGCTATAATCTTGGACATGTTGCATCCAGATGCAGAATGGGTCAAGGTCATCATGCAGAAAGATCATCACATTCCAGGTACTTTAATGGATATTGCTTTGCTTGCAATATGTTTGGTCACAGAGCTGTTGATTGCTATAGAAGGAATATGAGACATGTAAGATGTTATGCATGTAACAAGCTTGGACATATAGCTAAGGAATGCAGGAACAAAGTATGGACACCAAACCAAAAGAAGAAAACATCATCACACTTGAAGATATGGAAGAAGAAGGAAGTACAGACAGCAAGATGTGGTACAACACAATATATAGACTCAGAGGGAACTGAAAGTGTAAAACTTCAGTGTCCTAAATCTCATACGCAAGTTTGATAAAGAGAAGACGCGTATATATGTGAGTTAGTCACTGCACAGTCGCGTATATGTTAGCAGAGTCTAATATGATTCAGTTTGTTATTTGCTCTATTTGATAATGGTTACAATTTGCTGATGATGTGTGGAAATGTCTTAACACTTGTAAGATGTTTAGAAGTGTTTTTGCGCCTAACTTGATGATGATGATGTCTTAATAATTCTTGCTGATATATATCTGACAGTAAACAGATGGCACAAGTTCAGGGGGAGTTTATGCTTTTAATAATGCATTGTTGGCATTATGGTCCTTGGTGATGATACTTATATATTGTTGTCATATGATTCTTGGGGAACATAGTTGATCAGATTTATGGTTGATTCTCTGATGATACATATATGGTGTTTACCGGGTGATCTTCATAAGGATAAGGAGAAGTACAAAGCTTGAATACACATCTTCATTGCTTGATGATGAGTCACTCATATACTGCTGTCGTCATATGCATAAAGATCATATAATACAATTATGATGCAGGATTCCTATAGTTCTTGGCGCTCATATGGATGAGGATTGTTGATGTTGATGATATAAAGAAGTCTTGACAAATGATATTGAGCTCAAGATACTTAGTGTTGGATACTTGAATGATTACTCAAAGTTGCATTGTTGGAGACATGATGATGATGAGTTCTTACCTATATGATGATAGGTTGATGCTTACATATGTTCCCAAGTGATGATACTTGGATCATGCAGATCTTGATGTTGATGAGATGGCTATGGTGTCTTTCGCATAGGATAATGATCTTATAATGCTCAAGATCAAGAGAATGAATTGATATCTATATGCAGGCATATCTTGTCACAGGATGATGTTATCTACACTAATGGGCATATACAGGATTGCTGATCTAGATGCTATTGGCAGATGCTTATGGAGCTGATCATTCACCATGTATGATAGTTGCTGATGACTTTCATGGTCTTATTTAGATGTTTGGTCTCTGTTATAAATGTCATGTATATCATTCGATGTAAAGGTCATATCAAGTCTCATGATGTAATAGTGTGTCTCTAATCTCTTCTGGTCATATGATGTTGAAATATTTCAGTCATTATCAAGGTCATGTAACAGCCTATGTTGGTTTCCCCTCTATGCCTGGGATGGGTGATGTTATACTCTTGTGCTATCATGTGTAAACCTTGATGTATCCCCACTTGATTGGGTGGATGAGTCAAGTTTGGTATATCCCCATTTTGGTGGGAGATGGATGAGTCTTTGGTGATAGGAAGGTCATTTATGATGTATAGAGTCATGTTCTTCTTGTAGAACATCTTTTTGCAAACCTTGCTTACTGTCAGGGGGAGCATGAACAACACCCTTCAGCAGAGCAGAGACTTTAGCAGTACTCAGAGGGAGCATGGTCAGATTGGTACACCTTGGCATATACAAAGGGGGAGCTCATTCAGAGTTTTCAGTAGGTACTCAGGGGGAGTATGGACAGAGGAATGTTTATCAAGGAAAGAAGATATCTTGGTCCACCCTTTGCCCTTGATGTCAAAGGGGGAGAGTGATTTGGTATTGTTGCCATCAAGTCCAAAGGGGGAGATTGTTGGCATTATGATGCATGTGTTGTACTTGATGGTAAACCACTTGTAGAAGAACAACTCTCATATACATAACTCTACAGAAGTGATATCAAATGTGAGATGCAGGACAGCTCAAAGGAATCAGAAAATAGTTCTCAGCATGACAAATTAGCTTTGCCATCAAGTCCAAAGGGGGAGATTGTTGGCATTATGGTACAAGGGTTGTCCTTGATGGCAACTCACACAGATGACAGATAATAGTGCAGTAGGTCAGTAGCAAAGAGTTCATGATCAGATTACAAAGAATGAAGAAAATGAGATATCTGTAGGTACAAAAAGATGTGGTCCTTGGCTGGGTCTGCAGGTGCGCCGTTCAAGAAGTGCGGACATACCCGTAGGTTCTCCGAACAAAAGGTGCAGACATCAATTTCACTCACTTTCTTGCAGAGAAGCACGCGCATATGGGAATTTTTATGATTGATCCATGGTATTTAGTCCGACGTTTTTGATCCTATGGTTTTGGTCCGTGGTATTGCATCTAAAATATTGAACCCCAATTTTGGGTCCCTTGTATTGGCTTTCTATGGTTTTGATCCATGGTTTGAATAAGGGCTTGCCTATAAAAAGGAAAGAAGATCAATTGGCTAGGCACTCATGTGTTGAATATCTTAAGGAGAGCAAGATATGAAGTTTTGGTGATCGGTTGGTGAGTGATAGCTAGATCTGAACCAAGGAGAAACCTGAGTATTATAGACAAATCGACTGATGGGTCGAGATCTCCTTGGCGCATGATCAGATCTATAGACCTGATAGTCTGGGGTACGCTTGAATACTGATAAAGTATCTATACCTGGAGGTACGCAGTCCAGACACGGTGCATGTGAGGAGGTGCGCAGGCGAGCTGTAGCAGTAGGTGCG
The DNA here is from genome assembly GCA_031772625.1 of Pinus tabuliformis. Taxonomy (NCBI): domain Eukaryota; kingdom Viridiplantae; phylum Streptophyta; class Pinopsida; order Pinales; family Pinaceae; genus Pinus; species Pinus tabuliformis. The sequence goes on along the minus strand of CM062814.1, from coordinate 51,464,537 downwards.
GAGGTGCGCAGGCGAGCCGCAGCAGTAGGTGCGGAGGCACGTAGTATAGACATGGTGCAGGTGCGGAGGTGCGCAAGCGAGCCGCAGTAGCAGGTGCAGAGGTGCGCAGGCAAGCCACAGCAGCAGGTGCGGAGGTACGCAGGCAAGCCACAACAGCAGGTGCGGATACTCGCAGATCAGAAGACTGTGTAGGTGCAGGGGTGCGCAGGCAAGCCACAGTAGCAGATGCGAAGGTGCGCAGTTGAGGAGGAGGCGTAGGTGCGGTGATACGCAGGATCAACATGGAGAAAGTGCGGATACCCGCATGCTTCCTATTGGTGAAGTTTCGGACTTCTCAGAAGATATGTTTTAGCTGATTTTGTCTATTATTGTTGTGTTCAAGGTTTTGAATTAATGTCTGGTTACTGGTACTATGTTCTCATAACAGCATTCTGAGAAGTTATTGATTGATTGATTATGTTTAGCTTCAGTATTGATGATGGATCAAGTTCATAATGACTTATCTTTATGTGATCTGATGGACTAGATCTGGTTGCTAACACACATATTATCCTTGTACATGTAATGATCTGGTGATTGGGTGATTCAGAAGATTGATTGATTTTGTGCTTCAATGATATTGATGGGTCCAGTATGAAAATTGGATGAAACGTGGCCTTTCAGATTATGATGATGTGTTCCATGAGTATCCAGTCTGAAAATGTATGAAACGTGGTACCCGAAGAAGAGAAGATTGTAGGCCGGCGCCTACGTACTAGTATCTCAGCTAGTACAAGAGCAAAGGGGGTGGTAGCTCCCTTCCAGTAGCAGTTGGAAAACGAGTAAAGGTTGGAGCATTTCTGCAGGTAGCAGCCTGCGTACTAGTAAATGGATCGGCTAGTACAAGAGCTAAGGGGGTTGTAGCTCCCTTCCAGGGGAGTCTGGAGAATGAGAGAAGGTTGTAGCCTTCTGCAGGTAGAAGCCTGCGTACTGGTATAAGACTGCACCAGTACAAAACCATTGTAAAAGAAGTTTCTTATTAAAAGAAAGATTGAGATGACTTGCAGTAGGTGGTTTTCACCCACATTGGGTTTCCACCTTACATCATGGTGTTCATGTGTGATTCTTGTGTGTGATGATCTGTTCTGTTTTACTGCTCCTGTTTACTGGTCATATGGTTAATAATGTTCTGATGCACTCATTAAGGATCAACTAACTGAATCATAAGTTTTCTGGATATACACTGGTTGCATTAATCATAGTTATGGAAGTAGCATATATGAATCTGAATATGGAAATGAAAAAGTTATATTGATTTGATAATACTGATTCACCCCCCCCTCTCTGTTATAGAAATTTTTGTGCCTTACAGCATTGAGCATGAAATGTCCATAATCTAAGGGATCCAAAGTCCCTAAACATGTTGTTCCTACCCCTAGAGGAACAAGGCTAACTAACCACAACAATTCACAGAAGTTCTCCACCTGAAACCACTCAAAAACAAGTCAATTCAGGATCATGTCAACTGCTCCACTGAGCATCTGCGCTGAATGTCAACTGCTCCACTGTCTACCTGCGTTGAATGTCAACTCCAACAAAGGCTACCTGCGCTGAGCGAGATTGGACAAGTGGCAGGCTCATTCCCCAATGTGTCAATGCTCAGGAAGCTTCCAAAATGACACTTGCCTCAGGGAATTCGACTGGTGATGAGTAAGAGGTTCCAAATCTCCAAGTGGAAGCAAGAACCTCCAAGTGGACTCAAGAACTGACAGAGGGAGAGGACACTAGTCAGATCTCAAGCTGATTCATCCTCTCTCCAAACATCTATATATGGATCTCACCTCCATGAGATCTAGAGGCTGGAATTTTGTTATTGCAAAGAATTGTTGTTGGTTTGAGACTGGAATCATTGGGTGCTTAATGCTTTGAAGGGAGCTGAAGAAGGAATTCCATTCTGCTGGGAAGGAGATGCTGGATTGGAGCCCTCTGGGTTGTATCTCTTCCTGAACCTTGTTATCAATCAATAAAGTTATCTTGGTTTTCTCCTATATACTGGTGTATTTGTATGATTGCATTAGTGTATTTGATTTACTTCTAATCCTGAATCATTTATGAATATGTATATTTGCCTTTGTGTTGTGTTCTTCTCTTGTCGCAAGTAGCTGTTCTCTTGTCACAGGTAGTTGTTCTCTTGTGATCTCGTGGGAATCAAGTAGTTGTTCTCTTGAGCAAGCGAGGAGGCAAGTAGCTGTGAACACCCAAAGAGAAGAGGATCTAGATCGAGGGACAAACGGAAGACAACGGTAAGTCTATTGATCTCCCCTCTTTCACATTTCATAAAGGAAGAAACCAGAATAGCTGTATTTGTTTGTTGCTAAGGCACTGTCACACCTTAGGTGGATAGGATCGTCCTGCATAGGCATTTTTCCCCACAACAAATTGGCGACTCCACTGGGGAGAATTTGTTTTAGTCAATTCATATGTGTTTAAATCATTGTTTCCTTCATAGACTCAACAGCATCGAACTGCTTCTGCAAAGTAGACTGTTGCTGCCTTGATCCTTCACTGGGTTTTGGCTATGATCTAACAATGGACTCACAAATGATGTGATGATCCTTTGTGATAGTCTTTAGTACCCTCTCAAAGCATCCCTTTGTTTATACCTTGCTTGTGTTTCTGATTTGGCCTGAAACAGTTGATTTTTGAGCATTTTATGACCCGGAACCCAAGAGAAACGAGAGTTTCTCCTTCAGCGCAGACACTGTGAAGGCAGTCTGCATTTCAACGCAGGTCCCGTGAAGGCTACCTGCGCTGAATGTCAACTCCACAGTGTTAGACTTGCGCTGAACCAGTTTGGCCTTGTGCAGCTGGGGTTCTCTGCTCTCTGTTGCCCTGTTTTGATCTCTGTTTTTGCAGCCTTTAACCAGCATAGGTACCAGTCTGATAACTCCTTTTCTTTGCTTAGATTCCGCCCCTTTTTGTACAAAAAGACTGTGAGTGTTTTTATGTGTTTTTACGTCATTTACAGTTTTCCTTTGCATGAGTGAAATAATCATCCTGTAGCCTTTGATTCAGATCTGATTGGTTGTGATCTTAGAAGAGAGTTCATTGGCTGTTTGCAGATTGATTATAGATTTACTTTTGCTTATTGGTTTGAATTTGTCTCTTTTAAGTGTGAAAACGAGTATTCATTTCGAAAATCGCAAAGTGATTGTAATCTCTTCTACCCTTGTTGTTTTCGAAAAAGTAAACTTGTTTATATCTGTCATTTAAAAGCAAATTCAAAGTTGTACAAAAAGCTTTCTTTGTAGACATCTATACTAAGAAAGTGGAAAACAAACACCTACATTGTGCATTTGCATTTTGATAAGTTTGCATGATTGATTTAGGAAAGAGTGCATTAGAGTGTGCTGATTGCTCTTTGAGAAAAGATAGTTTCTTTTCCCTTAGTAGCTAGGATTTTCAAAGTTGAAAAGATAATAAAGCTTGCTTATCATCTTAGACTGCATTTAGGAATTTGTATCATACATCTCGTGGTGAACCTTGAAAGGCAAACTTTAAAAAGATCAACCTAAAATAAACTGAATGAACCTAACAACGCTTTGTAACATAACGCACAACATAGAGGTCTAGGCTAGAGACGTGTTCTGGCGTCGTTAAGCCTAGTGACTGTCAATCTCGTGGAAGGTGGGTGATTCCTCCTGAGGGACGATAGCGCTAGTACGGATTGTGCTCCCACGTACCGTCGCGTATATATTGGGAGACCCATATAGGCATATATCTTTTATCCTTAGGAAGCCGTGTCGGCCGCCCTACTGATCGCAATGCAGTGAACACAGCATTCACGAAGATTGACCGCCCGTACCCTAAAAAGTATTCTGCGGTTTTGCGAAAAGTTTGGCACACCCTCTGCCTAGAACTCCAGAGCAGTTTATTTTGGCCTTTTTCAAACTCTATAACAGAAAAAGTCCATCCGAGCATTTGTCACTTCGGGCTCGTTAAAACATCGAAGGAGACTAGAGTCATCTTTAGCTTTTTCTCGACTCTTTAAAAGTGAAAAAGCAAGTTGTGTCTAAAGCGTCGTTAACAATTTATTTTAAATGGAACAATCACCCTTTATTCCCGCGTTGATCTTTAGGTTGAAAAGATGGAGCACACCAACCAAGGAATTCCCCTTGGTGGAAATCCTAGTCCCTTCTCCTCTTGGGGAGATGTCGGTGCACCCCACATGGCTACATTGTCGCTTCCAGGACTGACAATTGGCCTACCAGTCTGGCTCTTTTCAACCAATGTCGTTCAGAATACCACCATTCCTGAACAGTCGAGTCAACAGTTAGATCAGACAAGAGTTGCCTCCCAGCCTTCCAATTCATCTTCCTCTCCTCCTTCCTCTTTGCTTGACGGGACTGGTAAATCAAAAAACCAAGTTCCTAAGGAGAAGAAGGAGAAGAAGAAGAAAGAGAAGAAGAAGAAGGAGCCTAAGGCGACTGGGGGCAAACAAGCATCATCTGACAAAAATCCACACACAGCACTCGCAAGGCCTAAATCGCCATGCGTCATATGCAAGGGAGACCACTTCCATAGAGATTGTCCCTGTATCCCCCGGATACTAAGAGACTGGTCCCCCCGTTTGCACAATTCGGTAGCATCGACCTCTGATAGCCATGTCGACTGCTCACCGTCAACTAGTGGGAGTGAAGCCCCAGGACAGAGCGGGAAAGCTAAATTTCCCTGCAGACTGTGTGAAGGCAATCACGCCATCCACCGTTGTCCCTTCTTAGACGAGGCAAAAAGAGTTCTGGAAGATCGCCCGATTTTACGAGCGCATCTCCCTCCTGGATATCAAAGACTCCTGCCAAGTCCCTCACTAGTTGAGAACCCGGTTGACCCACCCAGGTGGTCAGCCGAAGCACCTGTCATTGAAGATGAACCGTCTGAATCCATACCTGACGAAAGTCTAAAGGTTGAAACGGCAGTTGACCCGGTTTTGCCTTCAGAGGATCTATCTTCGAATGACACCATCACAGAGGAGAATCAAGACGACACCGTCCAGATTCTCTTCATCAACACTAACTCTGATGATCAAGGGGGCAATGCCACCATTCCTTTATCGCAGGAAGGAAGTTCATCAGAGCGCTATCTGGCCGTTTATTCGGTCCCACCACCAAGCAACCTGGTTGTGTCCTTTGATTGGAACCAACTAGGCAGACCCCGGTTGCCAGCAAGCATACCATTCAGAATTATCATTCAAATATACAGAATGGTAATGGCTGGCACTATCATTGATGAGGGGGCATCTGTGAGTATCCTTTCCTCTATTGCTTGGAAAGCGCTTGGTTCGCCAGCACTTTTGCCTGAAATGAGAAATCTATCAGGCTTTGATAAAGGAACCAGTCGACCTTTAGGGATCCTCCCCAATGTGCCTATAACATTGAAAGGGAAGACCGTTCAAATGAACGTGATGGTCGTTCAAGGACCCTTGGATTATAACCTACTCCTTGGATGAGACTATATATATTGCATGGGAGCTATAGTCTCCTCACTCTTTAGAGTAATGTGTTTTCCACATGAAGGAAGAGTGGTCAAGCTCGTGGACCAACTTTCGTTCCCTGGATCACGCATCACAAATAGTCATATACCATCCCTAAATGGTCTATTCATGCAAGAAGTGTCTCAACCCACGGTCCGTCCTCCTGATGAGCGCGAGTAATCCGGGAGGATATGACTGGAACCCAGGGGGCATGCGTCCTGGTCTGCTTCAGCAAGAAAACTTTGGGTATAGGGTAGGTTTCCGTGGGAGAATATGACTAGTCCGTACCCCGTCCGTGGTTGGAAGAGGGTTGTTCTGGAATAAGATTCTCTTGTCAAAGTTATGTGAGAGGGCGGGGCTCGTCACTCACCTTTGTTTATCTCGGTAGACATTGCTGAGGAAATGTTTTGTTTGAAAGATTAACGAGACAATCTTTGGGTAACCTGAAAGAGGTAGGCCTCTCCCGGTGAAACGAAAGTTTCGATGGAATTGAAGTAGGGGTAACTTTGAAATCGTACTCTATACCTGGGGGCATGCAAACCTTTTGGAGTGCAAGCAAAGAGCGGTTATTTATCTGTTTTTTGGGTTAGCCGTTTCCTAACTTGCATAAAGAAAGGATGAGGAGCAAAGCTTAGTGAGATGAAGCTCCATAAAAAATAGAATCTTGATGAGACACTCTTATCATATGACTGGGTAATCGAGCAGTTTTAGCATAAAGTTCATGCTCGTTAAAAAATAAACGCAAGATCCGAGCAGTTTTAGCACATAGTTCATGCTCGTTAAAAAATAAACATAAGATCGAGCAGTTTTAACACGGAATTTATGCTCGTTAAAAAATAGAAAAGCGAGATCCGAGCAGTTTTAGCACATAGTTCATGCTCGTTAAAAAATAAACATAAGATCGAGCAAAAGTTTCCACCCATGTTTAAGCTCGTTAAAAAAATGAACTATTTCGGTAAATAACCATTGTGTATGTAACCTTATCTGCCATAAAAGCCTTGGTCATGTTTGCACCTGCCACCTCCACTTTTCATTTGGCCGATCGTTCACCTCCATATGATTGTTTACCCATTTTGAGGAACAGCTGCGAAGAGTGATTTCACCTAGCCATCCTTGTGACACTGCCGTGATTGGAAAATTCCAACCTGTACCTGGAATCAGATGCTAACCCTGTTTATCACTCGTTCCTCAAAAGACGAGTCTTCTTTAAGCTCTTTTCAACTGACTCGTAAAAAATGAAAAGATTGCCGAGTTTTGGCCTTCCAGCTCGTTAAAGCGACCGGAAGAGCTATCCCTCCTCTAGATTTTAATCTTTTTGGACTTGAGGGATTATTGCACAAAAAGATCGAGCGCTTGTTTTGTTCGGCTCGTTAAAACTACCGAAAACTCATCCCTTCTGTATTGTTTTATACTTTTTTGGACTTAAGGGATTAGATGACGAAAAAGGAATTTTGGAGTTGACTTTATGTACCTTTTTAGACTCTCTAAAAATGAAAAGGACCGAGTTATCCTTGTCGTTAGACTCGTTAAAATCATTAAATAGCGACAAACTTGTCTTTAGACGAGAACGAGTTTCACTATCGCTAGGCTCGTTAAAACATAGCGATGGGCTTGCCCGAAGGGCAGGTTATAGAACAAGCATATGTTATCCTCCTCAAGCTTGACAAAAATAAAGAGGTACTGGTCAGCAATGACTGGGGAAAAATTGGGAGAAACTAAAGAAAACTTTGATGGTAGCAAGTCGCTCTTGAACATGACACTTTTCCTCCGTACCACAATCGGGTTGGGTTGTTTCATTCACCGGTCACATCCATGGTTTCGCCATACCATCCATAATTGGGGTAATGCTACCGATCCATCGTATCAGTGTCGCCATATGTTCAAGAGAAGTCGTTCAAAAAGAGTCAACCGAGTCCCATCCACTGCCATACATTATCCTTCATCCATTCATGACCGCCACCCTGAATCATATGTCACAGATCGTTTTCACCTCCATTAAAATCATTAGCTCTGTTCCGTGTCACTGATGTGGGATTCATCAAGGCCCTCCTTTGACGGGTCGCTTCTTGTCGACATCAGCTCATTATCCAAGAAGTTGATCTAGGAACAACCCTTTCAGTACTTTGAAGCTTGCATGCCTCAATGGCAAGTTTCTCACTTCCGGCGACAGGTATACATCAATTACCTGAGACCAGAAGATTTTGCGTGGTGTTCGACGCCAAGTCCTTTATTCACGCCACGTGAATTTTACTGCAGTACCTTGAGGGTCATTATCATTATCGGTGATTCCTCTCGCGCTTGTTAACGGTTTACATCATTGACCGATAATCAAGCGATGTCTTTCCATGTTCGACTTCAGCGCAATTCTCACATGGATTGACTTGTACTTAGAGTGAAGATCGAACGAGTTTGAAGACCCCGGATCTAGTTTCATCCATCCGGGCTGCGGTATATATTCAGGAAAAAATAAAGACATTTGACATGTACATCGTTGCAGCAGATGATCATCCTACTCAAAGGATGATAATTTCGCCAAAATTATCAGTCTACCATCAGACGATCGTCTGTTCTATGTACAAAAATGAATTTATAAAGCTGAGCATGGGAATGCCCGCCTCAGCTAGATCATGAAAGCAGTATGAATCATAATGTATTGTATTGTATCTTATTACAGGTCTCCTCCCAGCAAATGGATGAACTTCGGACCCTCCTGGATAAAGCATTTCACCCGATAAACGGCCTCATACTTTAGGGGGCAACTGTTATAGACATTTTTGTGCCTTACAGCATTGAGCATGAAATGTCCATAATCTAAGGGATCCAAAGTCCCTAAACATGTTGTTCCTACCCCTAGAGGAACAAGGCTAACTAACCACAGCAATTCACAGAAGTTCTCCACCTGAAACCACTCAAAAACAAGTCAATTCAGGATCATGTCAACTGCTCCACTGAGCATCTGCACTGAATGTCAACTGCTCCACTATCTACCTGCGTTGAATGTCAACTCCAACAAAGGCTACCTGCGCTGAGCGAGATTGGACAAGTGGCAGGTTCATTCCTCAATGTGTCAATGCTCAGGAAGCTTCCAAAATGACACTTGCCTCAGGGAATTTGACTGGTGATGAGTAAGAGGTTCCAAATCTCCAAGTGGAAGCAAGAACCTCCAAGTGGACTCAAGAACTAACAGAGGGAGAGGACACTAGTCAGATCTCAAGCTGACTCATCCTCTCTCCAAACATCTATATATGGATCTCACCTCCATGAGATCTAGAGGCTGGAATTTTGTTATTGCAAAGAATTGTTGTTGGTTTGAGACTAGAATCATTGGGTGCTTAATGCTTTGAAGGGAGCTGAAGAAGGAATTCCATTCTGCTAGGAAGGAGATGCTGGATTGGAGCCCTCTGGGTTGTATCTCTTCCTGAACCTTGTTATCAATCAATAAAGTTATCTTGGTTTTCTCCTATATACTGGTGTATTTGTATGATTGCATTAGTGTATTTGATTTACTTATAATCTTGAATCATTTATGAATATGTATATTTGCCTTTGTGTTGTGTTCTTCTCTTGTCGCAAGTAGTTGTTCTCTTGTCACAGGTAGTTGTTCTCTTGTGATCTCGTGGGAATCAAGTAGTTGTTCTCTTGAGCAAGCGAGGAGGCAAGTAGCTGTGAACACCCAAAGAGAAGAGGATCTAGATCGAGGGACAAACAGAAGACAACGGTAAGTCTATTGATCTCCCCTCTTTCACATTTCATAAAGGAAGAAACCAGAATAGCTGTATCTGTTTGTTGCTAAGGCACTGTCACACCTTAGGTGGATAGGATCGTCCTGCATAGGCATTTTTCCCCACAACACTCTCAGTATTATTTCCAACACTAACATGTTTCTTTACCTGTTGTTGAGAGGGTCTTTCACGCCTCATATTTTTGTGTGCTTCCATTCTTTTCCAACACTTAGAAAATGTATGGTTATGTAATCCACAAAAGGTACATGTTTTCCAATGCCATGTTTTACGTTCATCTCTAACAACATGATTATAATTGAAATGAACATTCAAATATTGAAAGTGATTATACCTTTCCTTGCCGTCCCCTATGTAAGTATGGCAATGAGAGCTTGCCTCAGCTCTTTCCCTATAATGGGTGGTACCATGGGATGATGGGGATGTGTTCCCATCATTCTCTTTCTTCGATGATTTCGACGATGTCTCAGAAGAATCTAACACCTTCGAGCATTCTCCTTTGGTGTATCTCGAACCTGCAAATTGAGGTCTTTGCACAACCTCCAATGGTTGTGTTTCCCTTGGTTATTGACACCAAGTTCTTTTTCCTCCTCGTGCCTCATTCTGGTAAGGAGCCTCATGTTTGTCCCTGTAATTGGGATCTCCACATCTCGAACAGAAATCATACTATGTGACGAAGAAATCGAAAGGAAATCAACATCTTTTACCTCCTCTGTCGGTTTGGAAAGAATTGATGAGGGCTTCTCATTATCGGTTGTTGTTGGTTTGCTAGCTGTCGTGGCGGATTCCCCAACTTCCTTTCTGACATGCCCAAGTACTAATTGACGGGGTAATTCTTCTACATTGATGGGGTTGACAATGCCTTGCCCATTAACACCCAAGCCTTTTCCTTCATACCCCATTCTCTTCAATAGTTTGGAGCCAATTCCTGTGGTATGATTTTCAAAAACAGCGAAATCATCATCAGGACACATACATGAATTCGGAGAATTACATTTTACCTCACATGGGTCATGTTGCATCTTTTCCAAGGCCTCGTTCTTTGCTTGCAGCTGTCATAGCAAACTATGTTTCTCCTCTTTCTCTTCATGTAGACACATCGTCAATTCAATGTTATCTATTTGAAGACTTTGGTTGTTGTGCTTCAGTTCCTTCAGGGCCTATTCCATGGCTTGCAATTGAAGATGCAATCGCTCCTTTTCCTCTATCTCTTTCTGTAGAGTTTCATACATTATCTCTACCCTTCGGGAAATTTTGAGCATGGTCTCTATTATCACTCAGATATTCCTTGAAGTTGCGAAGACGAAGGGGTCCGAGGTAACCACAAACCAACTTTTAGGTACAGAATCTAGCCAATCTGTACCCAGAGAGGGCTCTCTCTTTATGATTTAGCTTGGTTTTGAAATATATTAGGCTAGTTATGAAGTTTAGGACTTTTGTTTGAGTTCGGGTGGTGAAATTCAATAGCAGAGGGGTAGGACAAAGTAGTTTAGGCCATTGGGTTAATGGAGTCAAAGAAGATGGCTTAACTGGATTTGGTTTCTTAACAAAAGATGGTTTCACAGGGCAAGATGGTCAAACAAGGAACAAATAAAGACTTGGGATAGATGAAATGGACTCAAATTGGGTGAAGAGCAATTAAGAATCCTTCAGCCTATTTAAAGAGGGACTTGAATGATTACTAATAAAGAGCAGTTAAGTATTCTTTAATAAATAATCAAAATGAATGAACTAGAAAATAGAAGCAATTAAGATTTCACTGTTTATCCTAATTCAGAAGAAAACATAGAGAATAATAACGATTGAAAACAGAGTGCAATCAAGCATATTCTGAATTACTCTTTTTCGTTTATCATTCAGATGTGAAACATAGATGATATAATAAACAAGGAAAACTTAAAACATAAGGTATAGAGGACTTATTGATCTGGTGTTTGATTCAAGAAATCTGTGGAAAGTCCTTTGCATCAATTCTTTATCCAGCAAGCCATACAAAGTTGGTCCAATCAGCACTTTATTCCAAAATAATCAATATTACAGCAATGTCTAAAAATCCACACTCAATACTCTAATTGAGGGAGTATTTATACAAAAAAATTTACAATGAAATATCTCATAACAAAGTGAGATATAAACTGGGGTGACTAATCATATCTTTCAAGAAAATAGGGCTAGAAGACCTCGTAGATGACAGATAAGGCAACCGAATGGTTTGTTGTCCCTATTCTTGAGAATGTGCTGGAGTTAGGCCCTATGATTTGGCCTCTTGCTGTCCTTGGTGTAATTATGTGTTGGTTGCTCTGTTTTGACCTCCCTACTGATACACTTTACCTGCATCTGATACTCTTTACCTGTTGATCTCTTTTCATCCTCTTTACCTTCATTAACTGTAGTAAAAATCAAAATTTACTTTTTACCTAGAATAAATTACAAAATTTCAAGCATTTCTTCCCACCATTTTGGTTGTGGTATTCTGGTTTTCTGAAGCTTTTTTAGGGTTGCATCTGTTTCTGTATACTTGAAAAATGTAGGTTGAATTGGGAACAAGTGCTTTAGTTCATGTTCAACATAGAATAAGTTCTCTAGGCTGTCATAGAGAACTCTGCATGTAGGCAATGCTTTTATTCCTGATGCACTTGAGAATGAACCTGCTTGGTTGCCTGCATACTTATTCAATTTCTCCACATAATATTTATGCCTCATTAACCTGTCATTAATCACTAAAGGACTAGGTAGCCCTTTACCCTACAAAATATCAAACTTCTCCATAAAAGCATTAATCTCTGCCTACATGTCATGACATCTTCTTTCTAAGTTCTGCATCAAATTTCTCTTGGTTAATACCCTTTTGATTTCCAAAATGGTTTATGTTCTGTCATTAATGCCTAATTCTTCCAGCTGTTCTTTATTTCTAGTATTCAAAAAATGTATGAGCCTGTTGGCTTCCTCAGGCATTTTTCCTAATTCTGCCTTTATTCTTTGGACTTCTCCTTGGGCTTCCTTCACAAGATCAATCTGCTCAAAAATCACTTGGATGGATGGCCAAACATAATTTATGGATTGAGTGATGCTGGCCCAAAGAATTCTCTTGATTTTTGTTAGAGGTTTGTCAAATGTAAGATCTTTCTCCAATGATTTCACTTTGTTTTCCAACACTTTAATCTCTCTTATCTTTTCTGCAACATTTATCTTTGAGAGATCATAGCTTTGTTCCATTTTGGCATATTGCTCCTTTACCTTATTTAGTTCTGAAACTTGTAGTTTCAGGTCCTCCATTGATTTTATTAGCTCTTCTGTGCTCAAATTAGTAGTGATGCCCTGAGCTACTCCTGTTGTTCCCGTCGTTCCTATTGTTGCTATACCTGTAACTGCCTCTGCTGTGTCTACTGGAATATTTGGTGCCAATGCTGCTCCAAGAGTTGATGGGACTGCTGTTGATACTACTAGTATTACATTGGGAGGTTGGGAGGTCGACACTCCCTATTTATCCTTCAATGCTTTTTCAAGTGCCTGTTTAGTATCATTTAGTCGTTCCTTGAGCTTTAAGAGTAAATCTATCAGCTCTTCTTCAGATTTTTGCTTTATAACCTCATCAATATGTGGATGCCTTGAAGGTGGCAGTTTTAGTTGCTTCCTTAGGGCATCAATATCTTCATCTTTCTTTTTTATCAAGGCTTCTGTAGCCTTTGTATCTTTGGGATCATGGCCCAATCCAATAATTATTTCTTGTAGAGATTTTACTCTGTTATCTTTGGCCTGAGAGGAGGCCTTTTCCAAGTGTAGTTGAGCAGTAGTGTTGTCCAAAGAATTTTGTAACCTGTGGGCCATCATTGCCTTGCCAGTCAAGGTTGAGTACATCATTTCTCCCGTTTGCTTATGCAACTCAATTTGATCCAAAGGATGAATATCCTTTGCCATGACTTCAAAATTTGCTCTGAGATAATCTGCTGCTGCACCTTTGGCTAAAAATAGCTCATTATCATCTTGCCTTCTTTGATGTCATAGACTAACATCAATCTCTGTTGATTTGTAGGAGCCATCTTCAAATATTGGTTATAAACCTACAGCCTCAATGGATCATTCCTGGCTTTTATTTCTGTAAATGTTTTCTTATATATCTAAGGCATTAGTCCCTGGTGGCCTGAAAGAAGATATCTCTGCACTTTGCTGCCTTTCTAGTTCCTGGCTCTGAGAGCTAGGGGATGTTCCTCCTGTTGGGAAAGTTTGTTGGCTTTCCACTCTTTCTTCCCTCTGACTATCTGTATTTTCTTCAGTAAATTCCTCCTCTGAAAGGGGATTTAATCTCTGTCTCTTTGTTCCAGGTTGTCATGATGGTTCACTGGCAGGGGTAGTTATTTCTCTGTCTCTCTTTTTGTTTCTTTCCTCATTTAGAGGAGTTTGCAGAATTGGAGGCTTTCCTATATTGATTTGAGTGGGAGGAGTCTGTATTTGAGCCTGTTCTTTGGAAGTTTCGGGCTGCTTGGACATTGTAGGTTGTTCAGTGTGTTGAAAGCTAGTCTCTAATTCCTTGCCCTTGGATGACCCTGTAGCTGGTGTACTTGTTTCTTGTGAAGGTTGCTGAGAGGTTCCAGCACTGGAGGCACCAACTCCTGATCTTTGAGATAACTTAAATGGTACCTGCCCAAAAGAATCCAAGTCAAGTGTTTTCTCAAGATTTCTCATAACTTTCTCAAAATTGACCTGTTCACTATCATGCTCTACTACGGTTCCTTCCCTCCATTCATCCATGTTTGCATATTGTTCAATTTCTGGAATCCTATGCTGAATATATGGGGACAAACTGTTCTTCATTATTCTATCACATATAACATTGTTAGGGTCATATGGTTTCCACCCAAAACTCTTTTGTAACTTAAGATGCTCTTCTAAAAATTTTTCTGCTTCTTTCCATGCTTCCCTAGTGTTGCAGAGAAAAGGGCTTAGCTGGTTCTTGATTCTAAGCTGAGCTTTCTTCCTGGCATTACAAAAATGGACTAGGCCTACATTTATCATTTGCCTGAAATATTCCAATGCAAATAGTCTCATTAGAACATACTTTTGTAGCTTAAAATGGCAGAGTTCACACCCATAAATCCTGATTTCTGTGTGATTCTTATATAGGTACCAGTCACCTATCCTGTACTGCTTGGAGAGCTGGAGGATTTTCTTCATATCACCATTGATCCTAGGAGGGGAAACTCCTGTCAATAAAGTAGTTGTTGGATGGACAAATAGGTCAATGAACTCATTGTAGGTGTAAGGGGTCTCAATGGAATTATGGAAGATGGGACTCCAAAAGATGATAGACCTTGGATTGCCTTTGGTGTCAAGTTTCTTGATAGGGAAAGGGAAATTGTCTGACTGATAATACAACATAAGGTGATAGATGAAAGTAGTGTATTTGAAGACTCCTTCATTGTCCAGTCTTAGGAATTGGTCATGAATTTTGTTGGTAATATAAGAGGCATAATCATATTTAACCGCAGGGGGCTGTCCAGGAGTAAAAATTAACAAGAATGCTAACGTTACCTCATCCACATACTCTTCGAATTTGAATCCCATGATTGAGGCTACCATATCAATAATAAGTTTTCCTGTATCTGTAAAGAAAGCCTGCAGATAAGGAGGTGGGCCTTTAGGCTGATGTTTAGGGTCCATGAACATCTGATAGATGCGAGTCAGTTCTGATTTAGACAATTGGGGAGATTTCTCAAGTAAGTATCCCATGGAAAGGGGAGTGAGAGCTTGACTGGAGTGGAATTTCAGCATTTCATTGATGGACTAAACAGTTATGGGAAAAAGGACTGTTTGACTTGGGGACATGACTGCTCTTTGGTTAGGGTCATAATTGGCACAGCAATGATGAATTATATCTGGGTACACATGGACTGAAAGGAAGAAATACATGGGAAGGTTAGATTCCCACAATCCTAAGATGTCAGAGCCATTCAGATAACTATCTTTGGCCTGGAAAAAGGTCTTAAGGTGGTTTTCATTACCGGATAAGTCTTTTATCTGAAAATCTTTATCGGCCAAAGGTAGATAATGTAAATCTTTGTGAGGAGCATTCATGGGTACGACATTCAGAGCTATAGGAGTTTCCATCTCTGGTTCTTGTGGATTCAGGAATGGAATTTGGGTTTTCTATGAAAAATAGTCAAAACAGTAGGTTTGGGAACCTATATAATGAAACAAAGACTGTATTTATAGTGAAATTGGTCTTTTTCTGTGGAATATTCAGTGTAAAACCAAAACTTGTAGGGTTTTGGTGGAAATTGGTAAATACCTGTATTGGGGAAGTGAACAGTGCAATGGCAGGATGGATAACAGGTTCCGGACGACGTTGCTGCAAATTTTCTGACCAGGTGGTGGTTGAAAAGCTTTAACGGTTGACTTGGACGTTGCTTTTCATGGGAACACAGTTTGTCATATGAAACAATGAAAATGACATTTCGTCGGTTTTATTAACAAAATCAAGGTTGGCGGGGGTTTATTGTTATTCGGGGGATGATGTCAACATGACATGACACTTTGTTGTATGTGGAGGGTGGTAAGTGGTAAGTGATCGCACCACTTTTGGGGTCGGGCAGTATTCAACTGGAGGACAACGATTCTACTAGTTGCATGACGTGTGGCGGAGGTATAGGAGGAAAATTGCCTGGTGATCGCGCGTTAACCGGTGGTCACCAAGGGGGGCACGATATTGATAGCGACTTTCGGATGATGGGGACGCAATCGAACGGTGGACGAGAAGTAGGGTACAGCAAAACCTTAACTGCGGCGGGACCGATTTAATTAACAAGTTAATAAATCATATCGGGGTGATTGTGAATGGCAGAGGTTCTTCATTAACCAGGAGGGTTAATTAATCCCTTTTTGTGGAGCGGGGAGATTAGGTTATTAATGAATCTTAGATTAATCCTTTAATCCCTTTTTAACTATGTTTATGGTTATAATTAACTGGGGCAGGGTATATAATAATTTGGGGATTTTAATATATAATTAAATAATATGGCAAAGGGTGGAACTTTTATTCGGGAGTTATATAATATGTGTTAAAAGTTAATATGACATAAAATGAGAATAAGCACTAATTAAAACATTAGAGAGTATATTTAACTTAGGCTTAAGTGAAAAGGGGATTTATGTAATATTGTGTAATTTTCCTAAGTAAAATGGGATTTTACTTAGGAAAAGACTTATGAGAATGAATGAATGATGATTTTTAAGTACTTTAGGCTTTTAGATTATTGGGTCGAGGGTCCAGTCCCTCTAGAAGTCAAATAAATGCTTTGAGCCCCTTTAATTTTCAAAGACCTTAATACTTTAGGGGGAGTTAGTGAAATCTTTAGGGAAAAATGTGAAGGGAAGTTAATTATTTGACCTTGTCTTGCTTGAACTGCACTAAGTGTAATGTCTGCCTTGAACTTGTGATAAAAGTGAAAATTAACACATTTAGAGATATTACCCATCACAAGTAATTTTGCAACATCATTTACCTACCCTACCTACTTTAGCCTGACATTTTTTCTTCTTTATTAGGGTGCACTTGGACTGACAAACCCTTATCACACTTTTTCTTTTACATATAGAAATCTATCTAAGTCTAACCTTATTACATCCAAGGGCTCACGTTAAACTGTTGAGCTCCTTTTATTCACTCTACCTATCTACTTATCTTCCAAGATTAAACAGTTTGATCATATTTTATTCTCTATCTCTAAAACATAAAATTGAAAATATGAACTAGTCAAGTTTAAACTGTTTCACTGTTCACCAATTGTGGCATAAGTTACAAGTTGCACACAATTTTTTTATTACATAAGAGTAAAAAGTAGTGGCATTTTAGACTTGCACACTTTCCTTGGTCTTTCTTTTTGTGGGGTTCATTTTCTTTCACTTTTTTGACCATTTCATTCTTTTCACCCTTTGATTTTTCTTTTAGGGTATACCCTCTTTACATTTTTTAAATTTTTTTTGATTTTTTAACAATATGGAAAACCTTTGCAACAAGTAAAGGCATGAACATATTACATAGCCCATCAAGTCAATCATGAAATATGACACCTATTGGTATAGGAGCATAATAGTCTCGTACATCGCTTTTTCATCCTTTGTCGATGCACGTTCCATTGTTCACGCTGCAATTCACATACACGCAAAGACCACTCTAATACCACTTGATCAAGGTCCGGATGTGACAAAGGACCCTTCCAAGACCTTTTACTTTCATGATGTATTAAATTGCATTTTTCAAAGAACATAAATGAACACGTGCATGTTGTAAAGAAGAGGAACATGACAATCATCAGCAACATAAAAAACATAAGCCATTGATAACGGAGTTTGTCCAGGAGGGACTACATCTCTGGGCCCCGGTGTCAAGATGGTGTATGCCACTGCATTAAGTGTTGCCAATAGTGATGATGTAAACAGAGGTGATGTCGCTATCATATAAGGAAAATTCCCTCATGCAGGAGTGGCTCCAAGAGATGTTCCACTACAAGAACTCTCAGTCAAAAGGCTCCTATCAGTATGACACAAACTCATGCATGATGAGCATCCCACCAACATGGCATAAAAGGGATCTCAATGAAAACATACATGATGACAACCTAAGTCTCCCATCAACATACACCAAAGGGATCTCAAAACATAACATGACAAATCATTACAACAAGTACATCACATAGCAATTCCGTGTCACATCAAGCAGGAATCATGAAAACAAGTAATAAACAAGATCCCTCATCAACATCAAATAGGGATCTGTGTAGCACAATCCATAGTAAAAGAAGTACATCAACACGCTACATATACCTCACAACCAAGGGCCATCTAAAGAAGCGGATGTCAAACTGCTGAAGCTATTCGTGCCATCAATCTCACAGCATCAATCACATGGAAATGGCTACTCACACATGAATGCTGACACCTGCATTCCACTTAGAAAAGTGGCTGAAGAATAGAATCAACAAATGAAAAATCTGAACGTACCATCAGATTTGTGGCTTGAATAGTGCAAAATCGACTGTCAAATTTTCAAATTCTAAGAAATTGAGAATATGGGGCTCAAGGAATCTTTTAGATTCCCCCTAGATTCCTCAAAGATTCCCCCCTCCGGGTCCTCTGAAATTTGGCTGCTCAGATTAGGAAATTGACTGCGCCATCAAGTTTGTGTCGCCGAGAGGTGTAAGATCGACATAAAATTTGTCCAATTTGGACATTGCAAAATTTTCACCCTCTTGGAAATTTCACTCAGTCATGGTTCCACCTACAATAAATTAATTAAAAAAATATCTCCTCGATTTCCATGCCCGTTCCTAGTTCCTCCATGCTTGGGTGCACTGGGCAAATGGATGGGTTTATATAAAATTTCTCCGGCGGATTTAACAAAGAGGCAGTTTGGGCGGATTGGTATACATCCCGAATAGTAAGGAGGAGGTTGGGTGGTAAAACCCCACCCCCTCCATTTTAATGCATTATTTGTTTTTTTTAAACAAAATTTATTTTTTAAATGGGGTCGGGTCTGCATTGGTCGACCCACCCCATGTTTCCCACACTTAACCAAACACTGGTGCATTAACATGTTTTGGGTATCGTTTATGGTTACGCTATTTATGTTTATGGGTTGCGGTACTTATGGCTTCAATGTGGGGCCGCAGCATGGGTGGCGTCGGCCCTCCCGCCGGCCGTGGGTTCAACTCCCATCAGCCCCTTTAATGTGCCGTATACTATGTGAGGTGTAGGTGGTGGGGGCGGTGGCCCACCACCACCCTTTTTATATATTTTCTAATTTAATAAGACAATATGCCGGGGAAAAACTTTCGAATTGAAGGCGAAGAAGTCATTTTAACCGGGCCACAAATTCGCCCAAAATCTGGCCCAGGTTAGTCAAAATCTAGTGGCCGGGTTTTGTCCAAATTTTGGCCTCCTTAAGCCTGCCTAGTCAGCAAAAAGTCAACCCAACTTTGATTGCTTCTAACTTTTGCATACGAACTCAGTTTGACAAACCGTTCACACCGCCGTGATCAAGACGACGAGATCTACGCTCTGATCCTAGTTTGATCATAATCCAAACAGTTTGATTTCCGAGCTTTCCTGAGTCCTCTTTGTCCTGTGTGTGTCTCTGGAGCAACCTCGATCAGCTTTACATGAGGTTCTTGGAATATCCGTTGTTGCATTCACTCATAACGAGAAACTATCAACCTGAAAATATCCTACTCTATCATGTTTTATGAAGAAATTTATATTTGTGCCTTTTTGGTATGCTAAAAAATGGTTAAAGGGGCTTCTGGGCACACTTTGAAAGGCTGAAGAGGGAAGGTTTTAGGGCTTTGGCACACACTCATGCACTCAAGAGAAAGAGACAGTCAAGGTAGGGTGAATTTCGCAAGTCCGAAGGAAGAAGGGGAATACTTCGGGCTTCCCAAGTGCGTTGTGTAGTAATGGGAGAGAGGGAGGGTGCATGGCACACTCCCGAAGGCTGAAGGCTGAGGCTTCGTGCCTTCGAGGTGTGCTCATGCACCCAAGAGGCATCAGGGATGGAGTAGGGAACACTCTTGACAGTTGAATGTTGTGGATTTGTGCCTTTAGAGTGTGCTCATGCACTCAAGGAGTCCAGGAGGGCCCATGGCACATAGGGAAAGGCTGAAAGATTTAGCTTTGAGTCTTTAGGGTGCACTAGTGTGCTGAAGGGGGGGATGCTTCTTTGAGTTGGAGGAGTGCACTCAAGGAAGACTCAGTCATTTTTAGAGGGCACGGTTCAGAACAGAGAAGGGGAATCAGACTTGAGGAGTGTTTTGTGTACTCTTGGAGGGTACAGAGTGCACTTTTGAACAATGAACGATTCCCCATCAAGGCTTCAGAGTGCGCTCATGCACTTTTGGCCTTAGTGGGTTCACTTTGAAGCCAAAATTTGTCTAAGTCTACATGATAGGGTTGTAGGTTTTAACCTTATATAGAAACTACCTTCATACAAAATCTAAAAACAGAAAATAAACAATGGCAAGAACATAAAACATAAAACAAATATACATAGAGATTTCCCCCTGGATCCTAAAACTGGGACTACCAGATTGACTTCTTGATTATGTTCCTTTCAATGTTACAATACATATATATACATGTTGAAGCATTCATAAATCCCAATCCATTAACCCTAGATTAGAAAATAATTGTAGTTCCCTTGACCGGATCTACAAAATACCATAGGTAGAGAACCATCATTCCCAAAACCATGTGAAAAATCCATGCACAAAACCATAGGTAGGTCTGCCCAACTAACATAGGGTCCAAAACACTTTTCCAGGGGCATTTCCCTAGATCCCATGCAGGGGGGCTACCGCCCTCATGAAACCCCCCGACAAGGGGGCTACGCCCCCTTGTGACCCCCCTGCTACACACATCACAATGAACAAGAGGGGTTGTTTCCCCACTGTCACCCCCCTGCTATGCCTGGCACAACGAACAAGAGGGGTTGTCTCCCCCCCCCCCCCCTGTGACCCCCCTGCGTGTGCGACTAATCGTGGAAAGAGTATAACGCACACCCAACATTCTCCCACTTGTTGTTTTATTTTCCACATAGGGGGTCACTAGAGAGCTTAGTCATTGGTCCACTCCTGCAACACCCATTGTTTCTCTACACTAAGAAAACTTCTCAGTGCTCACAGACTTTGTCAATGCATCTCCAACATTCTTCAAAGTGTCCACCTTTACCAGCGACACCTTTTTGTCCTCAACTATATCCCTCAAAAAGTGATACTGAACATCAATGTGCTTTGTCTTTGAATGATAAGCAGGGTATTTTGCCAAGAAAATTGCACTTTGGCTGTCATAGTCTATCCTTATAGCTCATTGTACTAATCCCATACTTGAACTCAATATCTGCAACCAAATTTCTTCCTTTCTTTCATGAGTGGCTACCATGTATTCTGCCTCTGTAGTTGAAAGTGCCACTACAGACTATCTCTTGCTCATCCAATTGATTGCACCTCCAAATAGGTTAAACACATACCCACTTGCAAATCTTCTCTAATCCATATTGTTAGCCCAATCTACATCAACAAAGCCACGAATGTCCAATCATTGTATTCCTTGGTAGAACAAACCATAATCACTAGTGCCAGGCAAATACCTGAAAACCCGCTTCACCGTTGTCCAATGCTCCTTCCCTAGTTTTGACATAAACCTGCTCAATACTCCCACTGCATGTGAAATGTCTAGTCTAGTACAAACCATTACATACATAAGGCTACTGATTTCACTTGTGTATGGAACATGAGACATGTCATCTTCCTCTTCTTGTGTCTTCAGACATTGTTCAATAGAGAGAAAAGATAGAAAAGATAGATCAATGCCTTAGAATTCAGCCTCTTCGAGGGGGCAACCTCCTTTACATTACATAAATGAACAATTCTTGGATGATTCAAATGACAAAACCTCCTTTCTATATATAGGAGTCTAAGGAGTCACAATATAATCCAGCTGACCTAACAATAATAATATAAAGCCACAAAAATAACAATAGAGGGATTCTATGGGGCACAGTAATAACAATATGGGGGCAATAGGGGCACAACAATATTAATAAGGGGTATAGCTACAATAGTAATGAGGTAATCCCAACATGCCCCTCTCCTTCAAAAAAGTGTTGTCCTAAACGCTTGAGTAGTTCTGGATACTTCTGCATAAAATTCTCATCCTCCCATGTGGAATCTTCAGCGGATATGTTCTTCCACTTGATAAGATACTCTGAAATTGAACGATTTCGTAGCTGTCGAGTTCTTGTTTCTGTGACTGCTTCCGGTTCCAATATAATTTTTCCTTCCCCGTCAAGTTCTGGCAATATTGTTTGAACTGGGAGCTTGTCGCCTATAACCTTCTTTAAACATGAAACATGGAAAACTGGGTGCAATCGAGAAGCTGCAGGAAGCTCCAATTTGTATGCCATAGTACCAATCTTTTGCAACACCTTGTACGGACCATAATACTTTGGTGATAATTTATTGTCCTTCTTAGCTTGCTTGAGGGACATTTGCTTATATGGTTGTAGCCGTAGGAATACCCAATCACCTACATCAAAACTTCTTTCACTGCGATGTTGATCTGCCTGTTGTTTCATTCTATTATGTGCCAACACGAGGTTATCCTTTAAGAGTTGGAGGACTTGTTGTTGATGTTCGATGTGATGTTCCACTGCCTGAACCTTAGAATTTTCTCTTAAATATGATGTGATGGATGGTGGTTGATACCCATAAAGTGCCATAAATGGGGTCACTTTTGTTGTTGTATGGAAGGAAGTGTTATACCACCATTCAGCCAGAGGCAACCATTTGACCCATTGTTTCTATTTATCAGATACAAAGCAACGAAGATAACCTTCCAAAAATTTGTTTACTATCTTAGTTTTCCCATCAGATTGAGCATGATAAGATGAGCTATGAGCTAACTGAGTACCAAGACAAGAAAATAATTCTGTCCAAAAATTTCCAGTGAAAATGGGATCTCTGTCACTTACAATAATCTTTGGGTTTCCATGTAGCTTTTGAATTGTTTCCATAAATGCAGTAGAAACTGTACTGGCTTTAAATGGATGTGATAATGCACAAAAGTGTCCATACTTGGTAAGTCTATCAACTACCACCATGATGACACTCTTTCCCTCAGACTTGGGTAAACCTGTGATAAAATCCATTGAAACCTCCTCCCAACGTTGGCTTGGAATGGATAAAGGTTGTAATAGACCCGATGTCTTAATTGTTTCAACTTTATTTTGTTGGCAAACCAAACATTCAGCCACAAACTTTTGAATATCTGATTTAAGGCCATCCCAAAAAAATTCCTTCTTAACCCTGTTGTAAGTTTTTAAAAATCCTGAGTGCCCTCCTAAGGGAGAAGTGTGCAATTCCATAAGAATCTTTTTTTTTAGCTGGGAATTCTTACAAAGGTATAAGCGATCTTTGTACCATAACGAATCATTTTGCCAGCTAAATGTACCAGACGTACTGGAATCTTGTTGTAACTTTTGAATAAGTGCCCACACTTCTTGGTCATTCTTCCATTCCTCCCTTGCTTCGTTTATCCAATCTTGTTGGATAATAGAAATGGCGTACAACAATGCTTCGACATCCTCATCCTTTCTTGAGAGTGCATCTGCCACCACATTTTGCTTCCCTTTTTTGTAGATGATTTTAAAGTCATAACCCAACATCTTTGTGACCCACTTTTGTTTCTCTTCAGAGGATAATCTTTGTTGTAAAAAGTATTTAAGGCTATCATGATCCATTTTTACCTTGAAGTGTCTACCCATTAGGTAGGGTCGCCATTTCTTAAGTGCATGGAGTATTGCCAACATTTCCTTCTCATAAATAGCTTTGCTTAAAAACTTTCCCTTGATTGGACGACTTTCAAAAGCAATGGGTCTTTCATCTTGCATTAGAACAGCACCAATTCCATTTCCTAAAGCATCACATTCCACAATAAAGGTTTTTGTGAAGTCCGGTGTAGCTAAGACCGGTGCTTGGCACATTGCCTCTTTAAGATGTTCAAAGACCTTTGTTGCTTCCGGAGTCCATGAAAATGCATCTTTCTTCAATAATGTTGTTAGAGGTGCTGCTATTCTCCCATAATTCTTAACAAACTTGCGATAATACCCTGTCAACCCGAGAAATCCTCGCAGATGCTTTATGGATGTGGGGATTTTCCATTCCTTAATGGCTTTAATTTTGCTAGGGTCTACCTTAACTCCTTCATGAGATACAATATGACCCAAATATTCCACCTCCTGGACTCCAAAGAAACATTTGGATCTTTTTGCATATAATTGTTTCTCCTTCAATAGTTGTAGCACCTTGTCAACATGTTCAACATGATCCTTCCAAGACTTGTTGTAGATTAGTATATCATCAAAAAATACTAACACAAATTTTCTAAGGAATGGTTTGAAAATTGAATTCATCAAACCTTGAAATGTTGAAGGTGCATTGGTAAGGCCAAAAGGCATGACCAAAAATTCATAATGACCCTCATGAGTTCTAAATGATGTTTTCAGAATGTCTTCAGTCTTCATTCTGATTTGATGATATCCTGAACGAAGATCCAACTTGGTGAAGTAAATTGATCCATGCAATTCATCCAGTAATTCATCAATGACAGGAATGGGGAACTTATCTTTAATAGTGAGCTTGTTGAGCTCCCTATAATCTGGACACATGCACCATGATCCATCCTTCTTGTGCACCAATACTACTGGAGCAGAGAAAGAACTTTGACTCGGTTGAATTATACCAGCCTCTAGCATTTCTGCAACCATACATTCAATTTCACTCTTTTGGACATAGGGATATCTGTACGGCCTGATGTTTGGAGGAACACTTCCTGGAATCAGATGAATAGCATGATCATGATCACGCATAGGTGGGTGACCTTTGGGAGTCTCAAATACCTTGGAATGATTGTCCAGGACTTTTTGGAGATCTGGAGAAATAGATGATTCCGATGTGGAAACATCTAGCGAGCATAATTGTGCAATTACACCTCTTTGCTCCTTTTTTAGAAGCTTTGTCATACTATCAGAGCTGATTGTATTTCCTGGTTTCCCTGCAATACCCCTTAATTCAACTTCCTTTCCTTCCGTATAAAATTTGATGAAAAGTTCTTGAAAATTAAAAGCTATTGTACCCAGGGATTGTAGCCATTGGACTCCGAGTACAACATCAGCACCTCCCATTGGAATGGAAAGCATTGGGCTAGTCAATACATATTCTCCCATGGATAGCTTGATATTATGGCACTTTCCAGAGCAATTTATTGTTCCTCCATTTGCAATCATCACTTGACACTCTGGTGCTAGATATAGGAAGCAATTCAATTCTTTTGCTACCTTACAATGAATAAAATTGTGGGTGCTTCCTGAATCAATCAACACTATTACCTTTTTCTTCTTGATTTGTCCTTCTATCTTGATGGTTTGAGGAGTGGTAATTCCCGCCAATGCATTACAAGATATGGTCAGATTTATTTTTTCTTCATCTAGGCTTTGTTCCTGGAGTATATCCTTTTCTTTTGACCTTTCTTGCTCCTTTTCTTCTTCCTCTTCACAATCTATGTAGAATAATTTCTTCTCAGCACACTTATGACCTTTAGTGTATTTGCTATCACAACTGTAACAAAGCCCTTTTGCTCTTTTTTCTTCCAATTGTTGTGATTTCAACCTTATAGATTGTGGAAGACTAGGGGCAACAACACTTCCGTCTTTATAGTTGTGAGTGGTATGCTTCCTAGTTGCCATAATTTTGCTTTCCATTTTTCTTGCTAACCTGAATGCCTTCTCTAATGAATCAGGTTCCCAAAGGCGAACATCATGTTGGATATTATCCTTTAAAGACCCTATGAACACATCAATCCTATGCTCCTCTCGAATATCTTTTACCCTTATGTTCAATTTTTGGAACTCGTCAATGTGCTCCATTATTGAACCCTTTTGTTTGAGACTTATCAATTGGCTAAAAAAAGTGTTGCTTTTTGTATCCTCATAATGTGCTATCAATTCTTCCGTAAAAATTGCCCAAGTGATAAATGGTTTACGAGAGCAAAGCCATTGATACCATACAAACTGATTTGGTTCCAAATATAAAGTTTCCATACGTACCTTTTGTGTGTTTTGCACATTATTGAGATCGAAGAATTGCTCCATCTGTAATATCCATGTGGCAGGATCCTTGCCATCAAACTTCCTCATATCGATTTTTGGAATATGGTGAGTCTTTGATCCAACATTAGCGTCTATGGAATCATGATTAACATTTCTTTTGTTCTCATCATGAGTTTCCTTTAGTACCCTTTCACCCTTAGGGACCATTTCTTGTAGCAACTTATTCATATTTATCTTCAATTCGTCCATGTTTGTCTTCAAATCTATCTTCAAATCATCCATCTTAGCTTCCACGTCAATCATCTTAGCTTCTACACCTTTCTTTAAACAGTCCATCTTAGCTTCTACACCTTTCTTTAAACCATCCATCTTAGCTTCTACATATTTCTTTAAACCATCCATCTTAGATTCTGTTCCTTTTTGTGCAAGGGACAGTTGTTGCACTTGGTCTTGTAATTTTGATATATCATGTTGCATTTCTTCCTCTTCTTCATGAGTCATGCTAGAGCTTTCAAGTTCCTTACTAGGTGTTTGCATTTTCTTTCCTCGGGGCATGAGTTACTGAAAATAATTCTCTACTATGCCCTTTGAATTCCTTCAAAATAAATTTTCAAACCAAGCTTAAGCAAAAATTTAAGAAAATCTACACACCTTTTTTCACTTTGTAGGAGCTCGATATTGACTCTGATGTATCTCTGTACTTTCCAATCATATATTTCTGAATTTGTAAGCTGTAGTAGCCATCTGTGTCCTCTTTCCAATGCCACAAGTCTGACCCAAATTGGATTCTCCAAGGAAGAGTTATGTGAAATCTCCCACAGTGACTTGCTTATAGACTAGTTTAGTAGAGCGAACTTGTACAACGTGCCACAAGTCATTGTTTTGACCTTTGGATATGAAACACGCATAAAATAAACTATAGTCCGTCCTCTTTCTGTATCTTCTTATGAAATTTCAATCCGATCCCCAGAGAGAAATTTATGACGATTTTCCCCAGGTCACCTATTTTGAATGTAATTCAGGTGTCTGCAAAAAGACCAACTTCCTCAGATCATATCTCCGCAAATATCGCGCGAAAAGCTCTGAAATTCGGACCTAAGGTACAGCACAATTTCTTCTCAAATGGGTTTTTTTGCGACTTCTGAAACATCACAGAAAAAAAATTTATAGTGAAAATGCCACGATGACTTGTTTGGAGCAGCGAAACCCTAGAATCCAAAGCTCTGATACCAAATGTTATGAAACCAGCTCAAGAAAAGATAGAAAAGATAGATCAACGCCTTAGAATTCAGCCTCTTCGAGTGGGCAACCTCCTTTACATTACATAAATGAACAATTCTTGGATGATTCAAATGACAAAACCTCCTTTCTATATATAGGAGTCTAAGGAGTCACAATATAATCCAGCCGACCTAACAATAATAATATAAAGCCACAAAAATAACAATGGAGGGATTCTATGGGGCACAGTAATAACAATATGGGGGAAATAGGGGCACAACAATATTAATAAGGGGTATAACTACAATAGTAATGGGGTAATCACTAGTATTATAGGGACCCAACAGTGCCACTACAGACTATCTCTTGCTCATCCAATTGATTGCACCTCTAAATAGGTTAAACACATACCCACTTGCAAATCTTCTCTAATCCATATTGTTAGCCCAATCTACATCAACAAAGCCACGAATGTCCAATCATTGTATTCCTTGGTAGAACAAACCATAATCACTAGTGCCACGCAAATACCTGAAAACCTGCTTCACCGTTATCCAATGCTCGTTCCCTAGTTTTGACATAAACCTGCTCAATACTCCCACTGCATGTGCAATGTCTAGTCTAGTACAAACCATTACATACATAAGGCTACTGATTTCACTTGTGTATGGAACATGAGACATGTCATATTCCTCTTCTTGTGTCTTCGTACACTGTTCAATAGATAACTTTACACCTACAGGAATAGGAACCTTCACTGGTTTACTATCTTGCATATTAAAACTCTGTAATATTGTCTCAACATACTTCCTATGGAGTGACCAAAGCTTCCTCTTTTCCTGATCTCGTTTAATTCCCATGCACACAATATTTTTTGCAGCACCAATATCCTTCATGTCAAATTTGGAGGACAATTGGGTCTTCAAATCCTGGATAATTTGTTTTTCATTTCCAATCAACAACATATCATACACATACAAGACCAGATAAATTAAAAAATCACCAGTTAATTTAAAATACACACAGTGACCCGCTTTTCTTTTGGTGAAGCCAAGTCCCCTTATATATGTATCAAATTTCTGATACCACATCCTTGGTGACTGTTTTAACCCATACAGAGACTTTTTTAACCTGCATACCGATTATTTCTTTCCCTTCACCGCAAAGCCTTTAGGTTGCTTCATGTAGATCTCTTCTTCTAAATCCCCGTGAAGAAATGATGTCTTCACATCTGTCTTTTCTAACTCTAAATCAAAATCAGCAGCGACAGATAAAAGTAATCTAATAGAGGCTACCTTGGCAACTGGAGAAAACATATCACCAAAATCAACTCTCGACACTTGGGAATAACCTTTTTCTACCGTCTGAGCTTTATATTTCTCCACCCTTCCTTCTGCATTCTTCTTCTTCTTAAATAACCATTTGATTCCAATGGGTTTCCTTCAAACTAACAACTCCTCTAGATCACAAGCCTCGTTTTTGTCCAAATATGCCATTTCATCAACCATGGCCTCTTTCTAAAGTTTTCCATCCTCTGAATCTACTACCTCCTTGACAGTAGGATCATCATCAGTAATAGATAAAGAAAAAGTTGGACAGAAAGCAGATGGGATATACCTTTTTGGCTTCCTTCTTTCTCGAACTGATCTTCTCACAGTTGGAGTTTGTGGTTCTTCATCTTCTGAGTTCTGTGATGTTGTAGAGTCTGATTCTTCCTCCTTTAGCTCAAATTCTATCTTCTCAGGTTCCTTTGGTAGGACTTCATGTTTAATAACATCCTTCACCTCTCTAAACACCACATCTCAGTTGTACAAAACCTTCCTTGTTTCTGGGTTCTAAAGCTTATAACCTTTTAAGCCATCCTTATACCCAAAAAAGATGCACCTTTTAGATTTACTATCCAACTTGGTTCTTTTCTCTTTTGGAAGATGTACATATGCATCACATCCAAATACCATCAAATGTGACAGAGAGGGTTTCTTACCAGTCCATACCTCATGTGGATTCATATCCTCCAATGTTGATGAAGGTTATCTATTAACCAGGTAACATGCAATCTCCATTGCCTCTGCCCAGAATTCATGTCCTAACCCGACACCACTGAGCATGCTCCTTGCCTTTTCCATCAATGTCATGTTCAGTATTTCCGCAACTTGATTTTTCTGAGGTGTGTATGGAGTAGTATTTTGTCGTGCTATACCACACTTATTACATTAGTATTCAAATTCCTTCTTGCAAAACTCTCCACCATTATTTTTCCTCAACATCTTTATCTTCTTCTCTATCTGGTTTTCCACCAAAATCCTAAATTCTTTAAACTTGCAAAAGACTTCAGATTTCTTCTCGAGGAAATATATCCATGTATTCCTTGAGAAGTCATATTTAAATGATACATAGTACACATACTTACCCAGTGATGGAACCAACACAGGTCCAAACACATCACTATGCACAAGCTCTAATATCCCTTTCGCCCTCTTAGCACCAAAGGGGAAACTCACCCGATTTTCCTTCCCATATACAAAATGTTCATAGAAATTGAAATCTAGAAATAAATTAGACATACCTTCTACCATACCATTACCATGAAGTATTCAAATGTCCAAGCCTTTGATGCCATAGCAAGATCTTTTCTCTAGAGACCACTAGATTTTCTGCCCCACTTTCTGGAACAACAAAATTGTTGCACCCATCAATAAAATCTACCCACATTAGAGGAATTTTGAGGTCTAAAATGGGCCTCCTATGAAAAATGTACAATGCAAATAAACTTTATAAGAACCAATAGGGTTCAATATTATGATGTCAACCATGGGGGATGATTCACCATTTTTGGAGTAAATAAGTAAAAGGATTAAAAAATAATAAAATAATAAAACTATTTTTCAACTCGTATTTTCACCTTATCTCCCTAAAGTTTTACTCAAATTTTGAGCAGGAGTACTCATTGGATGTTGTTGGGTCGTTAATATACCATTATTATTGTCACTTTTGAACGCTTATTCCACCCATTTCTACCATTCTTCATCACGTCATTTATCATAATTTATCATATAATTCTATTTTACAATGATTTATTCTCTTATGTAAAAATATTATTTATTCTCCTTTATTTCTAATAAATTGATGATTATGCATGATTTTATCAATGAAAGTTTAATAAATTGGTTATAACATTATTCACCATTTTTAGCCTTCAATATAATTTCCAGATTGAAGATTTGATCATTAAAAGTGCCAACTCAGAAATGCGCTGGAATAAGAAGTGACAGTTTTGCGGTTGAGATTCTGAGCAAATGAAGCAGAATATGGAAAATCCGGAACATGGGTTTTGTCCAGAACGGACCCAATTAACTTTATTGAAGAACAGCTTGCCCAAATTCGGCTTGTACTGAGAGAAACGTAGGGTTCTTTGAGCACGATTTTCTCAGATTTGTTGTTGCGGCCGTCCTCCAAATCTCAGCTACAAAGCCAAATTCGTCTTGCTCTTGTTGAAAGATGGATGGAAATATATCTTCTTGTTGATCAATTGGTTGGAAACAATCTAATTTTGTAATAGAAATTATGTTGTACTTATCTTTATTGTAACTTCTCTCTGATCTCTCTCTATTTAAATGAAAACAGAGATCAAAGATGGAGATGATTTGGGGATGGAAAAACGATGGAATTGAGGATTTAGAATTAGAGATTTAGAATTAAGAATTCATGATAGGATAGGATGAAGAAAGGATTGTTTCATGTTGTAAGTCTCAAAGCTTCAGCTGTTGTAATGATTTCACCATTTAATGATTAATACCTGATTTGGGAGTTGCTGTTCACTCTTTTCATCTGAAGTAACCCAACAGCGTCCGCTGGCGGCTAAGGGCCCAGCCTCTGGTGGAGTACGCTGCTGCTGCTGTGTATCATATCTTTACAATTGCTTCTGTGTGATGGTTTGATTTCCTTTTCATTTCTTTGAATTGTTTTGTTCAGTAATCTTTTGTTTATAAACATTTCGCAGAACTGCTCTGTTATATTGAAATTATAATTGGATTGCGTTAGTGACAAAATTATTAATTACAACTTGAAATGTCTTGCTCTTAATTCTAATCTAATACTGCGCTGTCTAATTAAGACTGTGGTTCATTTAATTGCTGCTCATTTATAATTGCAATGGCTGTTCAATTAAGTTACTATTCCATTATAACTGCGATTGTTGTTGCTTCAATAACTGCGATTAATGTTCATGCTGCTGGATTAAGGTTGTTGATTCAATTACATTTGTAGTTGTTGCGTATTTCTGTTTCATTAGCTTTGCTGTTCAATTTTCCAATAGATTTAGTTGTTGTTCCTTTTCCGCAAGGATTTGTTTTTGCCTTTTAAATGTTATTACAGCAAGCGTGTTTATTCCATTTCTGTTAGCAACATTATTGATTTATCATTTTCAATTTATTGCTTTAGTGGTGTGAGAGATCAACAACTGTAAAGGACATTGGCTATTGCTGCCTAAGTTCTCAGATTGTGGATCTTATTTATGCTTGATTTAATTTATATCAGTTAAACAAGGATATAGTTTTGTTGTTCAA
The DNA here is from genome assembly GCA_031772625.1 of Pinus tabuliformis. Classification (NCBI taxonomy): domain Eukaryota; kingdom Viridiplantae; phylum Streptophyta; class Pinopsida; order Pinales; family Pinaceae; genus Pinus; species Pinus tabuliformis. The sequence goes on along the minus strand of CM062814.1, from coordinate 51,432,848 downwards.
TCCTATTTATAGAAGTAGACGATGTTCCATTTCTTGTTATTCGCATTATCTTTGCTTTGGTGTGCAGAAGGTCTGAGACTATTGTGAACATTGACATATGCTGTCTAGTTCCCATTTTGATGACCTTTCTTTTGAGTGCCTTTTCAATTGCATCAATCTCTAGAGGAATGAGTTATTGCTACTGTATCCTCAATTGATGGTTGTTTGAGTGAATGATTTAATTATAGAGCATTTGAGTTTCTTGCTGTTCTAATTAGACTTTGTTTCCAGCTTTCATTTACTTGTGGGTTTTAAGCACTATACTGCAAAACATTACTCTTGAGTAAATAGCCGCCTCAGACTGAGTACACTCTTGAAATAAAAAGTCGTCCCTGGGTTGATAATTAATGTGAAGGTAATTAGGAGTTCAAAAGACACCTTTTTATCGCTCCACAGACGCAAAATTTAATTCCTCATCCAAGTGTACCCATGTTGCATACTTTTGATGTTGGGTGTGGAGCCTGATTATCTTCTTTATTCAGAGGTATCACCGCATTGGACTCTAGTTCGTAATGTGGCAGTAACGCTGCCTGTAAAATGTACACTGAAAGGGGGGTCCAAGGGGGAGCGACTGCGATATTTGGGAGGCCCCCCCCCAGTGGGGGATCAGGGGTAGCGCCCCTGAAGCTAAAAACAGATGTAAAATTTCCTTGTAAAATGTTGTAATTTCATAGTCAATCTGGGTCGTTCATTTGGTGGAGATCTGGTGGTAGAAATATATTTAATTTAGGTGTTTTTTCCCTAGAAGGCAACCCCTCACTATATATGATGGAATTGTATTGCTTCTATGTAGATCTATATTCTGAGCGATAAAGAGAGAGGATATTGTGTGAGAGCAAAGAGGGAATTACATCGGATCTATTGTAGGTTGTATCCTTCAGTTTGCTGGATAATATAAAATGAAGGATTGGCTATTTCTCCATGGATGTAGCCCAAATTGGGTGAACCACGTATATCTGTGTCTCTCTTGTTTTATGTGTTTTCTGTGTTTATGTTTCTGTAATATATTTTATGTGTTCCATTTCTCTGTAATATACAATTTCCTAACAACTGGTATCAGAGCCGAAGGTCTATTTGGCTGATAAACTCACAGGAGAGAAGGGTTCCTGATTCAAGTGGGAGCAATGGCGGAAGATGGTAGGTTTAGGGTTGAAAAATTTAACGACCAAAAAAAAGAGTTGTGGAATATGCAGATGGAAGATTATCTGTATCAGAAAGATCTATACCTACCATTAAATGGAAAGACAAAAAAGCCGATAGGTATGACAGACACATAATGAGATATTCTCGACAGAAAGGCACTTGGAACAATAGGGCTCTGTTTAGCGGCGTCGGTAGCCTTTAATATTTTAAAGGAAATGACAAAGGAGAATTTAATGTCAACATTGGCCAAACTATATGAAAAACCCTTGGCCTCAAATAAGGTATTTCTTATGAAGCGCTTATTTAATATGAAAATGTCAGAAGGTGGATCTGTTGTTGATCATTTAAATGAATTTAATACAGTTACCAGTCAGTTAAGTTCTGTAGGTGACCCAGGTCCGGGGGTGAAGAAGGAACCTTCCAAGACCTTTTACTTTCATGATGTGTTAAAATTGTTTTTTAAAAGAACATTAACGAATACATCTACATGCAGAAAAGAAGAGGAACATAACAATCATCAACACATGAAAACATAAGTGTTGATAAAAGAGTTCGTCCAGGAGGGACTACATCTCCGAGCCCCGATGTCAAGATGGTGTAGGCCGCTGCATTAAGTGCTGTCAATAATGTTGATGTACACAAGAGATGATTTCTCGATAATACAAGGAAAAATGCCCTCATGCAAGAGTGGCTCTAAGAGATATTCCACAACTAGAACTCTCAATCAAAAGACTCCTATCAGTATGATACAAAAACATGCATGGTGAGCATCCACCAACATGGCACAAAAGGGATGTCAAAACAAAGCACATGCATGATGACAACAAGAGTATCCCAACAACATACAACAAGGGATCTCAAAACATAACATGAAGAGTTATGACAACAAGTACATCATATAAAAGATTCTGCATAACATGAAGCAAGGAATCATGACAACATGAAATAAACAAGATCTTGCATCAATATCAATCAAGGATCCATGCAGCATAATGTAAAAGAAGAAGTACATAAACAATAACCATATACCTCACACCACGGGGCATCTAAAGAAGTGGATGTCTCACTGCTGAAGCTGCTCAGACCATCGATCTCAAGGCATTGATGAAAGAAGATGGCTGCTCACACAAGAATGTGGACAACTGAATCAAACTGTCAAAGTGCTGAAGCTTACTGAATATCGATTTCATAGCATTGATTGCAAGAAGAATCGAACAAAGAAGAATCAATCAAAGAAGAATTGATCAAAGAAGAAGAATCGATCACAAGAAGAAGAATCAATCATAAAGAGAAGAACTGCTCTGGACTCTCGGCTCTGTAGCTCGCTAGCTATCTGGCTCTGTAGCACTCTGGCTTATGTCACTGCAGCTCTACTATCTGCCTGAATTTCAAGCGCTATGACTCTATGGCTATCTGTGCTCTGGATTGATCAAGCTTTGTGGCTATGTGGGGTTCAAGCGCTGCGCTGGCTTTCAAGCCCTCTCTGGCACTCAGGCTCTCGAGCCTCTTCGTCACAGCCTTTCCACGCAGCCTCTCAGGCTTTCTGTCATACTCCTCTCGCCCACTGTTACACAGCCTTTCCGCATTCCCCCTTGGCTCTCTACCACCATCGTGTGTTATAACACGTTTGGATCAAAGCCGCGCTTAAAAATCGGAGGTCGATTTTGTTCAGAATAGAAGCCGTTTGCTTAGAAGCATTGACTGGTGCAACAAAATCCTCAGAATAGCCTTCTTTCTATTTAAAATAGAAATACACTAAAAACTGATAAATCCAACCAAAATCCTTTAAAGTTGGACTTCAAAACATTTTAAATCAGCCCTACAAACACTATCGGGTCCGCCTTTAGACGCTTATCGCATTGCATAACAGATTTGGCCAAAACCAAAATACACGGGAATACACTAAAAAGTCTGAATTCCCGGATCTCAAATTTTATCAAATAGGATCTATAATTCCGCTGGGTTTGCATTATATCGCAAGTTAGAATCGTAGATCGTCGATCACCGACGCTGATTGTTCCGATCGTTGATCGTTTCGATCATTGATATCGGCAATCGCTAATCGCATTCACTACACCTAGGGGTCCTGGTCCTCGGCCTTTGGGTTTCACCGACCCGATCTGCCGATGCCGACATTCTATCGCCGATTTGCAAGCACCAATATCACCGATTTAAGTTCTCCGACCCCATATATCGGAAATCGTTGATCAGGGGTCTTAAAGTCTACCCTTTACACAATTCCCGATGCGATTTGCCTTAATAAGGCTTTAAGTCCATTTTTATGAGAAAAACCTCCTTTTTCAAAGGAACCAAGGCAACTCTTTTCGTGATAACTTCATCATCCGGACTTGGATTAACAAACCGTTTACACCTCCACAATCAGGAAGACGAGATCTACGCTCTAGTCCTCAGTCGCCATCGTTCTGAGAACTTTGATTTTTCAAGTGTTCATAAGCCTTCTTTGTCCTGTGTGTCTTTCTGGAGCCACCTGGATAAATCCTCCCCACTGAGGAGCTTTTGGTCCTCCAAAAACATAAAAAGTAATCTACAACTCTCTCTGTACCCTGTCTACATCACAAGCATCCTAAAAAGGTCTCACTTCCATCTCCTTCACCTTTGTTCTTCTGAACCTTAAGCGACTAACCGACACCTGCTACATCTGCAACCTGTAGTACATTGTTTTACAAATTACCTGCCTTGAATGACATGACCAACCAAAGACCCAAATGTCCCACACTTGCCACGAGTTTATAACTTATACCCGGTGTTCAAGTTTACAACAAAATGGACGAATACTCTAGCTATGACAACAAGGCCAACATCTCATTGTTGCTTCAAAAAGTGATGGAAAACACATCATCACTGCAATGCATGATTTACATACATAAGGCCAAACACTATTGTGTGGATAGGTGATGGAAACATAACATCACTTTCAGAGTTTTAATATGCGACTCAAAACATGACCAAACATCATTGTTGCTGACCATGTGATGGAAACACATCATCAAGTTTACATTTTAAAATGCAACAAGTGATTTACAAAAGAATGACCATGAAACGACAACATGTCTAGAAACCATTTCTCACTTAACTTTGTGAATGGGTCACCTCCTTGAGGTTGTTTTTCTTGTCGAACAACCGCTCTTCCTGGTTCACGCACCGATGCTTTGTCTTTAAGGCACTACTCTGGATGGAGCTTCTAGCAAGTGGCTCTTTGATGTCCATTTCTATTGCAATGACTACAGTAGGCTTTCTTCCTCCATATCTACTTAACCTATTTCTTTTCATGTTGTTGAGAGGGTCTTTCATGCCTCATGAGTGTTGCCATTCTTTTCCAACACTTGGAAAAGGTATGGTTACGTAAACCACAAAAAGTACATTTTTTTCGATGTCTTGATCTTCGTTCATTATTAACAACATGATAATAATCAAAATGAACATTCGAAGATCGAAAATAGTTATACCTTCCTTTGTTGTTTTTGATGTCAGCATAGCGATGAGAGCTTTCCTCAGTTCTCTCACTGCAATGGAAATTGCCATGGGATGATGGGGATGTTTTCCCATCATTCTCTTTCCTTGATGATGTCTCGGACAAATATGACACCTTTGAGCACTCTCCTTTAGTGTATATTGAGCCTGCAAATCGATGTTCGTGCACAACCTCCAAAGGTTGAGTGATGCCTTAGTTATTAACACCAAGTTATTTCTCCTTGTGCCTTGTCTTTGTAAGGAGCCTCATGTTTGTCCCTGTAATTGGGATCTCCAAATCTCCAACAGACATCATACTATGAGAAGATGAAATCGAAAGGAAATCAACATATTTTACCTTCTCTTTCGATTTGGAAAGAACTGATGAGGACTGCTCATCATCCGTCGTTGGTGGTTCGCTAACTATCTTTGCGCATTCCCCAAATTCTTTCCTGACATACCCAAGTCCTGCCTAACGGGGTAATTCCTCTACTTTGATGGGATTGACAATGCCTTGGCCATTAATGCCCAAGCCTTTTCCTTCATACCCCATTCTCTTCAACAGTTTGGAGCCAATTCCTGTGGTGTGATTTTCAAACACAGCGAAATCATCATCAGGAAACATACATGAAGATGGAGAACTACTTTTTACCTCACATGGGTTACACTGGAGCTTCTCCAAGGCCTCGTCCTTTGCTTGCAGCTGTCGTAGCAAACTTTGTTTTTCCTATTTCTCTTCATGTAAGCGCATCTTCAATTCATCATTCTCTGTTTGAAGACTATGTTTTTTTTGCTTCAATTCCTCCATGGCTTCTTATGTGGCTTTCAACTGAAGTTGTAACCACTCCTTTTCCTCTGTCTCTTTCTGTAGAGTTTCATACATGGTTTCCACTCTCTTGGAAATGTTGAACATGGTCTCTTACATCGCTTTTTCATTCTTTGTCGCTGCATTTTCCATTGTTCACATTGCAATTCACATACACGTAAAGACTGCTCTGATACCACTTGCCCTAGGTCCGGGGGTGAAGAAGGACCCTTCCAAGACCTTTTACTTTTGTGATGTGTTAAAATTGCTTTTTAAAAGAACATTAACGAATACATTTGCATGCGGAAAAGAAGAGGAACATAACAATCATCAACACATGAAAACATAAGTGTTGATAACGGTGTTCGTCCAGGAGGGACTACGTCTCCGGGCCCCGGTGTCAAGATGGTGTAGGCCGCTGCATTAAGTGTTGTCAATAATGGTGATGTACACAAGAGATGATGTCTCGATCATACAAGGAAAAATTCCCTCACGTAGGAGTGGCTCTAAGAGATATTCCACAACTAGAACTACCAATCAAAAGACTCCTATTAGTATGATACAAAAACATGCATGGTGAGCATCCCACCAACATGGCACAAAAGGGATGTCAAAACAAAACACATGCATGAAGACAACAAGAGTATCCCAACAACATACAACAAGGGATCTCAAAACATAGCATGAAGAGTTATGACAACAAGTACATCACATAAAAGATTCTGCAGAACATGAAGCAAGGAATCATGACAACATGAAATAAACAAGATCCTTCATCAATATCCATCAAGGATCCATGCAGCATAATGTAAAAAAAGAAGTACATGGACAATAACGATATACCTCACACCACGGGCCATCTGAAGAAGTGGATGTCTCACTGCTGAAGCTGCTTAGACCATCGATCTCAAGGCATCAATGAAAGAAGATGGCTGCTCACACAAGAATGTGGACATCTGAATCAGATTGTCAAAGTGTTGAAGCTTGCTGAATATCAATTTCACAGCATTGATTGCAAGAAGAATCGAACAAAGAAGAATCAATCAAAGAAGAATTGATCAAAGAAGAAGAATCGATCATAAAGAGAAGAACTGCTCTGGACTCTCGGCTCTATAGCTCGCTAGTTATCTGGCTCTGTAGCACTCTGGCTTATGTCACTGTAGCTCTACAATCTGCCTGAATTTCAAGCGCTGTGACTCTATGGCTATATGTGCTCTGGATTGATCAAGCTTTGTGGCTCTATGGGGTTCAAGCGTTGCGCTGGCTTTCAAGCTCTCTCTAGCACTCAGGCTCTTAGGCCTCTTCCTCACAGCCTTTCCACGCAGCCTCTCAGGCTTTCTGTCATACTGCTCTCGCCCACTATTACACAGCCTTTCCGCGCTCCCCCTTGGCTCTCTATCACCATCGTATGTTATAACATGTTTGGATCAAAGCCGCGCTTAAAAATCGGAGGTCGGTTTTCTTCAGAATAGAAGCCATTTGCTTAGAAGCATCGAATGGTGCAAAAAAATCCTCGGAATAGCCTTCTTTCTGTTTAGAACAGAAATACACTAAAAACTGATAAATTTGACCAAAATCCTTTAAAGTCAGACTTCAAAACATTTTAAATCGGCCCTACAAACCCTATCGGGTCTGCCTTTACACACTTATCACATCACATAACAGATTTGGCCAAAACCAAAATACACGGGAATACGCTGAAAAGTCTGAATTCCCAGATCTCAAATTTTATCAAATCGGATCTATAATTCCATCGGGTCCACATTATATCGCAAATCGGAATCGCAGATCGGCGATTTCCAATCACCAATGCCAATCATTTCGATCACTGATATCGACGATCGCTAATCGCATTCGCTACACCTAGGGGTCCTGGTCCTCGGCCTTTGGGTTTCGCCGACCCGATCCGCCAATGCTGACATTCCATCGTCGATTTGCAAGCATCGATATCGCTGATTTAACTTCTTCGACCCCATATATCGGCAATTGTTGATCGAGGGTCTTAAAGTCCGCCCTTACATGATTCGTGATGCAATTTGCCTTATAAAGGCTTTAAGTCCATTTTTATGAGAAATACCTCTTTTTTTCAAAGGAACCAAGGCAACTCTTTGCACAATAACTTCATCATCTAGACTTGGATTGACGAACCATTCACACCTCAGTGATCAGGAAGACAAGATCTATGCTCTGGTCCTGGGTCGCCATCATTCTGAGAACTTTGATTTTTTCGAGTGTTTATAAGCCTTCTTTGTTCTGTGTGTCTTTCTGGAGCCACCTGGATTAGTAGGGGTAAATTTTGATGAGGAAGTTAGGGCTCTATTATTTCTGTGCTCATTGCCAGAAAGTTGGAATGGTTTAGTTATGGCCATTAGTAACTCTGTCTCTAGATCTAGTTTAAAGTTTGATGATGTTGTCAGTGCAATCCTTAGCGAGGAAATGCGATGGAAAATCTCTGGTGAGACATTAGGTAATGCTTTTGACTTCAGAGACTAGGGAAAGAAAAATGGAAAGAGGAAAGAGCCCAAGATATCGCAGTAAGTCAAGGAAAGGCAAATCCAAGTCCAGATCGGGGATAGTATGCTGGAAATGCGGGAAGAAAGGACACATGAAGAAATACTGCAAGTCTCGGAAGGGAAAAGAAGGAGACACGCAGTAAGAAAAAAATCATGAAGTGAATGTGACAGGTGATGTGTTGTAATATGCTTTGATTCTTTCATTAGAAAATATTATTGATGCCTGGGTGGTAGATTTATGGGCCTCATTCCACGCCACACCTAATAGGAAACATTTTCATGATATGTTCAAGGAGATTTTGGACAGGTTCAATTGGGTGATGATAAACTTTGTAAAATCATTGGAATGGGTACAATTTTCATAAAACAGCAGAATGGAAATCAATGGATATTGAAGGAGGTAAGGCATGCTCCAGATCTGAAGAAAAATATGATTTCAACAGGGCAGTTGGGAGGTGAAGGTTGTGTGACTACTTTTACAGATAAAACCTGGAAGGTCACTAAAGGAGCCCTGGTAATAGAAAAAGCAGAAAAGGTTGGTACATTGTATTTATGCAATGGTATTTCTAGTTATGTTAATTCTTTAACCTCTACAGGAGAAGATACGACATTGTGGCATCATAGGCTTGGGAACATGAGTGAGAGGGGGATGTAGATTCTTCACTCAAGAAATTTGTTGCTAGGTTTCAAGCATGTTGATTTAAATTCTGTGAGAATTGTGTTTATGGAAAACAAAAGAGAGTCAGATTCCTCAGAGTTGGGAAAGAAAAGAAGAGCGAAAAATTAGATCCTGTGCATACAAATGTATGGGGACCTGCTCAAGTATCATCTCTCAGCGGCTCTCATTATTATGTTACTTTTATTGATGATGCAACCAGAAAAACCTGGATTTACTGTATTCGAAATAAATCTGATGTATTTGATACTTTCAAGAAATGGAAAGCTTTGGTTGAAAATTAGATAGAAAGAAGGTTGAAGTGTCTCAGATCATACAATGGAGGTGAATATTGCAGCAAAGAGTTCGATATGTACTGTTTAGAGAATGGAATTCACAGAGGGAAGAAAGTTCCAAGAGCACCACAAGAAAATGGTGTGTCAGAAAGGATGAATAGGAAAATCATGGAGCATGCAAGGTGCATGATATTGCATGCATGATTTCCTTCACAATTTTGGACAGATATTGTAGATACTATTTTTTATCTAATAAATAGAGGGCCTTCAAGTTCCTTGGATGGTGGTATTCCAGAGGAGGCATGGATAGGTAAAAAGGTAAACTACTCATTTTTTAAAACTTTTGGTTGTGAAGCCTTTGTCCACATTAATAAAGAAAATATAACAAAGCTTGAGGCAAAATCAAAGAAATGTGCCTTTATTGGATATGGTGTTAATGATTTTCGTTATCGCTTTTATGATTATGAAAAACACAAAATAATTAGGAGCAGAGATGTCATATTCAATGAAAAGGTTTTGTATAAGGATCAGATGCAGGAAAAGAAACAGGAAAAAGAAAACAGAGAATACACAGTGATTGATGAGATCACAGAAAAAGTGAAGGTGCCTGAAAATCATAATGATCAATAGCCAGAACAACAACAACAAACACAACAGCAACAAACACCTGAAAGTGGTGTTAGAAGATCTACCAGGATAAGTAGACCCCCTGAACGATACTCTCCTTCATTATATTATGTTGGAAATACTGGGGGTGGGGGGGGTGATTCAATATTTCTTTTCAATTATTATTTTTATCAGTTAAAACATTTATAATTGGAACACAGAAATAGATAATAGGAATAGATGCTTTTATTAATGTGATGTTTGCAATAAATCAAGTACATATATATATATATATATATATATATATATATATAGATAGATAGATATATATGGTTTCAACCAGTTGCCAAGCACCAACTTGGACTCTTTGTGAGGCTCCAACCTCCAGAGCACCAACTCTGTCTTATCAAGGCACCAACCTTGAATTTATGAGCACCAACTCCCAAGACACCAATCCTTTTAGTTCTAAGGCACTAACCTCAAGGGCTCCAACCCTCTCCTATAAACTGTCTGGATCTGTTTGGTTGTAATTTTCTGCTCCCAACCCTGTTGGGCCTATGACTTACTTCTGTCCTCTTGTTCCTTCCATTTATGTCAGAGCTTCAGCTTCCTTTATTTTCTTACAGTTTTATAGTGCTCAAACTTTCCCTTGTTCTCTGTTTTATATGCCTAATACTCTTGACCTTTTGCTTCCTTTCTCCGCTAGCTCTTCGGTTTCCTCAATGCTTGCTTGATCTTTCAACTTCCTCTGCACTCACTCTTCGGCTTCCTCTGTCTCTTCAAATCCATCAATACACATAGGACACGTTAATGTGGAAGAGAGTTCGAATTACAATAATGTTGTATATTAAAGAAAATATCAGAGAGGCCCCCTTTTATAATATTCATACAATATATATTAATAATCCCGCAATCGCAATCGGAGCTTTAATATGACAAGGCCTTAAGCCTTTAAACCTGAGACCACACAACATATCAGAATACAGGGATGCACATGGAATACATGGAAAACCCCGCTCCGAAACACTTAGTCGGACTTCAAATATTTATACACCCAGACATATATATATCGTCGGGTTCACAAATCAAAGACACCTCCACAGTGCTACTCCTTCCTTTCTCCGATCTTTGATCAACCCTTCACCTCCAAAATTAGCATTTATATCGTGACCGTCGATCTGGTGCTCGATCCGATGGTTGTCACTTATCCTGATCACCAACCAATCTGCCCGATCTCCATCATTGATTTCCTTTTATTTGATCCGAGGGTTGACATTGATTTTGGGTCCATATATATATATATATATATATATATATATCAATCAGTGCTTTCAATGTGGAAAGGCTTTACAAGAGGCTTGCGATATGCGACGAATGCAATAATATATTAAATCATATTGCAATGGTGTAGTCGGGTCTGCATAGATATCGCTATTGCAGTTTTAACGTGACAAGGATTAAACAACTGCGATACATAACTCCCGATATGGCGGACGTGATATATCATTAGGGCACGATATAATAGGACCATCGGGTCCGCAATTGTATATCACAATCGGAGGTTTCGGGGGTGACAGCCCTTTGAGACTAGAGACACAGTGGATGCGATATTACATTAGGGCAATTTATAATGGAGCTGCGGGTCCGTGTTATTATCGCATCTATATAATATATATACTCCTCCACTCTTTTCTTCTCGTGGTTTCAAATGACTCTTCCTCTATGCTTCTCTTGCTCCGTAACCTACTTCTTTGAGGGCTTCTGATGTTCTCTATTCTAATATTCTGCATTGTCTTGATTTCTACCACTCCTTTGTTAACTCCTCTGATGCTTTGTTGCTCTTTGTTCTTCTGATAGCAGTTTCCCTTGGAAATATCTCTTTGTGACTTCTGATGACTCTGTTTATGTACCTTCACTGATGCGATCCTCTTTCTAGTGGCTTTGCTCCTGTTCTTCACAAGTCTGCTCTGCTTCTCCTTGGCTTCATATTGACATTAATGACAATCTAGATCAACAATCTCCCCCTTTGTCATTGATGGCAATATTCTTCTTCTCTCCCCCTTTGACATCAGTGGCAAAGGAGTGCACAAGGACTCCCCCTGTCGAACTGCTCCCCCTGTCCTGCAACCTCTTTATGAATCAACTTAAGTGATGCTAAAGAGATAACCCCCATCTTTTGACGAAGATGTTCAAATGCTTCTCGAGGAAGAGGTTTTTTGAAAATATAAGCTATCTGCTCCTTAGTATTGATATATTCCAAGATGATGGTTTGTTTCGCTACTTGTTCATGAAGGAAATGATACTTGATTGGTATATGTTTGGTCTTTGAGTGCATCACTGGATTTTTTCTGAGGCTGATCGTACTTGTGTTATCACAATAGATGGTAATTGGTTGATATGTACCTATGTTGACATCTTTTAGAGCTTCCTTCATCCATAGTATTTGAGTACAACAATCTGTGGCAGCTATATACTCGGCTTCAACTGTAGATAGTGATATGGATGTCTGTTTTTTTTTTATCCAAGATACTAAACAGTCTCCCAAGAAGAATGCATTTCCACTAGTACTTTTCTGATCATCGACACTTCCGGCCCAATCAACATCGGTGTATGCAGTCAAAGTAAGAGTTGAGCTCTTAGGGTACCAGAGACTGAAATCAGGAGTTCCTTTCAGGTATCTGAGAATTCTTTTTACAACCAACAAATGGGATTGTTTAGGAGCTGATTGAAATCTTCCCACCATTCCTACTGCTTGCATAATGTCAGGTCTTGTAGTAGTTAAGTACAGAAGGGCTCCAATTATTGACCTATAATGAGTTGCATGTACCGGAGGGGAGTCATCATTTTTGCTCAATTTGCAATTTGTGGTCATAGGTGTGCTCAAGGGTGCATAGTCTTCCATTCCATATCTTTTAAGTATGTCTTTAAGATATTTGGATTGAGATATAAATAAGCCTGTCGTGGTTTGAGATACTTGTAGTCCAAGGAAGTGAAATAACTCTCCTATCACCGACATCTAGAACTCTTTTGACATGTTTTGAGAAAATTCATGGCTCATCTCATCATTATTACTAGCAAAAATTAGATCATCAACATAAACAAGTGTGACTAGTAGCTTATCCTCATCCATCTTTATGTAGAGATTACTTCCTGCCACCCCCTTCTTGAAGCCTTGTTGTTGTAGATAGTGATCCAATCTTGCGTACCAAGCTTTAGGAGCTTGTTTCAACCCATATAATGCCTTTTTCAACTTACAAACAAAGTCTTTTCCTTCTGTTAGATTAAACTCTTATGGTTGCTCCATGTAGACTTCTTCCTTGAGTTCCCCATTCAGAAATGTTGATTTTACGTCCATTTGATAGATTTTGAATCCTTTTGAGCAAGAAAATGCCAAGAACATCCTAATAGCTTCCATATGAGCTACTGGTGCAAATGTTTCTTCAAAGTCAATTCCTTCAACTTGTGAATAGCCTTTACAAACAAGCCTTGCCTTGTTTATGATTTGTCCATCTTCATTCATTTTGTTTTTGAATACCCACTTGGTTCCTATTATGTTTTGTCCTTTGGACAAGCTACTGGCTCCCATGTCTCATTCTTCTCAATTTGAGACATTTCTTCTTCCATGGCTTTTACCCAATGAGGATCCTTACTTACTTGAGTAAATGTTTCTGGTTCTATCATGGATAGAAGAGAAACATCATTTTTCCTTGGTGTACTTGTCATTCTTCTTCGTGTCTACATCCCTTCATCTACATTGCCAATAATCTGCTCTTCTGGGTGATATTTTTGGAGAAACTTCATCTTTGAAGGGGTTTGAGATGGTTCTTTTTCCTTGGGTTTTTCTTGATCTATTTCTTCTTTTTCAGGTTCTTCTTCTTCAATGAGAGGATCAACTTCATGTTCTTCAATTTCTTTTTCTGGAAGGTCTTCATCAATCTTTACATCAATGCTTTCCACTATTTTCTGTAGTCGATTATTGTAGCACTTGTAGGCTTTGCTCCGTGTAGAATATCCAAGAAAGATCCCCTCGTCAACCCGTGAATCAAATTTTCCTAGTGAGCCATCATTGATTTTTATGAAGCACTTTCTTCCAAAAATCTTGAAGTATTTTACTGAAGCAGGTCTTCCTTTCCATAATTCATAAGGAGTCTTTTCATTATTTGGTCTTAATTGAGTTTGATTCAAGGTATAGATAGCTGTCTCGACTACTTCTCTCCAGAATTTTGGCTACAAATCAGCTGCTATTAACATTGTTCTTGCCATTTCTTGAATTGTTCGGTTTCTTCTTTCAACTACCCCATTTTTCTTGGGTGTTCTGGCAGCAGAGAGTTCTCTTTTAATTCCATGTGTTTTACAGAATTCATTAAATTCTTTTGATGTGAATTCTCCCCCTCTATCTGATATGAGGCACTTAATCTTTGAGCCCTTTTCATTTTCTACAAGAGCTTTAAGATTCTTTAAACACTCAAATGCTTCGGATTTATATTTTATAAAATATATCCACATCATTCTAGTATAGTCATCAACAAATAGAGCAAAGTACCTTTCTCCTTGGAGTGTCAGAGTTCTAGTTGGTCCACATAAATCAGCATGGATGATCTCCAAAGGCTTTGATGTAGAAAACTCCTTGGTCTTGTGGCTGGTTCTAGTTTTCTTTCCATGTTAACATGGACCACATATTCCTTGATTTGGTTTGAATAACTTTGGAATGTCTTGTACTGCTTTAATCTTGTTGATATTGATCAAGTTATCAAAGCTTGTATGTCCAAGTCGCTTGTGCCACAACCAATTTTCATCTGTTTGTCTTAAGTAGCATTTATCTTTTTGAATCCGGTTCAGAATGTAGATGTTGTCTGGTGTTCTAACCCCTTTCGCCACAAGTTCCCCTGAGAAAGAGTTCCTTATTTCACAGTGTTTGGTGCTAAAGACAACATTATGTCCTTGATCATAGATTTGGCTAACACTTAGGAGGTTGTGTTTGAGCCCGTTTACTAGCAAAGCATTTTGAGCTTTTCCTTTTCCATTAATAAGAGTAACAGTTCCTTTTCCAGCAATTTTGGTAGATCCACTTCCAAAGGATACATTTCCTTCCTTTTTGTTCAATGAGACAAACTTCCTTTTGTCCCCTGTCATGTGTCTGGAGCACCCACTATCCACAAACCAATGATTTTCATTATTTTGAGCACATAGAGCTAGGCCACATTTATCCGTGTTGGAATTCTCACTTCTTGCTTTTCCTCTTTTGAGTGGGAAATTTTGTTCGTTGTGTCCATTATTATTACATAATGAGCAAATCAGATCAAATTTGGCCCAGGGATAAAAAGAATTGTAGATCTTGATTTGTCCTTGCCCTTTGGGGTCATATGGTTTGTTTATTTGATCCTTCAGTTTTGGTATGTCATTCTTACGAGCCATGCAATGTCTAGCTTGACGACCAAAATTTTTACAATGGAAACAATGCCCAAAAAAATAGTTTTGTACCTGTTGTAATAGCCATGATTTGAATTAACATTTTTCCTTGGAGTTACTACCGCTTCATTCTTTGGATTTGAGATGGGCCTTTGATGAAATACTGTTTTGTATCTGTTGTAACATCCATGATTCGAATCAACATTCTTCCTTGGAGTTACTCTCTCTTCATTCTTTGGATCTGGGATGAGCCTTTGATGAAATAATCTTTCTTCTTTTGGGTTGCTGGAAAGTATGTCGACATAGCTTTTCGCATTATTCTTAGTACTTGATGATTCTCCTTTAAAACCTATTCCAGATTTGTCATGTTGAGGTTTTTGATTATTTAGGATAGTGTCAAGTATTTGAGAGCTTTTCCAACCCTTTTTAACTTGCTCCAATTCCTTCCTCAGAGATACTATTTCAGCTTCACGTTCTTCGCAAGCTTCTTCTTTTTCTTTTAGCTTATTTTTCAAGAGATCTTCCCTTCTTTTTATTTGCTCATTTTCTACCTTGAGAGAAATTATTTTATTTCGTAATTTCTCATTTTATTCAATGGAACTTATTAACAATTCATCTACATTTCCATCTAGCCCTGAGTCATCATCATTTTTGAATGCCATGAATAATACTTCTTGGCTTCCAGCATGGTCATTTTCTTCATCTGATTCTTCATTACCTCCTTTGCGGTGAGGGAACTAGTTAGCTGATTTCTTTTTTATGACTACAGATTCATCTTCATTAGACTCATCTTGCTTAGAGAGGCAATTCTTCTTATTGAACCCTTTCTTTTTGTATACCATCCTTTTAGAATTTTCTTCATTGTCACTATCATGCTTATGAGGACATTTTATAGCATAATGACCTATTTTTCCACATTTGAAACAAATAAGATGGTATTTACCTTTTAGCTTAGATCCTTTCTTCAGCCTTCGTACAAATTGCACCAATTTGGATTCAACATCGGAGTCATCACTACTGAAATTCCTTTCTTTCCCCTTTTTTGATTTTGAGGCCTTGAATGCTGCATCTTTGGAACTTAGGCAACCTTTTCTCATCTCATAGGTAGTGAGGATTCCATGGAGTTCATCCATCTTGAGAGTATCTAGATCCTTCACTTCTTCTATGGCACTTACTTTGGATTCAAATCTGTCTGGGAGAGATCTTAAGACCTTTTGAATAATGGTGCTTTCTTCAATGTTTTCGTCCAATCCTTTAAGAGAGTTGATCACTTCAGCTACTCGGAGAAAGTATGATGCAATATCTTCTTCATTATCCATTTTCAGACTTTCAAATTGCCTTCTATGTGTTTGAAGCTTTGCCTTCTTGACTTTGGAGTCCCCGTCATATAAGCCAATTAGCTTATCCCATACTTCTTTGGCAGAGTTACAATTCATGACTTTTGTAAATTGAGAATCAGTGATTCCACTAGTGATGGAGTTTAAGGCTTTTGCATTTGCAACATATACTTTCCTCTCATCTTGATCTGTTGGAAGAGTGGAAGGAGCTATGTACTCATTTAAGACCGAATGCCAAGCCTCAGGTCCAAGGGACATTAAGTAATAGGACATTCTCTTTCTCCAGAAACCAAAATTTGTACCATCGAACAGAGGAGGTCTTCCTGACACTTCTTGATATCTCGTCATGACTAAGAATCCTTCTTCAAGTTGTTAGGCAGATATGAAGAAGCCTGCTCTGATACCAATTGTTGGAAATACTGAGAGGGGGGGTGATTCAGTATTTCTTTTCAATTATTATTTTTATCAGTTAAAACATTTATAATTGGAACACAGAAATAGATAACAAGAATAGATGCTTTTATTAATGTGATCTTTGCAATAAATCAAGTACAATATATATATATATATATGGTTTCAATCAGTTGCCAAGCACCAACTTGGACTCTTTGTGAGGCTCCAACCTCTAGAGCACCAACTCTGTCTTGTCAAGGCACCAACCTTGAATTTATGAGCACCAACTCCCAAGACACCAATCCTTTCAGTTCTGAGGCACCAACCTCAAGGGCTCCAACCCTCTGCCATAAACTGTCTAGATCTGTTTGGTTGTAATTTTCTGTTCCCAACCCTGCTGGGCCTATGCCTTACTTCTGTCCTCCTGTTCCTTCCATTTATGCTAGAGCTTCAGCTTCCTTTATTTTCTTACAGTTTTCGAGTGCTCAAACTTTCCCTTGTTCTTTGTTTTATATGCTTGATACTCCTGACCTTTTGCTTAATTTCTCTGTTGGCTCTTCGACTTCCTCAACGCTCGCTTGATCTTTCAACTGCCTCTGCGCTGATTCTTCAGCTTCCTCTGTCTCTTCAAATCCATCAATACACACTGGACAGGTTAATGTGGAAGAGAGGTTGAATTACATTAATGTTGCATATTAAAGAAAATATCAGAGAGGCCCCCTTTTATAATATTCATACATTATATTAATAATCCCGCAATCGTAATCAGAGCTTTAATATGACAAGGCCTTAAGCCTTTAAACCCGATACCACACAACATATCGAAATACAGGGATACACATGGAATACACGGAAAACCCCGCTCTGAAACACTTAGTCAGACTTCAAACATTTATAAACCTGGACATATATATATCGTCGGGTCTGCACATCAAAGACACCTCCGCAGCGTTACTCCTTCCTTTCTCCGATCTACGATCAACCCTTCACCTCCACAATTAGCATTTAAATCACGACTGTCGATATGGTGCTCGATCTGACGGTTGTCGCTTATCCTAATCACCAACCAATCTGCTCGATCTCCACCATTGATCTCCTTTTATTTGATCCGATGGTTGACATTGATTTCGGGTCCATATATATATCGCAATTGGCACTTTCAATGTGGCAAGGCTTTACAAGAGGCTTGCAATATGCGACAGATACGATAATATATTAAATCATATTGCAATGGTGTAGTCAGGTCCGCATACATATCGCTATCGTAGTTTTAACGTGACAAGGCTTAAAACACCGCGATACATAACTCCTGATATGGTGGACTTGATATATCATTAGGGTGTGATATAATAGGACCATCGGGTTCACAACTGTATATCGCAATCGGAGGTTTCGGGAGTGACAGCCCTTTGATACTAGCGACACAGTGGATGTGCTATTACATTAGGGCGGTTTATAATGGACCCACGAGTCCGTGTTATTGTCACATCTATATAATATATATACTCCTCCAATCTTTTCTTCTCGTGGTTTCAAATGACTCTTCCTCTATGCTTCTCTTGCTCCATAACCTGCTTCTTTGAGGGCTTCCAATGTTCTCCATTCTGATATTTTTCATTGTCTTGATTTCTGTCGCTCCTTTGTTAACTCCTCTGATGCTCTGTTTCTCTTTGTTCTTCCGATATCGGTTTCCCTTAGACATATCTCTCTGTGACTTCCGATGACTCTGTTTATGTACCTTTACTGATGCGATCCTCTTTCTAGTGGCTTTGCTCCTATTCTTTGCAAGTCTGCTCTGCTTCTCCTTGGCTTCATATTGACATTAACGACAATCTAGATCAACATATTATGCATTGTTGACTGATTCTGGTGAACCAGAATGTTATGAAGAAGCAGTGCAGGTAGAAACCAGGAATAAGTGGGAGCAAGCCATGAAAGAAGAGATGGACTCCTTAGCACATAACCAGACTTTGGATTTAGGCAAGTTGCCTGCAAGTAAAACAACATTGTAGAATAAATGGTTTATAGGTTGAAGGAAGAAGATGGAGGTAGAAAAAGGTATAAAGCTAGACTTGTGGTGCAGGGGTTTGCACAGAAAAAGGGTATAGACTTTGATGAGATATTTTCTCCAGTTGTTAAAATGATTTCAATCAAAACTATTTTAAGTCTATAGGTTTTAACCTCGTACAGAAATTACCTACATACGAGTTCTAAAACATAGAAAATAAACAATACGAGAGCATAACACAAAAAAACACATATACACAGAGATTTTCCCCTGGATCCCAAAACCAGGACTACCAGCTTTATTTTTCATTATGTTTGTTTCAATGTTACAATACATATTCATACATGCCGAAGCATCCAATACCATGGACCTAAAACCATTGCATCCAAAACCATTGACTGAAAACCATCGCATCCAAAACCATGTGCGAAAAACATGCACAAAACCATAGGTAGGTCTGCCCATAGAGTGGGGTTACCTGCACCCCTCAAACCCCCTGTGACTCCCCCTGCTACATAATCAGTGCAACGAAGGGGGGGCTCTGCCGCCCTCCTAACCCCCCACTTAACTACGTGGGCTAGTCGTGGAAAGAATATAACACAACCCAATATTCTCCCACTTGTTATTTTCTTTCCACAGCAGGCCACAAGAGAGCTTAGTCATTTAACCATCCCTGCAATGCCCATTGTTTCTCTACACCAAGAGAACTTCTCAAAGCTCACAGATTTTGTCAATGCATCTGCAGTATTCTTCAAAGTGTTCACCTTTACGAGCAACACCTTTTTGTCTTCTATCATATCCCTCACAAAGTGATACTGAACATCAATGTGCTTTGTCTTTTAATGGTAAGCAGGGTTCTTTGCCAAGAAAATTGCACTTTGGATGTCACAGCCTATCCTTATATCTCCCTGTACTAACACCATACTTGAACACAATCTTTGCAACCAAACTACTTCCTTGCTTGCATGAGTGGCTGCCATGTATTCTGTGTCTGTAGTTGATAGTGCCACTACATATTGTTTCTTCCTCATCCAACTAACTGCACCTCCAAATAGGTTAAACACATACGCACTTGTAGATATTCTTTGATCCAGATCTCCAGCCCAGTCCTCATCAACAAAGCCACGGATATCCAAAACTCTATCCAATCCTGGTCTTCCTTGGTAGCACAAACCATAATCACTGGTGCCATGCAAATACTTGAAAACCCGCTTCACTGTTGTCCAATGCTCCTTCCCTGGTTTTGACATAAACTTGCTCAATACTCCCACTGCATGTGCAATGTCTAGTCTAGTACAGACCATCGCATACATTAGGCTACTAACTGCACTTGCATATGGAACACGGGACATATCATCTTCCTCTTCTTGTATCTTGGGACACTGTTCAGCAAATAACTTTACACCTATAAGAATAGGAACCTTCATCGGTTTACTATCCTGCATATTAAGCCTCTGCAATATTGTCTCGACATACTTCCTCTTATTTAACTAGAGCTTCCTCTTTCCCCAATCTCTTTTAATTTCCATGCCCAAAATATAGTTTGTAGCACCAAGATCTTTCATGCCAAATTTGGAGGACAATTGGGTCTTCAAATCCTAGATAATTTCTTTGTCATTTCCAACCAACAACATATCATCCACATACAAGACCAGATAAATAACACGGTCACCAATTAATTTAAAATACACACAGTGATCTGCTTTGCTTTTGGTGAAGCCAAGTCCCCGTATAAATGTATCAAATTTATGATACCACATCCTTGGTGATTGTTTTAATCCATATAGAGACTTCTTTAACTTGCATACCAATTCTTTCTTACCCTTCACCGCAAAGCCTTCAGGTTGCTTCATGTAGATCTCCTCTTCCATATCCCCATGAAGAAATGTTATCTTCACATCCATTTGTTCTACCTCAAAAACAAAAGCAGCAGCAATAGATAAAAGTAATCTAATAGTAGTTACCTCGGCAACAGGAGAAAAATATCACCAAAATCAATTCTCGGCACCTGGGAATAACCTTTTGCTACCAACCGAGCTTTGTATTTCTCCACCTTTCCTTCTGCATTTGTCTTCTTCTTGAACACCCATTTGTTGCCAATGGGTTTCCTTCTAGCCGGAAACTCCACCAGATCCCAAGCCTAATTTTTGTGCAAAGATGCCATTTCATCAACCATGGCCTCTTTCTAGAGTTTTCCATCCTCTGAATCTACTGCTTCCTTCACAGTTCTAGGATCATCATCAATAATAGATAAAGAAAAATTTGAACAGAAAGCAAATGGACTATACCTTTCTGGCTACCTTCTTTCTCAAATTGATCTTCTCACATCTAGAGTTTGTGGCTCTTCATCTTCTGATTCCTCCTCTACTGTAGAGTCTGATTCTTCCTCCTTTAGCTCAAACTCTATCTTCTCAGGTTCCTTGGTTGGACTTCATGTTTAATAACATCTTTCACCTCTCTGAACACCACATCTCGGCTATACACAACCTTCCTTGTTACTGGGTTCCAAAGCTTATAACCCTTTAAACCATCCTTATACCCAATAAAGATGCACTTTTCAAATTTACTATCCAACTTGGTTCGTTTCTCCTTTGGAACATGTACATATGCATCACATCCAAATACCCTCAGATGTGAAAGAGAGGGTTTCTTACCAGTCCATACCTCTTGTGGAGTCTTATCCTCCAATGTCGATGAAGGTGATCTATTGACTAGGTAACATGCTGTCTCCACCACCTCCCTAGAATTCCTGTCCTACCCCGACACCACTAAGCATGCTTCTTGCCCTTTCCATCAACGTCTTGTTCATTCTTTCTGCAACTCCATTTTGCTGAGGTGTATATGGATTAGTCTTCTACCATGTTGTACCACACTTCTTATAAAATTCTTCAAATTCATTACTGCAAAACTCTCAACCATTATCTGTCGTCAGCACCTTTATCTTATTCTCTGTCTGGTTTTCCAACAAAGCCTTAAATTCTTTAAACCTATCAAAGACTTCAGATTTCTTCTTAAGGAAATATATCCATGTATTCCTTGAGAAGTCATCGATAAATGATACATAGTACACGGACTTACCCAGTGATGGAACCTTCACAGGTCTAAACACATCACTGTGCACAAGCTCTAATATCCGTTTTGCCCTCTTACCACTAGAGGGGAAACTCGCCCGATTCTGCTTCCCATATACACAATTTTCACAGAAATAAAGTTCCAGAGGTCTATTACTCATACCTTCTACCATACCTTTACCATGAAGTATTCGAAGGCCCTTCTCTCCAATATTTCCAAGCCTTTGATGCCACAGCATGGTCTTCTCTCCAGAGACCACTAGATTTTCTACTCCACTTTCAGGAACCACAAAACTGTTGCACCCATCAACAACAGTGCTATCTTGTAGCTTGTACAGAGTTCCAATCTGAACTCCCCGCATCAATACCAGTGCTCCCCGAACCATCTTGCAAGTATCCTTCTCAAACATTGTTTTTACACCTGCATCATCCAACTTGCTTACAGAAATCATATTTCTAGCCAATGCAGGAATATGTAGAACACCCAGAGGCGTTCTAACCCTTCCACCTTGCAACTTCAACTTTACTTTTCTACGACCACCGATTCTAGCCTTCCTATCATCCCCTAAGAAAACATCACCACCATTGTATTTCTCATACTCGCAGAACCACTCTCTACGGGGAGTGAAGTGAAAGGATGAACCTGAGTCAATCAACCATGCCTCATGATCTACACGTGTACTTGAAGAAGCCAAGTACACATCCCCACCTTAATCTGAGGTGGTTTTCGCTTTTGCAGAAGGAGAATCATCAGATCCCTTTCCTTTGTCAAGAGCTTTAGATTTACAGTCCCTTGTGTATTGCACTTCCTTTCCGCATTTCTAGCACACCACCTTTACAGGTTTTCCTGGAGATTTAGATCTCCCTCTAGATTTAGATCTCCCACTCGATGACTTATTTTTGTTTCTGTTATGGGAACGTCCTCGTACAAACAAGGCATCGCCATTCTAGCACTCCATATTTTTCCGTCTCATCTCCTCCGTCAGTAAGGATGAGACTATTTCATCAAACTGCAAGGCAGTTGCATTGCTACCTATTGCAATAACCAGACTATCCCACGAATCTGGTAGAGAAAAAACAAACTAATGCACTTATCTTCATCTGAAATTTTGATATCAACAGACGATAACTGACTTACCATAGTATTAAACACATTCAGATGCTTTGTCACTGAGTCTCCATCTTTCATCCTCATGTTATACAGCTTTCTCCGTAGGAACAATTTATTCACCAGAGACTTAGATTGGTACAAAGTCCCTAAATTGTCCCACAAAGCCTTTGCCTTATCTTCCCTTGATACATTCAACAATACTAAATCTGAGACACACAATCGTATTGTGCTCTTTGCCTTCTGATCCAACTTCTTCCATACTTCATCGGACACTCCCGTTGGTTTAGTACCTAGATCTACCATGATCCACTGATCTTTATCCACCAACAGATCCTCCATCTTGAGTTTCCACAACTCAAAAATTTGACCATTAAATTTCTCGATCTCTATTTTTCCACTGCTCACCATCTTCTTTCACCACCATAATCGATCTCGTAGATCTCCCACTAAACAAGGTCTACCATAGGCCCGAGAGAAACCCCTAAGCAACAAAGGCATCCCCTTGAAGCCAAAACAGCTTCGATACCAAATGTAGGTTTTAATCTCGTACAGAAATTACATGCATATGAATTCTAAAACACAGAAAATAAATAATGCGAGATCATAACACATAAAACACATATACATAGAGATTTTCCCCTGGATCCCAAAATCGGGACTACCAGCTTGATTTTTCATTATGTTCCTTTCAATGTTACAATACATATTTATACATGCCGAAGCATCCAATACCATGGACCAAAAACCATTGCGTCCAAAACCATGGACCGAAAACCATCACGTCCAAAACCATGTGTGAAAAACATGCACAAAACCATAGGTAGGTCTGCCCAACCTAATATAGGGTCCAAAACCAAAATTTTCCAGGGTGCTACCCCGAACCCCATAAAGTGGGGTTACCTGCACCCCTCAAATCCCCTGTGACTCCCCCCGCTACGCAATCGACGCAACGAAGGGGGGGATCTGCCCCCCTCCTAACCCCCCAGTTAACTACATGGGCTAGTTGTGGAAAGAATATAACACAACCCAACAAAGTCTAGTAGCAACTGAAGATTTGCATCTTGAGCAGTTAGATGTAAAGACACCCTTTCTCCATGGGGATTTGGAGGAAGAGATATATATGCAGAAACGACAAGGATATGAGGTAAAAGGGAAGGAGAAACTAGTGTGCAGGTTGAAGAAGAGCTTGTATGGCTTAAAACAGGCTCCAAGGCAGTGGTATCTAAAATTTGACAGGTTTATGTCTGAACAAGGTTATACTAGATGTCACTCTAATCATTGTGTTTATCTCAAAAGGCAAAATGATGGCAGCCATATTATATTATTATTGTACGTAAATGACATGCTTGTTGCAAGTTCTAACATGCAGGAAATAAATGTGCTCAAAATAAAATTGGAAAACTCATTTGCAATGAAGGATTTGGGCACTGCAAAATAAATCCTTGGTATGAGAATAACTAGAGACATGAAGAATCGAAAATTAACATTGTATTAGAGTGAGTACATAGAGAAGGTGTTGAACAGATTTAATATGCAGAATGAAAAACCAGTTAGTATACCTTTGGCTAACCATTTCAAGCTAAGTAAGGAGGCGTGTCTCAAGACTCAGGAAGAAATGGCTTATATGTCTAAATTTCCACATGCATCATTAGTTGGAAGCTTAATGTATGCAATGGTCTGCAAAAGGCCTGATATTGCACATGCAATGGGAGTTTTAAGCAAGTACATGAACAATCCAGGAAAAGAACATTGGATGGCAGTGAAGTGGATTCTCAGGTATTTGAGAGGTACCACAAATAAAGAAATATGCTTTTGTGGTTCAAAAATTGCTCTATAGGGACATGTTGATGCAGATATGGTGGGTGATAAAGATAACATGAGGAGCACCACATGGTATGTGTTTACTGTAGGTGGAACAATTGTCAGTTGGGTTTCAAAACTACAAAGTGTTGTTGCACTCTCAACAACGAAAGTAGAGTATGTTGCTGCTACAGAGGCTAGTAAAGAAATGATTTGGTTATAAAGGTTTCTGGATGAATTGGGTAAGAAGCAATAGTTGGGAAGGTTATACAGTGACAACTAGAGTGCCATACATATTGCAAAGAACTCTACATTTCATTACAAGACTAAA
This sequence comes from Pinus tabuliformis, assembly GCA_031772625.1. NCBI lineage: Eukaryota > Viridiplantae > Streptophyta > Pinopsida > Pinales > Pinaceae > Pinus > Pinus tabuliformis. Next base: position 51,407,860 of record CM062814.1, on the reverse strand, counting down.
CATATACATCTCAAGTACCATTTCATACGGTCAGTGTTGGAAGATGGACAGTTGAAGTTGGAAAAGATACACACTAGCCAAAATCCTGTAGATATGTTAACAAAAGTTGTAACCAGGGAGAAACTGAGATTCTGCTCAGTTTCAATTGGTCTTAAAGTATGATGAAGAAGATGAGAAATAACCAAGTCCAAAGTGGAGTCATTGTCCAACAAATGAAGCAACGGTGAAGTTGCTATAATCAGTCTCCAAGTGGGAGATTGATGGGTGTGGAGCCTGATTATCTTCTTTATTCGGAGGTATCGCCGCATTGGACCCCAGTTTGTAATGTGGCGGCAACACCGCCTGTAAAATGTACACTGCAAGGGGGGTCTAGGGGGGACGACTGCGATATTTGAGAGCCCCCCTGGCAGGGGATCGGGGGCAGTGCCCCCGAAGCTAAAAATAGATGTAAAATTGCCTTGTAAAATGTTGTGATTTCGTAGTCAATCTGGGTCGTTCATTAGGCGGAGATCTGTCGGTAGAAGTTATGTTTAATTTAGGGTTTTTTTCCCTAGAAGGCAACCCCTCGCTATATATGAGGGAATTGTATTGCGTCTATTTAGATCTTTATTCTGAGCGAGAAAGAGAGAGGACATTGTGTGAGAGTGAAGAGGGAATTACAAAAGATCTGTTGTAGTTTGTATCTCTTCAGTTTGCTAGATAATATAAAAGGAAGGACTGGTTGTTTCTCCATGGTCGTAGCCCAAATTGGGTGAAATACATATATCTGTGTCTCTCTTGTTTTATGTGTTTTCTTTGTTTATATTTCTGCAATATATTTTATGTGTTCCATTTCTCTGTAATATATAATTTTCTAACATTTGATGGACCCTACTACACGAAAAATGAGAAATACATTGAAAAATGTGATTGCAATCACATTTTTCATGTATTTTTCATTTTTCGTGTAGTAGGGTCCATCAAAAGTATGCAACATGGGTCCTCCTTGGATGATGAATCAAATTCTGCATCCAACGAGTGTGTTTCCGCTCGAAATTTGAGTTGAAAAAATAGTTTTTTCTTTTTTTCCCTCTAAAACTCGATGATGTAATCTAATCTTATTTTATTATTTCCATTATTATTTTATAATTTCCTTAGGAGGCCCATTTTAGACCTCAAAATTCCCCTAATGGAAGCTTGTATAGAGTTCTAATATGAACTCCTCGCATCAATACTAGTGCTCCTCGTAGATCTTGAAGGTATCTTTATTGAACATTGTTCTTACACTTGCATCATCCATATTGATTACATAAATTAGATTTATGGCCAAGGCAAGAATATGCAGAACACCTGGAAGTGTTCTAATCCTTCTACCTTGCAACTTCAACCTGACTTTTCTGCATCCGACGATTCTAGCCTTCCTATCATCCCCTAAGAATACATCACCACCATCATATTTCTCATACTCGCAGAACCACTCCCCATAAAGGTTGCACTTGAGTCAATCAACCATGCCTCATGATCTACATGTGTACTTGAAGAATAATCCAAGTACACATCCCCACCTTCATCTGAGGTGGTTTTCACATCTAGAGAAGGAGCATCATCAGATCCCTTTCCTTTCTCAAGAGCTTTAGATCTACAGTCCTTTTTGTAGTGCCCTTCCTTTCCGCATTTCCAACATACCTTTACAGGTTTTCCTAGAGATTTAGATCTCCCTTTATATTTAGATCTCCCACTCGAGGACTTATTTTTGTTTCTATTCTGGGACCGTCCTCGTACAGACAAGGTATCTCCATTCCGACTCTCCATATTTCTTCGTCTGATCTCCTTCGACAACAAGGATGAGACTATTTCATCAAACTTGAAGGTAGTTGTATTGCTACCTATAGCAACAACCAAACTATCCCATGAATCTGGTAGAGAACACATCAAACTGATGCACTTATCTTCATATGGAGTTTTTCTATCAACAGATAAAAACTAGCTTACCATATTATTAAAGGCGTTCAGATGCTCTATCACCGAATCTCCATCCTTCATCCTCAGGTTATTCAACTTTTTCCACAGGAACAATTTTTTCACCTGAGACTTAGATTGGTACAAATTCCCTAACTTGACCCACACATCCTTCGTCGTAGCTCCCCCTTATACATTCAACAATACTGAATCTAAGATACATAACGATATTGTGCTCTTTGCCTTCCGATCCAACATTTCCTAGTCTTCTGCTAACATTGTTGTTGTTTTAGTACTTGGATCTACTACGATCCACTGATCTTTATCCACTAGCACATCCTCCATCTTGAGCTTCCACAACTCAAAACATTGACCATTAAATTTCTCGATCTTTATCTTTCCACTGCTCGCCATATTCTTTCACCGCAAGAATGGATCCTGCAATTCTCCCACGGAACATGGTCTACCACAGGCCTGATCAAAACCCCTTAGCAACAAAGGCATCCCCTTGAAGCCGAAATAGTTATGATATCAAATTTAGGTTTTAACCCTATAGATAAATTACCTGCATACAAATTCTAAAACCAAAAAATAAACAATGGCGAGAACATAAAACATAAAACAAATATACACAGAGATTTCCCCTGGATCCCAAAACCGAGACTACCAGATTAGTTTTTCCAATATGTTCCTTTCAATAATACAATACATATATATACATGTTGAAGCATTCATAAACCCCAATCCATTAACCTTGGATTAGAACATAATCGTAGTTCCCTTGACCAGATCTAGAAAATACCATGGGCAGAAAACCATCATGCCCGAAACCATGTGCAAAACCCATGCACAAAACTATAGGTGGTTTTGCCCACCTAATATAGGGTACAGAAAAAATTCCTAGGGGACCCCGTGCAGGGGGGCTACCGCCCCCGTGAAACCCCCTGAAAAGGGGGATTGCGCCCCTCCTGTGACCCTCCTGCTGCGCCCGACGCAACAAACAGGGTGGCTTATCGCCCCCCTGATGCACCTGACACAACAAATAGGGTGGCTTATCGCCCCCCTTGTGTGTGACTAATCATGGAAAGACTATAACACACACCTAACAAGGGAAAGAGGTGAACAAGATGAGATCATACATAGAATCATGTGCGATACATACCAACTCATCAAGGAAATTTAGAAAAACTTGAACAATAGTGAATATACATCAAAATACCATTTTATAAATATTCCCCAAGTGGAACGAGTGTGGTGTGTGCGACTGCGAACACAAAGTGTTATTTTACGATAACAAATATGTTATGACCATGAGATGCACCAAAATATGTTCTGATCAATGCAATGAAACTTGAGACCATTGAAAGATACTTGAAACACATAAAATAGCATGAAACACCATTTTATGAACAAAGCGACTCTAGATATGAAAATGATAGTAGGCTAAAAAATTTAAATGTAGCGAATTTTTGGAGGGTGTTGTAGCAGCTAAAACAACTTCTGTGCCTATCTCCATGAGCCAATTCTTCTTTGTCCTCTGCAACAATAGATTTCTTTAATTGTCTATCAACAATCTCTTTGTTCATTAATGTATGGTTTTCATCGTGGTTTTCTTCATGAGATAATGCTACATCATCCTCTATCATAATGAAATTCTAAGTTTTTCTGCCTTCTGTGCCTTGAGAAGACATTTCCTTTTCTTCCTTCACCTTCATGACAATTCTAGGTGATTGTCCATCACCATCCACAAAATAACCTCCAACCATACACAAAATAGTAGTTTAAAAAATATTTAGATTTTCAACCTCTTTTATCTCCTCTATCAACACATTTGTATGTCGATCTAAACTATCCAAGTAGTTCATGAGACTTGCAGAATGTCCTTCATCTTAATTCTCACCAAGCAATGGTCCTTGCTTTGGTTCACAAATATACACTCTCTTTGTCACTTTCTCCAAGCATCCTTAACCAATATCTTATTAGATGCCTCATCCATCTTCTTTGATTTCGTGCATGCAACATCTTAATCGGCCACTGGACTCTTTTTCTAACATAAATTCCATTCCTCAATTCTTTCATCACTTTTTCTAGCCACTGCTTTGTTTTCTCTTGTAGACACTCCTTTATTTTGAAAAGCTCTTCTTTTAACTCAGTTATCTCCTTCTCCCTTTCTTCATCACTCATTTCCTTTTTGCCAATTGTCTCAACCTCCTTCCTTCTTTGACTATAACCGAGTCTCTGAACCCGTCATATGACTACTAATAACCATCATTTCCTTCTTCTTGTGAGCCTTTTGGTATTTTTGATTCCTTCTCTGGAACCTTCTCTTGGAAATTATACCCACACTCACTGTGGAACTGGTCTCTGATGACTTCTACCTAATTGCTACTTGTTGGATGCCATGCTTCTTTTGGTTGAAATCCTCAATTCCAAAGAGCTTACCAGCTCCGATACCACTTGATGCAGGAAAATCACCTCTTCCTGCAAATTATGACTCTCTATTTTTGGGATGTCAATGCAATATTGACATCAAGGTGCCCATACACCTTTAACCACTTTTTGATATCGTTCTTTGTTCCTGCAATAAAAAAAACACACAAAAAAACTATGCACCCTCACTTGTGATATTTAAATCTCATATCATTTAATTTCAAACCCATATACAAGATTTGAAACTTTGCTTAATTTCAAATTACACATAAAATTGGAATTCTTCATTCATGCATACACACAAAGACAATTTGTGAACATAATGAAAATTCCTTTCATTAATAAAATCATGTCCATACAATTACATAACAATTACATAAGTATTCATTCCTCTCTTGGCCTGATTCTACATGCATTTGGCCATTAGTTCTCATTGCCCGTAGGTTTACAATAAATATAATTAAGAAATGCAAAATCTTTTATAAATCCTAAAAGAAGTTCATAAATCACCCATAAATCACTCCATAAAGTAGATTTTTCTAAATCCTCAAATCACCCCATAAATCATCCATAAATCATATTTTTCTAAATTCTAAAATCATTCAATCTATCCTTAGAATCTCTCACGCTTGTCAAGATAGATTTTCTTTTGCCTTATAGACAGAATCTCACCTATCCATAGCTTTTCTAAAACTCTCATTAGTTATAAAAACTCATAAAATATACCAACTTGGAAAATACAATTTATGTACATAGAATAATATTCTTCTAAAAAATCAAGACCCCATTTTTAAGTTTTTTCATATTGAAGACTTAATGGCTTGGAAGCTCAGACTGGTTCATATGTTAGCTGATGGGTTACTGTTTCTTTCTTGTTTTGGTAAAAAGAATTAAAATAATAAACCCTAGTACTAGTGATTCACCCCCAAGTAGTGAACTCATTTCCAACAATAACATCATTGTATTGTATTGCTTTCCATGTGGTGAATTGCTTATTGTCACATTACTTGTTTTTCCAACAATAACATCATTGCACTGTATTGCTTTCCATGTGGTGAATTGCTTATTGTCACATTATTTGTATATATTTTTCATTAAATTGTTTATTTGTTTTTTTTTTCAACAGTAACGGTTATGGGTTGATTGTATTCATCTTGGCCTGAATGCCAAAAAGCTTGTTACATTGGGGAACTCATTGCCCTGATGCCACACTCTGTAGTGACTGAGTGTGCAGCTGGAGCTTGCAGAATTCCTGAGTACAATTGGGTCCATGAAATCCAAATCAGTGATTTTCCCCCCCTTGAAGATGCAAACGAATTTATTTAATAACCAGCAATAAAACATGACGGTGATCTGGCTATGGAATGGGTTCCCATGTTTCTTTTCCGTCTTTCATCTTGGTTCCGGCAGGGAGGAGGACAGCTTTGTTGGCTTCTCTGTCCGCCTCTTTATTGTGATTTCTCAACACATGGTAGTATCTTAAATTCTGGAAATGGCTTTCCAAGCCTTTGATTCTGGTTATCAATCTTGCTAGATTAAGATCCGAAGCTGAGGATTTGGTAGCCATTGCGCTGATGATGATCTGGGAATCTCCTATGACGTTAGCTTCTTTTATGTTTAGTTCCTTGAGGCTCTGGAGACCTTGAAGGAGGGCTAAGGCCTCCGCTTGAACGCTGGAAGCATGTCCGAGACCCCAGGCATAGGAATGAACTTTTTCTCCTATCTGATTTAGAACGATTCCTCCTGCTCCAGCTTTGCCCGGATTACCCTTTGCTGCCCCGTCAAAAAAGAGGGTATGCCTTGCATGCATTTTGATCCAGCCTTGCATTTCATCTTCAGATTTCCTTATCTGCCAATCTTTAATAATTGGGATGAAAGTGGCTGCTGGCTGGAATCGAAGGCCTAGAGTCGATCCCCAAGCGATGTCATGCTGGCTCAGATTTGAGTCATCTTTGGTATCTGCCAAGCACTCCTTAATTTGACATTTAATTTTATTTTCTAAGATCCTGTGACTATGATCAGTATTCCTGAATATTCTTCTGTTACGTTCAAGCCATATCTGCCAGCTTATGATCTTAGGAAGAATTGCCCACGCTGTTCTGATTACCTGATTTTTAGAGGCTGGGCCAGGGTAAATGAATGCCCAGGTTGCAAAGAGACCCGCCATGGTGTCTGGAAGCTTGAAATTCGGGCTTGATATGAGGGAAGACCATACCTGCTTGGAGAATCTGCACTCAAGGAACAAATGTACAACTGTCTCTGCGTTATCTCTGCACAGTGGGCAGATGGAGGGACCATAAAAGCCTTTTTTCTGAAGGGTATCGTAGGTAAGGATTTTAGCGTGACAAAGCTGCCAGGCAAAATAATCCACCTTAGGCAGTGAGGGGATATGCCATACGCCTCTCCATGGAGCTGGGTTGGGAGGAACGTATGGGCGTTCGATCAGCTTATTGTAACCCTGCGAGACGGTGTATCCTTTAACGCTTGTGCCCCACCCTTTCTGATATTTGATTCTCATATGAGTGGGCGCCAAACCGTGCAGACAATCCATGAGCGTGGCGCAGTCTTTTACCAAATGAGCCGGCACGTCTAACTACTTCCATCCTGCCCAGGAACCATCGTTCCACTGCGAAATGTCATACAATGTGCGCAGGCGTTCACTGTCCATCCAGCTGTGCAGTTCGATGAGGGAGACTCTGCTGTCGATCGGCTCCTGATTCATGATTCGATCGCTCCATATTCAGACCTTTTTACCGCTGCCTGGGATCCAAAATGAATGCGCTGTTATTAACTGAGCAGCTTTAGCATGGAGTTTCAGAAATGCTGAATTGGGCCTGTGGATGACGTTTTCTAAGCACCTGGTGCAGGGGCCCCTGAAGTATTTCTTCCAGAGGGCGACTTGAGCCCAGCCCGGATTGGGGGAGGTGATTTTCCAAAGGATCTTTGCTGCCATTGCCACATTCTGATGGCAGAGGTTTTTGATCTTTAAGCCCCCCTCCCACAGCGGCTTGGTTATGATTTCCCAGCTAATAAGAGGGATTTTTTTTTCATTGTGCTTTCCTCCCTTCCAGAAGAACCTCCGGATGTGTTCTTCCATTTTTTTGGTGATGTTTGCTGGAGCAAGGAGGCCAGCGAATTGGAATAGTGGGAGGCTATGCAGCACTGATTTAATCAACACAGATTTCCCAGCAGTATTTAACCAAGAGTAGCCCCAGGCTTGAGTTTTTGTTTTGAATTTTTCCAACTGTGGTAGCCAGTCTTTACTTGTGAGCTTCTTGTGATGTACAGGCAGTCCCAAGTATTTAAATGAGGACCAGGAGGAGGAGGCTGCGAAGCCCAGGCATCTTGAGATATCAGAAAGCGCCCTTGGGGAAATGTTCCAGCTATATATGTGGCATTTGCACTTATTTACAGTGCTGCCTGTGGCCTTGCTGAAATCATCCAACACCACTTTGAATTTTGATGCAGAGGAGATTGTGGCAGGTCCTAGTAGCAATGTGTCGTCCGCAAACAATGCATGATTTATGTTCTTTGCCCCTCTTGCGATGCACAAACCTATAATGTCTTGATCTTGCATCCTTTTGTTTAGCAATAAGCTGAGGACGGATGCTTGAATGACAAATAATAGAGGGGAAAGAGGACACCCCTGTCTAAGTCCTCTCGAATCTTTGAAGAAGTTAGTGGCTCTTCCATCACTAAAGGGGCGATCCACGACTCCGAAATGCATGCCCGGATCCATTTAATGAACTTTTCTCCAAATCCAAATTTGCTCATAACATTTAACAGAAAACTATGATTTACTCTATCAAATGCATTGGCTAAATCAAGCTTAATTGCCATACCTTGCTCTTTTCGAAGAAGACTTGAGTAAATTGCCTCTTGGACGAGGAAGTAGTTATCCACGATCTGCCTTCCTTGAATGAAGCCTCCTTGGTTCTCAGGGATTATTTTAGGGAGAATTGGCTTCAATCTGTTTGCAATTATTCTGGTGATTATTTTGTATCCGGTGTTACATAGGGAGATCGGACAAAATCTGTTGAAGGTGTTGGCCCCTTTTTCCTTTGGGATGAGGGCTAAGAAGGCAAAATTTGTGCTACCTCCTATTTTCTGGGTATTCTGAGATTTTTGAACCATTCTGAGCAAGTCCTTTTCTATGATCGGCCAGCATACTTGGAGAAATCTAGCTGAGAAGCCATCCGGCCCCGGGGCCTTATCCGGATCCATGTCAAAAAGAGCTTTTTCCACTTCCTCTTTGGTGATTTTGGCCTCAAGCTTTTCCTTTGTTTGCTGAGAAATTACTGAGGGTACCACATCTAGCAGATCTGAATTTTGGTTCTGATCCTTGTCCTCACTATACAAACTTTGGAAGTGTAAAAACGCAGATTTCTTTATGTATTCAAAATCTTTATAGATGTCATTCTCTTCTTTGATCTCTGAGATAATGTTGAAACATTTCCTCACCTGGGTTTGTTTGTGAAAAAAGGCAGTGTTCCTATCCCCAGCTTTGAGCCAGAGATTGCGGGATTTCAGTCTCCAGTATTCTTCTTCAGCAAGGCAAGCCTTGTGGTATCGCTGCTGCAGTTGAGATTCCTGATCCATCACTTCCTTAGTGATTGCATCCTTCTCCATGCTCTTTTGGTGGGAGTCGAGCAAGGTTTTCAAGGATTTTCTATCTGTGGCCGGATTGGACAGAGTTTTGGCCCATCTTTTAAGAGCTCCTTTTACCCTCCTGAGCTTTTCTTCCCATACATAGAAAGGCAAGCCTTTGACCGACTGGTTCCAACTATCTTTGACAATTTGCATGAAGCTTGGTTTGTTAATCCAAAGCGGGCTAAAACGAAAAGGGATAGGGCCCAGATCCAGATGGGCTAGAAGCTCAAGCTTAATTGGCTTATGGTCCGAAGTGCTATTAGGCAGAATGTGCATTCTTGGTTCTAATCCTAGCAGCAAAAAGGAGCTTTGAATAAAGAATCTATCTAGCCTGGCAGCGATATGGCCAGGGCCTAATCTTTTATTAGACCAAGAGTACTTACCGGGAGAGGGCTTGATATCCAACATGCCCCAGTCCTGCAAGATGTCCTCCACCCATTCCCTAGCTGGATCTCGAACTATGCTGCCTCCCCTTTTTTCGGAGGAATGAAGGGTGAGGTTGAGATCTCCGGCTATTATTATATTCTCCATGTTTGCCAGATCTACTTGTTTTCTTATGGAGTCCCAACAGTTCTTTTTTTCCCCAATATTGATTGGAGAGTAAACATTGAAAAGACAGAAGGTTTCCTTGGTGACTAGATTCTGCATTTTTAGCAGTAACCAATGGGTATTTCTAGCCTCAAATTGAACTGCGAATTTACTCATATTCCAAACAATGCCAATTCCTCCCGAGGCCGCCCGGGCAGAGATGGCTCTTGCTTCACTTTTATACCATATTTTCTTGCTTGACTAGAGGAAGACAGTGTCTTCCAGCTTTGTCTCCTGGACAAGAAGTATGTCTGGGCCTTCTACTCTGATTAGACTTCTGATAGCTTCTTCCTTAACTTTGCTCCCCATACCTCTACAGTTCCAGGAGATGATCTTCATTATTTGTGTTTCTGGTGGGCTCCCTTGGAGCCTTGGATCTGATTTTTCAGCGTCTTTGACTTTGGTGCCAGCAGTTTTTCCAAGGTTGGTTGGCTGCCCTATAGTTTTTCTTTGTAGGTCTCCTGCTCCCTTTTTTCTCTGTCCGTTTTCCGTCCTCTTGTAGATCTTCTTACTGAGGATTGGGACTCTCCTATTTCTCCTTCCTCTTCTGATTCTTCAGATTCATGTTCTTCTTCCGCCGCTTCTGGATTCTTGTCGTTGGGATCTACGGTTCCTTTGGAGGAGGTTGAGGGGGTACCTTTTTCTGGTGGAGCTGATTTGTGAACCTTGGTCTCCTGAACCATTTCTGTCTCTTTTTGGGGCTCGATCTCCTGGGTGCCCTCTGTTTGCGAACTTAGAGGGTCAAATTTATTTGCATGCACAGTCTTGGTCGGTATCTGATGGATGGTAGTTTGATGAGTCGCTTTGCCGGTAGGGCCTCCCGATTTCTGGTTTTTAGATTGAGCTTTGGATCTCTTGACCTGGTTCCATCCTTCCTCCCTCCCTTGCACCGTTTCTTTGTTGTTAGGGCAGTCTCTGGCAAAATGTCCATAAACATGACATTTCCGGCATTTGAAAGGTAGCTGTTCATAATCTAGTTTCTGTAGATGCGTCCAACTTCCGACCTTTAGTGTGATGGCCTCTGGTAATCCCACCTCCAGGTCAACCTCAACGCAGATCCTGGCACAGTCATATTGATCCTTGTTATTTGCTCGGTCTATGAATTTCCCCAGGGCGTTTCCGATATGACTCAATGAGTCCCAATTCCAACAGTGAACCGGGAGGTTTGGGAGCCTGACCCATACCGGGACTGCTTTTGGTACATCACCTGTCGGATCAAAGTCCGGGGTCAAGTTGTTTAGGTACAAACCCTGAGGACCCATGAAGTAGGGGCCGTTTTGGAAGATCAATTCCTTGTCTTCCTTTGATGTGAATTTAAAGAGGAAAAATCCTCTCCCCAGAAAGTAAGAGGTGACATTTTCTTTGATTAGCGGCGCCCAGTTCTTATTGACCCAGCTCTCGGTGGACTTTGGAGACAGCCATAGCCCTGTAAACTGGCCGATGAGGGCCCGTTCAGCTAACGACAGTGCTACTTGGATCGGGGTTTCTGGAGGAAGAGATATCTCCGGGATTTCGTCTAATTTTTTGACGAACTTCGCTGCATCGGATGTTCTCTTCTTCGGAAGGCCAACCAGGAGCTGGGAGAAGGCCTCAGCTGGCGTTCTCGGAGGAGGAGGTGGGGGGAGCGAAGGAGAGCCCAACCCGTCCATTGAATCAAACCCCAGGGGCTGGAGGATTAGCACCCGGCAAGGTCCATAGATCGGCCAATTCTTTGCATGCAAGTCGCAGGATCAGGAGGCTGAGGACGGACAGGGCCGATCCGTTGCAGCTAGCTCACGCAGGTCGAATGCAGGGCGCTCAGACGCAGTCGCAGTCGCAGCGCAAGCCGAGAAGAAATTTCAATAGTTATCTCCTTTCATATTTTTTCAAGCCCTCAATTGTTACAGAATTGTATGCTTCTTTTATTTGTTTTTATTTTGGTTAGATTGTTTATTTGTTGTATTGTTTTTACACATTATTTGTATATATTTTTCATTAAATTGTTTATTTGTTTTTATTATTGGATTATTTATTTGATTTTTTTTTAAGAAATATATTTATATTTTAAATGAGGAATGTATTTGTTTTAATTTTTGAGAGTTTAATTAAATTTAATAATAAAATTCAAATTCATTATCACAAAACTCATTGTATTATTTGTATTGGTACAAATTAAACATGGATAGGAAAATTAATAATCATCTTCTCTAAAACCTAAAATAAAACTAATTTGACAAATAAATTACTTAATACTATTTATTAATATTAATTATTATTTATAAAGTATAATATAAGATATAGTGTGTGTTTATTTTATTGTTTCAAATTATAGGCTTTAGTCAGTCTAGTGTTTAGTGCTTGAAATCTTATTTGTTCGTATAACAATTGTGAAATTTGTATATTATGTGTTTTAATAATAGTGATGCATTTTCAATTAAAATAAAGAGTTAGTAGTCATTATTTTATTTAAATTTATTTATTATGCTAAGAGGTATTCTCTAATTTAGTATGGCGAAATGTTGTAATGTTTAACATTATGACTAAATCAAAATACATAAAAATTAAATTAAATTAAATTAAGTAAAAAGATTAATATAATATAAAGTAAAGATTTTAACTTAATCAAAATAAAATACAAAATAAAAATAGTCCTATAAAAATAAAATAAAAATAAAAGCCATCTACGATATCACATGGAACGTAGTCTATTTAAAGGAAGAAATTAAACTAGCCTAGATCCATCTAACTAACTTTGGATTTACCAAACATCTAATGGGATCAAAACTCTTGATATACAAACCTCTTTTTTGAAATGAAAAGTAATTTGATCCTTTAGATACTTGGTAGATTTAAATTTAAAATAAATATAAACTAGTTTTTATAAACTAATTTTTTTATAAAATTTAGCGCAAATTTCTAATTTAAAATTAAAATGAGTAAATAGCCCCGGGAAACATGTTGAAGGCCCACTTGAGGTGCCACCCTGACTTTCTATTATTTATCCCTGCCGTACGCATTCGATTCACGCTAAAACCATGAATTAATCACCAAAAATCAAACAACTCTTTATAAAGTTAACATTATAAATATAATAAATTTATTTTTTCCAAATGTTATAATTTTATTTGATTGGTTAACTGGGTTTCATTCCTATTGTTTAATGATGGTTTTACGGACAGCCAGCCGTCAGACGTGTACTTGCCTTTATTTCCTCAAGTGTGATTATACTTTCTTGAAATAATGAAGCCCGGTTTTACGGACAGCCAGCCGTCAGGCGTGTACTTGCCTTTATTTCCTCACGTGTGATTATATTTTCTTAAAATAAATTTGACAAGGTACCATCAATGTCACTTAAAATGGACATTCATTGATGCAAAATCAACTTATTACTATTATTAAGTATTTTTTTAAATAAAAAAAATAAAAATAATTCTCCAAATTCCTGACCCTGCATCATCGTGATAACCTTATGCTAGCACGGTGAAGTTGTGAAAGTCATTGACTGTACAAATTTGTTGGTAACACCTCCGTTAAACTCATTTATGAGCCGTAATCCGCAAAGTTATGGAAATTTTATTTACATTTAAAAAAATCTGGTAAAGATTTTTGTAAATCCAAGTATAGTTGTTAAACTTCAAAATTTTAGGTGTTCTAGATATTTTTGATAGTCTGAATCCATTTCCATCATCAAAAACACGATTCAAACACTGTCTCTACAAAAAATTTTGAAATTTTTTTACGCAGATTCAAACCACTTTTAACCATCCACACAGTTCCTCCATAAGTGACTCAATTCTTGAAACCAAAGTCAACTTATTTATTGTTACTAAATCTTATTTTAAAATAAAAAAAATGAAAAATAACCCTCCGAATTCCTAACTTGCATCATCATGATAACCCTATGCTATCACGGTGAAGCTTTGAAAGTCATCGACCGTACAAATTGGCGGGTAACACCTTCCGCCAAACTAATTTATGAAACCGTTCATTGTCCGCGTGTAAATTTTGTCGAAATCTGGGGATTGATTTGCTCTATGAATTTTGTATCGCTTCATATTCGATCTTGAAGTTCATAGCTATAGGGACTTATTAATTATTTTAACAATATCAAAATAGTAGATTTATATCGGCAGAATGAGTATTACATCACATAAATATAATGGTTCTGAAGAGTCAATTAATAAGTCTTTTAATTGATGTTACTTAGGTATAAATATGAAATTTGACAATTAAATTATTTATTTTAATAATTTTTGTTATTTAAAGATTAATTATTTCAACAATATTATAATTGATGTTACTTATATATAAAAATGAAATTTGACAATTAAATTATTTATTTTAATATTTTTTGTTATTTAAATATTAATGATTTTAACAATATCAAAATAGTAGATCTATATTGATAGAATGAATATTACATCACGTAGATATAATGGTTCTGAGGAGTCAATGAATAAGTATTTTAATTGATGTTACTTATGTATAAAGATGAAATTTGACAATCAAATTATTTATTTTAATAATATTTAAATTTAAACATTTTTCAAAATTAACAATTATTTAATTAGATAAATATCAAAATTAGCAAAACTATTAAATCTAAATAAATTTAATAAATCATAGTTTAAAAATTCCAACCCTCCAGGCTATAAGGTCTAATATCAAAGCTAATTAAAAATTGAAGATTCCCTATATTCTTTGAAGACTGGAATATCCACGTTCTTACATAGCTATGAATTGGATTCACTTGCTCCAAAGGATGAAACATAGTAACATACACACCATCAGACTTTGGTGAATTTTGAGGGCTGGGGATTTAATTGCCAAATTACATTAATGCTTACATTTTTATTATTGGACCGTGTTTTGTATTGGTGAATTTTGAATTTTGAGAGCTAGGGATTTAATTGCTAAATTAAATTAATGCTTATATTTTCATTATTGGACCGTGTTTTGTATTCCGTTCACTTGATGCCAAGTTGTGCCCAAGTAGCAATAGGCTCCATACTTTCCATAAACACTTCAAAACTGGAAGAATATTGGATGAAGAGAAAGGCTAATTATAAAAATAATAACAATATTTTTATTTTATTTTATTTTTTATAGTTTTATGATAATATTGGATGAAGAGAAAGGCGGATTATAACAAGTAATAAAAATATTTTTATTTTATTTTATTATTTTATAGTTTTATGGACCGAACTAGTATGGAATGTTTTATTTTTATTTTATTTTATTCTTTTATAGTTTTATGAATTGAACTGGTATGGAATGTTTCAACCTAATACACACTTTATTAAGAAGAAAAATAATGAACAATATAATAATTCTGAATATAGATTTAAGTATTTTTGCTTTACAAACTTAATTTTAAATATAAACGCATTTTTATTTTTACAAACTCAAGCATTTTTGTTTTTACATTCAGAGACTTGAGTATCTTTGTTTTATAAACTTAATTCTAAATATAAATCCAAACTCAAGTATTTTTGTTTTTACCAGAAAGAATAAATTTTTACTTTTACAAACTCAAGTATTTTTGTTGAATATATATTTAAGTATCTTTGCTTTACAAACCTAATTCTAAATATAAATGCATTTTTATTTTTACAAACTCAAGCATTTTTGTTTTTACGAGTATCTTTGTTTTACAAACTTAATTCTCAATATAAACGCAAACTTAAGTATTTTTGTTTTTACAAGAAAGAATAAATTTTTATTTTTACAAACTCAAGTATTTTTGTTTTTACAAGAAAGAAGAAAATATATTGTAATTGTTCAAAATCTTATTGGAAGCTTTTTAGTGACACGGGTCAAAATCTTATTTGAAGTTTTTAGTGATGTGTCCAAAGTGCAAGTAACTATTTCTTTTATTTCTCAATGATTTAGTAAAAAATCCAATATTTTTTTTTATTGTTTTTTAAAAGTGTTACAACTTACATCATGACCATAGAAAAGAAATCTTTTTGTTATTTAAATATTCAATAGCCTAGTGTTATTGTTCTCAAAGTTTCTCTCCATCCATGCATAATCTTCCATTCACTTTGATGGATGGGGTTTGTTGAAAAAATGAAAGATTTTCCATACAAATCTATACATATAATAGATTAAAATGAAAAAATATGGAATTAAAGTTTATAAAAAAACCCGTACACAAATAGAATTATTATTATCTTTGCATAGTCATAGATAATGCAATTATGAATTATCTTGCTATAGAGCTTGCAAAAATACATAAACACCACCATACAAAAAGTTGTAAAAAGAGAAAATGCTCACATTGTATCTTTCTCAATGCCACCCATGAAAGCACTAAACCAATTGGCTTCGTAGATGACACATTAAAATAAAAAGAGAAATTGTTATATAACATCATGGAAAAGAAGCAATATGAGAGCAACATTACTTTTAACCAATTTTTGAATTAATTACGTTTAACCAAAACTAATTACATCATAGCAATACAAAATAAATTAGTAGCTAAATTAAACTAAGTGGTAGGGAACGCTAGCTATGCAACCTTGTTTTTATATATATAAAAAAATACATGGAAAAATTAGATTTTTACAAACTATACATCTCACGTTTAATAAAAAATATATTTACATGAGAAAATAACAATAATAACATCTATTTCAATCCCAGGATGAAGAAAAACTTCAAATAATTATAATCCCATGATGAAGAAAAATTTCCATGAATAAAGAAAATTTTCAATTTATTAAGTTTCATTTATAATGTCAAACTTATTAAGTTTCATTTACAATGTCAAACTTATCTCATTGTAGAGACCACATTTGGCTAAATGTTGATTTGAGTTTAATTATCATTTTATAAATTAAAATTAGTTTAATTAGTTAATTCTATCTATTTATTAGTGTTGAAAATTTTATATTTATGAGATTTTTAATTGAGTTAGTCATTAAATTTTGATACTCGTTGGTGACATAGAATTTATGTTCAAATTGATTGTTAATATTTAATTTTTGTAAACTATTTTAATTTAATGATTATCATATGACTTTATTTAATAGTTACAATAGATGAATGATAGCCATAAATTTTTTATTTTATTTTACTTTTATTTTCTATTAAAACTCTAGGTGAAGTACGTTTAGTTATATTCTGCGATGGACGGATCTTAATTTATTTATTTTGACATATATGACAAACACGAAAATGCATGTAGAGTAGATATTAATGCATGTACTTTAATTTAATTGTATAGCTTAAAATAAGATTGACCCATTGTGTCTTACCTAGCCACTTTAATGAAAGTCCATGAGAGACCTTTCCCTCTAGAATTCCTTTAGAACCAAGACTTAATGTAGAACTAATTTAATCAAGTCCTTTATTAATCTTAACCATTTGAAAAATTTACCAATCCTTTTATTGCATAGCTTTAACATCTTAATGGACCTTGTATGTAAGTAGAACTTACGAGTATTGGTGTGATAAATCTTGGACCTTCAACTTTTGGTGCTCTTGTAACCCCATGATCGAACCATGAGATCCTTAATCAATATGCAGTGGATATAAAATTAACTTGGACAACTAGATGACATGAATTTGAGGATTTGGGGCAATATTGATAGCTTGATTAGGTTGATGACAACTCAATTTAGTGGAGTGATGACTTTGTGGGTAGTTATTAATGATTGAACAAGAAGGGAAAACCCCAAAACCCCAAAAAACCAAAATCCTAACCCTTGGAGATGGAACGCCAAGAGTTTGTTGGCCCCATTGGGGCTAGTTGGGCAGCCAACTTCCCAAGGTCGTAACTTGGTCATATTATCTTTGTTTGGCGCATATGATACCTTGTTGGAAAGATCACTTTGAGTACTACAAGATTTTCCCATAGCATATGGCTATGATCATGTTTCTGACCTCAAAAAAGCGTCATTTAGGGGGTTAAAACTGCTCCAGAAGTTCAGGACCCTAAAAACTACTAAAAATAGTACATGTTGCAATCGACAAGGAAACAGATGAAATCAACTGGAGGTCTAGGTGGAATGGGCAAGTGGCCACCAATGTCCACCAGGATTAGTCCTCCCTCCTTAGCAGGAAATGGTCCCCATTGCGTGCAGAGCCTTCATGAGGTGAGGAAATTTTTATTGAACCTGGTCTCTAGTGAACCACTTGCCTTGGTGAAGGAGTTGGCCTGCTTTGACAACTCGATATAGTTGGATCATCTATTGGCGAGTGTTATTGATCTACGTGTCCATGATATGATTAGTTTTGGAATGTTCCATGCAATATGCGTTTAACTCTATTGGTGTGAGTTGTTCTGCAATGTCGGATGTGTCCAACAATGGTGGAAAGTATGGCTGAAGGTGGTCTACATTGAACATTGGGTGTAGAACAAGGAACGGTGGAATGTTGAGCTCGAAGGAATTGTCCCCTACAACCTTGGTTATGGTGTATAGCCCATATCAGAGCGGGCCTAGCTTATGGTGGGGTCCAGCGAGGTGCTCTTTCTGCAAATGTAGCAAAAAAAATTTGCCCACTTGGAACTTGTGTGGCACCCAGCGCTGATCATGGCAGTTCTTGTACTTAGCGTTCGATCTATCCAATATATCACGGACCTACTGGAGGATGTGTTGAATGCATTCAATGAAGTTGTTAGCCCTGTCGACTTTGGACTAGACATGAGCCGAATCTGCCTGAGTAGCTGCAAATGGCATGACCACATTAATGGGACAAAATGGCTGAAATCCCAACCCTACCTGAAAGGGGTTGTGGCCCATTGATCTATGGAGATATCTGTTGTAGCTGTGTTGGACATAGGGGAGGCTTTCATCCCAGGTGCATGGATGCTTCGAGTTGTACATGCGCATAATGTGTATGATCATCATGTTGACAACCTTTGTTTGGCCATCAGTTTGGGGGTGGAAAGTTGTGGACTTTGTAATTTTGGTATCCAGCATCGACCAGAGACTTGACCAAAATGCACTTAGGAATCTGCTATCCCGATTTGAGACAATGGACTATGGGATCCCAAAGTGTACCCACACTTGATCAAAGAAGATCTTAGCAGTGGCATCTACTATGATACCCTTCTTGCAGGCCACCATAATGGCCATCTTAGAGAATCTGTCGACGATCACAACAATGTAGTCATTGTTGTGCTTAGTAGAAGGTAGTCCCGACATGTAATCCATGGAGATGGATTCCCAAGGTCAACTAGGAGTAGGAAGAGTATATAGACCTTGCTTCTTTGTGGTTGGTTTGGCAATGACGCCAACAATGCAGGATCTAATGTACTTCCTAACATCCTGATGAAGGTTCGGCCAATAAAAATATTTCTGCAATACTGCTACTGTTTTCTCTACTCCGAAATGTCCAACAACCTATGTTATGCATTCAGCTCACAAATAGATAGATCAATGACTTAAATTTATCCTCTTCGAGGGGTAAACCTCCTAATTACATTACATATATGAACAATTCATGGATGATACAAATGACAAGACCTCCTTTATATATATAGGAGTCCAAGGGGTCACAATATAATCAGAGCCTACATAACAATAATAATGTAAGGGCATAACAATAACAATAGTGGGATTCTATGGGGCACAACAATAACAATATGGGGGCTACATGGGCACAACAATAATAATAAGGGGGATACACTAGTATTATAGGGACCTAAAATGCCCCTCTCCTTCAAAAAAGTGTTGTCCTCAATGCTTGAGTAGTTCTAGATGCTTCTGTATAAAATTATCATCCTCCCATGTGGAATCTTCAACGGGTAAGTTATTCCACTTCATGAGATACTCTGAAATTGGTCGATTCAACAGCGGTCAGGTTCTTGTTTTCGTGGCTGCTTTAGGCTCACATATGAATTTTCCTTCTTCTTCAAGTTCTTGAAACACTATTTAAACTGGAAGTTTGTCACATATAACCTTATTTAAGCATGAAACATGGAAAAATGTGTGTACTATGGAAGATGCAGGTAGATCTAATTTGTATGCCATATTACCAATATTTTGCAACACCTTGTAAGGACCGCAGTACTTGGGTGATAATTTATTGTCCTTCTTATCTTGCTTGGGGGACATTTTTTTGTATGGTTGTAGTCGTAAAAACACCTAGTCACCTACATCAAAAATTATTTCACTGTGATGTTGATCTTCCTGTTGTTTCATTTGATTCAGTGCAAGAGTGAGGTTATCCTTTAAAAGTTGGAGAACTTGTTGTTGATTCTCGATGTGATCTTCCACTACTTGAACCTTAGAATTTTATCTTAAAGATGATGTGATGGATGGTGGATGATATCCATAAAGTGCCATAAATGGGGTCATTTTTGCTGCAGTATGGAAGGAAGTGTTATACCACCATTCAACTAGAGGTAACTACTTGACCCACTATGTTTTATTGTCAGATACAAAGCAATGAAGATATCCTTCCAAAAATTTGTTCACTATCTCAGTTTTCCCATCAAATTGAAGATGATAAGATGAGCTATGAGCTAATTGAGTACCAAGACAAGAAAATAATTCCATCCAAAAAGTTCCAGTGAAAATGGGATCTCTGCCACTTACTATAATCTTTGGATTTCCATTCCTTAATGGCTGTAATTTTGTTAGGGTTTACCTTAAAACCTTCATGAGATACAATATGACCCAAATATTCCACCACCTGTACACCAAAGAAACATTTGGAGGTTTTTGCATATAATTGTTTCTCCACCAATAGTTTGAGCACTCTGCCAACATGTTGAACATGATCCTTCCAAGACTTGTTGTAGATTATTATATCATCAAAAAATACTAACACATTTTCTAAGGGTGGGTTTGAAAATGGAATTCATCAAACCTTGAATTATGGAAGGTACATTAGTAAGGCCAAAAGTAATGACCAAAAATTCATCATGATCCTCATGAGTTCTTAATGTTTTTTGGAATGTCTTTAGTCTTCATTCTAATTTGATGATACCTTGAACGGAGATCCAACTTGGTGAAGTAAATTTCTCCATGTAATTCATCCAACAATTCATCAATGACAGGAATGGGAAATTTATCTTTAATGGAGAGGTTGTTGAGCTCCCTATAATCTAGACACATACGCCATGATCCATCCTTCTTGTGCACCAATACTACTAGAGCATAGAAAGAACTTTGACTAGGTTTAATTATACCAGCCTCTAGCATTTCTAAAACCATACGCTAACTTTCACTCTTTTGGGCATAAGGATATCTTTAAGGTATGATGTTTGGAGGAAAACTTCCTAGAATCAAGTGAATCACATGATCATGATCACGAATAGATGGGAGGCTTTTGGGAGTCTCAAACACCTTGGAATGATTGTCTAAGGCTTTTTGGAGATCTGGAGAAATAGATGATTTCGATCTTTGAACCCCTAGTGAGCATAATTGTGCAATTATGTCTCGTTGTTGTTTCTTCAAGAGCTTTGTCATTCCATTAGAGTTGATAATATTTCTTGGTTTCCTTGCGATACTCATTAATTCAACTTCCTTTCCTTCAAAAAAAAATTCAAGAAAAGTTCTTGAAAAGTGAGAGTTATCATCCCCAAAGATTGTAACCATTAGACTCCTAGTACAACATCAACACCACCCATTGGAGTGGAAATAATTGGACTATTCAATTTATATTCCCCCATTGTTAGCTTGATATTATGGCACTTTCTAGAGAAGTTTATAGTTCCTCCATTTGCAACCATCACTTGAAACTCCGATGCTGGATATAGGAAGCAATTTAATTCTTTGGCTATCTTACAATGAAGAAGTTGTGGGCACTACTCGAATCAATCAGCACTATTACCTTTTTCTTCTTGATATATCCTTCTATCTTGAGAGTTTTAGGAGTGGTAATTCCTGCCAATGCATTACAAGATATGGTTGGATTCATTTCTTCTTTCTCTGGGGTTGGTTCCTGGTGTATATCCTCCTCTTTTGATGTTTCTTGTTCCTTTTATTCCTCCTCTTCACAATCTATGTAGAATAATTTCTTCTTAGCACACTTATGACCTTTAGTGTATTTTCTATCACAACTATAACAAATCCCTTTTGCTCTTTTTTCCTCCAATTGTTGTGGTGTCAACCTTGTAGGTTGTGGAAGAATAGGAGTAGCAACACTTCCATATTTATAGTTGTGAGTGGTAGACTTCCTTGTTGCCATAATTTTGCTTTCAACTTTTCTTGCCACCCTGAATGCCTTCTCCAATGAATCAGGTTCCCAAAGGAGAACCTCATGTTGGATGTTATCTTTTAAAGTCCCTATGAAGACATCAATCCTATGCTCCTTTGGAATACCAGTTACCCTAATATTCAATTTTTGGAAGTCTTCAATGTGCTCCGCCATTAAATCATTTTGGTTGAGATTTATCAATTGGCTAAATAAGGTGTTTCTCTTTGTATCTTCATAATATGCTATCATTTCTTCCGTGAAAATTGATCAGGTGACAAGTGGTTTACGAGAACAAAGCCATCTGTACCATTAAAATTGATTGGGTTCTAAATATAAATATGCAATACATACCTTTTGTGAGGGTCGCACATCTTGTAGATCAAAATATTGCTCCATTTGTGGTATGCAAGTTACCAGATCCTTGCCATCAAACTTCCTCATATAGATCTTTGGAATGTGGTGGTTATTAAACCCCAAATTGCAGTATCTAAAATCATAATTCATATTATTTTTTTTCTTCATCACGATTTTCATGGATTGCCTTGTCACCATTAGGAATCCTTTCTTCTAGTAATTTTGCCAAACCTTCCTTCAACCCTTCTATCTTGACATTCATCATTGCTTCCATGTATGCTTTTAAACCATCATTCAAAACTCCCTTGTCCTTTTTCATACCATCTACCTTAACTCTGATGTCTCTTTTTATACCATATATCTTAACATTTATCATGGCTTCCAATTCATTTTTTGTTACTTTTTGCGAGAGCGAAATTTGTTGCACTTGGTTTTGTAAATTTGCTATATCATGTTGCATTTCTTCCTCTTCTCATGCGTCATAGAAGAGATTTATAGTTTCTTACTAGGTGTGTCTATTTTTTTTGTTTCGAGTAATTTTGGAATCAAACAATGATATCTATTCTTCAATATTCCCCTTGAATCACTTCAAACTGATTTTTCAAATAAAAGTTATGAAAAAAATACACACCTTTTTCTTGCATTTTAGGAGCTCGATATTGCATCTATTGTATCTCTATAATTGTGAATCTACATGATCTGAAATTTCTTCCAGTGGTAGATCTCTAATTCCTCTTTCCAACCCCACATGTTTGATCGAAATTGGATTCTTCAAGAAATAGTTATGCCAAATCTCCCACGATGGCCTAATTAGGGACCGGTTCAGTAGAGTGACGTTGTACGGGGTGCCACATGTCACTGTTTCAACTTTCGGCCCTGAAATTTCTACATGAAAAACTATAGTCCCTGCACTTTCAGTCACGTTTTACATAATTCAAATATGATACCTAAAATGAAATTTATGACGATTTTCCCTAGGTCACTTGTTTGAGATAGAATTCTGAAGCCTGGGAAAACCCTAAATTCCTCAGAACATATCTCTGAAAATATAGCGAACCAAGACCTGAAATTTTTACACAAAGTTCTCCAAGATCTCGGCTCCATGTGATAAAACATTTAGCTTCTGAAGCCTCATAGAAACAAATTTATAGCAAAAATTCCAATATGACCTGTTTGAAGAAGCGAAACCATAGAATCCAAAGCTCTGATACCAAATGTTATGCAACCAACTCACAAATAGATAGATCAAAGACATACAAATTATCCTCTTCGAGGGGAAAACCTCCTTTACATTACATAAATGAACAATTCTTGGATGACACAAATTACAAGACCTCCTTTTTATATATAGTACTCTAAGGAGTCACAATATAATCAGAGCCTACATAACAATAATAATGTAAGGGCACAACAATAACAATAGTGGGGTTCTATGGGGCACAACAATAACAATATGGGGGCTACATTGGCACAATAATAAAAATAAGGGGGATACACTAGTATTATAGGGACCAAACAACCCAACTGTAGTGTGCCTCCCAAATCATCTTGGCACGCTCGCTTGAAGGAACACAATTTTGTCCTAGGTGGCATAACAATGTATCCTGAAGGTGAAAATTTGGAACTTTCTTACCTTCCAAAAGTGTCTTGTATGTGCTGTCAAATTTTTTATTGCTCTTGTAAATATGTTTCCATCTCGAAGTCTCATGCCCACAAGAGTCAAGCATAGTAATCAACGCCATGAGTGGTGGTCGGCTGAGGCAATTTGCAACATTATTGGTGTTTCCCTTCTTGTACTTAATGTTCGAATGGAACTGTTGTAGTTATGTGGACCATTTTTTATAGCGATCATTCTGCAACTTCCCTTGTGTCTGTATGAACTGTAGGGGTCAGTGGTTTGTGTGGATGACCGTTTCCTTCCCCATAGCGTAATGCTTCCAATGACGGCATGCCTGCACAATGGAATACATTTCTTTGTCATAGGTGGGATACATTCCTGCTATGTATGAAAGTGTCTCACTGTGGTAGGCCAACGAATGCCCTTGTTGAGTAAGAAATTTTCCAATGGCATAGTTGGATGCATCTATCTCAATCTAAAATGGTTGTTGCAGGTCTAGTAATGTGAGAACTGGTGCAGAGCAGAGGCGATGCTTCAACTCGAAAAACGCCCTCTGTTGGGTTTCAGACAAAAATAAATTTTCTTTCACTCTGCCCTTGGTGACTTGACTTAAAGGCCAAGATATACGAGAGAACCCCAACATGAACTTGCGGTAGAAATTGGAAAGAACCAGAAAGTTGCGGAAATCTATTAGAGTGGTTAGAGTTGGCCAATCTTGAATGACTTGTATCTTGGCTGGGTCCACATGCACATCGTGTTCATCGATGATGTACCCTAGATATTGAACCTAGTTCATGCCAAAAGTGAATTTCTCCAAATTGGCACACAACTTGTGTTATCATAGGGTTTGGAGGACCTGTCGAATATGGTGGAGGTTCTCTTCCCAACTCTGGATGAAGATCAAGATGTCATCTAAACACACCACCAAAAATGCATTGGTGAAGGGTCATAAGATGTCATCCATCAATCTCATGACAGTTGCAGGGACATTCGTTAACCCAAAAGGCATGACCAACCATTCGAAAAGACCCTCCTTGGATTTGAACATAGACTTCCACACATCAGTGGGTTTGGTAGGCACCTGGTGATAATCGGACTTCAAGTTAATATTTCTGAAATATTTTCCCCCCTTGAGCTATTCCAAAAGGTCATAAATCCATGGGATTGGTTATCTATTCCAAACAATGATCTTGTTCAACGCCCGATAGACAATACAGAGTCTCTAGGTACCATCCTTCTTCTGTACCAATACTATCGGGCTCCCACAGGGTGATAAGCTTGGCTTGATGTGCCCTTTCTAAAACATCTTCTGAATCTGCCTCTTGATCTCGTCGTTCTTTCGAACAGAGTGTCGATAGATTGGTCCATTGGGTAGTGACATGCTTGGGGTTAGATCGATGAAGTGTTTGACTTGACAGTGCAGAGGTACCCTCATAGGTGAGGAGAAAATGTCCCTCAATTCCTCCATGGCCTTGTCCATCTGCTGTCGTTGTGTGGAGGAGCCATGTCTGGTGGTCGTGGCCACAATCTTCTTCTTTCTCTCAGGGTGAATCATAAGGAAAACAAATTTCTTGGTCTGTGAAATGATCTTACTAGATTTCTTTGCAGAGATCAAAGAGATGTGGTAGGTGGGGCTACCTTCGATATCCTGTAAACCTTATTTCCCAAAGTAATAATCACATAAAGAGGTCTAGACTCATATATAGCATGTCACTTCCATAAGTATGGTTGTCCTAATAATACATCAGAAACTTCAAGATGAGCAACATCACACAGTACCTCATCCATGAAGGGCTTGATGTTGTAGGGAAGGTGGCACTATTGGATGAAGTAGATATCCCATCCTTGGTGAAGCCACCCGATGGTGTACAGGTGCTCATGTGTTGTAGTTGGTAGGCCCAACCGCTTCACAACCTTTGCTGAAATGAGATTCTTTTGGATCTTGCTATCAATAATGAACTGCAACAGAGAACCCTTCACCCACATCTATGAATGGAAGAATCGTTCCCCCTCCTCTTAATCTTCAGGCTCATTCTTTTGGATCTTGGTGGTGGCCACGGTGGCACTGGGCTCCGTGTAAATGATCTGCTTCCCTTTTTCATTCGTCTTGTCAGTTTCTGACTTAGAGTCAGAACATGCACCTGATTTGGAAGCCTTCAGTTCTGCCACTAGTGACTGCTTGGCTCGACATTCACTTGTGTTGTGAGTGGATATTTTATGGAAATCACACCATTTTCCTATGTCCTTTGTCTTCCTAGTGTTGTTCTTCGCTTGCGGCTTCGACGGGTTGTCCTGGGTTGCTCCGCCTTGGCTTTTTCCTTTGCTCTGTGGTTTGGGGGCGCCTTTCCCTTGCTTCATATTTGCAGATCCAAAATCTTGCGTCTTCTATTTAAACTTCTACTCGATCTTGACAACGTATCAGTATGTCATTCTAAGCAAGTAGATGTCTAGGAACTCCATCTCATCCTGGATGTACCTGTGTAGACAACCACGATACTTAAGTACCAAACGTCGCTCAGAATCCTTAATACCCAACTTCATGCAAAGGGTATGTTAGCCTCCTATTGCAACAGTGTATCATCTTTCATGATTGACATTTTTACATGCCAAATATGTCATACTTTGCAGGCTGCAGTGTTCCATATTTCCACGAGGTGCCATGAAGTATGCTTAGTCCAAATGCACTGCTGTATTCCATTTTTGATGAGTTGTTCCAGTTTTGAAGAGTTTTCATTTAAGGAAGGTCCAAACAGTTTAATCTTGGTCTCCCTAGGTTTCAATTTCCTATTTTAGAATATAGAGAATGATATCTGTCCAAACAGTTTAATCTTGGCAGATCTGTAGATAGGTAGAGAATCAAAGGGACCCAACTGTTTAATCTGGGCCCTGGCAGAAATAAGTGCAGATTTAGATAGGAATCATTCAAAAGAAAAATTGTAAATCTGGGTCTGCAAGTCTAAGTGCACCCAAACCAAAAAGAAGAAAAAATGTTAGGAAGGTAGGCTGGGTAGGTAGCTGTGTGGTTGCAGAATGATAATTTATGATCAATTTTGTGTTACAAAGTGCTTTATCTTTACAGATTACAGTGCAGGCAGTTTTCATGCAAAGGAGCTCAAAGGTGGACATAACTAACTCCCCCTTCTTCTAATTTCCCAAGTCACTTACTAACTTCCCAAAGAGGTCAAGATCTGCTTGATTCCTCTTAGTTTCATCATCCTCCATATCAGTTGCCTTGGTGAAGATCTGCTTCACTCAAGGATTTTATTTCTTTTCAAACTCTTTTTCCCAAAATTAGCCTAAGGTCCCTGACCTTGGCGCCTGCCTATCATCTCCATATTAACTACTAACTCTAGTATATAACTCCCTATCAGTTTTCCCCTTTCCCCTACTACAACTTTGTATATAAAATTCCCCTATTTAAATATCCCCTCCCTGGCAATATAGCCATATTCTTTATAATTCCGGGAAAAAATGGTCCATCTGGGGCTGCTTGTAGCCCATCCGTGTCCAAGCAGGGATTAATCTGACACCTGGCCAGATTAATAACCTCTCCCCTAGCTCTAAAAACCTCAAAAATCCCTCTATTCCACCCCTAACCCAAAGTTTGTACATAAATCATTAAACCCGCGCGCAAAAAACCATGCTTTACCCCTTATCCCTAAGCCCCAACTGTAAATACATTAACTGCACTCATTTTAAAACCATAAAAACCCCTTTCCCTAAGTCTAAACCCCTGCGCGCATTATTAAAAACGGGATATTCCCTGTATATTCCCCCGCCCTAACCCTCTGTTTCTTTGTCCGCCCCTCCAGCCGTTAGATCTGGCCCGTCCCAGATCTACGGTGGGCGGGCCTTTTTGCATGCCAACTGCTCGAGCTTTAGTGTCCGGGAGTTCGGCGGTATTGCCGTCGTACTCCCGCCACGCGTCAAGCTCTGGGGTGTGGCGGAGCCCCTCCCCCCAAAATCGCCCAGGTGCTAAGGCTGTGCGCCCAAAACCGCTTACTGCCCTCCCCTGTGACGTAAGCCCCCCGTCAACTGCCGCATCACCCCCTGCCCAGTCAGCATCGCGCGTCATCCGCCTGTGTGGCCCCCTGCCACCGTACCGCCGAGTCACCAGCCACGTGCCCTCCTGCCACCGTACCCTGCCACTGTACATGCCACGTCACCGTCCGTACATGATGACGTCACCCGTTGACGTCATCCCGACACGTCATCATGCTGACGTCATCAACACTTTTTGGCGCAAAGGGCGAAAATCGCACTTCGGAGCCCCAGAATCAGTTTCTGAGGCAGTTTTTGATGAGCGATTTGCGCCCCCAGGAAGCCCGAAAGGCACTGAATGAACCATTTTTCTTCGCGAAGCACTCAGGAAGGAGGAGAAAACAGTTTTGAAGGAAACAGAGGCCGAACATCGGCCATTAATTTGTGATTAGACCCACATCACGTCGTAACAGCATCGGTTTATTGCCAAAGAGTATCAGAGGAAGAAGAAGAGCCAAAGAGTATCAGCCGAAGATTTTTTAGGGGCTTGAAGCACCTGAACATTGATGAGCCCCCCAGAAAGTCAAATCAAGAGGCGTAAGCCCATCCTTGCCCTCAAATCACAGTTAAAGCTATAAATGCAGACAGATAGCAAAAAAGCAGAAACCCATACACATTTATTGCAGAAAACACTGCACCAAGCCGCCAAGGACTACATCATTTACTTAGTTTTGATAAGGCAGCCCTGAGCGCAGCCCGAGATATTTTTGCATTTATTTTTGGATAGGATTAGGTCAAGTAATCATCTTTCTTTCAGACCTGTTTAGGTCAAGTTGTAATAAAAGCAATTGTAGAGAGTTTTTTCCCTATATATACCGCCCTCTACATTGTTTCAAGGGTTGGTTAATTGAGAATTTTCACTAGAGACTTGCATTGTATACCTGAGTTTTTCTATAATTAAATATTGCTGAAAGCTTGGATAGCAAACTGACTGTTGTAAATGAATGTTTTTGGAGATATGAAGATGGAATTCTCGTGCTGCAGCCTGAAGCAATAAGTGCATCTTACCTCTGTTTTATTGTTTCCCACTATCTAAATAACAGAAAGAAAGAATAGCCTAGAATTAGTTTAAATACTCTCTATGCTCAATTTCTGCTATTTCTTTATGTTTTCCTCTAAGTGAATTGGTTATGAATATGAATTCCTCCTGGCTCATGTTTACCCCGATTCACCTGTGTTTGCCAATTATCTAGGGATTCTTTACTGCCCCTAGGTAGCGCTCTGTTACCTCCTCTGTTAAGCTGATTGAGAGATTCTTAACTGCCTCTCAGTACTTAGCATTTCATTCCATCACCAAAACCTGAAACATTGTTTCATGCGCAGCTATCTTACTCCATTTTCCCTCTGTTGTGACCAAGAAAAAACGCAGCAGCAGTCCCCCTCCTCGACTCCACGCCCAATGGTTTGAAACTTTCAGACTATGCCTTGCCTCTCTGTCTGAAAACATCAATTTTCCCACCAAAAACAAAACAAAAACCCTCTGAACTCAAAACCTAGCCTAAAATCCTTTTCAACAAAGCTAAACCATAAAGAGAGAGCCTTCTCTGATTGCAGGTGGGCTAGAACCTGCAGTCCAAAGTTGGTCTGTGGTTACCTCGGCCGTATCCTTTTCCGGAGCTTAAGGACAACCTGAGCGATAACATAATGGCGACTCCACTGGGAAACTTCCTCAGATAGTTTCATGAAGAAGGTAAGAAATCTCCACTGAGACCATAAATCAAACTTTCCAATTGTTGTTTATCTCTTAAAACTACAGATGAAGCCCGAATGTCAGCCAGGAAGCCTTTGAAACTGTTTTTTTCTTTGCATTAACAGGAGTAAATAAATGCTGCTTCAGTCAATCTTCATGATAGTTTTAAGTTACAAATAAGTTGTCCCAAATTTTAAATAGTCCCTTGTCGATTACAAAAACATTCCCAGGAAAAATACCAAAAAAAACAATTCGGAAGCTGGCTCCCAAGAAAAATCCATGATATACCAGATCAAATCCAGATCCCAACCCTCCAGCTATTTTTGAAAGCCCTAACATAATCTCGAAAATCCTTAGGAAGCAAGAAGGACAGGAAAATTTTGCTGATTTGAGCCCTGAAACAGCTTACCCTAGCAGTATTCCGACTCCTGTCAAGGTTTTGTTCCGTTCAACCCCTATTTCCCTTAGTTCATCATCTACATCTCGTAGTACTCCTTCCACACCTTCATTCACTGTACATACTAACACTACTGCTGTTTCCAGCGTTCCAGTTACTCCTGTGATCCCCGTTACTCCAGTTGTTCCACTTATCCCCGTTGTTCCACTTATACCTGCCAATATGGCTAATAGATATGCACCCCTGCAATTACCTGCTAATGCTGGGGCTTTACCTCAAGAGTACCAATCTAAAATTACCTATTTTGACAGCACTGGTCCTTTCACAGCCATTCAGCATACCAAAAAGATGCAAGATTATTTTGAAAACTACGAAATAGATGATGATAGCGTAAGAATGAGAATTTTTGTTCAGAGTTTAACAGGTGATGTAAGAACTTGGTTCAGATCACTTGCTGCAAATTCCATAACCACCCCAGATGAGCTTTACCAATCCTTTACCAACAGATGGGAGAAAAAGAAAGACCCCTTGCACATACTAGCTGAATATGATACGATCAAACGAGGTCCTCAAGAGACTGTTTTGGAGTACTGTGCAAGATTCAATAATGTATATAACGCAATACCACAGAACTTAAGGCCTCCACCTGACCTTGCCTTGTACAAATTTCCCGATTGATTCGACCCGGATATGGCATACCAGTTAAAAGAAAGAGCTCCTCAGACCCTTGCGGACATGCAAAATGTTGCTGTCAGTGTAGAAGCCAATTTAATTGCCAAAAGAAACGAAGCTAGAATGGAAAGAAGAACCACCTTTAAGGAAGAACCCTCAGCTTTTGATCAAAATTTTGATGCTATCATCAGTGGCCTGCAAAGGCTGGGAGAAAGAGTAGAAAATGTTGAGAGAAAAGCATCATGGGAAGGACAACAGTCTAATACCATAAGGAACCCAAATTTTAGGAAAACACAGAACACAAATGTTGGTAGGCCTAACCAAGACCATGATATAAGACCCCCTTTCCAAGATAATTATGTTGAAGGATCTACTTCTAGTGAACCCATAGAGGACACTCACATGAACTTAATGGATCTAAAGGGCGAGCACCAAACTGTCCTGTCCCAAGAAGACCAAAATGAACCCGATTACAATCAGTTTCAGACTAGGTCTGGCGAGTCTTTTGATTTTAAACAAGGTTATGATACCGCTGTGTATGAAGTACACAAACAATATAAGCTGAGAACTAGGACCATTGACATTTCCGAACCTAGCAAAACAAAGGATAGCAAACAGCCCAACAAGATCAAAGGCAAGGCTATCATAACAGAACCAGCTGATATACCTGTTCCAAACCCGCATCAAGTGACTGTAGAAGACATAACAGAAATACAACCTTCCAAAGATCAGCCTTTGTCACCTTCTTCCTCGAACGAAAGCTCGAATAGGGTTCCAAAAAACTTCCCTGAAGATGAAAAACTGCAAGCTAAAACTTCCCATAGCAGTGATAAACAAGAGCAAAATGCAGACAATTCAAATGAAACAGAAAAAACTGCCATTATCAACACCAAGACTCCACTGGAAAAGCCATTTAACTTAGAGACAAAAATAGCTAAGTTAAAAATATCCATTCCCCTCTAAGAACTTGCCAAACACGATGTATATAGGCAGCAAATTCAAAGATCACTTCAAATGCCAGAGGTTAAGGATGATGTAAATGTTTTAGATGACACCCCAGAGCTGCTATTTGGCCCAGAAGTTAATGGAAAATCAACACATGGACCGGTCCCACCCTTTTATGTCAGTTTGCATATACATGACAAAGTTTTGCACAACGCTATGTTTGACTCAAGGGCATCGTACAATCTTATGCCCAAAGCAGTTATGGAAAAACTGAATCTTGATGTTACAAGACCTTACAAAGATCTATACTCATTTGACTCAAGTCAAGTGAAATGTTTAGGCCTCATCAAAGACTTGTGTGTCTCCTTAGTCCAATATCCCAACAAGACCATCCTCATGGATGTAGTGGTTGCTGACATTCCACCAAAGTATGGTATGCTCCTGTCAAGATCATGGGGAGCAAAGCTTCAAGGATCCCTTCAATTAGACCTTTCCTATGCCACCATTTCAGTCTTTGGGCAACCAAAGAGACTGTATAGAGAAACGCTCATGAAATATGTGGTAAGTAGTGAGAGCAAGCCTAAAAATTTTCCCATTTACTCGATCCACTCTGATATGGACTCCTTTATTTTGTTTAATGATGATACAAATTCTCCAATTAATAATGAGCCCTTTACTCTAGAGCAACAAGCACACATCAACGAAGAGTCGGTTGCACATACCCATGAAACTGTCACAGCAGTTGATGCAACCAGCCTACCAAAAGAAGTTCCCCAAACAGAAATTTTAAATCTGCCCAATCCTAAAATAGCTCAATCTCTTGATACTGACCATAAGCAAGAAATCACATGGTATTTAGAGTTTGATGGCTCTGTCAACAAGTTAGGAGCAGGGGCAGGTGTATGGATTCACAACACATATAACAACCATGCAGAAGGCCATGCCTACAGACTGAACTTCAAATGCACAAATAACATGGCAGAGTATGAGGCTCTGCTTTTAGGCCTTAAACTCCTCAAAGCTCTAGGAGCTGCAAAAGTGTCTATTTTAGGAGACTCTGATTTAATCATACAACAGATGAAAGGCAATTTTGTAACCAATGACAACAGAATGAGAGCCTATAGGACTGCTGCTACTAATATACTCCAGGCATTCACTAAATTCAAGCTTGACAAGATTTCCAGAAATCACAACATTCATGCACACAGCCTAACCACCTTTGCTAGTACATGCAAGCTTCCTTTTGACCCAAACCATCACTTTACAGTTGTAATAAAACATAGGCCCGTTGTCCCAAATAACGTCAAAGATTGGCAAGTATTCGAAAATGATGCCCAGATTAATAACTTCCTCACCCTTGAGCATGAGTTTTCGAATATTAACATTGACATGGATGCTATGAATGGCTCCCAACACCAAACAAATGAAAATCAGCAAGATATAACAGCTGAAACAGTCAAGCAAATCTTGAAACCAACTATTTTTGACAAAGAAAACATAGAACAGCTGAAACAAATACACTTGGAAGATATAGCCAAAATAGAGGCAAACATCATTGACTTAAAGGATAACTTTCTGCCCGCTGGCCTAACCCCATTAGAAGACATGTTTGATGCCAATGATGTTCCCAAAAGGCCAAAATTATAGCCCATAAACACTGATATAGAGGAACACAACATTGGGATAGTAGGAAAGCCAAAAATGATCAAACTGTCCAAAAATTTACCACCTGATCAAAAGCCCAAGTATATTGACTTATTCAAAGAGTTCCAAGTTGTATTTGCTTGGAGCTATGAGGATCTGAAATCCTATGACACCTCGGTGATCCAACACACCATTCCTTTAAAACCAAACCAGAAACCCTTCAAGCAGAAACTTAGAAGAATTAACCCTATGATTCTTCCCCCGATTGAGAAGGAAGTAAAGAGGATGTTTGAAGCAGGCATAATAGCACCCATCAGATTTTCTGAATGGGTGTCCAATCTTGTTCCTACGAGGAAAAAGACAGGAGAAATCAGACTTTGTGTAGATCTCAGAAATTTAAATCAAGTCTTCCTAAAAGACCATTACCCTTTGCCTAAAATGGACCACATCTTGCAAAGAGTAGTGGGATCA
Source organism: Pinus tabuliformis (assembly GCA_031772625.1). NCBI lineage: Eukaryota > Viridiplantae > Streptophyta > Pinopsida > Pinales > Pinaceae > Pinus > Pinus tabuliformis. The sequence continues at coordinate 51,374,287 of CM062814.1, read as the reverse complement.
TCTAGAATCTCTTTGCTAGATGGTTTTTCAGGTTTCAACCAAATACTTGTTCACCCGGATGACCAAGACAAAACTGCCTTTACTACACCCTGGGGAACATTTAAGTATGTAAAGATGCCATTTGGTCTTAAAAACGTTGGTGCTACCTTTCAACGCGCAATGGATATTGCTTTCGCCAAAGAAATACATGACTTCCTAGTTGTCTACCTTGATGACTTAACCCCATTTTCCAAATCTGATGAAGAACACCTCAAGCATCTCAGGCAAATTTTCATGACATGTAGGAAATATGGCATTTCCTTGAACCCCAAGAAGTCTCTGTTTGGCCTTGAAGAAGGCAAATTACTTGGCCACATCATATCAAAGGATGGGATCAGAATTGATCCCGAAAGAATACAAGCCATCCTCCAAATCCCATTTCCAAGAAACATTAAAGAGCTAGAAGCATTCCTTGGGAGAATCAACTTCTTGAGAAGATTTATTCCAAATCTAGCTGAGATGATAAGATTGTTAAGCAACATGTTAAAGAAGGATGCCAAGGTAAAATGGTCTCTTGAAACCAAGCAAGCATTTGAGAGTATCAAATCAGCCTTAACACAAACCCCTGTCCTAACTAGCCCACAGTTTGACAAATATTTTATCATATTTTTGTTTGCATCTGATCACACTATAGCCACTGTCCTTTTACAAGAGGATGAGTAGGGAGCTGAAAAACCAATCGCTTTTTTCAGCCGAGCTCTAAGAGACGCCCCTTTGAAATACCCAATAATGGAAAAGCAGGCCTACGCACTTGTTAAGGCCATCAAGGATTTCAGAGTGTACATTTTATATTCACACGTGATTGCCTATGTCCCACACGTTGCTGTAAAAGACATATTGACCCAAGAGGGATTAGAAGGCAAAAGAGGCAAGTGGATTGCAAACATCCTTGAATATGACATAGAAATAAAACCAACCAAGCTGATAAAGGGACAAGGTTTAGCTAAACTGATGTCCGAAACAAATTTTCAAGCCTTAGAGATTAACCAGCTGGACAATGAACCGGAGCTGGCGACTGCACAGATCAGTGAAAATTTTTTACAATCCACATGGTACACTGATATATGCTTTGTATTGTTAAACCTGTGTGCTCCCCCAGGATTGTCCAGAACCAAGAAAAGATTTTTGAAAATGAAGGCTTTAAAGTTTTGTGTTATAGATGGTGCATTATTTTGGAGAAATCATGAAGGTATATTACTTAATTGTTTAACCATGAATGAAACTAACAACGTCATGAAAGAATTCCATGCAGGTGACTATGGAGGACATCTATATTGGAAGTCCACTGCGGATAAAATTTTAAGGGCTGGTTTTTATTGGCCCTCTCTTTTTGCAGATGTAAAGAAGTTTGCCATGTCATGTCACAAATGCCAAATTTTTGAGGGCAAGAGAAAGCTGTTACCCCTGCCCCTTAAACCCATCTCAACCGAACAACCTTTTCAACAATGGGGTCTTGACTTCATTGGAGAAATCCATCCCTCTTCCTCAGGCTAGCACAAATGGATCCTAACAGCCACCGACTATTTCACTAAGTGGGTTGAAGCCATTCCCTGTAGACAAGCCAATGACACCATCATTATCCAATTCCTTGAGTGCAATATCCTTTCTAGATTTGGCTGCCCTGAGAAAATCATCACTGACAATGCCGCTGCCTTTAAGTCCAAAAAGATGATTAATTTTTGCCACAGATTTCATATTACCTTGGGCCACTCCACAGCCTATTACCCTCAAGGTAATGGCTTGGCCGAATCATCTAACAAAAACCTCATCAACATCATAAAGAAAGTGCTGGAAGAAAACAAGAAGAACTGGCACAAAAAGCTGGTAAATGCCCTATGGGAAGACAGAATTTCAAGCAAAAGATCAATTGGGATGAGCCCTTATGAGCTAGTATATGGCACGGAGGCTAGATTTCCTTCATCCCTGGGCATTCCTACTATCAAGCTGTTACAAGACATTCAGGCTGAGTCGAATGACATTCAAAGAAGAATCAATCAGACCACCCATCTGCAACAAACCAGAGAACAAGTTTATGACAGAGCTCAAATTGTGCAAGAAAAGCTCAAAAAGATGTTTGATAAGAGAGCTAAGGCTGAGGATTTCACTATTGGTGACAAAGTTCTAAGATGGGACTCAAGAAGGGAAGACAAGGGCAAACATGCCAAGTTTGATTTTCTATGGAGAGGTCCATTGGTTATTTCTGCTGTTCAGGGAAATAACACTTATTTTCTCAGATCTGTAGAGGATTGTTCTGCTGAAGAAGGCCCTGTCAATGGCCGTATGCTGAAGCATTACCATGACCCCTTTTAAAGGGACACAATGCAATTTTGTATATATCTTTGTACAGTCTTATTTCTATATATCAGCACTTTGTTTTCATTTTTATAAGCAAGCCGATTGTTTAAAGAGCAGCAGTAAATTCTGTGAAGACGTAGCTGATGCAAGTGCCCCAGTTCTGAAAACTTTGTCTTTGCACCAATGCACAAAACAGTAAAAGGAAAACTGTCACATTACAAGCAATTCATGGTAGAAAAGAACTATCCGGAATCAAAGGCATGTTCCAACAACGTTATACATAATTATCAAGCACGTAGAAGAAAGCAGGCGATGCTGTACAGTTCACAGTAATCTAGTTGAGGAGGAGCTCATTCATAGTTCAAAGTTTATATTTTTAGCAGCCAGAACAAATGTTTCCAGTCTACAACAACCACAGAAGATCAAGGCTGTCTGACCTGTTGTTCTTGGCTTTTCACAAGGAAAAGCCATCCCCAAGTGGAGCCACTGTTAGCCCCCTGTTGCAACAGGGTATCATCTTTCATGATTGGCATTTTTACATGCCAAATATGTCATACTTTGCAGGCTGCAGTGTTCCATATTTCCACGAGGTGCCATGAAGTATGCTTAGTCCAAATGCACTGTTGTATTCCATTTTTGATGAGTTGTTCCAGTTTTGAAGAGTTTTCATTTAAGGGAGGTTGTTATAGACATTTTTGTGCCTAACAGCATGGAGCATGAAATGTCGATAATCTGAGGGATCCAAAGTCCCTAAACATGTTGTTCTTACCCTTAGAGGAACAAGGTCTGCAAACCACAACACTGAGAATCAGTTCTCCACCCAAAAACACTCAAAAACAGGCTATTTCTGGATCATGTCAGCTGCTCCACTGAGCATCTGCGCTGAATGTCAACTGCTCCTCCTTGTACCTGCACTGAAGGTCAAAACTAATGAAGGCTACCTGCACTGGGCGAGATTGGCCAAGTGGCACAGTCATTCTGCAAGGTGTCAACTACCCAGGAAGCTTCCAAACTGACACTTGGTTCAAGGAATTCGCCCTATGATGAGTAAGAGGGTCTTGATCTCCAAGTGGAAGCAAGATTCTCCAAGTGGACTCAAGAACTGAAGATTAACTAAAGTGGGAGAGGACACTAGTCAGCTTTATGCCAGCCTCAAGCTGACTCATCCTTTCTCCAAATCTCCTATATATAGAGCTCTCTCATGAGGTCTAGGGAGGCTGGAATTTTGTGCAAGTAAGGAAGTGCTGTTGGTTTGTGTATAGAGCTATTGGGTGTTTTTCTTGAAGGAGGTGAAGAGGGGATTTCTTTCAGCTGGGAGGTGTTGCTGGATTGGGCCCATTGTGGTTGTAACTCTCTCAGAACTTTACTTCTATTATCAATAAAGTATTTGAGGTTCTTCTATATGCATGTGTCTTTATGATGAATAGATGCTTGTATATTTGATTTATGCTAATCCTATAATCGATTATGGATGTATGCTTCTTGTAGTTTCCTTTTCTTGTGCTTTTACAGGATCTGTGTGTAGCTGGGCCGGTGAAAGGGCAAGGAGCTAGGAGCAAGCAGCAAGGAGTGAAGACTGGATCGACTATTAGCGCAAGATAACGGTTAGTAGATCATCCTTTTCTTCCCTCTCTCATCTCATAAAGAAGAAACTTTGAATAGCTTTGCATTCAGTTGTTGCTGGAGTACTATCACCTTCAGAGTGGGATAGAGGCATTCTGCATTAGATACTTTTCCCCCCAACAAATTGGCGACTCCGCTGGGGATCGTATCTTGTTGGTTTGTTGTGTTTCTTGCTATTCATTTCATAAACAAAGGGAGTACCGAATCGAACTGTGTTTGAATCCATCAAACACAAAGTAGAGGGCAGCTACTCTAGCTCAGTTTCTGGGCAAGTTTATGATTTGAAGAGCTGATCCACAAGGACTCTAATAAGCTCTTAGTGATAGCTTTTCATCCTCCTTTACATCCCTTAGTGTGTCCTTGACTGATAGCTTCTGATTTGAGCAAAAACTGTGAATTTTTTAGCAATCTGTGACCCGGAAACCAAGACGGACGAAAGTCTCGTTCTTCATTGCAGGCTGTACAAAGGCAGTCTGCATTTCAGCGCAGTTCCCGAAGGGGCTACCTGCGCTGAAGGTCAAACAGGCAGTGTTACACCTGCGCTGGACCAGTCTTGGCTTGAGTTACTGAGGTTTCCTGCTGTGTCTTGCTTTGTTTTCACTATTGTTTTTGTTGTTTGTTGCCAGTCAGTAGGCCTATCTGAAACCAACTTCCTTTGTCATTATTCTGCCTCAGTTGTATAAAGAAACTGTATTTGTTCTTTTGTATTTCTTGTGTCATTTACAGTTTCCCATAACGAAAGTGAACCAGTCTTGCATTGACCTCTTAGATCTAGACCTGTGATTAAGTGTCGTTTTGATCTTAAGAGTTAGTTTATTTGCTGTTCATAGCTGATTGAGTTTGTCGCTTTCGTTATATGGTTTGAATTTATATATTTCTAAGGGTCAAAACAAGTGAATCGTAAGGTGTCTTTCGATTTTGGACAAACTTGTTTGCTTTCGCTTGAAACTGAATTCGAAATTATACAACAACTTTCTTTCTGTATTTCATCAAACATTAAGGAAGAGAAAAGAAATACTTGCATTTTTGCATTTTGCATTAAGTTTGTATGTTGATTTAGGGAAAAAGTGCATTAGCGAGTGCTCTTTGATCTGTGTGAAAAGGATTTTATCTCTCTTTCCCTCAGTAGTTAAGATTTTCATAAGTCGAAAAGATTTGAAAAGCTTGCTTCTCATCTTAGACTGCATTTAGGAATTTGTATCAATACATCTCGTGGTGAACCTTGAAAGGCAAACTTTAAAAAATATCAACTTAAAATATATTGAATGAACCTAACAACGCTTTGAAACATAACGCAAACATCTAGAGGTCTAAGCTAGAGACGTGTTCCGGCGTCGTTAAACATAGTGACTGTCGATCTCGACGAAGGTGGGTGATTCCTCCTGAGAGTCGGTGGCACTAATACGGACTTGTGCTCCCACGTACCGTCGCGTATATATTGGGAGACCCCTATAGGATCAAAGCCTTTATCCATAGGAAACCGTGTCAGCCGCCCTACTGATCGCAATGCAGTGAACACAGCATTCACGAAGATCGACCACTCGTACCGTAAAACGTATTCTGTGGTTTTGCGAAAGGTTTGGCACACCCTCTGCCTAGATCTCCAGAGCAGTTTCTTTTGGCCTTTTTCAAACTCTATAACTGAAAAAGTCCAGCCGAGCATTTGTCACTTCGGGCTCGTTAATACATCGAAGGAGACTAGAGTCATCTTTAGCTTTTTCTCGACTCTTAAAAAGTGAAAAAGCAAGTTGTGTCTAAAAGCGTCTAATAAAATTCATTCAATTCGGAAACACAAATTTCCCCTTTTAATATTTTGGTTGATCGAGTAATCCGCAATCGTGGAAGAAAGTCAATTGAAAATCCGTCGTTCGTGGAGGCTTGCGAGTCAACCGTCTTTGTCCCCGGAATCGAAAACAGTACGGGCAAAGCGAACTCGTTTAACCGGGTCAAAATCTCCTTTGAAAGTTAGAACAAGTGTTCCTACTACATCCGAGGTTCCGGTTACTCCTAACATTTCTGGAAACCCTGCCTCTATAGAAGAAGTTCAACAGCCACAGAAGGACAGTAATACTGATCCTAGTCTGGGGGCAAACACTTGTGTAACTGAACCAGTTCCATCTGTAACCGGTCCAGAGAGTTTTGCTCCTCAAACAACTGTCGCTGTCGAAGCAACCACTTCTTCGGCACCAGAAATATTTTACGGACCTGACGGTCTTCCTCTTCCACCGGGTTTGATTGTGATAGAGGAAATTGCAGAGGATCCGCAAGCAAGTACTCCAACTCATTTTGGAGTCGGGGTCACTCTATTTCCTTCATCAGAAGTTAATCCACCACAAGTGGAAGTTCCTGTAGAATCGCTAGGCAATCTATTGGATAGACTTAAAATGTCTGAACAACCGTCATCATCTAGGACTGTGTCAAATGACACAGCGACAGCAGAAGCCCCTGCCGTCACTCCAACGATGTTTGCCGGCATACCAGCTGTCCCAACTAGCTCTCAACAGCTAGAAGGAGTCCACCAAGGGACTATGTCGACAGTATGGTCTGTTCCAGTTTGTTCATCCGGAGTAATACCCGGTAATTCTTATGTTGAAACTCGAGAGATTGATCCTCATGGAAGTCAGTTTGGGCCATCTAGTCCTCAAGGACTAACAATCCCTCTGAGTTCCGGATTGCTACCATATGGGGGGCAGTATGCCCTTTCATTACCTCCTCCGGGAGGATATCCATATGGCAGTTCTCAACAGTATTCAGGTTATACTGGAATTGCATCAAGTAGTTGGGTACCTATGCTACCTCAACAACCAAGGATTGTATATTCTATGCAACAGTGTGTACCTGTGACGAATATCCCAACCACACCGGCTATTGTAACTGTGTCTCAAGTTCAAGCGATACCTGTTACATGTCAACCTCAGATTTCTCAGGTTGTAATGCAACAGTCACTTGACCATGGGTCACAACCACAATCGCCAACTGGTGGGGCGACACAAGTACAAACGGGTACAATTACCCCACACCTTGGTCCAATGGTTAGCATGGCGCAACAGAACATGGCGTCACAACCATGGCTTGTACAATACCAACAACCGCAGTTCCAGCAAGTATACCAAGGTTCTGAGCAGCAGATCTTTGCGAATAGTGGACAACCGTATATCCAAAACGGTCAAAACCAACCACTTTACAGTGGTCAAGTCCATCAACCGTATCAATCATACCAACATCAATTACATTATGCTGGTATGCAAAGACCCACTGCTCAAGCGATTCCATCGTACCCTGGTTACGCTTCACCTAACCTGAATCAACAGTTACCATTCGTGGCGACTTTAGAGTTACCTGATTTACATCGGTTAACGAACGATCCGATTGCTTATGCCCCTTGGTGGCCAGCGATTCCTCATAAACTTCCATCTGACATTCCTAAATTCAATGGAAATCCAGGTGAAGACCCGTCGAATTACATGATGACCTTTCATCTGTGGTGTTCGTCGAACACTCTTAACGACGATTCGATAAGACTTCGCCTTTTTCAAAGGACATTGACAGGTCCAGCGGCTAAATGGTATATTGAATTGCCAAGAGCCTCTTTCGACAATTTTAGTTCCCTAGCCACGACTTTCTTAACCCACTTTCAATTACCGATAAGGTATGAAACGGGAACAGAAATATTAACCAACTTCAAACAGACAACTGCTACCCATATATCTGATCATATACATGAGTGGCGTCGTCATCGTAGGATGGTGAAAACATATGTTCCCGATCAGCTATTAGCTGAATGGTTTATAAAGTCGTTACTTCCGGCTATTACGGAAGATGTGGCCAAGGGGGGAGTCGTAACAGAGGAGCAAGTGATTGCTCGTGCACAATATTTGGACTTAGTTTACACTCAGTCCGGCACACTCTATGACAAAATACCTGACGCCCCTAGACCAGAATTTTCAATTCCTCCCCCTCCTAAATCAAATAGTGACTCTCATGCCGGTGATGGCGTGATTGGCACCGCAAACACGAAATCGATAAAGGCTTCCGCAAAGAAAGCCCGTAAGAATTCGGATCAAAATGCAAAAGCAGATATTCTTGCTTCGGAAGTAAATGCCGTTTCGGAAGATAAAGGCAAAGAAACCAATCAACCAGGAAGCAAGAAGAAAAAACAAAACAAAGGGAAGAAGAAAAAACAAGGTGAATCATCACCTAAGGAGAATTCTTCAAACCCTCCTGGAAAAGGGAAACAAATTTATCCATGTCAGATATGTGATGATGAGGATCATTACACAAAGAATTGCCCATTCAAAGCTGAGTTAAAGAGGTTCTTTAAAAGTTCCCAAACATCAGCTGTGTTAACTGATCCATTTCCCAACCCAGGTCAAAATCTGGTTGATAGTGGAAATGCTTCCCCGTCGCAAGTCCTAATGTTGTCGGTTTCGAAACAGCAGAATGATGCTTTGATTTCAACAAGGAACAAAGATTATGGGAATCCTCAGGTGTCGAACGAAAAAGGTAAAGATCAACCAAGTAGTTCGACAACAACTTCGACAGAAGTTGTAACGCCCACCATCCCTGAATTAACAATAAAACCGCCAAAGGGTGTAGTACATAAGTCGACATTTAATCCTCGCGCCAGAGCGGCGCAGCATTATAATATAGTGGAAGATTTGGCCCAATCGCCATCCGCTATGTCAACTCTTGAAGTGCTACAAAATTGTCCGACCCAAAGGCAGGCATTGCTATCAGCAATTGGTGGAGTAGATCCTAAGGATTCAAATCTGGTATCCTTTGATCACAAGGGATATGATCCTCAGTTACCAGCTCAATTAGCTTTCCTTATTCAAGTGAAAGCCCTCAACAAAACTGTTCACAGAACGATAATTGATGAGGGGGCATCGACATGTATTATGTCGATGAGCTGCTGGAAAACTTTAGGATCTCCAACCTTGTCTCGATCATCGACGACATTAAAAGCTTTCGACGGAAGGACTTATACCCCTTACGATATCCTTAATAACTTAAAAGTTGAACTAGGAGGAAAGACAGTAGAAATTGATGTAGAAGTCATTGATGGAAATCTTGACTATAACATCCTACTGGGTAGACCATGGATTTATGCCATGGCAGCTGTCGTGTCGACTTATTTTAGGAAGATCGCATTCCCGTTTGAAGGAGGGATTACGATCGTCGACCAACAGAATTTCCTCCCAAATGGTTCACAAGTTACAGGAAGCATTCCCATGATCCATGAAAGTAACCATTCAATTCAAGATATCGGAGTAGGATTATTGAAAGACCCCATTTTGATGGGAACTTTCGCGTTACCACCTCCTATTTATATAGGAAATGTACCGTTTGTAGCAACCTGCAACATGATATCTTCCACGAAGGTCAACATGGATCATTCAATGGTTTTGCCCCCAAGCCCTTTGGAAATATTGTAGCAATCAATGTTTCAAGCATGGGAGGCGAGCCCAAATCAACGCTCGTCAAGCGTTTGGGTAGATAGATCTAGAGAATACGGAACCCCATTAGATCCTTGGTCTAAAGTACATGGGACTGACGAAGGAATCTTACAATCAATGATGATTGAGGGGGCACCATGGAATGATCACCACCATCGTTCCCTTCTTCCGGAATATGAAGAAGATACTCAAAGTGACCTTTATCACCCTTCAGTATTTGAATTCCTAACGAATACTGTAAATACGGTGGATTCCGAGCGAAACCTATCCAATATTGAGGAGACTATAGCCATAAATATCTCGACTAAAACAGATGTTGTAGAGAATATTTATGTCGGCAAAGGTTGTTCCCCTTCAGAACTGGAAATATATAACGCTCTTTTTCGCGAATTTAGAGATGTCTTTGCATGGTCATATGATGAAATGCCAGGCATCGACTCGAGTATCGTTGAACATGAAATTAAAATGTATCCTGATGTCAAACCAGTGAGGCAACGACTTCGGCAGGTGCACCCGAAGAAAGCCGCTGCCATTAAGGCGGAAGTTGAAAAACTCCTCCATGCTGGATTCATCTACCCGGTTCCTCTAACCGATTGGGTATCGAATATTGTCCCTGTTATGAAAAAACAAGGGACAATAAGAGTGTGTGTTGATTATAGGGATGTAAACCAAGCTTGTCCGAAGGACAACTACCCTACACCCTTCATCGACCAGATAATTGATGAATGCGCCGGATGTGAAATCTTTTCATTTATGGATGGATTTTCCGGGTATAATCAAATAAATATCCGCCCACAGGACCAGTCAAAGACTGCATTTATTTGTCCGTGGGGCACATTCGCTTATCGAAAATTACCCTTTGGTTTAAAGAACGCAGGGGCGACGTTTCAGAGGGCGATGAATTATGCCTTCCATGACATCAAGAACATTGTTCAACCTTATCTCGACGATCTTCCGGCTCATTCGCGAAAGCGGACTGATCATCCACAGCATTTAAGAGCGATATTTCTACGTTGCCGACACTACAAGATAAGACTCAACCCACACAAATGTGTGTTTTGCGTCAGTTCTGGTCGTTTACTTGGCTTTGTAGTCTCTAAGGATGGGATTCGTCTCGACCCCTGTAAGGTTCAGGCAATCATTAATTTGCCTCCACCTTCAAATTTGCTTCAGATTCAGAAACTCCAAGGGAAAGCAAACTTTCTGAGGAGGTTCATTCCAAATTACGCAGAACTTGCTAAAGGTTATACTCGTCTTTTGAAAAAGGATGTACCTTTTGTCTGGGACCAGGTGGCGCAAGCTTCCTTTGACGCTCTGAAAGATTGTCTAGTAAAAGCATCATTAATGTACGCCCCGGACTATCAAAGAGATTTTAACCTGTATCTGGCTGCAGCGGATACGACCATTGCGATGGTTTTAGTTCAAGAAGTCGATGGAATTGAACATCCTATCTATTATTTAAGTAAAAACTTAAACGATACAGAAAGTAAATATTCTTATGTTGAAAAACTAGCGCTTGCAGCTGTTCAAGCGATTCAAAGGTTTCGACATTATGTCCTCTTTCAGAAAACTACCATCCTGTCAGATTGCAACCCCATGACTTATATACTGTCGCGACAGTTGCTGGGGGGAAAATATTCAAAATGGATAGCGATCCTTCAAGAGTTTGATCTGGAATTTGTAAAATCCAAATCAAAGAAAGCTCTAGTTTTCGCAGAATTATTATGCGATCTCCCATCGTTGTCCAACGATGAAACATCGGAAGAGTCAATCGTGGACGAAAGTTTGTTTCTGATATCTGTAAGCGATGAGTGGTATGGAGATATCATAGTTTATCTCCAAACCCAAAAATTTAGGTCTAATACCTCTCACTCAGAACAAAAACGTATACGATACCAAGCAAAAGACTACATGATCGTCGGTGATACACTTTACCGTCGTGGTGTCGATACAGTTCTGAGGAGGTGCCTTACCCATGAGGAGGCCGAAAAAGCCCTGAATGATTGTCATTCAGGCGCGTGTGGGGGGCATCAGTCTGGATATGCAACAGCACAAAGAATCCTACGAGCAGGATACTTCTGGCCAACCATGTTCAAAGATTGCATAACAGCAGTCAGAAGTTGCCATGCTTGTCAAATCTTTGATAGCAAAACCAGATGACCACCCGCACCCTTGCAGCCTATAGTTGCTGTTGGGCCCTTCGCCAAGTGGGGCATCGATTTCATGCAATGTAACCCCACCTCGACCGGGGGGCATGGGTATATAATAGTCGCTGTCGACTATTTTACCAAATGGGCCGAGGCGATGCCTACATTGGATAACACTGGTGAAACAGCTGCCCTTTTCTTTTTCAATCATGTAGTCGCCAGGTTCGGCGTACCACAAGCTATAGTTACAGATCATGGATCGCATTTTCGTAATCACATGATGGTCGAATTAGCTGCCAAGCTAGGGCTATCTCACGACAGCTCTACCCCATATTATCCGCAAGCCAACGGACAAGTTGAAGCAATCAACAAGGTCCTGAAGCGTATGTTGCAAAGGATGATCGGGGTTCATAAAAGAAGATGGCACCTAATCCTGTACTCAGCTTTGTGGGCTTACCGAACCTCGGTAAAGAACGCAACCGGGTTCACGCCTTTTCAATTGGTGTATGGCCTGGAAGCAGTCTTGCCAATCCAGTGCGAAATTTCGTCGCTTAAACTCACGATCGACCTCCTCCCCGGAACTTCAGAAGAAGAGGCTCGTTTCTTGGAATTAATCCAGTTGGATGAAACCCGTCGTGATGCCACTTTGGCTAACGAGGCCCATAAGAAACGAGTCAAGGCTCAGTTCGACAAAAATGTCAAACCCCGTGTCTTCTCAGAAGGTGATTTGGTCTTGCTTTATGATCAAGAATCCGATAAATTGGGAGCAGGTAAATTCAAGTCCTTATGGATGGGCCCCTATATTGTTAAAAGGGTGTTAGCAAAAGGAGCCTACGAGTTAATGGATTACGATGGAATTCCACTGGCGCAGCCCCGCAACGGGTTGTATCTCAAGCGTTACTATGCTTAAATAGTAACCTGTATGCTTTTGTTGTATTTTGTTTTCGCTTAAGCATTTGTTCTGGTCGAGTGATCCACCTTTTTCATTGATGGCAGATGTCAAACCTTATGGAGACATGTGTTGGATATGCCGACGGAGCGAGTCGTAGTTCGCGGAACCTGTCCTCCGCAGCCTGGGCCATTTTTGATCCAAGCGGCGAGTTAGTAAGTTTCAGAGGCGTATGTATTGGGCAATCAACGAACAACATCGCTGAGTATAGCGCGTTGATAGAACTACTCTCTGATGCCATCACACGTGGCATACGCCGACTAATTGTCAGGCTAGACTCACAACTCGTCATACTACAACTCAATGGTATATATTCTGTTCGCAATCCAGCTATTTATCGCATGTTCCTAAGGGTTAAGATCTTGGAAAGGCGATTTGATTCAATTCAATATCAACATATTTCAAGAAATTTAAACACATTAACCGACTCATTAGCAAACTATGTGTTAGATAGACATTTGCAACATTCATAAAAAAGGGACACATCATCAAAGATTGTACATATGGATCACGTAAATCAACCAGAATAAAATCCGAAAATCAAAATATATAAGCTGTTTATATAAGTTCATACATAATGTTCTGTAACCAAGACAAAACTGGTCATATGACCTAAAAACTCAAAAAAGATGCTAGGGGGCACCCTAGCCTAGTGGTGCTCATGATAGTACGTCACGGCCTGTGCAATCATGCGCAAGAGACGAGTCCATCGTCTAGGCACACCAATGGTGTGACGCTGCATCTGTAAAGGTAACTCGTCGATCTGTACATCCGGAAGGCCACGAGTAAGGCTCTCAACCTGCTCCTGCACAGCTGTAAGGGTCTCAGTGTCGTCAAGATCGCGGATAACAACTCTCCTAGCAGGCTCCCCTGCTGGGGCAGCAGCTGGCGATCTCGGACGAACTGCTGGACGAACAGGACCAATATCTGCATGCACCCAAGAGTACAATTAAAAGTCTTGATAGAATAAAGCACAACAACGTTATGAACAAGAACAATAAACAGTAATGTGGTCAAAGAGTTTACCAACAGCACCCCACTGCTCGCCATCCGGTAGAACCAAATCCGGATCACCTCGGAAATCCATACCCACATATGGATACTCAGAAAACGCCATCTCCTGGCGCTCGAACCACCTAAAGAAGGCCTCAGTGAAAGTAATCTGAGGTTGACCTGCATGCCTAGACATGTGGTCAACCCACCTCTGCATGCGTGGCTCGGTCGGAGAAGGCAAGTCAAGTATGATGTACTAAGGCTGCATCAGTGGGATTTTATCCAAGGCAAAGGCAGTCAGAATAGAACCAAATCCAAAGTTCTTCAGCTTCCCGTCCTTTATCTTGGTCAATTGACTTTTCATCTGAACAAGTACTGCATCACACCAATTGAATACTTTCGGTTGGAGACACTCCAAGGCGTGCTGCATATAAGACCTGTTGGCAACATGTAAAGCTGCGCTACCGGCCATCCTACCAATGGTAAACAGAATGGACCTGAGAGCCCGATCAGTAATCTCGCGGATAACAATCTTGCCATCTCTGCTCAGCTGAGAACCTTCCCTGCAATACTGGCGGACATAATCTCTGGTGGAATCAGTCCCCCGGGCCGTACCTGATAAGGAAACGAAGGCACCACGTCTTGACAACCCAGTCAAGAAGTACATGTCCTCTATGGTCAAGGGGATGGTCTTCCCCCTAATCTGGAATACTTGGTTAACAGGATCCCAAGCATCAAGCATATACTGCAGTAAAGAAATCTGTGCTCTCATACTAGAGATCCGGAAGAACTTCAGCAGGCCACAGTTCCGCAGCACGTTCACCGTGACCGGGTCATGGAGGGCAATCATGTCCTCCTCTTCATGTTCTCGTTCTCGCCATGTAAGGGACATTTTGCTCAAGTCACCCTACAAAGCAAACAAGAGAGAGAATGAGTTCCTGTTTTGATGAAAAACTGGCGAAAAAATCATCAAAAATAACCTCAAAACTCAGTCCTTTTGAGCCCAGCGCAGGCAGGAAGTCTCCCACTTGCGTTGAGGGTCAGGCTGCCTTGAGGCAGCTTGACCTTCAGCGCAGGTTTCGAAAGGGAAACCTGCGCTGATCCTAGGGCGCCCTGGCAAAACCCCAGGGGCTCAGAAAGACTGGAAAACAGGCAAAAAACAGGAAAAGGAAACCATGAAAAGAAAGAGCTAGGGTTCAGCTCCTACCTGGTCCAGACGGCGCCGAAAATCGTCCGCAGAATCTCCCGGAATCAGCTGATGAAAATCAAGGGGGAAGAGGCACCTCCAGAGCTCCAACAAACCAAATGCAAAAGAAATGGTAAATGAGAGGTAAAAACACCTTTTAATGACTTTTTACATAGTACAAAGTGAAATATTAGGGTTATAATCTCATTTTCATGCAAATATTATCCATTTCTAACATAGTTTGTTGCAGCAATTGAAAAATACAGTACTACATTTGAAAAGAGAAAAGCTAGTAATGGTAAAAAATCAAAAAATTTGACCACAAATCGAGCATTTTTAGCATAAAGTTCATGCTCGTTAAAAAATAAACGCAAGTTCGAGCAGTTTTACCGCGGAATTTATGCTCGTTAAAAAATAGAAAAGCGTGAGCAAGGGTTCCACCAGAGTTCAAGCTCATTAAAAAATGAACCTATTCCGGTAAATAACCATTGTGATCGTAAATTTATTAGCCATAAAAGCCTTGGTCGTGTTTACACCTGCCACCTCCATTCCGTTTGGCCGATCATTCACCCCCATATGATTGTTTACCCTTTTTGAGGAACAACTGCGAAGAGTGATTTCACTTAGCCATCCTTGTGACACTGCCGTGATTGGAAAATTCCAACCTGTACTTGGAATCTGCTGCTATCCCTGTTTATCACTCGTTCCTCAAAAGACGAGTCTTCTTTGAGCTCTTTTCAATTGACTCGTAAAATATGAAAAGTTTGCCGAGTTTTGGCCTTCCAGCTCGTTAAAAAGACTGGAAGAGCTATCCCTCCTCTAGATTTTAATCTTTTTGGACCTGAGGGATTATTGCACAAAAAGGTCGAGCGCTTGTTTTATTCGGCTCGTTAAAGTTATCGAAAATTCATCCCTTTTGTATTGTTTTATACTTTTTCGGACTTAAGGGATTAGATGACGAAAAAGGAATTTTGGAGTTAACTTTCTGTACCTTTTCAGACTCTCTAAAAATGAAAAGGACCGAGTTGTCTTTGTCGCTAGACTCGTTAAAATGATTAAATAGCGACAAACTTGTCTTTAGACGAGAACGAGTTTCCCTATCGCTAGGCTCGTTAAAACATAGCGATGGGCTTTCCCGAAGGGTAGGTTATAGAACAAGCATATGTTATCCTCCTCAAGCTTGACAAAAATAAAGAGGTACTGGTCAGAAATGACTGGGGAAAAATTGGGAGAACCTCAAAGCTTTGATGGTAGCAAGTCGCTCTTGAACATGACACTTTGTCCTCCGTATCACATCGGGTTGGGTTGTTTCATTCACCGGTCTCATCACCATGGTCTTCGCCAAACCATCCGTATTTGGGGTAATGCTACCGATCCATCACATCAGTGTCGTTATATGTTCAAGGGATGTGTTCAGAAAGAGTCAACCGTGTCCCATCCACTGCCATACATTATCCTTCATCCACCCATGATCGCCACCCTGAATCATATTTCACAGATTGTTTTCACCTCCACTAAAGTCATTAGCTCCGTTCCGTGTCACTGATGTGGGATTCATTAAGGCCCTCCTTTGACGGATCGCTTCTTGTCGACTTCAGCTCATTATCCAAGAAGTTGATCTAGGAACACCCCCCCAGTACTTTGAAGCTTGCATGCCTCAATGGCGAGTTTCTCACTTTCGGCGACAAGTATACATCAATGACCTTCGACCAGAAGATTTTGCGTGGTGTTCGACGCCAAGTCCTTTATTCACACCACGTGAATTGTACTGTAGTACCTTGAGGGTCATTGTCATTATTGGTGATTCCTCTTGCGCTTGTTAACGGTTTACATTATTGACCGGTAATCAAGCGATGTCTTTCCATGTTCGACTTCAGCGAAATTCTCACATGGATCGACTTGTACTTAGAGTGAAGATCGAACGAGATTGAAGACCCCGGATCTAGTTTCATCCATCCGGGCTGCGATATATATTCAGGAAATATAAAGACATTGGATATGTACACTATTGCAGCAGATGATCATCCTACTCAAAGGATGATAATTTCAGCAGAGAATTATCAGTCTATCATCAGACGGTCGTCTGTTATGTGTACCAAAATGAATTTATAAAGCTGAGCATGGGAATGCCCGCCTCAGCTAGATCATGAAAGCAGAATGAAAAATAATGTATTGTATTGTATTTTATTGCAGGGCACCTCTCAGCGATTGAATGAACTTCGGATCCTCCTAATAAAGCATTTCACCCGATAAACGACCTCATACTTTAGGGGGCAACTGTTATAGACATTTTTGTGCCTAACAGCATGGAGCATGAAATGTCGATAATCTGAGGGATCCAAAGTCCCTAAACATGTTGTTCTTACCCTTAGAGGAACAAGGTCTGCAAACCACAACACTGAGAATCAGTTCTCCACCCAAAAACACTCAAAAACAGGCTATTTCTGGATCATGTCAGCTGCTCCACTGAGCATCTGCGCTGAATGTCAACTGCTCCTCCTTGTACCTGCGCTGAAGGTCAAAACTAATGAAGGCTACCTGCGCTGGGCGAGATTGGCCAAGTGGCACAGTCATTCTGCAAGGTGTCAACTGCCCAGGAAGCTTCCAAACTGACACTTGGTTCAAGGAATTCGCCCTATGATGAGTAAGAGGGTCTTGATCTCCAAGTGGAAGCAAGATTCTCCAAGTGGACTCAAGAACTGAAGATTAACTAAAGTGGGAGAGGACACTAGTCAACTTTATGCCAGCCTCAAGCTGACTCATCCTTTCTCCAAATCTCCTATATATAGAGCTCTCTCATGAGGTCTAGGGAGGCTGGAATTTTGTGCAAGTAAGGAAGTGTTGTTGGTTTGTGTATAGAGCTATTGGGTGTTTTGCTTGAAGGAGGTGAATAGGGGACTTCTTTCAGCTGGGAGGTGTTGCTGGATTGGGCCCATTGTGGTTGTAACTCTCTCAGAACTTTACTTCTATTATCAATAAAGTATTTGAGGTTCTTCTATATGCATGTGTCTTTATGATGAATAGATGCTTGTATGTTTGATTTATGCTAATCCTATAATCGATTATGGATGTATGCTTCTTGTAGTTTCCTTTTCTTGTGCTTTTACAGGATCTGTGTGTAGCTGGGCCGGTGAAAGGGCAAGGAGCTAGGAGCAAGCAGCAAGGAGTGAAGACTGGATCAACTATTAGCGCAAGATAACGGTTAGTAGATCATCCTTTTCTTCCCTCTCTCATCTCATAAAGAAGAAATTTTGAATAGCTTTGCATTCAGTTGTTGCTGGAGTACTATCACCTTCAGAGTGGGATAGAGGCATTTTGCATTAGATACTTTTCCCCCCAACAGAGGTCCAAACAGTTTAATCTTGGTCTCCCTAGGTTTCAATTTCCTGTTTTAGAATATAGAGAATGATATCTGTCCAAACAGTTTAATCTTGGCAGATCTGTAGATAGGTAGAGAATCAAAGGGACCCAACTCTTTAATTTGGGCCCTGGCAAAAATAAGTGCAGATTTAGATAGGAATCATTCAAAAGAAAAATTGTAAATCTGGGTCTGCAAGTCTAAGTGTACCCAAACCAAAAAGAAGAAAAAATGTTAGGAAGGTAGGCTGGGTAGGTAGCTGTGTGGTTGCAGAATGATAATTTATGATCAATTTTGTGTTACAAAGTGCTTTAACTTTACAGATTACAGTGCAGGCAATTTTCATGCAAAGGAGCTCAAAGGTGGACATAACTAACTCCCCCTTCTTCTAATTTCCCAAGTCACTTACTAACTTCCCAAAGAGGTCAAGATCTGCTTGATTCCTCTTAGTTTCATCATCCTCCATATCAGTTGCCTTGGTGAAGATCTACTTCACTCAAGGATTTTATTTCTTTTCAAATTCTTTTTCCCAAAATTAGCCTAAGGTCCCTGATCTTGGCGCCTGCTTATCATCTCCATATTAACTACTAACTCTAGTATATAACTCCCTATCAGTTTTCCCCTTTCCCCTACTACAACTTTGTATATAAAATTCCCCTATTTAAATATCCCCTCCTTGGCAATATAGCCATATTCTTTATAAGTCCGGGAAAAAATGGTCCATCTGGGGCTGCTTGTAGCCCATCCGTTTCCAAGCAGGGATTAATTTGACACCTGGCTAGATTAATAACCTCTCCCCTAGCCCTAAAAACCTCAAAAATCCCTCTATTCCACCCCTAACCCAAAGTTTTTACATAAATCATTAAACCCGTGCGCAAAAAACCATGCTTTACCCCTTATCCCTAAGCCCCAACTGTAAATACATTAACTGCACTCATTTTAAACCCATAAAAACCCCTTTCCCTAAGTCTAAACCCCCGCGCGCTTTATTAAAAACAGGATATTCCCTGTATATTCCCCCGCCCTAACCCTCCGTTTCTTTGTCCGCCCCTCCAGCCATTAGATCTGGCCCGTCCCAGATCTACGGTGGGCGGGCCTTTTTGCGTGCCAACTGCTCGAGCTTTAGCGTCCGAGAGTTCGGCGGTATTGCCGTCGTACTCCCGCCACGCGTCAAGCTCTGGGGTGTGGCGGAGCCCCTCCCCCCAAAACCGCCCAGGCGCTAAGGCGGTGCACCCAAAACCGCTTACCGCCCTCCCCTGTGATGTAAGCCCCACGTCACCTACCGCGTCACCCCCCTGCCCAGTCACCATCACGCGTCATCCGCCTGTGTGGCCCCCTGCCATCGTACCGCCGAGTCACCAGCCATGTGGCCTCCTGCCACCGTACCCTGCCACTGTACATGCCACATCACTGTCCGTACATGATGACGTCACCCGCTAACGTCATCCCGCCATGTCATCATGCTGACGTCATCAGTACTTTTTGGCACAAAGGGTGAAAATCGCACTTCGGAGCCCTGGAATCAGTTTCTGAGGCAGTTTTTGATGAGCGATTTGCGCCCCCAGGAAGCCCGAAAGGCACTGAATGAACCATTTTTCTTCGCGAAGCACTCAGGAAGGAGCAGAAAACAGTTTTGAAGGAAACAGAGGCCAAACAGCGGCCATTAATTTGTGATTAGACCCACAACATGTCAGAACAACATCGGTTTATTGCCAAAGAGTATCAGAGGAAGAAGAAGAGCCAAAGAGTATCAGCCGAAGATTTTTTAGGGGCTTGAAGCACCTGAACATTGATGAGCCCCCCAGAAAGTCAAATCAAGAGGCGTAAGCCCATCCTTGCCCTCAAATCACAGTTAAAGCTATAAATGCAGACAGACAGCAAAAAAGCAGAAACCCATACACATTTGTTGCAGAAAACACTGCACCAAGCCGCCAAGGACTACATCATTTACTCAGTTTTGATAAGGCAGCCCTGAGTGCAGCCCGAGATATTTTTGCATTTATTTCTGGATTGGATTAGGTCAAGTAATCATCTTTCTTTCAGACCTGTTTAGGTCAAGTTGTAATAAAAGAAATTGTAGAGAGTTTTTTCCCTATATATACCGCCCTCTACATTGTTTCAAGGGTTGGTTAATTGAGAATTTTCACTAGAGACTTGCATTGTATACCTGAGTTTTTCTATAATTAAAGATTGCTGAAAGCTTGGAGAGCAAACTGACTGTTGTAAATGAATGTTTTTGGAGATATGAAGATGGAATTCTCATGCTGCAGCCTGAAGCAATAAGTGCATCTTACCTCTGTTTTATTGTTTCCCACTATCTAAATAGCAGAAAGAAAGAATAGCCTAGAATTAGTTTAAATACTCTCTATGCTCAATTTCTGCTATTTCTTTATGTTTTCCTCTAAGTGAATTGGTTATGAATATGAATTCCTCCTGGCTCATGTTTACCCCGATTCACTTGTGTCTGCCAATTATCTAGGGATTCTTTACTGCCCCTAGGTAGCGCTCTGTTACCTCCTCTGTTAAGCTGATTGAGAGATTCTTAACTGCCTCTCAGTACTTAGCATTTCATTCCATCACCCAAACCTGAAACATTGTTTCATGCGCAGCTATCTTGCTCCATTTTCCCTCTGTTGTGACCAAGAAAAAACACAGCAGCAGTCCTCCTCGACTCCACGCCCAATGGTTTGAAACTTTCAGACTATGCCTTGCCTCTCTGTCTGAAAACATCAATTTTCCCACCAAAAACAAAACAAAAACCCTCTGAACTCAAAACCTAGCCTAAAATCCTTTTCAACAAAGCTAAACCATAAAGAGAGAGCCCTCTCTGATTGCAGGTGGGCTAGAACCTGCAGTCCAAAGTTGGTCTATGGTTACCTCGGCTGTATCCTTTTCTGGAGCTTAAGGACAACCTGAGTGATAACAGGGTATAAAATACATTGGTAAACTTTGGCACGTCTTGGTCCCTTCTCTACCACAGCATGGACTACTTTATGTATTTATCCTCATAGCGCTCAAGAGGGTAGTACTTCTCCTTGAAGGCATCCTAGAATGAATTCCGAGTGGATGCGTTTGAAAATAGTGAGGGTGAAATTTCATCCTTATTCTCATGGTAGATTTCCCACCAGTCCTTGACGTGGGCGGCGGCTTCGAGAAGTGCAAAAGTGATCTTTTCTCGGCTAGAAAAATCATGAGCATAAAAATATCCTTCTAGCAATTTTAACCATTTATCTACAACGTCCACATTTATCTAACCTTCAAATATGTGGATGTCAAAGTTAACTTGTAGCTTAAAGGGTTTGGCGCTTCTAGAGTGTTTACTGGAAGAAGATGTGTCGCCTTTGGGTAGCTGTTGAAGGATCTGTGCAAAGTTGTCCATCATTGCATTCCTCTCTCATTCGAGGGCTTCTTTGAGCAAGATTTTGAAAGGATCTCCTACCCCCTTGTCTTTCTTATCTTCTGCCATGGGATGCCATCATGATTTGTGAGGCTGCTCTTGCAAAGGTTTGACCAGTTCGAGCCCTAACTCCTTATCTCCCGACCTCATTGGGGACATTAAAAGAAAAATGGAGAAAGAGAAAACTACTTTGATACCACTTATCCAAACTTAAACAAGAACACAACAAACTATAAATATAGCCATAAATAAAAAGATGTAGCAGAAATAGCACTTCATTTCATTAATATCAAATACTGAAATATGCTTACAAACAAAATGGAAATAAACTAGCTCGGGCGATGGTAGCTTGTCTTTGAGAAAAGATGTGGTGGATACATGCCTCTGAACTATGTTACAATGAGGCTCAAGGGCCTATTTATTATTGAACAACAAGAGAAAACCCTAAACAACCAAAACCCTAAGCTCAGGAGATGGAATGCCAAGAGTATCATGTACAACTTATTTCCCAAAATAATAATCATAGAGCGAGGTCTAGACTCATATAAAACATGTCGCTTCCAAAAGTATGGTTGTCCTAATAATAAATCACGAACTTCAAGAGGGGAAACATCACACAATATGTCATCCGTGAAGGGCTTGATGTTATAGGGAAGGCGACACTGCTAGCTAACACAGAGATCTCGTCCCTTGTGAAGCCACATTCTGGTGTATGAATGTGGATGTGATGTAGTCTATAGGCCCTTTTGCTTCATGAGCTCTACTGAAATGATGTTCTTTTGGCTCCCACTAATGACAATGAACTGCAGTGGATAACCCTTCACCCACATCTGTGAGTGGAAGAAGCGTTCCCCCTCCTCTAGATCTTCAAGCTTATTCTTCTGGATCTTGGTTGTGGCCATGGTGGCATTAGACTCTACGTCAATGATCTTCTTCCCCTTTTCATTCCCCTTGTCGGTTTTTGACTCAGAGTCAGAACATGCATCTGATATGAAAGCCTTCAATTTAGCCACCAGTGACTACTTGGCCAGACACTCACTTGTGTTGTGAGTGGAGGTCTTATAGAGCTCACACCATTTTCCCTCATCCTTCTTTGTCTTTGTGGTGTTGTTCTTCACTTGGGGGTTCATCAGGTTGTCCTCGGTTGCTCCGCCTTAGCTTTGTCCTTTTCTCTGCAGTTTCTGGGCACCTTTTTCCTTGCTTCGGATTTGCAGATCTAAAGTCTTACTTATTTTATTTAAAACTTCTGCTCAATCTTGACAACTTATTAGTACGTTGTGCCAAGCGAGGAGATTTCTAAGAACTCCATCTCGTCCTAGATGTACCTATGTAGACAACTGTGTTACTTAAGTAACAAATGTCACTTATAATACTTGATACACAACTTCATGCAAAGGGTATGAAAAACATTAGTAAGCTCCAACACATCTTAGTCGCTTCGCTGCAGCAGCATGGTCCACTTTATGTATTTATTCTCATAGCTCCCAACAGGGTAGTACTTCTTCTTGATGACGTCCCAACACGATTTCCAAGTAGGTGCAGATGAAAATAGTGAGGGTGAACTTTCATCCTTCTTCTCACAGTAGGTTTCCCACTAGTCCTTAACGTGGGAGGCAGATTTGAGAAGTGAAAAAGTGATCTTTTCCCTGCTGGAAAAATCATGAACAGAAAAATATCCTTCTAGCAGATTTAACCATTTATCTACAACATCCTCATCTATCTGACCTTGAAATATGGGGATGTTAAAGTTAACTTGTACCTTAAAGGTTGTGGTCCTTCTAGAGTGGCTGTTGGAAGAAGATGTGTCGCCTTTGGGTAGCCCCTGAAGGATATGGGAAAAGTTTTCGATCATCGTGTTCCTTTGTCACTCGAGGGCGTATTTGAGCAAGATTTTGAAAGGATCTCCTGCCCCCTCGTCTTTCTTCTTTTCCGCCATGGGAGGCCATCAAGATTTGCGAGGTTGGTCTTGCAAAGGTTTGACCAGTTTGAGCCCTAACTCCTTATATCCCGACCTTGTTGGGAATATGCAAAGAAAAATAGAGAAAGAAAAGACCGCTCTTATACCATTGATCCAAACGTAAGCAGGAACACAACAAATTACATATATAGCCATAAATACAGAGATTCAATAGAAATAACATTTCATTTCATTAATATCAAATACTGAAATATGCTTACAAATGGAATGGAAATAAACTAGCTCAGGCGATGGTAGCTTATCTATGAGAAGAGATGTGGCAGCTACATGCCTCTGAACTGTGTTATAATGAGGCTCAAACACCTATTTATTATTGAACAACAAGGGAAAACCCTAAACAGCCAAAACTCTAACCCCACGAGATGGAACACGAAGAGTTTGTGGGCCCCATTGGGATTAGTTGGGAGGCCAACTTCCCCGGGTCATTATGATCCATTTGTATATTGGTGGCCACTCAGCTATTCCACTTGGACCCCCAACATTATCTCTTTTAGTTTTTCAATTTCCTTAATTATAGCACAATTTATTATTTTTGGTAGTTTTTTGGGTCTTGAACTTCTAGAGTAGTTTTGAAGCCCTAAACGACATTTTTAGGGAAAACAGAGAGACTAGAAAAGTCCCAAGAAACCTTGCTAGTGTGTTTTCGGCCTTCTCTTTGAGATCTTTGAAAGAAGATACTATGATACCTAAACGAAGATCATATGCCAAAGCTACGACCCTGGGAAGTTGATGTACTAATTTACCAAAACGGGGCCCATAGGTTTGGCACTTCATCTCCTATGTTTAGGTTTTTGGATGTTTAGAGTTTTCCATTATTTCTCAATAATAAATAGGCCTTTGAGCCTCATTGTAACACAATTCATAGGCATGTAGCTGCCACATCTCTTCTTAGAGATAAGCTACCATCGCCCAAGCTAGTTCATTTTTATTTCTGTATGTAAGCATATTTCTCTTCTTTGATATTAATGAAATGAAGTTTTATTTATGTTGCATCTCTTTGTATATGGTATTTCTATATTTTGTTGTGTTCCTGCATAAGTTTGGATCAGTGGTATCAAAGTGGTCTAGTCTTTCTCTATTTTTCTTTGCATTTCCCCAATGAGGTTAAGGTATAAGGAGTTAGGGCTCGATCTGGTTGAACCTTTGGAAGACCAGCCTCTCAAAACCTGCTGACCTCCCATGGTAGAAGAAAAGAAAGATGAGGGGGCAAGAGATCCTTTCGAAATAATGCTCAAGGAAGCCCTCGAGTGATAGAGGAACATGATGATGGATAACTTTGCCTAGATACTTCAACGATTACCCATAGGCGACACATCTTCATCCAGTAGCCACTTTGGAGGCGCCACTCCTTTTAAGGTACAAATTGTTATCACTCCTCTAGATCTCCAAGGCTAAGGAAGAGTCCAGCTGAGGTAACCACAGACCAACCTTTTGACTTGGTAGCTACCCTATCAAGCCAGAGAGGGCCCTCTCCAATGAATCACAGCCAAGAGGGTTGGATAGATTAAGGTTTTAAGCTAGATATAGTATTTCAGGGGGTTGTTTGATTTGATTTGGTTGGGGTAGTCACTGGATGAGTGAATTAGGTCAGAGAGTGAACTAGGTCAGGGCAAAAGAGAATCAAAATTGTAGACATCTAATGGGGAAAGGTAGGAAAGTTACTTTAACACTTTGTAGTGTAGTGATGAAATGGTTTAGACTGGTGAGGTGCTAAAAAAAGCATGAGAACCATGAATTCTTTTTAAACTGAAGAAATGAAACAAATTATGATGATTTTCCTAAAACGAAGCATAGAAGATGAATTCTACTGATCACACCTTGAAAATAAAACATATTTAGAATTTAAATGGATCATGAAGATACAAAATATTCACACACACGTAACTAAATAAGAAACAATTTCAAAATACCATGCCACAAGAATCCCACCAAAATAGCTGCAACTCATCCTATATATTCCATGCCAAAGTCTGAAACACTAGTACAACATCCAATGGAGTCCAACCTATAGAATTACTGAGAAATTACATGATATAGGCCTCAAAACAACTCATCCTAACCTCAGGGTCAAATCCATGAGAGGAGGAGCAGTCACAACAAAAACTGAATTGATAGCTAGAGTGTAGGGTGGTCAAAGTGACTCATCCCTAACTTAAGAAAACTGATTCATTACAAGCCATGGATGCCATTTACCTAATGTATTTACCCTAGGTAACAGTAAAAACATAATAGTTACATCAACCACATCAATTAAATCAGTAAAAAATTGATTTCCCATAGGTAAAAATTAAATTGGGAGAGAAACAGTGAAAAATTGGGCCAACTGTCAAAAGCGCAGTGCCATCTTCAAGCTGACTTTTACCTGCCTTCCTGATGTCAAAATTTATCCCAGGATATCTCATTGGAAATCTTATCCTGTCTATGTTCCACAATTTCCCTTGTTTTTCAAAACGAGCTTGATTTGATCCCTCAAAATTCCATTCTCCCAAGACTACTCAAACGTGCAACGTTTGGTCCATAAAGGAGGCAGAAACATGATTTTTAGGTGGTTTTTTGTCTTTTTCACCTACTAGTTTTTATTCCAAAGGTCAGAAACATGGTTTTAATGGATGTATTGGTCCTTTTGAATCCATTATTGGTTTCCATTCCTCCAAAAAATGCCTCAAAAAAGTGCAGTGCCTAGGGCGCTGCGCGTTTGACCAAACTGCTGATATGAAATTGCCTGAAAAAAGACAGGAGAGATAATTTTACCAAAAATGCGGAAAAAGCCTTAAAAATTTGGCAAGAAGTTGAGGTTTGATGTTTCTAGGCATGGAGTGAAGCCTCTACAAGTATATCAAGCTTCTTATTCTCCCCTTGGTGAATTAGGGCTTCAATTCTTGCCTTAGTAGCCTTGAGCTTTGCCCTAGCTATTTGATTTCTTCAGCAATAATACTTTGCCATATTTCTAAGAATGTTATTGTCCCTTTTGGCCTTGTATAGGAGGTTTTCAAGGTGGTTATTCACCCTCTCAAGCCAATGCTCTCAGTTCTCATTAACCATTTTGGCAAATTGTTCATTTAGGGTGAGCTCATTAAGTAGTTTAGCCTCTCTCTGTTTTTCTAGCTCCAATGCTCTTTTTAGGCCTCTGGTCCTTGGCCTTCTTCTTGGAACCTATTCCTCCATCTGGTCACTATATTCTCCATATGCTTCATCAAGTAAAGCTTTAGCTTTTTCAACCTCCCTATTTTCCTTGATGAGCTAAATCTCCATGAGCTCATGTTTGGTCTCAAATTGCTTGTTGTCCTACTCATAGTATGAAATGATGTATTTTTCCCTCTACAAGTTGACCTGGAGCTCCCCTATGAGTGCATCCTTTTCTTTGATGACAATGCTTGTGTTTTCACTGTCATCATGCTCACTTAGCTCAACTAAGTGAAAATCCTGTTCTGTCTCATGGAGGTCCTCCTGCTGCTGGATCTCTGTCTCTGTCACCTTCTCCTTGCCTTTCTGTATTTGCTTTGCTGATGAAGAAGGCAAGGCCCCTCCCAAAATCTATGGGGAAAACACTTTCCTATGTCCCTTCTGATAAGTATGAGGCAAAATGACCAAATAAACCTCTTTAGGTTTGTTGACCTCAACTTGTTCAATATGATCTTGCTCTCTGAATTCATGTTTGTCAGGTGAATGAATATGCTCATGGAATGGTGATGATAGAGGTGATGGTGTGGCTGAATCATCAGATGAGGATGAATTCTCAATGGGCTGAGATGGAGGAATGGAGGTGGAAGGATGAGATGATGAAGGGATGTTTTGAACATTCTGAGCAGATGCATGAGTGAATATGGGATTAGCTATGAAGGTGCTCCAAGCAATGTTGAGTTCCTTGAGATGATAAAGGACTATGATTTTAATGAGGGAATGATGAAATAGGCTCTTCATTTGATCTTTATACTCCCTCTTTTAGGCAATGTAGGCCATCTTCTCAACACTTTGGAAAAGATAGTAGGGTATATTAAGCATTTTTACCCTAGTGAATTGCATTAAAAGTCGGATATGATAAGAATAGACTCTAGAGAATCTTCCTTCACATGAAAAGTATTTCATAATAATCTTCATCATTGGGGCATATCTGTCAAGGCGGTGTGAAAAAGGAAAATAACCCCTTCTTTCATTTTTGTACCTTGGTTTCATGTAAGGCTCATAATAATGCCTCTCCAAATCACCTTGCTTAAACCATTTCTCCCCAACATTTGGGATCCCGGTGGCAGCTGATACAATGGCAGTAGATAGAGTAAATGTGACACCTACTAGACTGACTTTGTTGTCTAGGATTTTGGATATGAAGAGCCTAGTCAACTCAGGATGGTGTTGGACTACTTGAAATTGCTCATAGAAATCATAACAGACTAGCCATTTGAAGGATGTCACAGTCATAGGGGATGCTAAGAGTTCCCTAAGATCTGTGGGCTCAAATATGTGTATCTGGCCTCCTTTGTGAGCTTTCTTAACCTTTGTTTCTTCTCTATCAATTTCCTCTTCCTCATTGTGTGGTTTGTATTCCTCATCTACCATGGTGTTTAATATCAAACCCTAGGGAGGTATGGGGTAGTGGGAATGTAGTTTTTAGGAAATATGGTGTATGGGGAAGGGTAAATATGAAGATGATGGGTGAAGGGATATATGTATTGGAGGGGGATATAGGGTAGTAGTATGATAGCTTGGGGATGGGGGAAATTGTTTGCAATATAAGGGGTTTTGGGAGCCTAGGTAGTTTTATCACCTAGGACTTAGGGTTTTGGGACAAAGGGTTAGAGGGTATCTGGGATAAAATGGTTTAGGGAAAGGGAAGGAAGGTGTAGGGGAGTGTATGAAAGGGATTGAGAGTGCAAGGAAGTTTTTGGGGGTGAGATATAGGGTTTAGATATAAACTTAAACCAAATCTTCAATTAAATCTTTCAAACACTTAGGGAGTGACTTGAGGAGGAAGAAAAACACCTTCCCAAGAAGCTACTTACTTGTTTTGAGGTTGAATGGACCTTGGAGGAGCTGAGGAGGTAACTGGAGCCTTCCTGGACAAACGTGCAATGTCAATGCAGAGTGCGCAGCGCCTTAGGCAAGCGCGCAGTGCCTTAAGGAAACCCGTAGCGTCTTAAGGAAACACGCAATGCCTTAAGGAAACGCGCAGTGCCAGCTCTGTTCTGCTAATTTTTGCCTTGAACTATGGAAAGGGTCTCTTGGGGTTTTCTCAATTAGTGATAGGAGGCAAATGAGGCTGAGTGTGAAGCCAAGAAGTCCTTTATAGTTGAGTGAATTTGATATTTTAGATAAAAACCCACTTTCTAATGTTACATTTCACCTTTTTGACCTCTTTGCTAATTTTCTTTCTGACATTTTCCTTTGCAAGTGGATGATGCTGGAGTTTTGGCAATTTTCAGTTTTGACTTTTGCTTGGATGATATTGGCAATATAGTTTGAGTAAACATCTAGGAATAGTGACTTATTACATATGATAAACATACAATTACATAAATAAATAAAAATATTACATCTCTCTTTTTTAAATAAATTTACAATCTAAAACAAAACTTTCACTTTTGGAATGAAAATTAGAGATTTGGCAACCATAGTTACCTGTTGCAAATCCTATTTTGAATGAAAAAGGATATTATTTCTTCAACTCTCATGCTTTTTCTGGCCTTATGCAGTGAAATGGTGTTTTATTGGACCTTGAAAAAATGAAACCTAGAGACCTAATGAAAACCTTGAGTGAGGAGACTTCATGTAGACTTGACTGACATAAGACATGATGAAATGAGCTTTTAAAATGAATGTATGCTCAGTAAGACACAGGAAGGTGGGCCAAAAATTATTGATTTTTTGAGGGAGAGTGCGATTTTGACTTGGGCTACCATTAGTGAGTAAATTTTTGAATAAGGACCTAGGTGGAATGACAAAAATTTCTGAGTGAGACCCTAATATGATATGAAAAGAGGATTTTTGATCATTGATGGCAGTATGCAAATATTGACTATGACACAAGTTAACTTTTATATTCCCGTATTTGGGGGCCAGATAGATGCAGAGGCCGTAGATAAATGATTAAATATGTTGGAAGGGTATTTTTCAGTTCATGACTTTTCCAATCAGGAAACAAATACTTTTGCACTTCTCAAAGCGCCCCACACATCAAGGACTAGTGGGAAACCTACTTTGAGAAAAATACCAAGAGGGAATCCTCACTGTTTGCAATCGCACCCACTTGGAATTCTTTCTGAGACGCCATCAAGGAAAAATTTACCCTGTCAGGAGCTATGAAGATAAATACATAAAGTGGAGCACACTATGGTAGGGAAGGGGCCAAGATGTGTCGAAGTTTATAAATGTTTTCCATACCCTTTGCACAAAGCTAGGTATCAAGGATTCTGAGTGACATTTGGTACTCAAGTACTGAGACTGTCTACACAAGTACATCCAGGATGAGGTGGAGTTCCCAGACATCTCCTCGCTTGGCACGACGTACCGATATACTGTCAAGATTGAGAAAATTTTTAAATAGAAGAAGTGAGGCTTTGGATCTGCAAATCCAAAGCAAGGAAAATGTGGCCCCAAACCACAGAGTAAAGGACAAAGCAAAGGCGGGATGACTTAGGACAACCCACTGAAGCCGCAAGCAAAGAAAAACACCATAAAGACAAAGAAGGACGTGGGAAAATGGTGTGAGTTCCATAAGAGCTCCACTCACAACACGAGTGAGTGTCGGGCAAAGCAGTCACTGGTGGCTGAGCTAAGGGCTTCTGAATCAGACGCATGTTTCGACTCAGAGTTAGAACCTGACAAGGGGAATGACAAAGGGAAGAAAATCATTGACGTGGAGCCCAGTGCCACCATGGCCACCACTAATATTTAGAAGAATGAGCGAGAAGATCCAAAGGAGGGGGAACACCTCTTCTACTCACAAATGTGGGTGAAGGATTCTCCACTACAGTTCACTGTCAATAGTGGGAGACAAAATAACCTCATTTCAGTAGAGGTCGTGAAGAGTCTTATCCTACCGACTACAACATATCTGCATCCATACGCCATCGGGTGGCTTCACCAAGGACGAAATCTCCGCGTCAGCCAGTAGTGCCACCTTCCCTACAGCATCAAGCCCTTCACGGATGAGGTACTGTGTGATGTTGCTCCTCTTGAAGTTTGTGATGTACAATTAGGATAAACATACCTATGGAAGATGGATGCTATATATGAGTCTAGACCTTGCTCTGTGATTATTAATTTAGACGATAAGTTGTACAGGATCAGAGGTAGCCCCACTTACTGCCATCTCTTTGATCACTACAAAGACATGCAGTAATATCATTTCCCAGACCAAGAATTTTTTTTCCTTATAATTCACCCTCAAGACAAGAAGAAGGTTGTGGCCACGGCTTCTAGACAAGGCTCCTCCGCACAACAGCGACAGATGGACAAGCTCATGGAGGAGTACAGAGACATTTTAACCTCACCTACAAGGGTACCTCTGCACTATTAGGTCAAGAAATCCATCGATCTAACCCCGGGCACGCCACTACCCAATGGACCGATCTATTGACGCTCTGTTCTAGAGAACGATCAACACAAGAATGATTGCCATCAGAAATGGTCCACATACCTGCAACAGTTCCATTTGAGCATTAAATACATGAAGGAAGCACCAAAAATGTTGCATACTACCTCAACCGACCACCGGTCATGGCACTCACCACTGTGCTCGACTCTTGTGGACATGAGATTGCGAGATGGCTGCATCTTTACAAAAGCGATCCAGAATTCGGCAACACATAACATACGCTCCTGGAAGGCAAGAAAGTTCCAAATTTTCATCTCTAGGATGCACTATTATGCCACCTGGGACATGTTTTTGTTCCTTCAAGTGAGCGTGCCAAGATGATTTGGAAGGCACACTACAGTCGGGTTGTTGGACATTTTGGGGTAGAGAAAACATTGGTAGTGTTGCAAAAGTATTTTTATTGGCCGAACCTTCGACATGATGCTGGGAAGTAAATCAAATCCTACACTTCATGTGCCATTTCCAAACCAACCATCAAGAAGAAAGGCCTATACACTCCTCTGCCTACTCCTAGTCGACCTTGAGAATCCATCTCCATGGATTACATGTCGAACCTTCCTTCTACTAAGCATGGGAATGACTGTGTTTTCATGGTCAGTGACCTATTCTCTAAGATGGCCATTCTGTTGGTCTGCAAGAAGAGCATCACAACAGAAGCCACTGACAATCTCTTCTTTGAATGAGTGTGGGTACATTTTGGGATCCTACAATCCATTATCTCAGATTGGGAAAACAAGTTCCGTTGAGCCCTCAAAAATCGTTGCCACAACATTGGGGATAACCACACAGTTCGGACTTTAAAACAACTCCTTTTCCGTTTGGTATAGTGGCTCCAGCTGATTCAATTAGGTCCAGTTACCTTCTCCCAACCACTATCAGCTTTAAATATATCTCTAATTTCTAATATCTAGGGTCATCAGATCAATTCTTCGAGTTGATCAGGCAAGAAGAATGATCCTTAAGTTGTTTTTGTGGAACAACCAAAACAATCTAAAGTTTTGCCTCAAAAGAGGATTTCTAGAAATGTAGAATTAATTTAAATGCAAACTAATTCTAAAATTCAAGAAAAATGAACTGAATCCTAATCCTATCTCAAGTAGGAAGATATAGATCTAGCCCAACCAAGAGAAAGATATTTAAATGATTTTGGATTTAAATATGTTTGGCTTATAATGAATATCAAGTTAAAGAAAGAGTTCAATAAAGTGACATTATGAATACCAAAACATATTCTATTTAGAGACCTCTTAATTGAAATAATCAACCTATAACATTTAGGAAGTAGTTCACAAAATGATATTGATTGTTAAATCAATAATTCGAATAATTAATATGAGGAAATAGTTCACAACATATCATTATTTGTTAAATCAATATTAAAAGACAGATTTATGAGTAAATAGTTACTCAGAAATCAGGATTCAACACATAAGAGCAGAGATAAATAATAACATGTGATTGATACAAATTACTCATACTGACAATAGTGCACAAATATGAATAAAATGACACATTCCTGCCATTATAAAATGAAACTAGTATTTAAAACAATAGTATTAAAAATACCAATTTATTAAATGCATTTCTTAGGCTCTGGTCTCCAACAGTCTTTTACAATGCTTGAACTTTTGCTTTTAAAACTAGATCTCTAATAGTACGAACCCTGATCATCAAAACATAATTCAGAGTGCAAAAACAAAATCCTCAATAATCCTTCATATTTGAGTTTTCTCCTTTATCCTATAACTCTAAATCGTTTATATAATAGTTCCTTCAAGAATTTAGGAATTGCAGAAAAGAGTATAAATACCATTTAATCAACAATATGAAAAGATAATTTCACTGTTTATTTATGAAAAAAACAAAGGCACAAAGACAGAAATACTAGATGCACATTGCTCAACTCATAAAAGAAACAAAAATAGTTTATTCCTTCTCATGAAGATGATTTTAGGAGTACAAAAGTGCAACTTCTCGAAATTCTTTATGAAAATTCCTAAACAATGTTCCAGTCGTTCTATCGAGAAAAGTGTGAAAGTATAATAGCGCGAGATTTCGTGAGACTTTCTTCATAAAATTCTAACCCTTCATTTGATACAACAAGTAAGCTTAAATGGCAGAAAACAACTAAATATATTGTGCAGAGCATTGAGGGCATTTAAACAAATCCCTTCAACAATGCTTAAAGAAAAACAATTTGTTGGTGGAAATTTCTAAATGTGATTTGTTGTCTTTATCAGCTTTGTTTGTTCCATCGGATTATATGGATGCTTGTCTGTCTGTTTGAACTGAACTGCTGCTTCTTAGCACAACTATCTTCTTCTGTCATGAACCTGAACAAGAAAAACAAGAACCGATAAGCTCCAAATAAATGAAACTAGTAAGCAAGTTTTATTTGAAACAAATAACATCTTGCAAGAAATCAGGAAAAACGTAGAGTGCAATAAATCCTAACATAGATATCATGGAGATGAATGCGGAGTGAGGAGGTGGACTTTACAACTTATCGCAATCAGAAATCAGAGTTTGGGTCAGATCATAAAACAATTGCAATTAGATTAGAAGCAGGGGGTAGAACTCAGAAAAGTCGTAATCGGATTAGACTAGGAGTATTCCAAATAAAATCCAAAGGGGCCTTCTTAAATCACATCGCAATCGCAATCAAAATGGGTGGAAAAGGCAGGAATGGCTTAAGTTTCGTGACTTTTGCGATAGCCGCGGACGCGAGATTTTTATGAATTGACATGTAATTATTATCGGGTCTGGGGCTTATCACAAATCACAATCGATATCAAAAGGATTGAGACTGTGATTCTTGTGATTGTGTGGATGCGGGGGATTTATAAGTTGGAGTGAATAATCCCATCAGGTCTGGCTATCGCAATCGCAAATTGGTTGGGGTGAAGGATTTGTTATAAGCCATGTCCCTATGAAACTTGCGATTGCGGGGTCCCGGGGTGTCGAGGCAGTGACATCATGAATGACATCATGATGTGACGTGGCAAGTGACATGATGGGTGATGTGGAATGGTGACGTGGTAGATGATGTGGAACCGACGTCACTGCTGACGTCATATCACAATCGACAATCGGGATCATATCGCAATCGGCATTAGCATGAGGCATGATTTTTAGAACTTTGCAATTGTGATATAAGCCCCAGACGTGATATTAATATAAATTGTAGTGAATAATCCCGGTGGGTTTAGGCCTTATCGCATATTGCAATCGGCGTTCAGCAAGAGTATGGAATTTGGAAAATGTGATAGCTCCAGACGTGGGGATTTATGAAATGGATTTTATAATCCCATCGGGTCCAGTATAATCGCAATCGTAGTAGGCAGGAGGTAGGACTTAAGATTTTGTGGTTTATTGCGATAGCCGTGGACACGGGAATGTATGAATTGTTTTAATTATCCCGTCGGGGTTTGGGCTTCGTTGCAATCGCATTCGGTTCGCCTAATTGCAATCACAATTTGGCTAAGGTAATGGGTCATGGACTTAATCCTTGGCAACTTCTGTGATAGTCACGGATGTGGGGAATTATGAATTGAGATGTATATTTTTCCCATCGGGTTCGGGCTTTATCGCATATCACAATCGTGGTGTAGAGGGGTTTTTTCATTATGTTGATTTATTATGGGATATGCGATGCGAGGTATGGATGCGATGTGGGGTATGGTGGAGTGCTGAAGTTTGTAAAGACTTCAACCTTCGGGAATCTTAAAAAAATATGTTTATTTATTTTTTAATCAAATAACCCATAATGTTTAATACTTAAGCCTAAGTATAGTTTGTGTCTCGGGGGCTATTTAATTTGGTTTTTTGGGATAATAAAGACTTTTCTAAAATTGAAGGGTCCCTATTTTAATATAATAAATTTCATAGGAAATTTATAATATATTAAAATGGGGGTTGTTGAACAGTACAACAACTGGTGATTCATTAGAAGAACCAATTATCTTTGATAAAAGAAATTATCCAAAAATTCAGTAAAAATAATCTAAGAAATTATTAAGGAATTTAGACTTCTGTGATCCATAACATTGTTTAGAAAATCTTCGGCAAAATCACATAATCAATCTTTTGTCGACGCGTTTCGAACCAACCAGTGTGGTTCATCGTCAGGACAAGTTGACGATGAACTTGTCCTGACGATGAACCACACTGGTTGGTTCGAAACGCGTCGACAAAAGATTGATTATGTGATTTTGCCGAAGATTTTCTAAACAATAATCTAAGAAGTGAAAACTACTTTTCAAAACATTTAGATAAATAAAATTACTCTGACTATAAAACTCATTAAATTGCAATCTCTTTTAAAAACCTTTTGTGAATGAAAAACATTTATTTACTTGTATCAATCATTAATCGGTTTGTAAAAGTAAAGTAGGGGGCCTTTTACGACTCAGTTTGTAATGTACTCGTTTGTCACAGGAAGAGTCACTACTCCCAGCAGGTGTTCATAGCCTCGATAGGGTTCCCTTTTAACCAACAACAATCCAGTGTCCCATCCATTTAATAGTGCAATAATTAGAGGTATTTTTTTTTTAATGCTAAAAAGCCATTGTCCTGGTTTGGTGGCCAGATAATGACAATGCCATTCACTGGTAACAATCGAACTGAACAACCTGACTCTTGATGAGACCCCTTGTATTACAATTAAAAATCGTAAGCCATTACCCTAATTTGGTGTTCAGTGTGGTAATGTTAGTTTAATTTGTTCCCTTTGAACATGGTAAGCAGGCTCGTGATGAGACCTCTTATCTTTTTAGATTTTTTATATTTTAGAATTACACTCTAAAAATACCTTTTTAATGGATGGGGAGGATCGTTGACTCCTTAAGAGTTTTGGATGACAAATCCGAGTTTGAAAGTGTTTTAGTCGTAAGACGGTCTTTACTTTTTAAGGATAACCTTTTTTGACTGAAACTAGAGTAAAAGGATATAATTTTTGAGATTTTAAAAGACTTTACATCTTAACGGAAAAAGTTTTAGAGTTAATAATTTTTATCTAATTTTCAATTTTCATAACCACTTCTTGAAAAATTCCTACTTTCAAATTGAAAAATCATAAAATGGTTTTCAAGAGATGTTGATGAAAGGCCAAGAGTATGTCATTTAACATTATTATCTAAAAGAAAAAGTAAATGTGATATGATAACTAAATTCTCAAGATATAACCATTGACAAGTATGATGATAAAATCACTCAAAACCAAATCTAAAAGGAAAACTTTACAAAATTGTTTATGAAAATTTCTTAACAAAATAGGGAAAAGATAATGAAGAGAATGTTTCTTCTTATGTCAAAATCTAGATAAATAGAATTTGCAAAGTTAAAAGCATTTAGTAATAATTTAGTTTGAATGAGGAAATTTTCTATTTATTTATCTTTTTTAAAAGAAAAACTTTGAAAAAAGCATTTTAACCATTTCCTAATCAGAGTAATGCTTTTGAAGAAAAATATTAAGGTTTACAACTTCCCCATTTTAGTTGATTCAATGAAAATCGTTATTGCTTCTTTGAGCTCGCAATTTGATCTGGTGAAGGTGTGAAAATGCTTGTGAAGAGCTGCAAAAGAGAGTTACATATCAACAGAAAATAAGAAAACAAAACTAAATCTAAAAGTAAAGAAGTGAATGAAAGTGAGTATAAGAGACTTACCATTGAATAATTTCATTTAATATTACCAGAAAGATATGAATTTCTCCAATGCAAGGCAATTAACTCAAAATCATTATTTATTGAATCTAATCTAAACTAATCTACTCCTAATTATAACTTAATGAAGGTAACATGAATGTATAATCATATTTCTAATGTAACCATTCTCTCGTTTTATTACCTACCTATATGTATAAGTCAAATGTTAGTAACCAGATAATGAAAACAATCAAAATGAAACAAAATTTATTATTTACATCTAATGTAAAATTATGTACAAAAACAAGTTTATTTACAATTAACTTGTTAGTAAACCATCTTTTTTGGAAAGCATGCTCTAAACAAATATCAATGGGATCATCAAAGAATGGATGAATATTTGTTAGAGAATGAAAACTTTCCAAAGGAGATGATGGCAAAGCATGTTGTGAAGGAAGAACACTTTCAAGATTTAAATTTGACTGATGATAAAATGATTGGAATGAATTTCTGAATGTCGAATTAAATTGGAAATGAAATAGTTTTTGATATTCAGGATTATAAGAAACCAATTCATCATTTTCACTTAATAAATCTCGATGATATTCAATATTGAGAGATTTAACATGCTTGCAAAAAGAAAAGAAAAGAAAATAAAAGGATGGAAAAACAATTAAATTGTTATGAAAGCTAAAATTACAAAATAATTTTACAAGGCAATTCTGGAACCTATCGTGGATTTTAGTCAATGAATTGCCACTAAAAGGACATTCCTTGAAAAATTTAAAAATGTGAATTTCTAAAAGAGAATCAGAATGAAATACATTAGAAACTCGCATGGTTAACTCATCAAAATTCTTAAAACTAAGTTTGTGTTCAGGAGACAAAATTAAAGCATGTGAATCTTCATGAAATAAATCAATTTTCAAAATTGGCGCAGTTTGTACAAGATGTGATTCTTTGTCATCATCATCATGATAATTGTCATAAATTACCTTATTTTTATGAAAATCAAATGACTGATCTGAAATAACATAATACAAAAATACAAAAGAAGAATATTTTGCAATTAAAGGATTATCATTCAAATGATTGCTAGATGTAGAATTTTCAGAACAAGAACTAGGAAAATTATCAACTGAAAGATTAGCATGATCATCATTAACTATACTCTGATTTGAAAAGACATAAGGATAAAGAAAATAATGCATTCCAGAATATAATGACAATTGAAATGAATTGTTTGTCGTATTAAAATCTAGGTTTAAGGAAATTATTTCAATTGCAGTTACATGTTCTAAATTTTCTAGAGTTGCTTTCAAAGAAGATAAACTGATGTATTCATTTTTCAAGTCTTGTAGATTGGATTTTATTGGACCTACTGATTGATCACATGAGAATTGAAATTTTCTAGAGAAGAACGTTGTGATTCAATTATATTTTCAGGTTTGGGTTCCATAAAATCATTTAGTGATTCAAGACTAGTTAATGAATTAGATGTGTCTTGTTCTTCATTAATTGATTCATTTTTTTCAGTATGGGAAGAAACAAGAGAAGTGAAACGTTCAATTAAATCTTTAGTTGAACGAAAATCATCTAAATTAAATCTATAACAAAATGACCAAAATCTATTATAAAAATCATCTAAAGATTCATTATCATACATGTAAAGATTATCTAATTCTAAACACAAACTATTGTAACTATAATTTTGATGTGCTTTGAGAAATACCTGGCAAAAATGTTTCCATGAATGAATCGACTTCTTGGGAAGCACCAAGAACCATTTGTGGATCCATCCTCTGAATGTGAGAGTGAAAAGTCTGCAGATCTCATTATCAACGATTATATTAAAATATTTACATCTATTAACAAAACCAACAATATGATTTAATGCAGAAATATTACTCTCACCATCGAAATTTAACTGTGACAAGGACTCGATCTGCTTCTTGGGCATGCCTTGTGTAGACTTAGGTGAACTGAATGCATGACCAAGTGTAGGAATGTATATGGGAGCCATGATTAGTTAAAAATTATATAACAAAATTTAAGCAACTAACTAATTCAAGGCCCTCCTTCTAGTGCCAAAAATGTTGAGGCCTCAAAAATCACTACCACAACATTGGGGATAACCCTAGGTCCAAACCTTAAAAAAAAAACCTTTTTCCATTTGGGATAGTGGCTCCAACTAGTTCAACCAACCGCTATTAGCTTTAAACATATCTCTAATTGCTAATAGCTAGGGTTATCAGATCAAATCTTCGAGCTGATCAAGAAAGAAGAATGATCCTTAAGTTGTTTTTGTGGAACAACCAAACCAATCTAAAGTTTTTCCTCAAAAGAGGACTTCTAGAAATGTAGAATCAATCTAAATGCAAACTAATTCTAAAATGCAAGAAAAAGGAACTAAATCTAGCCCAACCGAGATAAAGATATTTAAATGATTTGGGATTTAAATATGTTTGGCTTACAATGAATATCAAGCTAATGAAATAGTTAAATTAACTGACATTATGAATACCAAAACATATTCTATTTAGAGACCTCTTAATTGAAATAAACAACAGATAACATTTAAGAAGTAGTTCACAAAATGATATTGATTGTTAAATCAATAATTCAAAAAATTAAACAAGAATATGAGGAAATAGTTCACAGTGTATCATTATTTGTTAAATTGATATTAAAAGACAGATTTTTGAGTAAATAGTTACTCAGAAATCAAAATTCAACACATAAGGGCAGAGACAAATAATAACATATGATTGAGAAAAAATACTCATACTGATAATAGTGCACACATATGAATAAAATGACACATTCCTGCCATTATAAAATGAAACTAGTATTTAAAACAATAGTATTAAAAATAGCAATTTATTAAATGCATTTCTCAGGCTCTGGTCTCCAACAGTGTTTTACAATGCTTGAACTTCTTCTTTTAAAACTAGAGCTGTAATAGTATGAACTCTTCTCATCAAAACATAATTCAGAGTGCAAAAAAAATCATCAATAATCCTTTAGATCTGAGTTTTCTCTTCTATCCTATAACTCTAAATCCTTTATACAATAATGCCTTCAAGAATTCATGAATTGCAGAGAAGATTAGAAATACCATTTAATCAGCAATCTGAAGAGATAATTTCACTGTTTATTTATGAACAAAACAGAGGCACAAAGATAGAAATACCAGATGCACGTTGCTCAGCTCATAAAAGAAACAACAACAATTTATTCCTTCTCACAAAGATGATTTTAGGAGTACAGAAGTGAAACTTCTCGAAATTATTTATGAAAATTCCTAAACAATGTTCCGGTTGTTCTATTGAGAAAAGTGTGAAAGTACAATAGCGTGATCTTTCATGAGCCTTTCTTCATAAAATTCCAACCCTTTATTTGATACAAAAAGTAAGCTTAAATAGAATAAAACAACTGAATCTATTGTGTAGAGCGTTGAGGCCATTTAAACAGACCTCTTCAACAACGCTTAAAGAAAAACATTTTTTTTGGTGGAAATTTCTGAATGTGATTTGTTGTCTTTATCAACTTTGTTTATTCCATCAGATTATCTGCATGCTTGTCTATTTGTTTGATTTGAACTATTGCTCGTCAGTACAACTATCTTCTCCTGTCATAAACCTAAACAAGAAAAACTAGAATCGATAAGCTGGAAATAAATGAAATTGTTAAGCAAGTTTTATTTGAAACAAATCACGTTTTGCAGGAAATTAGGAAAAACATAGAGCACAATAAATCCCAACACAGACATAATGGAGATGAGTGCGGAGTGAGGAGTTGGACTTTATGGCTTATCACATTCAGAAATCAAAGTTTGGGGCAGATCATAAAAACACTACAATCAGATTAGAATCAGGGGCAGAGCTTAGAAAAATTGCAATCGGATTAGACCGGGAGTATTCCAAATAAAATCCAAAGGGAAATTCTTAAATCACATCGCAATCGCAATCATAATGGGTAGAAAAGGAAGGAATGGCTTAAGTTCCGAGATTTTTTGCGATAGCCTCAGACGAGAGATTTTTATGAATCAACGTTCGGCAGGAGTATGGACTTTGGAAAATGTGATAGCTTCGGACACGAGGATTTATGGAATGGATTTTATAATCCCGTTGGGTCCGGTCTAATCACAATTGCAATAGGCAGGAGGCATAACTTAAGATTTTGTAGTTTATTGCGATAAACGCAGATGCGGGGAATGCATGAATTATTTTAATTATCCCGTTGGGTCCGGGCTTCATCGCAATCGCATTTGGTTGGCCTAATCACAATCGTAATTAGGCTAAGGTAATGGGGTATGGACTTAAGCCTTTGCAACTTCCATGATAGTCACAGATGTGGGGAATTATGAATTGAGATGTATATTTTCCCGTTGGGTCCGGGCTTTATCGCATATCACAATCATGGTGTAGAGGGGTTTTTTCGTTATGTTGATTTATTATGGGATATGCGATGTGGGGTATGTCAGATTGTTGAAGTTTGTAAAGACTTCAACCTTCGGGAATCTTTAAAAAATCAGTTTTATATTTTTTTAATTAAATAACCCATAATGTTTAATACTTAAGCCTAAGTATAGTTTGTGTCTTGGGGGCTATTTAATTTTGTTTTCTGGGATAATTAAGACTTTTCTAAAATTGAAGGGTCCCTATTTTAATATAATAAATTTCATGGGAAATTTATAATATATTAAAATGGGGGTTGTTGAACAATAAAACATGTTTCTAAGTACATTTTGGTCAAGTATTTGGTGGAGGCTGGATACCAAGCTCACTAAGTCCATGACTTTCCACCACCAAACTGATGGCCATACGAAGGTTGTCAACAGGATGATCGTACACATTATGCATATGTACAAATCAAAGCATCCACGCACATGATATGATAGCCTCCCCTATGTCTAGCACAACTACAAAAATGCTCTCCATAACTCAACTGGCCACAACCCCTTTTAGGTAGGGTTGGGATTCCAACCACTGTGTCCCATTGATGTGGCCATACCATTTGCAGCCACTCAAGTAGATTTGACTCATGTTCAGTCTGAAGCTGACAGGGCTAATAACTTCATTGAGCGTATTCAACACATTTCCCAATAGGTCCATGACATATTGAACAAAGCCAATGTAAAGTACAAGAAAAATCATGATTAGCACCGGGTGCCACACAAGTTCTAGGTGGGCGACAAGGTTTGGTTACATTTGCAGAAGGAGCACCTCACTAGGCCCCATCGCAAGCTTCACCCACTCTGATATGGGCCTTACACCATCACTAAGGCTATAGGGGAAAATTCTTTCGAGCTCAACATTTCACCATTCCTTGGCCTGCACCCAATGTTCAATGTGGACTGCCTTTGACCATACTTTCCACCATTACTGGACACATCAAACATTGTAGAACAACTCACACCAATAGAGTTAAACCTAGATTGCATGGAACAAGCTACAACTGATTGAATCATGGACACACAGATCAAGAACACTCGCTAGCAGAAGATCCAACTATATCGGGTTGTCAAAGTTGGCCAACTCCTGCACCAAGGCAAGTGGCTCACCAGGAACCAAGTTTAGCAAAATTTTCCCCATCTCATGGAGGCACTCAACTCAATGGGGACCATTGCTTCCTAAGGGGGGAGGACTGATCTAGGTGGATATTGGTGGCCACCCACATATTCCACTTGGACCCCCAATGCTATCTCTTTCAGTTTTTCAATTTCCTTAATTGTAGCACAATTTACTCTTTTTGGCAGTTTTTCGGAACCTGAACTTCCGGAGCCGTTTTGAGGCCCTAAACGACATTTTTAGGGAAAACAGAGAGACCAGAAAAGTCCAAAATGAGGTATTATGATAGGCAAACGAAGATCGTATGCCAAAGTTATGACCTCGAGAAGTTGATGTACCAATTTATCCAAACAGGGCCCATAGTTTTGGCACTTCATCTCCTAGGGTTAGGTTTTTGGATATTTAGGGTTTTCGATTGTTTCTCAATAATAAATAGGCCTTTGAGCCTCATTATAACACAATTTAGAGGCATGTAGCCACCACATCTCTTCTCATAGATAAGTTACCATCGCCCAATCTAGTTCATTTTTATTTCTGCATGTAAGCATATTTCAGTTCCTTAATATTAATGAAATGATGTTTTATTTCT
Organism: Pinus tabuliformis; assembly: GCA_031772625.1. Lineage (NCBI taxonomy): Eukaryota > Viridiplantae > Streptophyta > Pinopsida > Pinales > Pinaceae > Pinus > Pinus tabuliformis. The sequence continues at coordinate 51,331,468 of CM062814.1, read as the reverse complement.
GCTGCATCTCTGTGAATATGGGTATTTCTGTATTTTGTTGCGTTCCTGCATAAGTACGGATCACATAAATTGGCCATATCATCTCCGTTTGGTGCATACGAAACCTTGTTGGAAAAATATCTCCGACTACTATAGGATTTGTGGCAGGCCCGTGCCTACGCTTAGCCAACCTCAAAGAAATGTCATTTAGGGAGTCAAAATTGCTCCAGAAGTTTAGGACCGAAAAACTGCTAAAAATAGTAAATGATGCAATACAAAAGGAAACAAATGAAACCAACTAGAGGTATAAGTGGAATAGGTAGGTGAGCACAAATATCCACCTGGATCATTCCTCCCTCCTTAGGAAGCAATGGTCCCCATTACGTGCAGAGCCTGCATGAGGTGAGGAAATTTCTGTTTAACCTGGTCTCAGGCGAACCGCTTGCCCTAGTGAAGGAGTTGGCCTACTTTGACAACTCAATATAGCTAGATCCTTTGTTGGTGAGTGTTCTTGACCTGTGTATCCATGATATAATCATTTGTGTCCTATTCCATGTAGTCTGGGTTTAACTTTGTTGGTGTGAGTTATTCTGCAATGTCAGATGTGTCCAACAATGGTGGAAAGTATGGCCGAAAGCGATCTACATTGAACACTGGGTGAAGACCAAGGAACAGTGGAATGCTGAGCTCAAATAAATTTTCCCCTACAGCCTTGGTGATGGTGTATGGCCCATATCAGACCGGGCGAAGCTTGCGGTGGGGTCTAGCGAGGTGCTCCTTCTGCAAAAGTAGCCAAACTTTGTCGCCCACTTGGAACTCGTGCAACACCCGGTGTTGATCATGGCGCTACTTGTACATAGCATTAGTTCTTTCCAATATATAATGGACCTACTGGTAGATGTGTTGAATTTGTTCAATGAAGTTGTTAGCCCTGTCGGCTTTAGACTGAACGTGAGCGAAATCTGCCTGAGTAGCTGCAAATGGTATGGCCACATCAATGGGACATAATGGATGAAATCCCAACCCTACCTGAAAGGGGTTATGGCTCGTTGAGCTATGGAGAGCTCTATTGTACCTTTAATGGACATAGGGGAGTCTTTAATCCCAGGTGCATCGATGCTTCAAGTTGTACATGCGTAGAATTTGTACGAGCATCCTATTGATGACCTCTATTTGGCCATCAGTTTGGGGGTGGAAAGTTGTGGACTTAGTAAGTTTGGTATCCATGATCTAGATTTAAACAGGAACACAATAAATTACAGAGATAACCATAAACACAGAGATGCAGTAGAAATAATACTTCATTTCATTAAGGTAAAATACTGAAATATGCTTACAAACATAAATGGAAATAAACCAGCTAGGGCGATGGTAGCTTATCTCTAAGAAGAGTTGTGGTGGCTACATGCCACTGAACTGTGTTACAATGAGGCTCGAAGGCCTATTTATTGTTGAGAAATAATGGAAAACCCTAAACATCCAAAAACCTAACCCTAGAAGATGAAACACCAAACTGTGGGCCCCGTTTGGGTAAATTGGTACATCAACTTCCCAGGGTCATAACTTTGGCATACGATCTCTGTTTGACATGCACAATATCTCGTTAGAAAGATCTATTCGAGAAATACAACTTTGAAAAGAGCAACATTGATCCATGGCCCCATGTTGCTCCCAGTTTTCCCAAAAAACATCGTTTACGACCTCAAAATGACTCTGGAAGTTCAAGACCCGAAAAACTGCTAAAAATAGTAAACTGTGCTACAATTAAGGAAACTAAAAAGCTGAAAGAAACAATGGTGGGGGTCCAAGTGGACTTGGTGGGTGGCCACCAATATCCACCTAGATCATTCCTCCCCCCTTAGGAAGCAATGGTCCCAATTGCGTTGAGTTCCTCCATGAGATGAGGAAACTTCTGCTGAACTTGGTTCCTGGTGAGCCACTTGCCCTGGTGAAGGAGTTGGCCTGCTTTGACAACTTGATACAATTGGATATTCTGCTGGCGAGTGTGCTTGATTTGTGTGTCCATGATCTGATCAGTTGCATCTTGTTCCATGCAATCTGGATTTAACTCTGTGAGCGTGAGTTGTTCTACAATGTCAGATGTGTCTAGTAATGGTGGAAAGTATGGTCGAAGGCGGTCCACATTGAACACTAGGTGCAGGCCAAGGAATGGGGGAATGTTGAGCTCAAATGCATTGTATCCCACAGCCTTGGTAATGGTTTAAGGACCATATCAGAGTGGTCTGAGTTTCCGATAGGCTCCGGTAAGGCGCTCCTTTTGCAAATGCAACCAGACTTTGTCGCCCACCTAAAACTTGTGTGGCACTCGATGTTGATCATGTAGTTGCTTGTACTTGGCATTTGATTTATCTAGAATGTCATGGACCTACTTGCGAATACGTTGGATGTGCTCAATGAAGTTGTTTGCTTATCTGTTTCGGACTAGACATGAGCTGAATCTGCGTGAGTAGCTGCAAATGGCATGGCCACATCAATGGGACATAGTGGCTGGAATCCTAAGCCCACCTGAAAAAGGATGTGGCCAATCGAGCTATGGCTAGCTCAGTTGTAGCTATGCTAAAAATAGGGTAGGTTGTCGTCCCATGTGCGTGGATGCTTTGAGTTGTACATGCACAGAATGTGTACGATCATCCTATTGACAACCTCTGTCTAGTCATCAGTTTGAGGATGGAATACTATGGACTTAGTGAGTGTGGTGTCTAGCATCGACCAGAGACTAGACCAAAATGTACTAAGGAACCTGTTGTCCCGATCTGAGATGATAGACTATGGGATCCCAAAGTGTACCCACGCTCGTTCAAAGAAGAGTTTAGCAGTGGCTTCTGCTGTGATATTCTTCTTGTAGGCTGCCATAATGGCCATCTTCAAGAACCTGTCGACGACCACAAAAACACAGTCATTTCCATGCTTAGTGGAAGGAAGGCCTCACATGTAATCCATGGAGATGGATTACCAAGGTCAAATAGGGGTAGGTAGCGGGGTATAGAGGCCTTGCTTCTTGATGGTTGGTTTGGAAATGGCACAGGCAGTGCATGATTTGATGTACTTCCCGACAACCTGTCGAATATTCGGCCAAAAGAAATACTTTTGCAGTATTGCCACCATTTTATCAACCCTGAAATGCCCAACAACCTGACTGTAGTGTGCTTCCCAAATCACCTTGGCACGCTCACTTGAAGGAACACAAAGGTGACCTAGGTGGCATAACAGGGCATCCTGAAGGTGAAAATCTGGAACATGCTGACCTTCCAAGAGTGTCTGGTATGTGTGGCCGAATTCTAGGTCACTTTTGTAGAGAAGTGGCCAATCAGAAGTCTCGTGCCCACAAGAGTTGATCACGGTGGTCGACTGAGGCAATCTGCAACATTATTGGTGCTTCCCTTCTTATACTTGATATTAAAATGGAATTGTTGCAGGTATGTGGACCACTTTTGATAGCGATCATTCTGCAATTTCCCTTGGGTCTGTATGAACTGCAGGGGTTGGTGGTCTGTGTGGATGACCATTTCCTTCCCCAAAATGTAATGCTTCCATTGTCGGCAGGTCTGCACAGTGGAATACATATCTTTATCATAAGTGGGATACTTCTGGACTGTGTCTAAAAGTGTCTCACTGTGATATGCCACTGGATGCCCGTGTTGAGTAAGCACTGCCCCAATAGCATAGTCAGAGGCATCTGTCTCGACCTCAAATGGTTGTTGCAAGTCTGGTAATGTGGGCACTGGTGCTGAGCAGAAGTGATCTTTCAACTTTGTGAATGCCTTCTATTGAGATTCAGACCAAAAGAATTTTGTTTTCGCTCCTCCCTTGGTGACTTGACTCAAGGGCCAAGTGATATGAGAAAATCCCAACACGAACCTAAGGTAGAAGTTGGCAAGACCTAGAAAGCTGCGGAGCTCTATCAGAGTGGTTGGAGATGGCCAATCCCGAACGACTTGGATCTTGGCTGGATCCACATGCACCCCCTATTCATCAATAATGTATCCCAGATACTGAACCTGGGTCATGCCAAAAGTGAATTTCTCCAAATTGGCACATAACTTGTGTTATCGCAGTGTTTGGAGAACCTTTCAGATGTGTTGGAGGTGCTCTTCCCAACTCTGGATAAAGATGAGGATGTCATCCAAGTATACCACTACAAATGAGTTGGTGAATGGCCACAAGATGTCGTCCATTAGCCTCATGAAGGTTATAGGGGCATTCATCAATCTGAAAGGCATAACCAACCATTCGAAAAGGCCCTCCTTGGCTTTGAAGGCAGTCTTCCACACATCGGAGGGTTCGATTGGTACCTGGTGATACCTTGACTTCAAATCGATCTTGCTGAAATATTTTCCCCCCTTCAATTGGTCCAGGGGGTCATCAATCCATGGGATCGGGTACATATTACGGACAGTGATTTTGTTCAGCGCCCGATAGTCAATACAGAGTCTCCAAGTCCCATCCTTCTTCTGTACCAACATAATCAGGCTCCCACAGGGCGATGAACTTGGATGGATGTGACCTTTCTGCAATAGCTCCTGAATCTACCTCTTGATTTCATCATTCTCCAGAACAAAGTGCCGATAGATTGGTCCATTGGGCAGCGGTGCACTTGGGGTCAGATCGATGGAGTGCTTGACCTGACAGTGCAGAGGAACCCTTGCGGGGGAGGCGAAGATGTCCTCGTACTCCTCCACAACCTTGTCCATCTGTAGTTGTTGTGTGGAGGGGCCCTGTTTGGAGGTTGTGGCCATCATCTTCTTCTTTCCTTGAGGGCATATCATGAGGAAAAATTTTTTCTCCCTTTTGGAAATGAGCTTACTGCATTGTTTTGCATTAACTAAAGAGATGGTGGTAGGCGGTGCTACCTCCTGTATCCTATACAACTTATTTCCCAAAGTAACAATAATAGCATGGGGCCTTGATTCATACACAGCATGTTGCTTCCACAAGTATGGTTGTCCTAATAATACATCACAAACTTCAAGGGGATCAATGTCACACAATACCTCATCCATGAAGGGCTTGATGTTGTATGGAAGGTGACACTGCTGGCTCACGCGAAGATCTCGTCCTTGGTGAAGCCACCCAATGGTGTATGGTGTATGGTTGTGGATGTGCTATGGTTGGTAAGACTAGCCACTTCACGACCTCTGCCGATATGAGGTTCTTTTGGCTCCCGCTGTCGATAATGAACTGTAGCGGGGAGCCCTTTACCCACATTTGGGAGTGGAAGAGACACTCCTTCTCCTCTGGATCTTTGGGTTCCTCCTTCTGGATCTTTGTGGTGGCAACGGTGGCGTTGGGCTCCGCATCGATAATTTGCTTCCCTTTGTCATTCCCCTTGTTGGGTTATGAATCAGAGGTGGAACATGCATCTGATTTTGAAACCTTTAGCTTGGCCACCAGTGACTGCTTGGCTCGACACTCACTTGTGTTGTGAGTGGAGCTCTTATGGAACTCACACCACTTTCCCGTGTCCTTTTTTGGCTTCGTTCTTTGCTTGCAGCTTTGGCAAGTTTTCTTAGGTCACCCTGCCTTGGCTTTGTCCTTTGTTCTGCGGTTTGGGGGCACCATTCCCTTGCTTCGGGTTTGCAGATCCAAATTCTTGCTTCTTCTGTTTAAACTTTTGCTTGACCTTGACGAGATATCGGTATAATGTGCCGAGCGAGGAGATGTTCAGGAATTTTATTTCTTCCTGGATGTAATTGTGCAGACAGCCACAGTATTTGAGTATCAAATGCTGCTCTGAATCCTTGATACCCAACTTTGTGCGAAGGGTATGGAAAATATTGGTAAACTCCAGCACGTCTTGGTCCCTCCCCTGCCGCAGCGTGGTCCACTTTATGTATTGATGCTCATAGCTTTTGACAGGGTAGTACTGCTCCTTGATGGCATCTCGGAATGAATTCCAAATGGGTGCAGCTAAAAATAATGAGCCTGTACTTTCATCCTTCTGCTCGCAGTAAGTTTCCCACCAGTCCTTGATGTGGGGGGCTACTTTAAGAAGAGCGAAAATAATCTTTTCTCGACTGGAAAAATCATAAACAAAAAATAACCCTTTAGCAGATTTAACCATTTATCGACGACATCTGCATCTATCTGACCCTCGAATATGGGGATTTCAAAATTAACTTATACCTTAAATAGTGTGCGTTTCCAGAGTAGCTATTGGAAGCCGATGCGTCACCCCTGGGTAGCCGTTGAAGGATCTGGGCAAAGCTGTCCATCATCACGTTCCTTTGTCACTCGAGGGCTTCTTCGAGCAAGATTTTGATAGGATCTCCTGCCCCCTCATCTTTCTTTTCATCCTCCATGGGAGGTTGTCGGGATTTGCGAGGTTGGTCTTGCAAAGGTTTGACCAGTTCAAGCCCTAACTCCTTATATCCCGACCTCGTCGGGGACATGAAAATAAAAACAGATAAAAAGCAGACCGCTCTGATACCATTGATCCGGATTTAAATAGGAATGCAAAAAATTACAGAGATAACCATAAACACAAAGATGCAGTGGAAATAATACTTCATTTCATTAAGGTAAAATACTGAAATATGCTTACAAACATAAATGAAATAAACCAGCTAGGGCGATGGTAGCTTATCTCTGAGAAGAGATGTGGTGGCTACATGTTGTTGAACTGTGTTACAATGAGGCTCGAAGGCCTATTTATTGTTGAGAAACAATGGAAAACCCTAAACATCCAAAAATCTAACCCTAGAAGATGAAACGCCAAACTGTGGGCCCCGTTTGGGTAAACTGGTACATCAACTTCTCGAGGTCGTAACTTTGGCATACGATTGCTGTTTGATGCGCACAATATCTCATTAGAAAGATCTATCTGAGAAATACAACTTTGGGAAGAGAAACATGGGTCCATGGACCCATGTTTCTCCCAATTCTCCCAAAAACGTCGTTTAGGGCCTCAAAACTGCTCTGGAAGTTCAGGACCCCAAAAACTGCTAAAAATAGTAATTTGTGCTACAATTAAGGAAACTGAAAAGCTGAAAGAAAAAATGGTGGGGGTCCAAGTGGACTTGGCGAGTGGCCACCAATATCCACCTAGATCAATCCAGCATTGACTAGAGACTTGACCAAAATGCACTCACGAATTTGTTGTCTCGATCTAATACAATGGATTGTGGGATCCCAAAGTATACCCACACTCGCTCAAAGAGGAGCTTAGCAGTGACCTCTACTATGATTCTCTTCTTGCAGACTACCATAATGGCCATCTTAGAGAATATATCGATGGCCACGAAAACACATTCATTGTCATGCTTAGTAGAAGGGAGGCATAACATGTAATCCATGGAGATGGATTCCCAAGGTTGACTAGGAATAGGAAGAGGAGTATATAGTCCTTTCGTCTTGATGGTTGGTTCAGAAATGGCGCATGCAATTCAAGATCTAATGTACTTCCCAAAATCCTAAAGATGGTTGCCAATAAAAATATTTCTGCAGTACTGCCACTGTTTTCTCTACTCTGAAATGTCCAACAAACCGACTGTAGTGCACCTCCCAAATCATCTTGACATGCTCACTTGAAGGAAAACATATGTGTCCTAGGTGGCATAACAGTGCATCCTAGAGGTGAAAATTTGGAACTTTATTACCTTTCAGGAGTGTATGGTATGTGTTTCCTAATTTTGGATTTCTCTTGTAAAGATGTGGCCATCCAAAAGTCTTGTTCCCATAGGAGTCAATCATAGTAATCAGCGCCATGACAGGTGGTCAGCTGAGGCAGTTTGCAACATTATTCGTGATGCCCTTCTTGTACTTAATGTTCAAATGGAACTTTTGCAGGTATGTGGACCATTTCTGATGGCGATTGTTATGCAACTTCCCTTGTGTCTGTATGAAATGCAGGGGTCGGTGGTTTGTGTGGATGATTGCTTCCTTCCCAATAGTGTGATGCTTCCATTGAGGACAGGCCTGTGCAATGGAATACATTTCTTTGTCATATGTGGGATACTTTCATACTATGTACGAAAGTGTCTCACTGTGGTAGGCCATCAAATAGCCTTGCTGAGTAAGAACTTCACCAATGGCATAGTCAGATGCATATGTCTCAATATCAAACGGTTGTTGCAGGTCTAGTAATGTGAGCACCAGTTTAGAGTAGAGGTGATGCTTCAACTCAACAAACGCCTTCTATGGGTTTCGTACGATTTTTTTTTTTTTTTTCACTCTGCCATTGGTGACTTGACTTAAAGGCCAATTGGTATGAGAGAACCCTAACACGAACTTGCAGTAGAAATTGGCAAGACCTAGAAAGATGCGGAGCTCTGTTAGAGTTGTTGTGGTTGGTCAATATTGAATGACTTGTATCTTGGCTGGGTCCACATGCATACGCTTTTCATCAATGATGTACCCTAGAATTTAACCTAGGTCATGCCAAAGGTGCATTTCTCCAAATTGGCACACAATTTGTGTTGTCGCAGGGTTTGGAGGACTTGTCGAAATGGTGGAGGTGATCTTCCAAACTCTGGCTAAAGATCAAGATTTCATGTAAATACACCATCATGAATGCATTGGTGAAGGGTCATAAGATGTTGTCCATCAACCTCATGAAGGTTGCAGGGACATTTGTGAACCTGAAAGGCATGACCAACCATTCGAAAAGACCCTCCTTGGATTTGAAGGCAGACTTCCACATATAATAGGGTTCAATAGGCACCTCGTGATAACTAGACTTCCAGTCAATTTTGCTGAAGTATTTGGCCCCCTTGAGCTGGTCCAAAAGGTCATCAATCAGTGGGATTTGGTACCTATTTTGGACAGTGATCTTGTTCAAAGCCCAATAGTTAATGTAGATTCTCTAGGTCTTGTCCTTCTTTTGTACCAATACGATCGAGCTCCCACAGGGTGATGAGCTTGGCTTGATGTTCCCTTTCTGCAATAGCTCCTGAATATGCCTTTTGATCTCATCATTTAACATAACAGAGTGTCAATAGATCAGTCCATTGGGTAGTGATGTGCCCAGAGTCAGATTGATGGAGTGCTTCACCCGATAGTGCAAAGTTACCCCCATAGGTGAGGTGAAAATGTCCCTGTAATCCTCCACGACCTTGTCCATTTGGTACTATTGTGTAGAGGAGCCTTTTCTGGTGGTCGTAGTAACAATATTCTTCTTCCCCTAAGGGCAAATCATAAGGAAAATAGATTTCCTATTCTGTGAAATGATCTTATTGCATTGCTTTGTAGAGATCAAAGACATGGCAGTAGGCGGGGTTACCTTCAGTATCCTGTACAACATATTTCCCAAAGTAATAATCACAGAGTGTGGTCTAGGTGCATATACATTGTGTCGCTTCCACATGGATTTCCTAATAATACATCACAAACTTCAATAGTATCAACATCACACCATACTTCATTCATGAAGGGCTTGATGTTGTAGGGAATGCGGCACTACTAGCTGACACAGAGATTTGATCCTTGGTGAAGCCACCCGATGGTGTACGACTGTGGATGTGATATAGTCAGAAGGCCAAGCCGCTTCATGACCTCTGCTGAAATGAGGTTATTTTTGCTCACGCTATCAACAATGAACTGCAACAGAGAACCCTTCACCCATATCTATGAATGGAAGATGCCTCCCCCCTCCTCTGGATCTTCAGGCTCATTATTCTGGATCTTGGTGGTATCCACGGTGGAGCTAGGCTCTGCATCAATTATCTTCTTCCCTTAATCATTCCCCTTGTTAGTTTTTGACTCAGAGTCAGAACATGTCTCTGATTCGGAAGCCTTCAGTTCGTCCACCAGTGACTTCTTGGCCCGACACTCACCTGGGTTGCGAGTGGAGCTCTTATGGAACTCACACCATTATCATGCATCCTTATTTGTATTTGTGTTGTTGTTCTTTGTTTGTGGCTTCAATGGGTTGTCTTGGGTTGCTCTAACTTGTCTTTGTCCTTTTCCCTATGGTTTGGGGGTGCCTTTCCCTTGCTTCGAATTTGCAGATCCAAAGTCTTGCTTCTTTTATTTAAACTTTTACTCAATTTTGACATCATATTGGTACATTGTGCTGAGCGAGGAGATTTCTAGGAACTCCATCTCTTCCTGGATGTACCTGTGTAGATAACCACAGTATTTAAGTACCAAATGTCATTCAAAATCCTTGATACCCAACTTCATGCAAAGGGTATGAAAAAAATTCGTAAACTTCGGCACATCATGGTCAATTCCTTTCTGCAGTGTCGTCCACTTTATGTATTTATCCTTATAGCTCCCGACAGGGTAGTACTACTCCTTGATGGTGTCCCGAAACAAATTCCAAGTGGGTGTGGCTAAAAATAGTGATAGTGAACTTTTTTACTTCTTCTCACAATAGGTTTCCCACTAGTCCTTGACGTGGGGGGCAACTTTGAGAAGTGCAAAAGTGATATTTTCCTGACTAGAAAAATCATGAATATAATAATATCCTTCTAGCAGATTTAACCATTTATCTTGGAAGTTTGCATCTATCTGAACTTCAAATATGTGGATGTCAAAGTTAGCATGTACCTTAAAGGGTGTGGTGGTTCCAGAGTGGCTGCTGGAAGAAGATGTGTTGCCTTTGGGTAGCCACTGAAGGATTTGGGAAAAGTTGTCCATCATTGCGTTCCTCTATTGCTCGTGGGATTTTTTGACCAAGATTTTGAAAGGATCTCTTGCCACCTCATCTTTCTTCTCTTCCACCATGGGAGGCCATCTGGATTTGCGAGGTTGTTCTTCCAAACATTCGACTAGTTCGAGCCCTAACTCATTATATCCCGTCCTCATTGGGGACGTGCAAAGAAAAACAGAGAAAGAGCAAACCACTTTGATACGATTGATACGAACTTAAAAAGGAACACAACAAATTATAGATATAGCCATAAGTATAGAGATTCAATAGAAATAACACTTCATTTAATTAATATCAAATATTGAAATATGCTTACAAACATAATGGAAATAAACTAACTCGGGCGATGGTAGCTTATGTCTTAGAAGAGATGTGGGGGCTACATGCCTTTGAACGGTGTTACAATGAGGCTCAAGGGCTTATTTATTATTGAACAACAAGGGAAAACCATAAACAACAAAAACCCTAACCCAAGGAGATGGAATGCCAAGAATTTCTGGGCCCCATTGGGGTTAGTTGGGCAGCCAACTTCCTGGGGTCATAACTTGGTCATATTGTCTCTATTTGGAGCGTACAATAACTTGTTGGAAATATCTCTCTGACTACTACAGGATTTGTGGTAGGTCCGTCCTTTCCAACACTTATGGCCATGGGCCTACTTCCGACCTTAAAAAAAATTCCGTTTAGGGAGTTAAAACCGCTCCAAAAATTCAAGACCAAAAAAACTACTAAATATAGTAAATGTTGCAATAGACAAGGAAATGGATGAAACCGACTGGAAGTTTAGGTTTAATAGGTGGGTGGCCACCAATATCCACCTGGATCAGTCCTCCCTCTTTAGGAAGAAATGGTCCGGATCAGTCCTCCCTCCTTAGGAAGCAATCGTCCCCATTGCATACAGAGCCTCCATGAGGTGATGAAATTTCTGTTGAAGTTGGTTTGTGGTGAACCACTTGCCATGGTGAAGGAGCTGGCCTAATTTGACATCTCAATATAGCTGGATCCTATTTTGGTGAGTGTTATTGATTTTTATTTCCATGATCTAATCATTCATGGCATGTTCCATGCAGTATGGGTTTAACTCTACTGGTGTGAGTTGTTTTGTAACGTCGGATGTGTCCAACAATGTGGAAAGTATGGCCGAAGGCAGTCTACATTGAACACTAGGTGAAAACCAAGGAAAAATGGAATGATGAACTTGAAGGAATTTTCCTCTACAACCTTCGTGATGGTGTATGGCTCATATCATAGTAGATGAAGCTTGCAGTGGGGTCTAGCGAGGTGCTCCTTCTGCAAATGTAGCAAAAAATTGTCGCCCACCTAGAACTTGTGCAACACCCAGTGTTGATCATGGAATTCCTTGTACTTAGCATTGGATCTGTCCAATATATTGTTGACCTGCTGGCTGATGTGATGAATGTGTTCAATGAAGTTGTTAGCCTTGTCAGCTTCGGACTGGACGTGAGCTGAATCTTCCTGAGTAGCTGCAAATGGTATGGTCACATCAATGGGACATAATGGCTAAAATCCCAACCCTACCTGAAAGGGGTTGTGGCCTGTTGAGCTATGGAGAGCTCTGTTGTAGCTATGAAGAACATAGGGGAGCCTTTCATCCCAAGTGTGTGGATGCTTTGAGTTGTACATGCATAGAATGTGTACGATCATCTTGTTGACGACCTCTGTTTGGCCATCCGTTTAGGGGTGGAAAGTTGTGGAATTAGTAAGTTTGGTATCGAGCATCGACTAGAGACTTGACCAAAATACACTCAGGAATCTTTTGTCCCGATCTTAGATCCAAAAGTGTACCCACACTCGCTCAAAGAAGAGCTTAGCAGTGGCTTATACTATGATACTCTTCTTGCAGTCCGCTAAAATGGCCATCTTAGAGAATCTGTCGATGACCATGAAAACGCAGTCGTTGTCATTCTTAGTAGAAGGGAGGCGTGACATGTAATCCATGGAGATGGACTCCCAAGGTCGACTAGGATTAGACAGAGGAGTATATAGTCCTTTCTTCTTGATGGTTGGTTTGGCAATGGCACAGGCAGTGTCGAATCTAATGTCCTTCTCGACATCCTGACGAAGGTTTGGCCAATAAAAATATTTCTTCGGTACTGCCACTATTTTCTCTACTTTGAAATGTCCAGCGAACTGAGTGTAATACGCCTCTGAAATCATCTTGGCATGCTCACTTTAAGGAGCACAGATGTGTCCTAGGTGGCATAATAGTTCATCCTAGAGGTGAAAATTTGGAACTTGCTTACCTTATAGGAGTGGCTTGTATTTGTCATCGAATTATAGATCGCTCTTGTAAAGATGCAACCATCCTAAAGTCTTGTGCCCACAGGAGTCGAGCACAGTAATCAGCACCATGAATGGTGGTCAGCTGAGGCTGTATACAACATTATTCATGCTGCCCTTCTTGTACTTAATGTTCAAATGGAACTGTTGCAGGTATGTGTACCATTTATGATGGCGATTGTTTTGCACCTTCCCTTGTGTTTGTATGACTGTGGTATGTGTGGATGATCGTTTCCTTCCCCAAAATGTAATGATTCCATTAACGGCAGGCATGCACAAGGGAATACATTTCTTTGTCATAGGTGGGACACTGCCAGACTATTTATGAAAGTGTCTCACTGTGGTAGGTCACTTGATGCACTTACTGAGTAAGAACTGCACCAATGGCATAATTGGAGACATCTGTCTCAATCTCAAAAGGTAGTTGCAGGTCCTGTAATGTGAGCATTGGTGTAGAGTAGAGGCAATGCTTCAACTTGGTAAACACCTTCTATTGGGTTTCATACGAAAAGATATTTTTTTTCGCTTCACCCTTGGTGACGACTTAAAGGCCAATTGATATGAGAGAACCCAAACATGAACGTGCGGTAGAAATTGACAAGACCCAAAAAGATGCAGAGCTCTGTTAGAGTGGTTGGGGCTAGCCAATCTTGAATGACTTGTATCTTGGCTAGGTCCACATGCACACCCTTTTCATCGATGATGAACCCCAAATATTGAACCTAGGTCATGCCAAAAGTGCATTTCTCCAAATTGGCACACAACTTGTGTTGTCGCAGGGTTTGAAGGACCCATCGAATAAGGTGGATGTGCTCTTCACAACTTTGGCTGAAGATCAAGATGTCAGCTAAATACACCACCACGAATGCATTGGTGAAGAATCATAAGATGTTGTACATCAATATCATGAAGGTTGCAGGGGCATTCGTCAACCTGAAAGGCATGACCAACCATTCAAAATGGCCCTCCATGGATTTGAAGGCAGTATTCCACACATCAGAGGGTTCAATAGGCAACTGGTGATAACCAGACTTTAAGTCAATATTTTTGAAATATTTCGCGCCCTTGAGCTGGTCCAAAAGGTCATCAATCTATGGGATTGGGTACCTATTATGGATAGTGATCTTGTTCAGTGATCGATAGTCAATATAGAGTCTCCAGGCCCCATCCTTCTTCTGTACCAATATGATCAAGCTTCCACAGGGTGATGAGATTGGCATGATGTGCCCTTTTTGCAACAACTCTTGAATCTACCTCTTGATCTCATCATTCTCCAGAACACAACATCGATAGATCGGTCCATTGGGTAGTGGCATGCCTAGGGTTAGATTGATGGAGTGCTTGACCTGGCAGTGTAGAGGTACCCTTGTAGGGTAAGAAAAAATATCCTTGTCGTCCTCCATGACCTTTTCCATCTACTGCTGCTATGTGGAGGAGCCTTGTCTAGTGGCCATGGACACAATATTTTTCTTTCCTTAAGGGTGAGTCATAAGGAAAACAAATTTCCTAGTCCGTGAAATGATCTTACTGCATTGCTTTGCATAGATCAAAGAGATGGATGTAGGCAGGGCTACCTCTGGTATCCCATACAACGTATTTCCCAAATTAATAATGACAGAGCATGTTCTAGACTCATATAAAACATGTCTCTTGCACAAGTATGGTTGTCCTAATAATACATTACAAATTTCAAGAGGAGAAACATCACATAATACCTCATCCGTGAAGGGCTTGATGCTGTAGGGAAGGCAACACTGTTGGTTGACGCGGAGATCTCTTCCTTGGTGAACCCACCAGATGGTGTATGACTATGGATGTGCTATAGTTGGTAGGCCTAGATGCTTCATGATCTCTGTTGAAATGAGGTTCTTTTGGCTCCTGCCATCGACACTGAACTGCAGCGGAGAACCCTTCACCCACATTTGTGAGTGGAAGAGGCATTCCCTGTATTGTGGATCTTCAAGCTCATTCTTCTAGATCTTGGTGGTGGCCACATTAGCACTAGGCTTCACGTCAATGATATGCTTTCCTTTGTCATTCGCCTTGTCAGTTTATGACTCAGAGTTAGAAAATGTGTCTAATTCAGAAGCCTTCAGTTCAACCACTAGCGACTGCTTGGCCAGACACTCACTTGTGTTGTGAGTGGAGCTCTTATGGAACTCACACCATTTTCTCATGTCCTTCTTTGTCTTCGTGGTTTTGTTCTTCGCTTTTGGATTCAACAGGTTGTCCTGGGTTGCTCCACCTTGTCTTTGTCCTTTTCTCTGCGGTTTGGGGGCACCTTTCCCTTGCTTCAGATTCATAGATCCAAAGTCTCGCTTCTTCTGTTTAAACTCCTGCTCAATCTTGAAAACATATTGGTACGTCGTACCAAGCAAGGAGATGTCCAAGAACTATATCTCATCCTGAATGTACCTATTTAGACAACCGCAGTACTTGAGTACCAAATTTTGCTTAGAATCCTTAATACCCAACTGCATGTGAAGGGTATGAAAAACATTGGTAAACTTCGGCATGTATTGGTACCTTCCCTGCCGCAGCGTGGTCCACTTTATGTATTGATCTGCATAGCTCCTTACAGGGTAGTACTGCTCCTTGATGGCATCCTAGAAAAAATTCCAATTGGGTGTGGCTGAAAATAGTGAGGATAAATTTTAGTACTTCTTCTCACAATAGGTTTCCCACCAGTCTTTGACATGGGGGGAAGCTTTGAGAAGTGCAAAAGTGATATTTTCTTGGTTGGAAAAATCATGAACAAAAAAATATCCTTCTAGAAAATTTAACCATTTATCTAGGGCATTTGATCTATCTGAACTTAAAATATTGGGATGTCAAAGTTAACTTGTACCTTAAAGGGTGTGGTGCTTCCAGAGTGGCTGGTGGAAGAAGATGTGTTGCCTTTGGGTAGTCATTGAAGGATCTGGGAAAAGTTGTCCATCATTGTGTTCCTATGTCACTCAAGGGCTTCTTCGAGCAAGATTTTGAAAGGATATCCTACCCCCTCATCTTTCTTCTCTTCCGCCATGGGAGGCCGTCGGGATTTGCGAGGATGGTCTTGCAAAGGTTTGACCAGTTTGGGCCCTAACTCTATATATCCCAAACTCGTTGGGGACATGCAAAGAAAAACAGAGAAATAGAAGACTTCTCAGATACTACTCTATTGGAAATAATACTAAGAGGGGAGTGAATCAATATTATCTGATCAAAATTTTTTCTTTTCTCAAATAGATTTATATATGCTACTTCCGTGAAGTGAACTAGCGTGTACATGCAACTATGATTAGAGAAACCAATGTACATCGAGAAAACTTGAGATTTAGACAATTTATCATGTGTTGATCTTTAACTAGTGCATCCGTAACTTATTAAACAGAGCAATAAAAACAGAATAAACCATCACACATAAGCAACACACATGAACACCAAGATTTAAGGTGGAAACCCAATGTGGGTGAAAACCACTTGCTGTTGTCATCTCTATCTTCTTTTAATAATAATAAAATCCATTTATAATTTTGTATTGGTGCAGACTCATACTAGTACACAGACACCCACCTGCAGAAGGCTACAACCTTCTCTCGTTTTCCAGCTTCTACTGGAAGTGATATGAATTTCCCTAGCTCTTGTACTAGCCAATGTGACTACTAGTACGTAGGCGCCAGCCTACAGAAGGCTACAACCTTCTCTCTTCCTCCAGGGACCACGTTTCATAAATTTTCTAACTGGATGCTCCTGGTATACAACAATACACATGAAGGCCTCGTTTCATAAAATTTTCATACTGGACCCATCAGACTTTGAAACTTATCTGCATCAACCAACATTCAGTTAATCTTAACAATCAGATCACTGTCACCAGAACACTATGCTGAATCCAAAAACCTGCATCATCATTTAGAACCAGCTGTAATCTCAAAAATCATGCATCAAAATGTACACGCTACTTTATTGAACCCAACCTGTGTGTATACGCTACTTCCTGTAATCAAACCTGCATATACCTTCAAAACTACTGAAACATAAAACTTCTGAATCAAGTTTGTACCAACCAGCAATATACTAACCATCTACTGTCTATTTACAGAGCTTTACATAGGCAGCAACAGAGATCACCCTTCTCACTTATACAATCAATCAATCGGATACCAAACTCCTTATGCATTCAGTTTTACATTGAGATCTAAGAAGACTTCATTGACAAACAATAGTAAAACAATAGAACTAATCAGATATATCAATCAAATCTGAAGAAAAAGGTTTTTCTTTTGTATACACTACTTGGAAGAGTAGAACTTGCGTGTACACGAGCTTTTAGCGAGACGAACCAGTGTACAGATCTGCAAATATTGGCTCATAACTTTGGTGCAATTCTGGACTTCAAACAAACCCAGATCATGACATTTAAAGAATAAAACAAGTGTACATAATTAGATCTAGCCCAACCGATATCAGATTATTCAATGATAAGTCATTTTAGGTCTCATGATCCTGATCCAACATTGAATTCAAGGTGCACATAAATATTTCATATCAAATCACCAACATAGCCCCTGCAACATAAAATAAACATCAAATAGAAGTATTCCTTAGAAGCCCATTCACTTGCACACCCTGGCCCAATGATCTTCTCCTCCTTATATAGTTTTAGGCCTTTCTCAATACCTTGTACCAAAACCACTTAGGACCAATACCTCGGATCAAATACCTCGGACCAAATACCTTGGACCAAAACCTTGATTTTCCAACCTGTACGCGCTTTTCCTCTTGTGAGAGTGCGTGTATACGTATACGCTCTTTTTGTTTTGTGTACCAGCGTGTATACACCATTTTGACTAAGTATACCTACGTATACTTCTTAAACTGCTTTACATCAACCTTTTCCTTCACCTTCTTTATTTTGATCAATAGACCTTAGCTCCATCTTCCTGTTTTTCTGTATCACTGCCCGTTACCTCTGAATATTCCTGATGTACTATGAGTTTCCATTAAAGACAACACTTGTATCATGATGCCAACAATCTCCCCCTTTGGACTTGATGGAAACCATGATGGTGTTGATTACTGCAAGTTGTAGAAACTGTTAGAGATAACATGCAACACCAAAATACTCTCCCCCTTTGACATCAAGGGAAAAGGGCAGACCTAGCAACTTTCCTCCTTTGATATACATTATGTTGTCCATACTCCCCCTGAGTACATGCCGAGTCTACAGAGATATGATTCAAAGGAATAACATGACTCTATAACTCAACTAAGTGAGTATGACCTCCTTATGACCAATGAATCATACATACATCAATCACCCAACCAAGTGGGGATACACCACATTTGACTCATCCACCCAACCAAGTGGGGATACACCACATTTGACTCCTCCACTGAACCGAGTGGGGATATAACAATTGTTTATACATGATATAAATACAACAAATATTACATCATCCATCCCATGAAAATTGGGGATACAAATTACATCATTTGTCCAATAGGACTCATTCAAATATAGACTTAAATTACACCCTATGTCTTTAAACAACAAATCATAGCTTAATTCAGCAACAAAAATGCCAAAAATGAAAAATGTGTGTGAAGGATAATGCTCCCCCTGAACCTGTGCTACTATTTTTCTGTCAAAAAAACATATATGCTCCTTCAGCCACAGAAACCTGCGTGTATATGCGACTATACTTCATGAAACCCGCGTATAATAACCTTCCTCTGAAAACTGGATTTAAGAGCAGGATGATGCAACAACTACTCCCAGCTTTTGTCTGAGATATTCAAATGTTTCTCTGGGAAGTGGTTTAGTGAATATATCAACAACCTGTTCTTTGGAGGGAACATACTCCAATTTAACCTTTTGTTCAAGCACTTGTTCTCGTAGAAAATGGTACTTAATGGGTATGTGCTTGGTCTTGGAGTGCATGACTGGATTTTTTGAAATATTGATGGCACTTGTATTATCACATAGAATGGAGATGGGTGGAGTACATGTGATCTGAATGTCTTTCAATGTTTTCATCATCCAAAGTAGTTGTGTGCAGCAAGATGTAGCAGCCACATATTCTGCTTCAACTGTAGATAAGGAAATTGAAATTTGTTTCTTGCTGAACCATGACACTAACCGAGAACCCATATAACATGCACCTCCACTAGTGCTCTTTCGATCATCAACACTTCTTGCCCAAATTGCATCTGTATATGCATGAAGAGTAAGGTCTGTATCTTTAGGATACCATAGTCCAAAGTCCTGAGTTCCTTGAAGATATTTGAAGATTCTTTTGACTGCCTGGAGATGTGATTCCTTTGGATTTGCTTGGAACCTTCCAACAATTCCTACTGCATGCATGATGTTAGGTCTAGTACCTATTAGAAAAAGCAGACTTCCAATCATAGATCTATAAGTTGGTTGGTTTACTGTTGGCAATTCATCGTTAGAGCTGAGACTGCATCCTGTTATCATTGGAGTACATACTGGTTTAGAATCTTCCATCCCGTACTTCTTCAAGATTTGCTTGAGATATTTGGTTTGTGAAAGAAAGATACCATCTTTTGTTTGTTGTACTTGTAGACCAAGAAAATAAGTAAGTTCACCAAGTAAGGACATTTCAAATTCTTTCTGCATTACTGCAGCAAAATTCTAACTCATGGATTCTTCATTGCTACCAAAGATGATATCATTGACATAAACAACAATAATTATCAGTTTATCATTTTCAATCTTTGTGTATAAATTGTTATTTGCAGAAACTTTTGTGAAACCTTGTTGTTGTAGATATTTGTCAAGGAGGTAATACCAAGCCCTTGGAGCCTGTTTCAGACCATAGAGAGACTTTTTGAGCTTTCATGCAAGTTTTGCATCATTTCCAAGAATGAATGCTTCTAGTTGTTCAATATACACTTCTTCTTCTAAATCTCCATTAAGGAAAGCTGATTTTACATCCATTTGATATACTTTGAATTTTTGAAAACTAGAAAGGGAAAGAAACATCCTTATAGCTTCAAGTATGGTAACAGGTGTAAAGGTTTGTTCAAAATCTATACCTTCTTGTTGAGCATACCCTTTACAAACAATTCTTGCCTTGTTTCTAATAACTTCTCCATTTTCATTCAGATTATTCTTAAATATCCATTTTGTTCCTATAACATTTTTATCGTGAGGTCTAGGAACAAATTCCCAAGTATCATTCTTTTCAATTTGGTCTAATTCTTCATCCATGGCCTTGACCCAACATTCATCTTTGCAGGCTTCATTTACATTCTGAGGTTTGGTGGAGGATAGTAATGCTAGATAACTTGAGGTCCTTGTAAGAGTTCTTCTTGTCTGTACTCCAGACCCCTTTTCTCCTAGAATTTGAGATTCTGGATGATTCTTCTTAACACACCTGGATGGATTCTTTTCCTTGTCTATTGTATCTTCTTCTGGTGCTTCATTGGTTTCTTCTTCAATATCATTTTGATTTGATGCGGGAAAGCATTCCCCATATTCCTCATTGTCATGTTCCTCTGTTGATTTCATATGTTCCAGATTTTTGCATGCTTCATCAACTACAACATCAATGCTTTCAACAATTTTTCGAAGTCTTTTATTATAACATTTGTATCCTTTACTTCTGGATGAATAACCAAGAAGAATACCTTCGTTTGCTCTGGGTTCAAACTTACCAAGTTTTTCTTCAGTCCTTTTGATAAAACATTTGCTTCCAAAAACTCTAAATTGTTTTACAGTAGGAGGATTACCATACCAAAGTTCATATGGAGTTTGATTGCTATTTACCCGAACATTTTCTTTGTTGAGAATAGTCACGACAACAAATGCAACTTCACCCCAGAAAGTTGCAGAAGTTTCAGATTCATATAGCATAGTCTAAACCATTTGTTGAACTGTTCTTTTCATCCTTTCTACCACACCATTTTGCTGAGGAGTTATTGTAGTGGAAAGTTCCCTTTTTATTCCATGTTGTTCACAAAAGTCAAAAAATTTATCTTATATGAATTCTCCCTCTTGATCAGATCTGAGACATTTGTTTTTTCGATCTGATTCATTTTCTACTAAAGATTTGAAGGCTTTAAACTTTTCAAATGCTTCATCTTTATGCTTTAGAAGTCCTATCCAACACATCTTGGAAAAATCATCAATAAACAAAATAAAGTATTCTTCTCCTCGAGGAGACTTTTTCCTTGTTGGTCCACATAAATTAGTATGGATGAGTTCAAGAGGCTTACTTGCTAACCCTTCTTTTTCGATGAAGTGAAATCTGGTTTGCTTACTGATTTGACATGGTTTGCATATGGTATTTTCTGGGATACTGATATCTGGAAGATCACGAACTGCCTTGAGCCTGCATTCTTTTCTTATTTGAGAAAAGCTTAGATGTCCCAATCTTCTATGCCACAACCAGTTTTCATCTGTTTTGCTCAAATAGCATTGTTGTTGTCCTCCTTTGAGTATTTATAAGTTGTTTGGAGTTTTTGTACCTCTGATCATGGGTTTTCCTGTATCAAGCTCATGAATGACACATCCATTTGATCAAAACACCACTTCATTTCCTTGATCACACACTTCAATGGCACTCAACAGGTTGTGCTTTAAACCATCTACATACATGACATTTCCAGCTTTAACCTTTTGATGAGCACCAGTATTGCAGCAAGGATGCTGCAAATCCTGGGCTACCAGCTTTACTTATCAACCCGGGGTTCATACAAACTTGGAGGTGACAATGCTATATGCACAAGTAGAAGTGAAGTTCCTGCCTGTTGTCACCTGTTCATCTAGCAAGAGACCCCAGGGGTTCCAAGCCAGACTTCTATAGAGTCAGAGGAAGCTTGATTCTTTGATGGGAGAAGAGAAAATCTATTCTAAGAGAACTACTCTACTGCAGTAGTGAAGAAAACAAGATGTGATGCTAAATCACACCATATCCTAATCAACCATTTAAACAACTAAACTAAGCAGAATTGCTAAATCAACACTAACCTAATGTTGCTATCTAAGTTACAGAAGAAAAGAGCATCAAACCAAACTAATGTGTAAGCAAGGAAACTAAACTAAGTCTGTTTTCGCGTTTTTTGTGTTTTGGTAAAATTAAGCATACAAGGAGTCAAGCGGAAGAGCAAGTGAAGGTCGAAATCAGTGAAAGGAGGACGTAACGAAGCAGAAGTGCATAGGAACTGTTGGATCAATCGGGAACAGTATTAATGGGATATGAGTGGTGGATATCTTATCGTAGAAGATTACATGAATAGATGGATGAATAAGACTGATGGAAGATGAATGGCGGAGATCTTATCGCGAGAGGTTAAGTCAAGAGATGGATGAACAAGACTAATCGGAAGATGAATGGCGGAGATATTATCGTGGGCGATTTAGTGAATAGATGAATGAATAGGGTTAACGAATGATGAGCAGTGGAGATCTTATCGCGGGCGATTTAGTGAATAGATGAATGAATAGGACTAACGGAAGATGAGCGATGAAGATCTTATCACGTAGGTTAAGTGAATAGATGGACGAACATGATTAAAATGGAGATGAATGGCGGAGATCTTATTGCAGAGATGAAGTGAATAGATGGGTGGATCACATCAAGTCACATGGCGACAGAAGGGTAAAAGAAACTTCTAGAATGATAGAGCAAGTTTCCATAGGCGGTAAGTAGTTTCTTATGCGCCCTTAAGGTTGTAAGCAGAATTCCAAAATTTTGGGTGATTAACATAATTGGGTGACACGTAGCATGAGAAAACCACTTTTCTCACGTGCTCTTGGGTGGATAATAGCCTTGCAAGAATCTGCGCAAGATTGCACGATAGCCATTGGATCAGGTGGGATTGATCAATGGTGGAGATTGGCCAAGCTAGTTGGCGATCGGGTGACGCAATAGCCGTTGGATCGAGGGCGCGACAAATCAATGGTGGAGATCTGGAGCACATAAAGTCAAGCGTTGAAATGAATTGGATGGTAATTTGTCAGGTTTGCTATGGATTAGACGGTAAAGAGATTTACGGGTATAATCTGCATAAGACGTGATTTATTGGCTCGCGCTTAACTATTTCATGTTGAAGGAAATGAGAATACGAGTGAGATCTATTACAGAAAGAGAGTGATTGAAGACGATAACAATGAAATGAGCCAAGTACTGAATCAAGACGATAAACTCCAAAGCTCATGCCATAACTAGAAATCTGAAACACAACCAATCTACTCTACACTGTTGTAATGAAAATGCAACTACTTAAGCAAATGAATGATTTGTCAGGCCAGGCAGTAACTCCATTCAGCAAAAACTGATTCGTATTTTCTATTCCATCAGGTAGGTCTGTTATATACATGAGGAAGAGACTGTTCAGTTCATCTCCCGATGATTGTTCACATTTCTCATTTATTTATTTACATATATTTACCCAATCACAAGGATTAGGTGTCAACATTCCCCCCTTAATCTGAAAGGATGTTGGTGAGTCCAAGCATCGTTCTGAATCGTTCAAGCTTTTCTCTTCCAAGCTCTTTGGTGAAGATGTCTGCAATTTGCTCATTTGTGGAACAATGATGGAGATGGATTGTTTTGGCCTCAACATGATGTCGAATCAGATGATATTTAGTATTTATGTGCTTTGTTCGATCATGGAACTTTGGGTTCTTGGACAACTTTATTGCAGAAGTATTGTCAATCATGAGTGGAGTTTATTGTACTTGTTTTACCTGCAAATCTTCAAGAATTTTCCTGAGCCACACAATTTCTTTTGTTGCTTCAGCTGTTGCCATGTATTCTGCTTCTGTTGTGGAATCTTCTAGAACTGATTGTTTGCGTGATCTCCAGGAGACAGCTCCTGATCCAAGACTCATAGCATATCCTGAAGTTGATACTCCAGTTTCCTTATCTCCATCGAAGTCTGAATCAGAGTATCCAATCAAGCTGAAGTCGTCTACCTGTGTATACTTGATTCCAAAGTCTTGAGTTCCCTTCAAGTACCTTAGAACCTTTTTTGCAGCAAACCAATGTCCCTCACAAGGCTTTTGCATAAACCTGGAGAGGATTCCAATGGCAAATGAAATGTTTGGTCTAGTAATAGTTAGGTAGTTGAGACTTCCTACAGGCTGTCTATACTTTGTTGCATCCTCAAATTCTTTTCCTTCAATAGATGTGAGCTTTAAGTTTTGTTCCATTGGAGTAGTAAGAGGATTGCACTTTGTCATGCCAAACCTGTTCAACAAATCTCCAATGTATTTCTTTTGAGAAAGAAATATGGATTTTGGATGTTGGGTTACTTCAATGCCAAGATAGTAATGAACATAGCCCAAATCAGTCATTTCAAAACTTTTCCCAAATTCCTTCTTTATGGATGCAATGTAGCTTTCATTGTTCCCTGTCATCAAAAGATCATCTACATATACCACAAGATATACAATTGTTTTGCCAACTTTCTTGACAAATAAAGTTGCATCATCAAGATCAAAATGTTTGAAATTGAGTTTCAGGAGATGCTTAGTTAGTTTTTCATACCAGGCTCGCGGTGCTTGTTTGAGGCCATACAAGGACTTCACAAGTTTGCATACTTTATGTTCATGTCCTTTCACAACAAATCCTTCAGGCTGGGACATAAAAACATTCTCTTTTAGATCTCCATTCAAGAAAGCAATTTTTACATCCATTTGATGGACTTTCCAACCGTTCTGAGCTGCTAGTGCAAAGAGTGTCCGGATGGTAGCCCATTTTGTTGTGGGGGAAAAAGTCTCCTCATAATCGACCCCTTCCTTCTGTGCAAAACCTTTTGCCACAAGCCTAGCTTTGTGCTTGTCAAGTGAGCCATCAGCTTTATACTTGTTCTTGTAGACCCACTTGCAGCCAATTGGTTTGGTTCCTAATGGAGGATCAACCAGCTTCCAAGTGCCGTTCTTTATGAGGGCATCATACTCCTTTTGCATCAATTCTTTCCATTCATCATGAGAAGCAGCTTCTTTGAAGGAAGTTGGTTCAAAATCTGTAGACAAGTTCAATTCACAATCATAAGAAACATCCATATCAATAGGTGAATTAGAGTCATCTACATCACCTCCATTTTGCCGGTTTGAATTTCTGGTTCCTGTCTTTCCAACTTCATCAGGATGAACACTTTCAAGTGTTTTTGTCACCCACTTTGGGGGACCTTCTGAGATGGTCCAGGCTACTCCGTTGATTGATTTGGGACTGAATCAAGATTGAGTCTCCCAATTCTATCAATTACATCACTTAAATCATCATCCGTTGTTGGAGTTTCATGCGGGGGAGAGTGTTCTTCAGAAGAAGATTCCACATGTTGATCTAGTATAAGAATCCCCCCTTCAAGATGTGGAATCTCATTATCAAATTATTGAAATGATTTTTCTTTTGTGAATCTATCCAAGTGATCAAGTTGCCGCTCAACAACATTGTCAGTTTTGGATGATTCAAGGAAAATTACATCTCTAGATACAACAAACTTCGTATTTACTTCATCATAGAGGTGGTATGATTTGGAGGAGTTTGAATACCCTAGGAAGATACACTTACGACTTCTAGCATCAAGTTGGTTTCTATGTACCTTTGGTATCAAGGCATAACAGGTGGAACCAAAGACCTTGAGATGCTTTACCGAAGGAACATGTCCATACCACATTTCATATGGAGTCTTGTTTCTTATAGCATTAGATGGACATCTATTCTTTATATATGCAACACATAGAACAGCATCAGCCCAAAACATTATCTTTACATTTTTGAAGAAGATCATGGATCGTACCATATTTAAGATTGTCCTATTCATTCTTTCAGCTACACCATTCTGTTGGGGATTATAAGGCACAGTTGTTTGATGTTTGATCCCATGTTGGCGAAGATAGTTTTCAAACTCATTTGATGTATATTCTTTTCCATTATCAGTGCGAATAGACCCAATATGAGATTGTGCATCATTTTCAATCCATTTATGAAAATTCTTGAATGTTTGAAAAGCATCAGATTTGTTCTTCAATAAATAAACCCAATACATTCTGGTGTAGTCATCAATAAATGTCATGATATATTTATTTCCATTTGCAGAAGGAACAGGCATTGGAACACATAAATCTGAATGAATGAGTTCAAGTTTTCTATGTGCTCTTGAATGTGAATCATGAAAAGACTGTTTTCTATGCTTTCCTAGAATGCAAGCATCACATTTCTTAAGTTTCCTAGGAATTGTAGGCAAACCAGCAACACCATTTTTCTTCAACAAGCGGAGACTGTCATAGTTCAAATGTCCAAATCTAGCATTCCATAATAAACTTGATGGAAGTGTACCTTCTTCATGATGAGAAATGTATGAGAAATGTTGTGCATGAGCAGAGGTTCCTTGTAGTTTGAGAAGCCTTTCTTCTTCTATTCCCCTCATGACAAGTAAGTGGTCAGATGCTTTTCTTACCTCAAGCTTGCCATAAAACATATGAATGGAGTGACCTTGTTGGCGGATGTGGACCAAGGACAACAAGTTTCTCTTGAGCTATGGGAGATACAGAACATGATCCAGAAGAAAGTCTGGAAGACTAGGCAGTTTAAGCCTGATTGTGCCAAG
This sequence comes from Pinus tabuliformis, assembly GCA_031772625.1. Lineage (NCBI taxonomy): Eukaryota > Viridiplantae > Streptophyta > Pinopsida > Pinales > Pinaceae > Pinus > Pinus tabuliformis. Next base: position 51,305,007 of record CM062814.1, on the reverse strand, counting down.
CCTTGATGGCTTGATTTTTTATTGATCTGCAAAGTATACTGCTCCATCAACATTGTTAGTGAAATCTTCAAAAAAATATTTTCTATGAGTCATGTGGCAGGTTGCTCCTGAATCAAGCAACCAATCATTTTTCCAAGAAGCAAGTGAAGCATTAAATAAATCTTCATTTACTCCAATGTTACATTGTGCCACAACATAGTGAGTGGATTCAGGTGCTTTACCTTTGTCTGTATCAACAGCTTTACCTTTTTTTTGGTTTCTTTTCTGCTCAATTTTGGCCCATGGTAGCTTGCATGTAGACGCATCATGTGATCCATTTCTTTTGCATTGTATGCAGTGCAACTATGCCTTTTCTTCTTGAGAATGTCTGGCCCCCCTGCCTCTGAAATATCTTCCTCTTCCTCTTGAATGCATACTATAACAAAAAAATACTTCTGCTGATAGAAAAATACTTTTGCTATCAATGTATAAAATTGTACTTCTCGTGGAGAAAAAAATGCAGCTCTGGTATATTTAGGACAAAGGTATTACTTTAGGGAGAGTTTGCCAATTCCTATATGGTGGAGATGATATCACTCACAACACAAAGCTTCAAAGAACCACATAACCTCGAGCTAGAAAACTCGTGCAACGTACCAAATCGGCCAAAAGCAACTAGTTTGAATGTAAAGAGACCTAGAAACCAACCGAGATGTGGGTTTTATATCACAGTGGCTTTGACTGTAGAGGAGGTCACGTTACCATCATTGTACACAGAGTATGGAGAGGAGTGAGCGTTGTATGGCAACGTTCAAATAATACATATGGCTGCGTTACTTATATGGAAAGCGGTGGTATTAAAGGCAGAGAGCGCTATTACTTGTGATATGGTAACGACTCCAGCACAGTCGGCTCATACAATTTATACAAGCAAAACGCTACCACAATTATAAAATAGAGTCTTCAAAAAAAAATTTAACGCAGAGGCATCATACTGTCTTAAAAAAATGTTTAACGCAGAGGCATCATACTGTCATAAAAAATGTTTAACGTAGAGGCATCATCTGCGAGCTCTACAAAGTTGGAGCAGTAACGACATCAACCGCGAGCTCTACAAAGTTGGAGCAGCAATGGCATCATTCCACGATCTCAATACCCTTTCGATTTATTCAAAAACTCAATTAACATATCAGTGCCATTTTTCCAAAACTTCTAGTATCGTTGCAGAGAAAGAGAAATCGAGCCGGTCTTTAGATTCAAACAAGTGAAGAGACAAAAATCTTGACAGAAAATGTAACACCAATACAGTTATGTCTCTGTCCTCCTTTGATCCATACGCAGGTCAATTATCTCTCTCCATATGCTCTGTCATTTCTCGGCTACAGGTATGCACTAAACCATTCATGCACAATGTGTATTCCAATTGACGCTCAATCGTCAATACATATCCCGAACCGAAAACCGGATTATGCATTCACACAACTGAAACCCACCAATTCATCAGTGAAAGCAACAGGAGGCCGACAGTTTGAACACAAGACCTCGTGCACAGTTTTGAACAGTCAAGGAGGCACACAACACATGGAAGTCTGTTGCAGTAGGGTCGAGGTGGACATTTGAAGTTTGTGAAGGGTTTTTGGCGTTTTAGCAAGAGTACATAGCAGCGTATGGGAAAAACTTAGTATATTTACACAGGATATCACCACATTTTTTTTTCTGCACTGTCTGATAGGGTCAGCAGTATTCAAGGCGAGCAGCGTAACAGTAGGAAGGCTTGACAGAAAATGTCAGAATCTGGCACCAACGAATATATGGGCAGCGTTTTGCATGGAGCAGGCTTTGTATGGAGCAGAGCATAGGTAATGGCAGACATAATGTAGGCAATATAGGCACTCAGTCAGACAAGGGAGTTACAAGGCACAAGAGCTAAAAAAAGGAGCTTGCTCTGAAACCATGTCAGGCCAGGCAGTAACTCCATTAAGCAAAAACTGATTTGTATTTTTTGTTCCATCAGGTAGGTCTATTATATACATGAGGGAGAGACTATTCAGTTCATCTCCCGATGACTGTTCACATTTCTCATTTATTTATTTACATATATTTACCCAATCACAAGGATTAGGTGTCAACATGATTAAACCATGAATCTATGCACTATACTGTTGTAATGGGAATGCAACTATTTAACCCAATGAACAATTAAACCATGGATCTACGCTAGCATACATGTACAGTAAAGAGGAGCCTTAGCTGCTATGGTTGGGCCCTAACCCAAGAGCTTCAGCCCTTTGAGTTAACTTAGTGCTAGCTCAAAACAAACTCATTCTTATTATAAAAACAATGGATTACATCAAAAACTGTCACAAGTCTGCAGCTCGAAAATAAAGTAGAGTTTTACAATCAAAAGTTTCGAATAAAAATCGAATCCTACTGAGGTCCTAGGCCTCTCTACTTATATGACTGTAGTCTCCAATGACTTCCTTAAAATTAGGGAGGCTCGGCTCCCAAACTAGAGATAAACTGGTGCTTTGATTGCCACTTGCTCGGCTGCCTTCTAGTCCTCATTATTTGGCTAGTTGCACTACGAGCTGATGAAGGAATATTTGAATGGAGGGCTAGTAAATGAGGAGGATTTACCTCCTATAATTCCTCTCCCTTGTCCCATTTGATTTTTGACTGAGGTCTTTGCTAAAATTCCTTGCTTTTATCCTTTAATCCTACATTACATGCACATTAGACCACAAAGCAAAATATCCAACTCTAATTCATCTCATAAGCAAAATATAATCAAAAGTATGCAATAAGTTGTGAGAATAGTTGGTTTTACTACGCTAGGAGGTGAATTAAGGCCCATATAATTACCCATTGATGAGGCTCATCATCACTCCCCTACTGAAAGTGTTGCTCATCCTCTGAGAAACTTAGTCAATGTCCATGTCCTTCATGGTTTTGGTAGCCTCTCTGACATCCCATGCCTCTGTTGTGGTCTCTTCTTCTTGTGCATAGAAGCCGGCTTTCCTTTCTACTTCTTTCCACTACCTCTTTTCCTCTTCCTCTTTTCTCCCTTCTAGCATTCCTAGTAGTAGTGGTGGACTGAGTTTTAGGCCTATCCAATTGACCTTCAACATTTGCATTGATTGCTTATACATAGGTGTCTTGTTTAGTGCCTCTCTCGACCTTTGAGGGGAGTGATATTCTTTGATATTCAAGCTATATGGCAATGTGTTCCATCTCATTGAGCAGGAATGTATGCTATCATCTCCTAGCAGCCTAAACATATCCTCAAAATGTGAAATTGCTTGCTCTTGGGCAGCAAGATATCTTGGTGCTAGCTGAGGATCATTTGCAATTAGATTATGGTTGCTGATTAGGGACATGGGATTTGATTGTTCAGCTCTGATGAAAATAGGTTCATTGTGCTCTCTGGCCAATATTCTTTTCATCTCTACAGCCCTTGAATCCTCATGATTCATCCATGATGCCAAAGCCATTAATTGCAGATATCCTAGCTCGGCATTAGGATCCCAAACATTCTTTTGAGGGCCTTGTTGTGCAAGTAAAATTCAGCCATTTTGGCCCTATACTCTAGTGTACTTTGATCACAAAGACCAATAAACTACCTATAGTCCTAAAATGGCATGGTGCCCCATTGTGTCAGTGTTTTAATCTAAAATTACAGCCATTGTTCTCTGAGGTAAAGAGCATAGAATTTAGCTGGCATCCTACACTGGATGGCCTCCAAGGAGAGGTTGGCCATACATGTTAGTTGGTTCTCCCTTTCCTACAACTGTCCTCTCAGCCATGCACTTTTCCTCTCAAGTTGATCTCTCATTATTGTTTCTCTGTCCCTTAAGCCACTTAGCTCTTTGCTTTTCTTATCTTCTTCCTCTTGCTGTTCTTTCTCATCTCCATCAGTTTCTTCCTTCGTTTCCTCCTCTGTTTCAACATCATCCTCCTTCTCTTCTCCTTCATCATGTTCCTCTGTATTAGTTTCTTCTTCATCCATCTCATCCCCATCTAGCTCTGTATCTTCTTCTTCTTTTTTTGCCTCCTCACTGAAATAAGGAATAACATCATAGGTGAGGGTTTTGATGTCATCCTCTGCTGGTAAGTCTCTGAAGACTGACCATGTTATAGGGATCCTAAGGTTTTGGAGGGCATCCTCAATGAGGATCCTGATCAACCCATGGTGAGCCAATTGTTGGGACTTCCCTTCCTTTACTTTGTTGTTGGAGTCTATGAGTGATTGCATCAAGAAATAGGGTATGTTGAGTCTTTGGTGAACTAGTGTTTCTACCCCAGATCTTAATTCTTCAAGCATCCTAAAATGGTATCCATAAATAACACTGTGTCTACCCTCGCATGAGATATATTTGATGAGTTGGTAACCTACCTCACTCCATGGGTATGGCATACTATCCCTCCTTACTCCATTTTTATCCTCTGTGGGTTCTTCACCTTCTAAAAAGAATTTCTTTTTTGCCACCTGACTGTTTGCTTTGTCTTCTTTCCCCATGGAATTCCTAGGGGAAGTGTGGTGACCCTACTAATGAGCTCTAGGGTGAGATCTATAATGAGCCATCTAACTATAACAGTGGCATGGATTCTGCTGTGTGGAGTGAGGGAATGAGAAAATTCTTGAGCCACCTCATCATCATACCCTATGAATTTTTCGAAAAACCTCATCCATTGGTGTCTTATGAAGATTTCAAGCACTTGGGGGTGTTGTTGTATCCTCACAGTATTTGTGGGTTCTCTCCTATTAAACCCTCCTGTCATCTTGCTTGTGAGGCTTGAGGAGGAAATGAGAGGTTTGACATAAGAATTTTAAATTCAGGGGAAAACAGAGTTTCCTGTGTATTTAATTCACCTCCCACAGTTGTTATATCCGGTAGCTTTTAGAGCATTTATAGTTCATTTTCTTGTAAATGGGGATGGATTTTTAGATCCTACCTCTTTAGAATGGTGGCAGTGGACAGTTCTCGTGATATTCCCTCTTGAACTCTTCTCTGCCTATCCTGTAGACTGCCTCTGTGTATCCTGTATACTGCTCCTGTAGACTGTTCCTGTAGGGATTCTTGTGCATGCTTATGTAGAAATTCTCTTGCAGAACAATGGATCCTTTCTTCAGGTGGGTGGCCAGAGTTATAAGTGTGACTTGAGTGAGGGAGTTTCGAGGATGTGGAATGCATGAATGCATGCAAACGATGTTTTGTTTCCCACTCCTCGTAATCAGCTCCCACCTCGTAGATCCGTAGTTAACCACTTCTTGTCCTACTCCTCCTCTGTCTTTGAGTTGACTGCGGCCACGTGTGAGAGGACACCCAATTTTGTATGTGATGACTGAACGAAGGTGGCCAAGTTAACTGGCCACCTTTTCACTTATAAACCAACTACCTCGTAACCTTTACAACTTTTGATCAAATTATGCATATGAGTGAGTGAGCGGGATACTTACCTGTGGTCTCGATGCCATGCTGCAGTTGTCAAAGATCAGATTTGCTGCATGGTCATTCTTCTTCCTCCTCTGTTGTCTATGATTGAAGAATTGATGCTACTGCTGCTATGGAGTTCCTGGATCATCCTAGTGAAGACCTGTAGCTGATGATTGATATGTTGTGGGATAGGTTGCTACAAGATTTCCTACAGGATGTCCTGTAGCTGCTTCTCCCTTAGAATTTCTTAATCATGTTGCTGGCTGGGGATGTGAGGATGTTGCAATGAATGACTGTGTGTGGAGCAAGGGAATAATTGGCAGAAACTGATCTCTTTTTGAAAACATAATCTTCGCCTAAATTGAAGCAATGAAGTGAAAAAACAATGGAATTGATGGAGATATGCATGGTAAGGAGTGGAGGGGATGAATATGTAAGGCAGGGTTCCCTTTGGATCTTCTCTTTGCTCCTTAATTGTCTTTCTCACCCACCTGCAAATAACAATTATGTCTTTTTCTCTCCTTTTTTTTTTTGAAAGACACCTAGGTTGCCTCAGAGACGTTTTCACACTAGATGTTTTCACTGGGCGCCTCAAGGAAGGTTTTCACCCAGGGATCTTCTTATTCTTTTTTCATTTTTTTTTCATGATTGGGTCGCCTCATGAGGTTTTCAACCCAAAGATGGCACTCAGGCGCCTCATGGAGGTTTTCACCTGAATCCTTATTCTTTTTTCTTTTTTCAGTGACCTGATGAGGGAGGATCTGGAACTTGCTCCACCATCATCACTGTCTTATTGATATTGTTAATGAACTCTTGCTTTGATAAAGGCCTCTTATACATTTTCAATCAGTGTCCATTAACAAGCAATGGAACGGCTTCTTCATATATAGTTTTTATTTGCATTGAACCATTATCATGGCATCTTTGCACCACATAAGGTCCAAGCCATCTTGTCCTTAGCATGCCCTTGAAGTCTTTATACCTAGAATCATATAAAAATGCCCAATCGCCCCCTTGAAATTGCTTCTCCTTAATGTGTTTATCATGCCAGATCTTCCTCTAAAGCTAAACTATCTTTGTATGTAGGAGGGCCTGCATTTTGAATTCATCCAATCCATTCAATTGGAACAATCTTTCTTTCTGTGCATGACTGAGATCCAAATCTAGTTGGGCTGCCATCCTCAATGTGTTATATTCAAACTCAATGGACAACAAAGCTTTTTTCCCATAGACCAACTCATAGGGTGTAAATCCAGTGGTGGTCTTCCATGTTGTATTATAGGCCCTGGTGGCCTCAACTAGTCTCTCTACCCAATCCTTCTTGCTGCTGCTCACTACCTTGGTTAAGATGATTTCCAGTGCCTTGTTGGTCACGTCCACTTTCCCATTAGCTTGTGGATGATATGGAGTTGAGGTCCTATGCTTGATTTTGTGATGGCTAAGAAATTCTTCAATCATGTTGGAGGTAAACTGGCTACCTTGGACTGTGACTAGCTCTCTAGGGTACCCAAATTTGTAGAATACATTCTCCCTTAGGAACTCGGCCACCTTCTCTTCTGTTGCTACCTTAATTGCCTTGGTTTCAGCCCACTTAGTCAAATAATCAGTGCACACAATAATGTACTATTTTTTCTTTGAAGGAGGGTTGATAGGCCTAATGAAGTCAATGCCCCACTTGTCAAATGGCTCGAAATTCACTTGAGGTTGTAGGGGAATTTAATCTCTTGGAGTAGGCTCTCCCATCCTCTCGCACTGATCACATTGACTAATGTACTTCTTCACATCCTGATGAAGAGTGGGCCAATAATAGCCTACTTGTAACACTTTAAATGTTGTCCTCTTTGTTGTAAAGAGACCTCCATAAGGCCCATCATGACAGGTCAGAAGGATGTCAAAAACTTCCTCTTCCCTTACACACCTTCTCAAGATTTGATCTGGGCCAAGTTTGAAAAGATTGCCCCCAATCCAAGTGAAGGGGGAACTTTTCCTGACTATCTTGCTCTTTTCTTTGGAAGGCAATTTTGGTGGGAATTGTGCTGATACCAAATAGGGTCTAAATTGATTCCCCTTCCCATAGCTACTTAGATGTTTTAGTTCACTAAGTCTTTCAAGTCCAAGGAGCGCAGACTAGCTATGGGGCTTGGATACGGTTTTCCGATCAAATATCCATGGATCATGGACGGTATTGCTATATCAGCAAACCATGGAGAGAGAACTGAAATAGCAAACAAATGCTCATCTGGTACTAGTCATCCACCATTCCTTATTCACCTGTAGGAAGATTCATCCTAGGTAGAAAGTCTGCAACAACATTTTCCTTAACAAGTTTATCAGCAATAGTTAGATCAAACTGTTGTAATAAAAGAAACCATCTTATAATTCTAGCATTCACATCTGGTTTGTTCATTAAATATTTGATTGCAGCATGGTTAGTATGCACAAATGTTTGATAGCCTGTAATGTAATGCCTAAATTTGTTTAATGAATGCACAATAGCCAAGAGTTCCTTTTCGGTCACAGTATAATTTAGCTCAGCCTTTGACAGGTTCTTACTGATAAAATAGATGGCATAGGGCAATTTCTCCTCTACCTGACCTAAGGTTGCTCCTATGGCTTTGTGTGAGGCATTAGCATGAATATGAAAAGGGAGGGCCCAGTTTGGGCCTTGAAGAATTGGTGTAGTCGTTAACTTACACTTTAAAATTTCTAAGGCCTCTTGACAGCTCTTTGACCATATAAACTCAGAATCTTTGGACAACAACCTAAATAAAGGAGAGGCCAACTTGCTGAAGTCCTTTATGAACCTTCGGTAGTATCCAGCTAACCCCAAGAAACTCCTGACATCCCCATGCTTTTGAGGAGGTGGGACCCTTTGGATGATATCTATTTTGTTCGGGTCCACCTGCAGTCCTTACTGAGATATTGAATGACCTAGCATGGTCCCTTCAGTCATTAAGAATTCACATTTTTCTGGACTGAGAGACAGGTTCATTTCAATGCATTTGTGCAATACTTTGCCTAGGTTAGTCAGGGCTTCTTGAAAATCACAGCCATAAGGTGTAAAATCATCCATATAAATTTCCACCGCATCATGTACTAATTCAGCAAAAATACTCAAGACTGCTCTCTAGAAAGTGGCAGGAGCATTGCATAGGCCAAAAGGAAGGACCCTATAGGCAAAAGTACCCCAAGGACAGGTGAATGTGGTCTTATCTTGGTCTTCTGGGCATATTTAGATTTGGTTGTACCCACTGAATCCATCTAGGAAGGAAAAGAACTTCTTCCCTGCCATGCCATCTAGCACTTGGTCAATGAAGGCTAGGGGGAAATGATCCTTCTTTGTGGCTTTTTTCAACTCCCTGTAATCTACAAAAATCCTCCACTTACCATTTTTCTTGGGAACTACCACTAAAGGAGAGACCCACTCACTGTCAAAGATAGGGTAAATGAATCCTACATCTAGCAGTTTTTGCAGTTCTTCTTTGACTATATCTTTAAGAGCTGGATTCATCCTCCTTTGTGGTTTTTGGACTGGCTTGCAACCTTCTTTGATGTATATGTGGTGAGTATACACTGAGGGGTGTACTCCCTTCATTTCCTTGTAACTCTAGGTGAAGGCTTCTAGGTTTTCCCTCAACATGTTGCATAGATTTTCGTCTTCAAGAGCAGAAAGAGATGGATTAATTTTTAAAGTTTTCTCTTGGCCAAATTCTATGGTTTTGACACAGAGTGGGTTGGAATTGGCCAAGCATAATTCAATTGGATGATTGTTCTAGGTTTCCCTTACTTCTTCTTCTAATGGTAACGAACTAGGAGTTGGACTTCGGAGCAGGTGTTCAATTAAATCATCCTCATCTTGTTGTCCTCCTCCTATGGTTGCTTCCAACGCATAAAGTTGGGCTGAATAAGCCTCATCTTCTTCCTCCTCCTCCAACCATAACAGTAAATCATGCTCTAGAGAAGGTTGAGCAGGAGGGTATATGACTAACTGCTTGGACATATGCCCATTATTGATGGTCATATTCCTAGCTTTGCAGCTAATGTAAGCATCAGCTGTGGCCAACCATGGCCTCCCAAGGATGAGAGGGTAACCAGTAATCTTATCCTTAGGCTGGAGAACTAGGAAATCTCCAGGGTACTCCCAGGAGTCAATGGAGACCATCACATCCTCCACAATTCCCTCAGGGGTGACTGTGGAACAGTCTGCAAGTTGCAGAACTATTGTGGTCTTCTTCAATGACCCTTGGCGGTTGAGCTTGAACATGGTGTCCTTGGTCATCACATTAATGGCAGCCCCCAAATCAATAAGAGTGTGTGGGACAATCGTGCCATTGATGTGCACATCTACTACGGGGCTTCCAGGGTCCAAATATTTCAGACATATTACTTACCCCAACATTAAGTCAGACAATTGCCCAATGACATTAATGGTAGGGGCATCCCATTTTATTCTTCCTGGATGCTTGAAGAACTTATCCATAATCAACTTATTGTAAATGGGAACATCTTTTATTGCTTGGAGAAGGGGGCTCTTTACACATAGATTTTTCAATTCTCCCAAAAGTTCAAGTGCTTCTAGGGTAGGTTGGAGTGGTTGGGCTAACCTATCAGGAAAGGGTGGATTTACTTTAAGGTTGCTTTCCTCTCTTTCTTCCTCAATCTCCCTATGTGGATAGGTAGGTTGGTTATCTGGGAGAATTATCCTAGATCTGAGGTTGATCTCCTGGATTTCTATAGCATAAGCTGGGTATGATGTCTCTCCAATGTATACTTGTTGAGCCTGCCTATTGTTTGGGTTCGGATTTGGCTGGGCAGGCATCTGGGGTTGCTTGGGTGGAGCAGAGTGTAGGAGTTGTGGTTGGGTAGGTGGTGGAGGCAATAGAGCTGGAGCATTGTTGTATTGGGGCCTCCACCCCTGGTGTGGGGTATTCCACTAAGGTTGTGGCTGAACATAAGGTTGAAATGATTGGCTGGCTAGCTAGGAATGATACTGAGATGCATAGGACCAAGGAGGGGGTGTAGACCAGGAAGGATGAGCAGGGGGTCCCCAAGAAGGTATAGCTATGGTTTGGTTGGGGTTGTAATATGCATGGGATGACCCTTGCATACCCTGCTGGTATGGTCTAGGCCCAGGAGGTCTCCTTTGGTTGATGTAACAAAGTTGCTCAGTGACCCCTTCAGATCCTTGATATACATCTTTGAGTCTGGGTAAAGAAGGTCACTTGTCTGTGGAGTGGTTTTATTCACAGACCAAGCAAATATCAATGCAGTTCAATGGACATTCGTTCCTAGGATGCCTCCTAGTGCATCTAGGACAAAAGATGGCCAAGGCTCTCTCTGCTTCCTCTTGCTTCCTTTTGATATTCATGGTGTCCAATTGCAAGGCAAGGGTTTGCAGCATCTCACTTTTGAAATCTTCTAGCATATTTCCAATTTCACCCTTGATGGATGAGTTGGAAGATGATGTACTAGCCATAAGTTGACTACTCCTACCCTTTTTCTTGGCTTCCCTAGAATGGTTTCTAAAGACACTCTTGATATCCTCATAGGGTAATTGGTAGATATCTCCTCCTGCTAATAGATGTAAGGTATCTAGAAGATCTTCCTTTACTCCTCTGAGTAGGACCAGCTTTAGTGACTCAGGGTCAAGTGTGCACCTGGCCCTTTTGTAACTGAGCTAGAATCTTTCTTCATAGTCTTCTAAGGATTCATCCTGGCCCATGGCCATCCAGAAAATCTCTTCTTTAGTATCCTTTGACCTACAGCAGTCCCTATATTTGTAGTTAAAAGCCTGCTGCATCTGAGCCCAAGTTGTGATGCTATCTCCAGGTAAACACATGAACTAGTGCAATGTTGCATCCTTTAGGGTAGATGGAAATAGTTTTAACCTTTTCTCATCATCTTTATAGTCATAGGTTCGGCATATAACAACAAACTCAAATAGGAAAGTGTCAGGGTCCTTTGTGGTCAGGCCATGGAAATGAGGTAGAGCAGAGGGGATTATATTCTTCATCTTAGTGTCCCCATTAGTTTCCCTGATGGGGAAGGCGCCCTCAATTCTCTCTCTATTTCCTCTATCACTTTGGTTTTCAGCCATTGGTTCAGTAGGAATGGGTTCTTCTTCTTCTTCTTCCCCTATAGTTTCTTCAAATATGTCAGGTTGCTCACCTAAAGGTTCCTCCATTTCACAGCCACTAAAGAAGAGAGAAGGTTGGTTGTTGGATGCAGTCGGGGTATTTCACAAGAATTTTCCTAAATTGTCCCTACTCCTACGAGGCATGAAAGGAAATGTTTTTGGGTTGGTTTTTGGAAGATTTTTAGCAAGAAAGTACTTTGTAGAAATGAAATTGTTGATTGAATGAAAACTACTGACAGAAAGAAACTACTTGCTGAATTGAAATTCTACTTGCAAAATGGAAAAGAAAGAAAAATGAAATTGTTGATTGAATGAAAACTATTGACAGAATGGAAAGGAAAGAAGATAATGACAAATGAAAGAAAGGAAGCTACTAGATTACTTTTGCAGAAATAAACTAATAGAAGAAAGTTGAAGACTAGAAATAGAAGAAAAGAAAGCAGACTAGGAATAGAAGAAAAGAAAGCAATAGTCACATTCTACTCTAACACCTCCCCGACAACGACGCCAAAAAGTGATGAGCACCAGTACCAGCTTTACTTATCAACTCTAGGTTCGTACAAACTTGGAGGTGACAGTGCTATATGTAAAAGTAGAAGTGAAGGTCCTACCTGTTGTCACTTGCTCATCTGGAAAGAGACCCTAGGGGTTCCAAGCCAGACTTCTATAGAGTCAGAAGAAGCTTGATTCTTTGATGGGAGAAGAGAAAATCTATTCTAAGAGAACTACTCTATTGCAGTAGTGAAGAAAACAACATGTAATTCTAAATCACACCATATCCTAATTAACCATTTAAACAACTAAACAAAGCAGAATTTCTAAATCAACACTAACCTAATGCTGCTATCTAAGTTACAGAAGTAAAGAGCATCAAACCAAACTAATGTGTAAGCAAGGAAACTAAACTAAGTTTGTTTTCGCATGTTTGTTGTTTTGGTAAAATTAACCATGCAAGGAGTCAAGCGGAAGAGCAAGCGAAGGTTGAAATCAGTGAAAGGAGTACGTAACGAAGCCGAAGTGCATAGGAACCGTTGGATCGATCGGGAACAGTATTAATGGGAGATGAGCAGTGGAGATCTTATTACGGGAAGTTAAGTCAAGATATGGATGAACAGGACTAATTGGAAGATGAATGGCGGAGATCTTATGGTGGGAGATTTAGTGAATAGATGAACGAATAGGGTTAACGAATGATGAGTGGTGGAGATCTTATCACGGACGATTTAGTGAGTAGATGAACGAATAGGACTAACAGAAGATGAGTGGTGGAGATCTTATTGCGGAGATGAAGTGAATATATGGGTGGATCACATCAGGTCACATGGTGACAGAAAGGTAAAAATATCGTGCAGAATGATAGAGCGTGTTTCCATAGGCAATAAGTAGTTTCTCACGCGCCCTCAAGGTTGTAAGCAGAATTCAAAAAAATTTCACGATTAACCTAACTGGGTGACACGTAGAACGAGAAAACCACTTTTCTCGTGTGCTCTCCGGTGGATATCGGTCGTGCAAGAAAACTGCGCAAGATTGCGCGATAGCCATTGGATCAGGCGAGGTTGATCAACGGTGGAGATTTGCCAAGCTAGTTGGCGATGGGGTGAAACAATATTCATTGGATCGAGGGTGCAACAAATTGACAGTAGAGATCTGGAGCGCATAAAGTCAAGCATTGAAATGAATCGGATGGTGATTTGTCAGGTTTGTTGTGGATCAAAAGGTAAGGAGATTTACGGGTATAATCCGCTTAAGACGTGATTTATTGGCTCACGCTTAAGTATTTTGTGTTGAAGGAAATGAGAATATGAGTGAGATATATTACAAAAAGAGGGTGATTGAAGACGATCATGATGAAATGAACCAAGTACTAAATCAAGACAAAAAACTCCAAAGCTCATGCGATAACTAGAAATTTGAAACAGAACCAATCTACTCTACATTGTTGTAATGAAAATGAAACTACTTAAGCAAATGAATTATTAAACCATGAATCTATGCGCTATACTGCTGTAATGGAAATGCAACTATTTAAGCTAATCAACGATTAAACCATGGATTGACACTAGCATACATGTACAATAAAGAGGATCCTTAGCTGTTATGGTTGGGCCCTAACCCAAGGGCTTCAGCCCTCTGAGTTAACTTAGTGTTGGCTCAAAACAAAACTCATTCTTATTATAAAAACAATGGATTACATCAAAAACTGTCACAAGTCTTGCAGCTCGAAAATAAAATAGATTTTTACAATCAAAAGTTTCGAATAAAAATCAAATCCTACTGAGGTCCTAGGCCTCTCTACTTATACGACTGTATCTCCAACGACTTCCTTAAAATTAGGGAGGCTTGGCTCCCAAACGAGAGATAAACTGGTGCTTTGACTTCCACTTGCTCGGCTACCTTCTAGTCCTCATGATTTGGCTGGTTGCATTCCAAGCTGATGAAGGAATATTCGAATGGAGGGGTAGTAAATGAGGAGTGTTTACCTCCTATAATTCCTCTCCTTTGTCCCATTCGAGTTTTGACCAAGGTCTTTGCTAAAATTCCTTGCTTTTATCCTTTAATCCTGCATTACATGCACATTAGACTACAAAGCAAAATATCCAACTCTAGCTCATCTCATAAGAAAAATATAATCAAAAGTATGCAATAAGTTGTGAGAATAGTTGGTTTGACTATGCTAGGAGGTAAATTAAGGCCCATATAATTACCCATTGATGAGGCTCATAACCTTTTCTTTCAAGAAAATAGAACCTTTACCTTTAATGACAGCTGGAGTGTCATTTCCAAATGCGACATTCCTTTCTTTTTCTAAAGCATTATATGAATGAAGTTTCTCTTTATCATTCGTCATGTGTTTGGAGCATCCACTGTCGATGTACCACTAATTTCTTGTCCTTCTACATACAAAGCTATACCACATCTTTCTGATTGAGATTCTTTCCTTCTCCATATCTGGGGATTTAATGGTTTTTTCTCCTTTTGAAGTGTTGGCTGAAATTTGCTCCTGCATTCAGATTCTTCATGACAGAGTTGTTACAAATCGAGCATTCTATTTCATTTTCAAGAGGAGAAAAGTTATTATAGGAACTTTTCTTGATTCTTGTTACATCCCTTTGATTTCGTGCTTCTCTAGTCATTATGGTTTTGTAAGCAACACATTGAGCAGCCTTGTGCCCAAAGTTATGACATGAAAAACATTGCCCATTAAAGAAGTTTCTACGATCATAGAATATTTTGTCATTGCTTACCCGTTGGTTGCGGTTTCTACCGATATTCATCCTTGGAGTAAATTAAGTATGTTTTACCTGATGAGTAATTTTAGGCCTTTGCTAGCAATTGACATACTGTTCACTGGTCTTTGCTGAATCAAGATAGGTTCTGGTGGAGGTTGACGGCTTTTGTGATTGAGATGATTCTTCAGTATATCCAAGACCTGTCTTTATCAGAGGAGAATGTTGAACTTTGATTATTTCATTTAAAATTTATGGTCCTTTAGCAAATCTAAGATTAAGAGATTTTGTTTTCTCAATATCTTTTCTTAGACTCACAATTTCACATTCTAGATTTTCATTGTGTTTTCCTCTTTCAACAAGTTGGTGTGTCAAAGTATCTATGATCATATTATTTTCTTCTGAACAGATTTTGAGTTTAGTGATTTCTTCAATAAAATCTTCCTGCATCCAAAAACTCATCATTGTCACAGGCCATGAGTAGTCTATAATCTTGTTCAGCTTCATCTTCATCACTATTAGATAAACCATCACTATCTTCATGTGTATAGTAACTCCTTTTATTCACAACCTATTTTCTATTCCTTTCCCTTTTCATATTTATATTTATGAGGACATTTGGTAGCATGGTGGCCGACTCTACCACAAGCAAAGCATTTGAAAGGTAGCTTACCTCTGAATCTTCCGGAACCCTGTTGAAGCTTTTTGACAAAATTTACTTCATCCTCTTCTTCTTAAATGTGTCCTGATTCATTGTGCTCCTCCTTTTCTTTTCCCCTTGCTGATGCTTTAAAAACGGTTTCTCTCATATCTGATGGACCTCCTTTTCTCATTTCAAAAGTAGTTAGGATTCCATGGAGTTGAGTCACTATAATAGTTTGAAGATCCTATTTTTCCTATATGGCATACACTTTTGACTCAAATTTAGAAGACAAAGATCTCAAAATTTGCCCCACTAATGTAACTTCCTTTATCTCTTCACCTAGATTCTTCATACAATTAACAATATCATCTATACATAAGAAGTAACTAGAAACAATCTCATGACTATGCATCTTAAGAGTTTCATACTGAATTCTGAGAGTTTGAAGCTTATCATGTTTTACCTGAGAGTCTCCTTCATAGCTTTGAATGATTTTGTCCCATATTTCTTTGGCTATCTTGAGCTGCATGACTTTGACAAATTCTGATTTTGACAAGCTTCCTAATAATGTATTGATAGCTTTGGCATTGGTTTCGTATAACTTCTTACCTGCAAAGTTTATAGGAATTGATGTTGGAAATTGATATCCTCCTTCTACAATTTCCCAAACATCTGCTCCAAGCGATTGTAGATAGGCTCTGGTTCTTATTTTCCAATATACTAGGTTGCTCCCATTGAAGATTAGTGGTCTGATGGATCCCATGCCTTCGTGATTATTCATCTTGAAAGATCTTCCTTCAAGCGATCAAGCTTCTTCAGAAGGATCTACTCTTATACCAATTGTTGGAAATAATACTGAGAGGGGGGTGAATTAGTATTATCTGATCAAAAAATTTTCTTTTCTCAAACAGATTTATATACACTACTTCTGTGAAGTGAACTAGCATGTACATGCAACTATGATTAGAGAAACCAGCGTACACCTAGAAAACTTGAGATTTAGACAATTTATCATGTGTTGATCTTTAACTAGTGCATCAGTAACTTATTAAACAGAGTAGTAAAAATAGAATAAACCATCACACATAAGCAACACACATGAACACCAAGATTTAAGGTGGAAACCCAATGTGGGTGAAAACCACCTGCTGCTGTCATCTCTGTCTTCTTTTAATAATAAGAAAATCTGTTTACAATCTTGTACTAGTGCAGACTCATACCAGTACACATGCACCCACCTGCAGAAGGCTACAACCTTCTCTCGTTTTCCAGCTTCTACTGGAAGGGAGTTGCAACCCCCTAGCTCTTGTACTAGCCAATGTGATTACTAGTATGTAGGTGCCGGCCTACAGAAGGCTACAACCTTATCTCTTCCTCCAGGGACCACGTTTCATAAATTTTCAGGCTGGATGCTCCTGATACACAACAATACACATGAAGCCCTTGTTTCATCAAATTTTCATACTAGACCCATCAGAATTTGAAACTTAATCTGCATCAACCAACATTCAGTTCATCTGAACAATTAGATCACTATCACCAGATCACTATGTTGAACCCAGAAACCTGCATCATCATTCAGAACCAGTTGTAATCTCAAAAATAATGCATCATAATGTACACACTACTTTACTAAACCCAACCTGCGTGTATACGCTACTTCCTGTAATCAAACCTACGTATACCTTCAAAACTACTGAAACATAAAACTTTTGAATCAAATCTGTACCAACCAGAAATATACTAACCATCTACTATCTATTTACAGATCTTTACACAGGCAATAGTAGAGATCACCCTTCTCACTTATACAATCAATCAATTAGATACCAAAATCCTTATGCATTTAGTTTTACATTCAGATCTAAGAAGACTTCATTGGAAAACAACAGTAAAACAACAAAACTGATCAGATAGATCGGTCAGATCTGAAGAAAAAGGATTTTCTTTTGTATACGCTACTTGGAAGAGTAGAACCTGCGTGTACAACGCTTTTACCGAGAAGAACCAGCGTACAAATCTACAAATATTGGCTCATAGCTTTGCTGCAATTACAGACTTTAGACAAACCCAGATCATGACATTTAAAGAATAAATAGGTGTACATAATCAGATCTAGCCCAAGCGATATCAAATTATTCAATGATAAGTCATTTCAGGTATCATGATCCCGATCCAACATTGAATTCAAGGTGCACATAAATATTTCAGATCAAATCACCAACATAGCCCCTGCAACATAAAATAAACTTTAGATAGAAGTATTCCTTAGAAACCCATTCACTTGCACACGCTGGCCTAATGATCTTCTCCTCCTTATATAGCTTTAGGCCTTTCTCAATACCTCGGACCAAAACCACTTAGGACCAATACCTCAGATCAAATACCTCGGACCAAATACCTCTAACCAAATACCTTGGACCAAAACCTTGATTTTCCAACATGTAGGTGTTTTTCCTCTTGTGAGAGTGTGTGTATACGTATATGCTCTTTTGTTCTATGTACTAGCGTGTATACACTGTTTTGACTAAGTGGACCTACGTATACTTCTTAAACTGCTTTACATCAACCTTTTCCTTCACCTTCTTTATTCTAATCAGTAGACCTTAGTTCCATCTTCTTGTTCTTCTGTATCACTGCTCAGTTACCTGTGAATATTCCTGCTGTATTGTGAGTTGCCATTAAGGACAACACTTGTATCATAATGCCAACACACTCATCCGAACTTAAACATGAATGCAAAAAATTATAGATATAGTCATAAATAGAAAGATGCTTTAAAAATAACACTTCATTTCATTCATATCAAATACCGAAATATGCTTACAGACAAAATGGAAATAAACTAGCACGGGTGATGGTAGCTTATCTCTGAGAAGAGATGTGGTCGCTACATGCCTCTGAATTGTGTTACAATGAGGCTCAAGGGCCTATTTATTATCAAACAATAAGGGAAAACACTAAACAACCAAAACCCTAACTCGAGGATATGCAACACCAAGAATTTGTGGGTCTCGTTGGGGTTAGTTGGGCAACCAATTTCCCGAGGTCCTAACTTGGTCATATTATCTTTGTTTGGCTCGTACGATACCTTGTTGGAAAGATATCTCTAAGTACTACAATATTTGTGGTAGGCCAATTCCTGCACATGCCAATAGTAATGGGTCTGCTACCGACCTCAAAAAAATGACATTTAGGGGGTCAAAACTGCTCCGAAAGTTCAGGACTGAAAAACTGCTAAAAATAGTAAATGATGCAATAGACAAGGAAACATATGAAACTGAGTGTAGGTATAGGTGGAATAAGCAGGTGGCCACCAATATCCACCTGGATCAGTCCTCCCTCCATAGGAAGCAATGGTCCCCTTGCGTGCAGATCCTCCATGAGGTGAGGAAACTTTTGTTGAACCTGGTCTCTAGTAAACCACTTTCCCTGGTGAAGGAGTTGGATTTCTTTGACAAATCGATATAGTTGGATCCTATGTTGGTGAGTGTTATTTATCTGCATGTCCATGATCTAATCAATTGTGGCTTTTTCCATGTAGTCTGTTTTTAACTTTGTTGGTGTGAGTTGTTCTACAATGTCAGATGTGTCCAACAATGGTGGAAAGTATGGCTGAAAGCAGTCTACATTGAAAACTAGGTGCAGACCAAGGAACAGTGGAATGTTGATCTTGAAGGCATTGTCCCCTACAACCTTGATGATGGTGTATGGCCCATATTTGAGAGGATGAATCTTGTGATGGGGTCCAGCGAGGCGCTCCTTATGCAAATGTAGCCAAACTTTTTCGCCCACCTAGAACTTGTGTGACACCTAGTGTTGTTCATGGCACTGCTTGTACTTAGCGTTGGCTCTATCCAATATATCATGGACTTGTTGGCAGATGTTTTGAATGTGTTCAATGAAGTTGTTAGCCCTGTTGGCTTCGGACTGGATGTGAGCCAAATCTACCTGAGTAGCTACAAATGGTATGGCCACATCAATGGAGCATAATGGCTGAAATCCCATCCCTACCTATAAGGGGTTGTGGCTCATTGAGCTATGGAGAGCTCTATTGTAGTTGTGTTGGACATAGGAGAGGATTTCATCCCAGGTGCGTGGATGATTAGAGGTGTACATGCGCATAATGTGTACGATCATCTTGTTGACGACCTCTGTTTGGCCATTAGTTTGGGGGTGGAAAGTGTAGGTTTTAATCCCGTACAGGAATTACCTGCATACGAATTTTAAAACACAGAAAATGAACAATATGAGAAAATAACACATAAAATACATATACACAGAGATTTTCCCCTGGATCCCAAAACCGGGACTACTAGCTTGATTTTTCATTATGTTCCTTTCAATGTTACAATACATATTTATACATGCCGAAGCATCCAATACCATGGACCGAAAACCATTGTGTCCAAAACCATGGACCAAAAACCATCGCATCCAAAACCATGTGCGAAAATCATGCACAAAACCATAGGTAGGTCTGCCCAACCTAATATAGGGTCCAAGAAACAAAATTTTACCCCATAGAGGGGGGTTACCTGCACCCCTCAAACCCCCTGTGACCCCCCTGCTATGCAATCGGTGCAATGAACGGGGGGCTCCGCGCCCCCCTCTAACCCCTCAGTTAACTACGTGGGCTAGTCGTGGAAGGAATATAACACGACCCAACATTCTTCCACTTGTTGTTTTCTTTCCACAGGGGGGCACAAGAAAGCTTAGTCATTTATCCAGCCCAGCAATGCCCATTGTTTCTCTACACCAAGAGAACTTCTCAGAGCTCACATATTTTGTCAATGCATCTACAGTATTCTTCAAAGTGTCCACCTTTACTAGCAACACCTTTTTGTCTTATATCATATCCCTCACAAAGTGATACTGAACATCAATGTGCTTTGTCTTTGAATGATATGCAGGGTTCTTTGCCAAGAAAATTACACTTTGGCTGTCACAGTCTATCCTTATTGCTCTCTGTACTAACCCCATACTTGAACACAATCTCTGCAACCAAACTGCTTCCTTGCTTGCATGAGTGGCTGCCATGTATTCTGCCTCTGTAGTTGATAGTGCCACTACATATTGTTTGTTACTCATCCAACTGACTGCACCTCCAAATGGGTTAAACACATACCCCACTTGTAGATCTTCTCTAATCCAGATCTCCAACCCAGTCTGCATCAACAAAGCCACGAATATCCAACACTCTGTTCAATCCTGGTCTTCCTTGGTAGCACAAACCATAATCACTAGTGCCATGCAAATACCTGAAAACATACTTCACTGTTGTCCAGTGCTCCTTCCCTGGTTTTGACATAAACCTGCTCAATACTCCCACTGCATGTGCAATGTCTGGCCTAGTATAGACCATTGCATACATTAGGCTACCGACTGCACTTGCTTATGGAACATGGGTGTTATAGACATTTTTGTGCCCTACAACTCCAAGCATGAAATTTCCATAAACCAAGGGCTCCTAAGTCCCTAAAAGTGTTGTTCTAACCCCTAAAGGAACAAGGTCAACAGATTACAGCTTCTCCCAGAAGTTCTCCACCAGAAATTGCTCAGAATTGGTCAAAACAGGATCATTGCAGCTGCTCCACTGGCTAGGTGCGTTGCATCTCACCCAAATGCACTGTGAGGGTGTGTTGCATTTCAAAAATCCCTTCTATGGGGTGCGATGGGCGAGAAATGACAAATGGCAGTGTCATTCCGTGAGGTGGAGAGGCAATGGAAGCTTCCAGAATCTTCTCCTGTGACACTTGCTTCACTGAATTCGACCAAGGATGAGTAAGAGGCCTTTAGTCTCCAAGTGGAAGCAAGAACTGACAGAGAGAAGACACTAATCAAATCACA
The DNA here is from genome assembly GCA_031772625.1 of Pinus tabuliformis. Lineage (NCBI taxonomy): Eukaryota > Viridiplantae > Streptophyta > Pinopsida > Pinales > Pinaceae > Pinus > Pinus tabuliformis. The sequence goes on along the minus strand of CM062814.1, from coordinate 51,283,737 downwards.
AGCTGACTCATCCTCCTTACAGATATCTATATATGGATCCCTCATCCCAGAGATCCAGAGGCTGGAATTTTGCATATTGTAAGGAATTGATGTTGGTTTCTAGAGATAAACATCAGATTGTTGGGTGATCTATGCTTTGTTTGAGGTGAAGAGGGGCTTCTTTGCTGGGAGGTTGATGCTGAGTCGGAACCACTGGTTGTAACTCCTCCTAGATCTTTTCTTGTTTATCAATAAAAGCTATTTGAGTTCTCCTCCATGCTTTTGTATCATTGATGCTTGTTACATTTGTATGGTCAACTTAAATCTGATCCTAAGTTGTTTATGAATATAGATCCATGTCTTTGTATAGTGCTATGCTTCTGTGATCTTGCAGGTACTTTGTGAAGCTGGGCGTGCTAGTGAGCGGGTAGCTGGAGACTATCAAAGAAGAGAGGGATCGAATCAAAGGATTAGCGCAAGACACAGGTTGGTTCTTTCTATTCCTCTCTATCTATAATTCATAAAGGAAATACAAAAGTAGTTTTTCTCTGTTTGTTTCTAAGGTAGCTGTCACACCTTAGTGGGATAGAGCAGTTCTAAATAGACACTTTTCCTTGTAACAAAATGGCGACACCACTGGGGAGCTAATTAGTTTGTTTGTTTATCATTCTTTGTTGTTTGTTTCATAAACTTACAAGTAGCATTCGAACTGCATTTGCCATAACAAATGCAAAGTAGATAACTGCTGCTTCAACCCATTCACTGGATCTGTTTATGATTTAAACAACTGATTCACAAACTATCTGATTGCCCTTGTGATAGCTCTTAGATCCTCCTTAGATCTACCCCTGATTGTTGCATTACTGATTGCTTTTTACTCGGCCAAAAACCAAGGACTGAACTGCAAATTGTGACTCGGAACCCGAACAGAGTCTCATTTCTGGCCCAGTGCAGGTACTGTTCAGAGATTCTGAATTTCAGCGCACTTCCCGAGTGGACAACCTGCGCTGTATTTCAGATTCTTTGTGTTACAGGTGCGCTGATCAGACTAGCTCTGTGCAGCTGCGGCTTCTGTGCTTCATTCTTTCCAGTTCTATTCCTGAATTTTGCTGCCTGTGATCAGTATATGTCTGTTTGAAACCCCTTTTCCTTGCTGTTATTCCGCCTCCTTTGTACAAAAGAATTGTAGATGTTTTTGTGTGTTTGTTGAGTCATTTACAGTTCTCCTTTGCAAAAGTAGCATAATCGTACTGTCGTCCTTTGATTTGAATCTGTCGCAAGTGTCGATTTCGATCGTAGGAAAAAGTTTGATTGCTGTTGATGGTCGATTATCCTGTTACTATTGCTTTTGGTCTGAATTTGTAATTTTCTAGTGTCAAGAATGAGTGTTCATTTCAAAATCGTAAGGTGTCGTAATCATCTCTATTTTTGATTTCGAAAAAAAGCTTGTTTATATTTGTCGCTTGAAAAGAAATTCAGATTTGTACATCAACTTTCTTTTTAGCATCCATATACTAAGAAAGTCGAAAACAAATACATGCATGTGCATTTGCATATAGACAGTCTGTTTGGCTTGATTTAGGAAAGTGCATTTACAGTGTGCTCTTTGCTCTTTGTGAAAAGATTCTATCTTTCTTTTCCCTAGTAGCTAGGATTTTCATTGCACAAAAGAGATAAAAGGTTTGTTTATCATCTTTAGATTGCATTTTAGGAATTACATCTACATCTCGTGGTGAACCCAAAAGGCAAACTTCATAAACAAGATCAACTTAAAATAAATTCAATGAATCTAACAACGCTTTGGAACTTAACGCACAACATTTAGAATTCTAGGCTAGAGACGTATTCCAGCGTCGTAAAGCCTGGTAACCGTTGTTTTCACTGATGGTTGGGTGATTCCTCCACTTTGAGACGATAAGTGCCAGTACAGACTTGTGCTCCCACGTACCGTCGAGTATATTTTTGGAGACCCCAATAGGCTTAATCCTTTATCCATAGGAAGCCGTGTCTGCCGCCCTATCGATCGCAATGCACTGAACACAACATTCTGGAAGATTGACTGCCGTACCGTAAAAAGTATTCTGTAGTTTTGCGATTGGTTTGGTAATCCCTCTACCTAGATTTCCAGAGCAGTCCCTTTCGTTCCTTTTTAGACTCCTTAACAGAAAAGGTCCATCTGAGCACTTGTCACTTCAGGCTCATTAAAAATCGAAGGAGACTAGAGTCATCTTTTGTTTTTTCTCGACTCTTAAAAATTGAAAAAACAAGTTGTGTCAAAGCGTCTAAAATTTATTTTAAACGGAATATTCATCACCTTTCCCTCGTTGGTCTTTGAAGTTAGTCTCCCTTCATCGCAAGTTCTTGTAGAATCGCTAGGTAATATTTTGGATAGACTAGAAATGTCTGAACAATCGTCAACATCTAGGACTGTGTCATCTGATGCAGCAGCGACAGAGCCTCCTGCTGCTACTCCAAAGATGTTCGATGGTATACCATCTGTCTCAACAAGTTATCAACAACAAGCCGAAGTCCAATCAGGGACTGTTTCGACGACATGGTCAGTTCCTATTTCTTCATCCGGATTATCATCTGGTATTTCTTATGTTGAAACTCAACAAATTGATCTAATGTGTCTTCAAAGGCCAATCTACCCTTTAAGTACTGGATTTCCACCATATGGAGGGCAGTATGCCTTTTCATTGTTCCCTCCCAGAGAACAACCATATGGGAGTTTACAACAAAGTTTAGGTCAAACTGGAATTACATCCAGCGGTTGGGTACCAATACTGCCTCAGCAACCAAGGGTTGTATATTCAATGCAACCAGTCCACCCTGTGTCAAATATTCCCACTATACCTGCTATGGTGACTGCATCGCAAGTACAAGTGTTACCTGTTGTATGTCAACCCCAAGTTTCTCAGGTTGCAATACAACAGCCTCTTGTCTCAACGACTCAATCACAACCTCAGGTTAGTGCCTCCTTATCTGGAGCGACTCAGGCTCAAACGAGTACTGTGACTCCTCATCTTGGTCAATCATCCAGTATTGGGCATCAGCAAATGGTCCAACAACCATGGCTGGTTCAATCTCAACAACCACCATTCCAGCAATCATATCAAGGACCTGAGCAACAAGTCTTTGTAAGTAATGGGCAACCGCATTTCCAAAGCGGTTATCAACAACCATATTATAATGGTTATGCCCATCAACCTTGTCAAAGTTGCCAGCATCAAATACATTATGCTGGTATGCAAAGACCTACTGCTCAGGCGATTCCATCTTATCCTGGGTATGCTTCGCCTAACCTGAATCAACAGTTTCCCTTTGTAGCAACTCTAGAATTACCAGATCTAAACCGGCTGACGAATGATCCAATTGCTTATGCCCCTTGGTGGTCAGCGATTCCGCATAAACTTCCGTCAGATATTCCTAAATTTAATGGAAATCCGGGTGAAGATCCGTCAAATCATGTGATGACCTTTCATCTATGGTGTTCATCAAACACCCTAAACGATGATTCAATTAGGCTTCGCCTTTTTCAGAGGACGTTAACTGGTCCGGCAGCAAAATGGTATATCGAATTGCCTAGAGCTTCATTCGACAACTTCAGTACCCTAGCCACAACCTTTTTAACCCATTTTCAGTTACCGATAAGGTACGAAACAGGAACGGAACTCCTTACCAACTTCAAACAAACAACGGCCACTCACATATCTGATCATATACATGAGTGGCGACGTCGTCGTAGAATGGTAAAAATGTATGTTCCCGATCAGTTCTTAGCTGAATGGTTTATTAAGTCTTTGTTACCTTCCATTACAGAAGATGTGGCAAAAGGGGGAGTCGTCACTGAAGAGCAAGTTATTTCTCGTGCGCAATATTTGGACTTGATTTACACTCAGTCTGGCACGCTCTACGATAAAATACCTGATGCTCCTAGACCGGAATTTTCCGTTCCTCCCACTCTTAAATCAAACAATGACTCTCATGCCGGCGATGGCATGATAGGTACGACAAGCGTGAAATCGACAAAGGCTACATCTAAAAAGGCCTATAAGATTTCTAGTCAAAATGCAAATGAGGAACTTCTTGCCTCGGAAGTAAATGCCGTGTTGACTGACAAGGGCAAACAATTGAAGCAACCAGGGGGCAAGAAGAAAAAGAAAGGGAGAAAAAAGAAGCAGGATGAGTCATCTCCTGAAAAACCTTCTACAAACCTTTCTGGGCAAAGGAAACCCCCTGCGGGGTGTCATATATGCGATGAGGATCATTGGATGAGAGATTGTCCACATAAAGCTGAAGTTAAGAAACTCTTTAAGAGTTCAAAAACCTCGGCAGTATTGACTGATCCGTTTCCAAACCCGGGAAACAAACTGGTTGCTAATCAAAATGCTTCCCGATCCCAAGTGCTTATGTTGTCTATATCAAAGCAGCAAAATGATGCTTTGACAAGGAATAAAGATTACGGGAATCCACAGCTGTCGAATAACAAGGCTAATGAACAACCTAGTAGTTCGACAACAACTTTGACCAAAGTTGCGCCACCCATCATTCCTGAACCAATGATAAAGCCGCCAAAGGGAGTAGTACACAAATCGACATTTAATCCTCGTGCCAAAGTAGCACAGAATTATAATATAGTAGAGAACCTGGCCCAATCGCCGTCCGCTATGTCGACACTTGAGGTACCGCAAATTACCCCTCCCAAGAGCAAGCTTTATTATCAGCGATAGGTGGGATTGACCCCATGGATTCCAATCTTGTTGCCTTTGATCATAAATGATATGACCCTTAGTTACCAGCTCAACTAGCTTTCCTTATTCAAGTGAAAGCCCTCAACAAAACTGTTCATCGAACAATTATTGATGAGGGGGCATCTACATGTATTATGTCGATGAGTTGCTGGAAAAATTTAGGCTCACCACCCTTGTCGCGATCGTCAACAATGTTAAACGCATTTGATGGACGATCATACACTCCATACGGGATTTTAAGTAACTTGCAAGTTGAACTAGGGGGCAAAACAGTAGAAATTGATGTTGAAGTAATCGACGGAAGCCTCGATTACAACATCCTACTGGGAAGGCCCTGGATATATGCAATGGCCACAGTTGTGTCGACCTACTTCAGGAATATTGCATTTCCCTTCCAAGGAGGAATTACAATCATCGACCAACAAAAATTTCTCCCCAACAGTTCACAAGTTACGGAAAGCATTCCAATGATCCATGGAAGCAATCATTCGCTTCAAAATATTGGAGTGGGCCTCCTAAAAGACCCTGCCTTAATGGGTACTTTTGCCCTACCACCTCCGAGTAATTTGGCGGAAGTGGCCACAGTGGAAGACTACAATATGAAATCTTCTATATCTAATGGGTTCGGAAGATTCCTAAACATTTTGTCAGCATGGATCATCGCCATTTTAGAAATATTGTAGCAATCAATTTTCTTGGCTTGGGGGGCAAACCCAAATCAACGCTCATCGAGTGTTTGGATAGATAGGTCTAGGGAATATGATACCTCTTCAGATCCTTGGTCGCATGTACATTCTACAGACAAAGGAATCATTCAGTCAACAATGATAGGAGAGGCACCACGGGAAGATTACCACCATCGCTCCCGTCTTCCAAATTACCACGAAGATTATTCTAGCAACCTTAATCATTCTTCAGTTTTTGATTCTCCATCAAATACTGTAAATATGGTGGATTCCGAGGACGATTCTTATCTCGTGTCGACCTCGTTAAAAAATGAAACAAGGAGTCATGAGGATAGTTCTTTTACTGTGTCAACCTCATTAAAAAATGAAACGATTCCCTTTCCAAATCGAGTCTTTGATTACGATCTCGTAAAATCAAAGTCGAGTCTTTCGAAGATCTCGAAGGTAAACCTTCATTCCAACCACCGAGTTGAATGCAATGAAGCTTGGGGGGCATGCACCTTGATTTGCGTTATTATGCTGGGGGCATGCAAACTTATCACGAGAAGTGTTACTGCAGGGTTCAAGCTCGTTAAAAAATAAACCCGCATCGAGCAGTTTTAGCACATAGTTCAAGCTCGTTAAAAAATAAACATAAGACATGAGCAAATGTTTCCACCCGCGTTTAAGCTCGTTAAAAAATGAACTATTCCCCGGTAAATAACCATTGTGAATGTAGTACTTCAGCCATTAAAGCCTTGGTCGTGTTTGCACCGTCACCTCCACTTTTCATTGGCCGATCATTCACCTCCATTTGATTGTTTACCCATTTTGAGGAACAGCTGCGAAGAGTGATTTCACTAGCCATCCTTGTGACACTGCTGTGATTGGAAAATTCCAAACCTTACCTGGAATCAGCTGTTACATGTTTTATCACTCGTTCCTCAAAAGACGAGTCTCCTTTAAGCTCTTTTCAACTGACTCGTAAAATATGAAAAGATTGCCGAGCCATTGGCCTTTCCAGCTCGTTAAAGGGACATGAAGTGTTATCCCTCCTCTAGATTTTAATCTTTTTGGACCTAAGGGATTATTACACAAAAAGATCGAGCGCTTGTTTTGTTCGGCTCGTTAAAAGTATCGAAAATTCATCCCTTCTATATTGTTTTATACTTTTTCGGACTTAAGGGATTAGATGACGAAAAAAGAATTTTGGAGTTACCTTTACGTTCCTTTTTAGACTCTCTAAAATTGAAAAGGACCGAGTTATCTTTGTCGCTAAACTCGTTAAAAAGATTAATAGCGACAAACTTGTCTATAGACGAGAACGAGTTTCACTATCGCTAGGCTTGTTAAAACATAGCGATGGGTTTGCCCGAAGGGAAAATTATAGAACAAGCATATGTTATCCTCCTCAAGCTTGACAAAAATAAAGAGGTACTGGTCAGCAATGACTGGGGAAAAATTGGGAAGAAAACTCAAAGAAACTTTGTTGGTAGCAAGTCGCTCTTGAACATGACACTTCCACTCCGTGTCCGAGTCGGGTTGGGTTGTTCCATTCACCGGTCACATCACCATGGTCACGCCATACCATCCACATTTGGGGTTAATGCTACCAATCCATCACATCAGTGTCGCCGATATGTTCAAGAGAAGTCATCCAGAGAAGTCACCTGTGTCTCACCCACTACCATACATTATACTCCATTCTTTCATGACCGCCACCCTGAACCTTATATCACCAGATCGTTTTCACCTCCATCAAAATCATTTGCTCCGTTCTGTGTCATTGATGTGGGATTCATTAAGGCCCTCCTATGACGGATCACTTCTTGTCGACATCAGCTCATTATCCAAGAAGTTGATCTAGGAACACCCCATTCAGTACTTTGAAGCTTGCATGCCTCAATCGCAAGTTTCTCACTTCCGGCAACAGGTTTACATCAATGGCCTTCGACCGAAAGATTTTGCGTGGTGTTTGATGCCAAGTCCTTTATTCACACCACATGAATTGTACTGCAGTACCTTGAGGGTCATTATCATTATCGGTGATTCCTCTCGCGCTTATTAACAATTTACATCATTGACTGGTAATCAAGCGATGTCTTTCCATGTTCGACTTCAGAACATTTCTCACATGGATCGACTTGTACTTCGAGTGAAGATCGGACGAGATTGAAGACCCCGGATCTAGTTTCATCCATCCGGGCTACGATATATATTCAGGGAAATAAAAACATTAAATGTACAGCATTGCAGCACATATAATCATCCTACCAAAAGGATGATGGCTCTATCAGAATCATCAGTCTACACTCAGGCGGTTGTCTGTCCTATGTACATGAAAATGAATTTATAAATCTGAGCATGGTAATGCCCGCCTCAGCTAGATCATGAAAATATTATGAAGATAATGTATTGTATTGTATCTTGTTACAGGTCTCCTCCCAGCATTGAAAGAACTTCGGATCCTCATAATAAAGCATTTCACCCGACACCAAAAGGTTAACGGCCTCATACTTTAGGGGGCAACTGTTATAGACATTTTTGTGCCCTACAAATCCAAGCATGAAATGTCCATAAACCAAGGGCTCCTAAGTCCCTAAAAGTGTTGTTCTAACCCCTAAAGGAACAAGGTCAACAGATTACAGCTTCTCCCAGAAGTTCTGCACCAGAAACTGCTCAGAATTGGTCAAAACAGGATCATTGCAGCTGCTCCACTGGCTAGGTGCGTTGCATCTCACCCAAATGCACTGTGAGGGTGCGTTGAATTTCAAAACTCCCTTCTGTGGGGTGCGATGGGCGAGAAATGACAAATGGCAGTGTCATTCCGCGAGGTGGAGAGGCAATGGAAGCTTCCAGAATCTTCTCCAGTGACACTTGCCTCACTGAATTCGACCAAGGATGAGTAAGAGGCCTTCAGTCTCCAAGTGGAAGCAAGAACTAACAGAGAGAAGACACTAATCAAATCACAAGCTGACTCATCTTCCTTACAGATATCTATATATGGATCCCTCATCCCAGAGATCCAGAGGCTGGAATTTTGCATATTGTAAGGAATTGTTGTTGGTTTCTAGAGATAAACATCAGATTGTTGGGTGATCTATGCTTTGTTTGAGGTGAAGAGGGGCTTCTTTGCTGGGAGGTTGATGTTGGGTCGGAACCACTGGTTGTAACTCCTCCTGGATCTTTTCTTGTTTATCAATAAAAGCTATTTGAGTTCTCCTCCATGCTTTTGTATCATTGATGCTTGTTACATTTGTATGGTCAACTTAAATCTGATCCTAAGTTGTTTATGAATATAGATCCATGTCTTTGTATAGTGCTATGCTTCTGTGATCTTGCAGGTACTTTGTGAAGCTGGGCGTGCTAGTGAGCGGGTAGCTGGAGACTATCAAAGAAGAGAGGGATCGAATCAAAGGATTAGCGCAAGACACAGGTTGGTTCTTTCTATTCCTCTCTATCTATAATTCATAAAGGAAATACAAAAGTAGTTTTTCTCTGTTTGTTTATAAGGTAGCTGTCACACCTTAGTGGGATAGAGCAGTTCTAAATAGACACTTTTCCCTGTAACAACGGGACATGTCCTCTTCCTCTTCTTGTGTCTTGGGACACTGTTCAACAGATAACCTCACACCTACAGGAATAGGAACCTTCACCGATTTACTATCCTGCATATTAAACCTTTGTAGTATTGTCTCACCATACTTCCTCTAGTTTAACCAAAGCTTCCTCTTTTCCCAGTCTCTTTTAATTGCCATGCCCAAATTATAGTTTGCAGCACCAAGATCTTTCATGTCAAATTTGGAGGACAATTGGGTCTTCAAATCCTGGATAATTTCTTTTTCATTTCCAACCAGCAACATATCATCCACATACAAGACCAGATAAATAACATGGACACCAATTAATTTAAAATACACACAGTGATCTGCTTTGCTTCTGGTGAAACCAAGTCCTTGTATAAATTTATCAAATTTCTGATACCACATCCTTGGTGACTATTTTAACCCATACAGAGACTTCTTTAACTTGCATACCTGTTCTTTCTTACCCTTCATCGCAAAACCTTTAGGTTGCTTCATGTAGATCTCCTCTTCCAGATCCCCATGAAGAAATGTTGTCTTCACATCCATCTATTCTACCTCAAAATAAAAAGTAGCAACAATAGATAAAAGTAATCTAATAGAAGCTACCTTGGCAATAGGAGAAAAAATATCACCAAAATCAATTCCTGGCACTTGGGAATAACCTTTTGCTACCAACCGAGCTTTGTATTTCTCCACCTTTCCTTCTACATTTGTCTTCTTCTTGAACACCCATTTGCTGCCAATGGGTTTCCTTCCATCTGACAACTCCACCAAATCCCAAGCCTCATTTTGGTGAAAAGATGCCATTTCATCAACCATGGCCTCTTTCCAGAGTTTTCCATCTTATGAATCTACTACTTCCTTCACAGTTATGGGATCATCATCAGTAAGAGATAAAGCAAAATTTGAACATAAAGTAGATGGAATATACCTTTTCAACTGCCTTCTTTCTCGAACTGATCTTCTCACACCTGGAGTTTGTGGCTCTTCATCTTTGGATTCCTCCTCTACTGTAGAGTCTGATTCTTCCTCCTTAATCTCAAACTCTATCTTCTCAGGTTCCTTTGGTTGGACTTCATGTTTAATAACATCTTTCACCTCTCTAAACAACACATCTCGGTTGTACACAACCTTCCTTGTTACTGGGTTCCAAAGCTTATAACCCTTTAAACCATCCTTATACCCAATAAAGATGCACTTTTCAGATTTACTATCAAACTTGGTTCTTTTCTCCTTTGGAACATGTACATATGCATCACATCCAAATACCCTTAGATGTGAAAGAGAGGGTTTCTTACCAGTCCATACCTCTTGTGGAGTCTTATCCTCCAACGCTGAAAAAGGTGATTTGTTGACCAGGTAACATGTTGTCTCCACCACCTCTGCCCAGAATACCTATCCTAACCCATCACCATTGAGCATGCTTCTTGTCCTTTCCATCAACGTCTTGTTCATTCTTTCTGCAACTCCATTTTGCTCAAGTGTGTATGGAGTAGTCTTCTGATGTGCTATACCACACTTCTTACAGAATTCTTCAAATTCCTTGTTGCAAAACTCTCCACCGTTATCTGTCCTCAACATCTTTATCTTCTTCTCTATCTAGTTTTCCACCAGAGCCTTAAATTCTTTAAACCTGTCAAAGACTTCAGATTTCTTCTTAAGGAAATATATCCATGTATTCCTTGAGAAGTCATCTATAAATGATACATAGTACATAGACTTACCCAGTGATAGAACCTTCATAGGTCCAAACACATCACTATGCACAAGCTCTAATATTTGTTTCGCCCTCTTACCACCAGAGGGGAAACTCACCTAATTATGCTTCCCATATACATAATTTTCACAGAAATCAAAATATAGAGAGATATTACTCATACCTTCTACCATACCTTTACCATGAAGTATTCGAAGGCCCTTCTCTCCAATATGTCCAAGCCTTTGATGCCACAACATGGTCTTCTCTCCAGAGACCACTAGATTTTCTAATCCACTTTTAGGAACCACAGAACTATTGCACCCATCAACAATAGTGCTACCTTGCAGCTTGTACAGAGTTCCAATTCGAACTCCCCACATCAATACCAGTGCCCCCTGAACCATCTTGCAGGTATCCTTCTTGAGCACTGTTTTTACACTTGCATCATCCAGCTTGCTTACAGAAATTAGATTTCTGGCCAATGTAGGAATATGCAGAACACCTGGAAGTTTTCTAACCCTTCCACCTTGCAACTTCAACTCTACTTTTCCATGACCAATGATTCTAGCCTTCCTGTCATCCCCCAAGAAGACATCACCACCATCATATTTCTCATACTCGCAGAACCACTCTCTATGGGGAGTGAAGTGAAAGGAAGCACCTCAGTCAATCAACCATGCCTCATGATCTACATGTGTACTTGAAGAAGCCATGTACACATCCCCACATTCATCTGAGGTGGTTTTTGCCTTTGCAGAAGGAGCATCATCAGATCCCTTTCCTTTATCAGGAGCTTTAGATTTACACTCCCTTTTGTAGTGCCCTTCCTTTCTACATTTCCAGCACACCACCTATACAGGTTTTCCTGGAGATTTAGATCTCCCTCTAGATTTATATCTCCCACTCGATGACTTATTTTTGTTTTTGTTCTGGAACTGTCCTCGTACAGACAAGGCATCACCATTCTGGCTCTCCATATTTTTCCGTCTCATCTCTTCCGTCAGCAAGGATGAGACTATTTCATCGAACTACAAGGTAGTTGCATTGCTACCTATAGCAATAACCAGACTATCCCACGAATCTGGTAGAGAACACAACAAATTGATGCACTTATCTTCATCTGAAATTTTGATATCAACAGACGATAACTAACTTACCACAGTATTAAATGCATTTAGATGCTCTGTCATCGAGTCTCCATCATTCATCCTCAGGTTATACAACTTTTTCTGCAAGAACAGTTTATTCACCAAAGACTTAGATTGGTACAAAGTCCCTAACTTGTCCCACAAAGCCTTCGTCGTAGCTTCCCCTGATACATTCAACAATATTGAATCTGAGACACACAATCGTATTGTGCTCTTTTCCTTCTGATCCAACTTCTTCCATTCTTCATCAGACACTCCCATTGGTTTAGTACCCAGATCTACCACCATCCACTGATATTTATCCACCAACAGATCCTCCATCTTGAGTTTCCACAACTCAAAACTCTGACCATTAAATTTCTCGATCTCTATCTTTCCACTGCTCACCATCTTCTTTCACCACCAGAATCGATCTCACAGATCTCCCACTGAACGGGTTCTACCATAGGCTCGAGCGAAAACCCTCAGCAACAAAGGCGTCCCCTTGAAGCCAAAACAACTTTGATACCAAATGTAGGTTTTAACCCCATACAGAAATTACCTGCATACGAATTCTAAAACACAGAAAATAAACAATGCGAAAGCATAACACATAAAATACATATACACAGAGATTTCCCCTGGATCCCAAAACTGGGACTACCAGCTTCATTTTGCATTATGTTCCTTTCAATGTTACAATACATATTTATAGATGCCGAAGCATCCAATACCATGGACTGAAAACCATCGCGTCCAAACCATGGACCGAAAACCATCATTTCCAAAACCATGTGCAAAAATCATGCAAAAAACCATAGGTAGGTCCGCCCAACCTAATATAGGGTCCAAAAAACGAAATTTTTCGGGGCGCTACCCCGGACCCCATAAAGGGGGTTACGTGCACCCCTTAAACCCCCTGTGACCCCCTCACTATGCAATCGGCGCAACGAAGGGTGGGGATCCCCCCCCCCCCCCCAACCCCTGGTTAACTATGTGGGCTAGTCATGGAAAGAATATAACACAACCCAACAAAAAGCCATGGACTTAGTAAGTTTGGTATCCAACATCGACTAGAGACTTGACCAAAATGCACTCAGGAATTTTCTATCCCAATCTGAGACAATATACTAGGGTATCCTAAAGTGTACCCACGCTTTCTCAAAGAAGAGGTTAGTAGTGGCCTCTGCTATGATACTCTTCTTGCAGGCCGCCATAATGACCATCTTAGAGAATTTGTCGATGACTGTGAAAACGTAGTCATTTCCATGCTCAGTAGAAGGGAGTCCCGACATGTAATCTATGAAGATGGATTCCCAAGGTAGAATAGGAGTAGGAAGAGGAGTATATAGACCTTGCTTCTTGATGGTTGGTTTGGAAATGATGCAGGCAGTGCAGGATCTAATATACTTCCCGACATGCTGACGAAGCTTTGACCAATAAAAATATTTCTGCAGTACTGCCACTGTTTTCTCTACTCCAAAATGTCCAACGACCTAACTGTAGTGTGCCTCCCAAATAATCTTAGCACGCTCTCTTGAAGGAACAAAAATGTGTCCCAGGTGGCATAATAGTGCATCCTGGAGGTGAAAATTTGGAACTTGCTTACCTTCCAGGAGTGTTTGGTATGTGCTCCCGAATTTTGGATCACTCTTGTAAAGATGCGGCCATCTCAATGTCTCGTGCCCACAGGAGTCGAGCATAGTAATCACAACCATGACTGGTGGTCGGCTAAGGCAGTCTGCAACATTATTGGTGCTGCCCTTCTTGTACTTAATGTTAAAATGGAACTATTAGAGGTATGTGGATCATTTATGATGGCGATCGTTCTACAACTTCCGTTGTGTCTATATGAATTGCAAGGGTCGGTGGTTTGTGTGGATGACCATTTCCTTTCCCAAAATGCAATGCTTCCATTGATGGCAGGCCTGCACAATGGAATACATTTCTTTGTCATAGAAGGGATACTTTTGGAATATGTATGAAAGTGTCTCACTGTGGTAGGCCATCGGATTCTCTTCCTCAGTAAGAACTGCACCAATGGCATAGTCGAAGGCATAGTCTCAATCTCAAATGGTTGCCGCAGGTCTGGTAATGTGAGCACTGGTGCAAAGCAAAGGCGATGATTCAACTCCAAAATGCCTTCTATTAGGTTTCAGACCAAAAGAACATTGCTTTCACTCTGCCCGTGGTGACTTTACTTAAAGGCCAAGTAATATGAGAGAACCCCAACACGAACCTGCAGTAGAAATTGACAAGACCCTAAAAGCTGCAGAGCTCAGTTAGAGTGGTTAGGGCTGGCCAATCCTGAATGACTTGTATCTTGTCTAGGTGCACATGCACACCTTGTTCATCAATGATGTACCCTAGGTATTGAACCTGGTTCATGCCAAAAGTGTATTTCTCCAAATTGGCACACAACTTGTGTTGTCGCAGGGTTTGGAGGACCTATCAAATATGGTGGAGTTTCTCTTCCCAACTCTAGCTGAAGATCAAGATGTCATCTAAATACACCAAAATGAATGCATTGGTGAAGGGTCATAAGATGTTTTCCATCAATCTCATGAAGGTTGCAGGGGAATTCATCAACCCGAAAGGCAAGACCAACCATTTGAAAAGAACCTCCTTGGATTTGAAGGTAGTCTTCCACACATCAAAGAGTTTGTTGGGCATGGCATCCCCCGCAGCAGGTTTTGGGGCTCAAAGCCCAAGTTTTGGTCAAAGATGGTGTATAACTCCGCGAAGTATGGGCGCGGAGCGTGAATTGGATAATCAAGTCATAGGGTTGTCCACCCTAAGAATTGTAATTTAATGTAAAGTTGTGTTGGCCTACCCATGGTCCGCGGACCATGGGATTGTATATATAGAGCGAGGCTCTAAATTGTAAAGTGAGCTAAGCTAAGTAGAGATATAGAATAGTGAAGGCATGGTAAGAGAATAGAGTGAAAGTTGAAGTGTATTGGGTCGTAGTAGTAGGAAGAGGCTCTGCAGCTGAGTGCACAGAGGCCTAGTAGAGTCCGCAGTTGAGTGCGTGGACCCCTGCAGCTGAGTGCGCAGGGTGGAGTCAGGTTTATACTTGGGATTGAAAGCTAATAAAGAGAAGTTTATTCTATGCATCTATTCTTGAATCTGTATTTTGATGTTATGCATTACTTTTACTCTGTTATTTACTGCAGGAAATTAATAAATACATGTATGAATGCTTAGATGTGAATTTAATCTAAGTAATCAACTATCTAAAGGCTAATTAAGGAAGACTTGGGTAAATAACACGGGTCATGCTGTGGCTAGAACTGCGTGAAGGAAGTATCATAGGACACGGGGTGCCCGCAGGTGCACGTAGCACAGTAAGGTTGGACCACGTACCAATCACCACATATCAGACATCCCCAGGGTGCGGAAACCTGGTTCTAGCACCCTCCCATACTACTTCGGGTGAGACCTCAGTCCATGCTCCGTGGACTATTGCTGAAAGGGCTAGTAGTATCGTGATTTGCTTGGCTAACTCACTTCCGAACTTGGGTCAGGCACCACTAAGCCAAAAAATGGTTCCATTGCCGGGACTGGGATTTGCATAAGGGATGTCTGATGTCGTGCCACTGGAACCCAACAAACAAGGAAATTGAAGAGTGGTTGGACAAGAAGATTTACAAGTTCGCGATGCAGGAAAACAGAACTCTGCAAGTATCTAAGGAAAAGTGGTTGGATCGCTACGTGTATCCGGAAATCCACGAGATTTCCTTTGCATCTTTTTCGTCGGAGTTGTATGAGTGGATCACGAAGTTAGCAGACAGCCAAGGAAGGTGTAGGGTCGACCAACCAATAGTGTGGACTCTGGAATTAATGCGCAGACTAGAAGCATCAGAAGATAAGATCGCATGAGCTGTGGACCATTGGCTCGACCAGATAATAGGGGTATTTATCACTGTTTTTGCGATAGACACGACTGTGAGCTACAGTGAGGCAGAGCGACGCTTTCTCAAGGGACCACGAGGTAAGTATATTAAATCTTTGAACACCTGGATTAAGATGCTGTTATGTGAAAATTAGGTTATGTGAATAAATTAATGTTTGGGACTACACGGCGTGGAAAAATCCACAAAAGCGGAAGTAGTGAATAATTAGAAAACAGTCCCTTACTTTCACCCTCGCGAGAGAGCGAGGACGAGCTCGCGAATGTTTCTCCGAGAAGCGTGGTCAATTTGATAAGGCAGCGGATCCCGCAGTTACCACCTCCACCCACACCACCACCCACTTCACCTCCCTCTCCTCCATCTCCACCCACTCCACCTCCACTACCTCCATAGTTCAGTGTGGCGAGCGCGATCAAACTACTAGTGTTCAGAGGAGTAGGGAATGAGGATCCAGACCAATTCTGGTTCGTGGTAAGAGCAGTATGGGAAGCACAGGGCATCATAGATGACAATATTAAGAAGGCTACATTGGTGAGCACACTGTAGGATCGCGCATTGACATGGTATATCAAGCACTCTAACGACCACCCAAACGCAGGGATAGTAGAAATCCAGAATGCGTTGAATAGGGAATTTAGTAGACCAAAGTCAGAAACACAATCAATCATCAGGTTTAAAGAGATCATGATGCTCCCGAGTGAGACTCCCTGGGATCTGGATCAACGGCTAAAGAGTACTATCCGCGAAGCCAATATGACATTGATAGATGCACAACATCACGCATGGTTTGTAGCATCTTTGGCACTGCACTTGAGGACAGCGCTATCACAACAGAAACTTTCTACCCAGGCCGAAGTGTTGGAAATGGCGATGAGATTACATGAGACCTTGATACAAGACCCTGGGTTGGGAGTTCAACAAATCCACGTGCAACTACAGAATCTGTGTTTGGAAATGCAAAGCTTGAAGCAGGATAGGGCACCATGGCCAAAGGCGCGCGAGGAAGTATGGTGCATAAAATGCAAAGGCCAGGGCCATGACAAGGATCATTGTCCAGTGTTCGCGAACTACTTGGCAGGAGGAGGGCCAATGCCGTTGAGACCGAAGGCACAGGCAGGGCCGAGTGCGGCACCCACTTTATGGTGTGCGATCTGTCAGATAGGAGGGAAACACACGACGGACAATTGTCATTTGCTGCAGAAATATACACAGACACCCCAACAATTGTTTTGTAATTTCTACAGGTCGGTAGGCCACGATGAGCGCACTTGCCGCAGTTACGAGCTAATGATGGATCAGACCCCAGCCTATAGGATGCAGATCAAAACATGAGCCTTCGACCCAGATGCGGGGATGGCGCGTGTTGGATTTCAAGGGCAAGGTTGAGGACAAGGTGGAATGGGACCAGGAAGGTGCCATGGATAGTTAATTTGTTACAATTTCAGAGGACTAGGGCACTATGCCCGCGATTGTACCAACCCAATGAGGATATCCTGTTCGTATTGTGCTAAGTTTGATCATGAAATAATAGACTATCCTACGTTGATCACAAAGATGCATGAAAAAGGGGTATTCCAACCTCCCCCGACTCAGAATATACAAATGATGAGGTTTAAGTTGTGTGAAGAAGACCCGAATGTAAACATGATGCTCAAAATTTGTGCGACCATGGGAGAGGATAAGGGGAAGCAGCGAGAGGAAAGCACATGGGTTCGCAAGGCTCCTGCAAGGGAACTTGAGTTTGACTTAGAACGCGCAAAGGAGACATTCATGGAAGCTAAGAAGAGCTTCGCGAAGGCCTCCACTTTAGGTAGTAAGGATCAACCAAAGGAATGGATCATTCAATGCTCACTACCTTTCTGGAGACATGCATGAAATTGCTGCGCGGTAACAAGGCAGTTAAGGGACTACAGGAGCTGATCACCCGGTGTGCAGGGTCAGGGGAACCACGCATAGTTTGGAAATTAGGGAAGCATGCATTGCGCACTAGAAGGGAGATGAGGTTGACTGCACAGATTGGTGAGTATAAAATGGATCAGGTAATCCTAGATCTGGGTTCGGATGCGAATGTATTACCGAAGCAAACATGGGAACACATGGGTAGGCCCGCGTTACAGTCGTCCCCTATTCAATTATGAATGGTGAACCAATAAAATATTTTTCCCATGGGGAGGTTGCAAGGGGTAACAGTTGATATTGAAGGCGCGAGCGCACAGGCAGATTTTGAAGTAATAGAGATTGTCGATGATAGCAATCCCTATCCCGCGTTGTTAGGAATAGACTGGGCCACCGATATGAACAGAGTCATCAATCTGAAGAAGCGCAAAATGATCTTCAAGAAAAAGTCACTATGCGTAGTAGTCCCACTAGACCCAGCTGAAGGAGCGCGCTACATTGAACCAGTGCGCGATGATGATAGCGACGATGATCTCGATTGTATATACAAGATAACTGCATAAGACTAGGATTGGGTGAATTCGACTGCAGATGGGAGGATCTTGTGGGAACGCAAAAGCTCCAGCATTTTGGATTAAGACGATGAAGTAGAGCGATGGCAGAATCAGTTGCATGAAGTAACTACACTGAATTGCAACATGATGATCAGATCACTGCGTTTCGTGACAATGGAAGAAAGAGAGCTGGCGACATATGATGGATTGAAAGAGGTGGATGAATTCCTGAGAAAATTTGAAAGTGCAGTACCAGAACAACAGCGGTTTGATGCGTGGAAATGGGCACTGCGCGCAACACCCGCACGATGGTGGGGTACGCATCAATGAAACTTTGAGGACTGGCGCAGATGTAGAAGGATGATGCGCCTACGATTTGGAAGCCCCCAGCTTCGAACAAGAGTCGGTCAGTGAAGATGGAACAACTTGTGTGCCCACCTATCTCGATGGGTACAAACATGTGCTGTGCAGTCCACCCAAGCACACCCCAAATTCAGGATAAAAAATCAGAACAGGACACCGCAACAGGAGAGGTGACGTGCACCACAAACATTCCACGTAGAAGCATTCAAGAAGGTATGCGAAATCCTGAACAGAGTTCACCAGGCGAGATGAACTGATTGGGACCTGCGCGTACCAATGGTCCAATGGGCCTATAGGGCCATGTGCAAAAACTGGAGTGCGGAGATGATTCCGAAGTTGAGGAGTAGGGTCGAGACCATAATTTTGGAAAAAAGGAATCCTCACGCAATAGCTCCCACAGTTGGGACAGTACGCGAGGACCAGAACGAAGGAATTATGCAGCTACGTGAGGGTGAACTTATGTGGATTTAGGAAGCCATTTGGCGAGGGAACCTTAAGCTTCGCGAACTCGAAGAGGATCGGGTACGACTAAGGAAGAAAAGCATGTTAATGGACGCGGAGATCAAAAAACTGGAAAACAAAATTGCGCAAGCATGTCTCGTCGATAAACTAAGAATGACAAGACCAGATATGGATAGCCATACTACTGCATTAGAAGATTGTCGCTGAGCATTTGTGACTCTGCTACCATGGCTATGACCACACCTTACCAGAAAAAGTAACCAGGGGGGCACACCGCATAAGGAGGAACGCGTGGTGATGACTATTGCAAGGGTAATTGAGGAGTGTCCGTAGACCAGGCTGGAAGGTGGATTAAAGTCTCACACAAGTGGTGTGACCACCTAACTAACCGTTGGAAGCATAGTCTCAGCGCTCCAAGCAGTTGAAAGAGAGCGCAGGACTATAAAAGAGTCTGTGTGGGAGCTGCGCGATAAGGAGGTTGCGCGTAGGATCAATATGTCATAGGGGTCGCGCCTGCACATAGGGGGCTGTGCTGCCACGCGGGTAGGCTGGGAGGTGACCGTTAGTGTCACTGTTCATGACAAGATGTCCAATTTAAGACAAAGAGGAGTGGGTGGCAGGCAATTAAGACACGAAGTCAGAACTAGATTTGGGACGATCTGCCACCAAGCTAGCATTAATGGGCCAAATGTGGGGGGAACAGTCGAATTTGAATTCCAAAAGGCCTATAAATCACAGGTGGCTATCTAGAGAATGACCCTTGGCATTTTAAGAATTCAGTTGTTGCGCTATCAAGTGGGTATGGACCTTACGAACTTGGAAGCTTTGAGAGCAAGTTCAGTGTTTGAGACATTGCCAAAGGAAACGCAGGACCTCCTAAATAGAATGATGTCAACAACCAAGGAAGCCACGCAAAGCCCTACGCTGCAGGTGGGGGATGCACCGGAAATTCCAAAATCACCCTAGACGTCGTGGCCCAAGACGGATCCACAAGCGGCGGGACCCATCCGCATGTCCCCATGAAATCGCAGTTTGGAAAACTTTCTATGGAAGACAAGGGAAAAACTGTTAATCTTGAGATAGATGATGAGGAAGAGGACCTCCAAGATTTAGTAGAGGAGATAGAGGCGGATGAAGAAATGGAAGAAGACATCCAGTCGGTGCACACTACAACAAAACTTACCGAGAATGTCCCTCCACGAAAAGGGAAAGAAAAAGTACCTAAGGATTTGGATACCACTAAGAGCACACTCCAAACCTCGCTCCTTCCAGATGGAATTTTGTTTGAAGGTTCGGTTCTGGGCCGTGTGCCCACGATGAAATTTGAATATTGGGACCTCACGGACAGTGAAAAGTTCCCACATTTGGAGACTATCAAACTCATGAAGCAGAGCAAGGAGGGGTCTGTTACAATGCTAGAACCGCAAAAATGGCTGCGTAGTGTGGAGAAGGCCAGGCTACTCCACCTACTATGGATTCCCCATTTTCACCACGCACCGATTACATCTTTGTCATCAGGCGGCTACTTTTCCTGGTACATGATGGGTATATGTGGCTGGAGGAGCCCATTCCCATCACGATGGAACTAATTCACAAGATTTATCGGCTTCCCTGTGAGGGAAGGGACCCTATGGAAATAACTGGCAAAAGCGGAGATTTGGCGCTTGTAGAGGCCATGAAGAAGAAATATAAGTTGGAAAAGAAGCAGAGAACCTACGTAATTAGTAGCATTCCAGACAAAGAGGTGCGCGTAGCCACCCAGCTGCTGGTCGGGAAGGTGATGAGAAAATGTCGCGGCAACAAGGTACCAATGACGGTCATCCCGCTAGCCGAACAATGCGTGGAGGGGGTCCAATTCAACTGGGCTACCTTCCTTTGTGAAGAATTCCTCACCAACTGCAAGGAAGTTCAGGAGTAGGGCAAGACCTTCCACTACACGTGGTTGATCTTGTCCATCTTATTAGTGACCGGGGAATTGCCTGAGGACAGTTAGTTCCCTCCTCTTGAAGAGGACTTAACAAAGGCGGAAAAATATGTTTCGCTCTGGGTGACGAAGGATGCCACGAGGATCCGCGAGACCAAGATCTTCTGGCTGCTCATGGAGGCGAGCGTCCGGGTGTGGATCAATAAGAGGCCGCGTCTATCCCCCACAATGTACGATAGTCTGCGGAGCTTTTCAGACTTCGAGGTGGATATGCACAATGTGTACATTAAGGCGCATAAGGATCCGGCATAGAACTGGACCAAAATAACGTTCATCGCGATTGATGATTCCATTTTCGTTGTGCTCGACTCATGGCCACCTGAGTGGTGTGCCTCAGATCTGGAGGCGCGTGATAAGACTGCAGTACAAAAATAGAAGGATGCCACCAAGTTGCTCGCTCAGCAAAAGTGCAACGAGAAGTTGGTAGAGGAGGTCAGGGATTTCCGCGAGGCAGCGAAGGTCGCCGTAGAGCAGACCAAGACCGCCAAAAAAGCAGCAACACCAGTAATAGGGGCCACCACGACACAGTAGAAAGGAGGCCCAAACCCTACCACTAGACAAGGGATAGAGGACACGGTGGAAGGCGCGGACCCCAGCACGACATCTACACAATTGAAATAGCTGCACGGTACAGAACGAACAGGCCCACGGAAGAAGACCAAGGCTTCCAAACTAGATGGTGAATCCATTACGCTGACAGAGGGTGACCTATACGACATCGACGACACCGTTCGCAAGATCACTAGGGGAGCACTCCAGGAAGCAATAACGAAGTAGCAGATTGTATTGGGGGTCCTCAGGGCGCAGCTCCAGGAACTTTAGGTGCGGCCCCCACAAGAGGGAACGGTAGCCGCCTATGATGCCGCAAATACATCGGCAACAGAGAAGTTGCTGCAGGCCAAAATGGCTAACACCGTTGCACTGCCGGAAGGAGCACTGACAGCGGACAGCATGGAGGACAGAGCCACGGTGGGATGGATCAAGGGACTTGGCTTGAACTTGGGTGCCCTTCCGCAGAATATATTATACCAGCTACAGGACGAAGCGATAGTAAAACTCCATGCTAGGGAAGGACGCGTCGTACAAGTTCTCAGCGAACAACAAATCAACATTGAGCAGCTTAGTCTACAACGCGATGAAGCACTGGTGTAGAATCAATAGCTGGAGTAGATAGTAGAGGAAGCATGTCGCCGCGCTCCAGAGTTAGAAATTGCGACAAACCTACCAGTTGGAGTGCGAATTCACAGATTGGCCAGTGGATTCCGCTAGGCAAAGGAGGAAGAAACAAGGATACAGCTGGACCTTAACCTTCAGATTGCCGAACTGTGATTAAAGGCGCAGTCATTCACACCTCCGGAAATTAGGAAACAGCGCACTGGCGCTATCCAAAAGGGGCTGGAGGAAATAGAACAAGCAGTGCAGGACTATACTATGATGTTGGAAGAATCCCTCGCGGTCCTCACTTCCTTACAGGAGGACCCCACCATACAATGCTTGGAAACAAAAGAGCGGGAGCACCAAGTGTAGTATGACAGTGTGCGCAGAACCGTGCAAACAATTGTCCTGACCCAGTAGTTGGCGAAGCTACAATAAGTAAAGGCGTTGAAGGAACAGGTGGATGTCGCGCGACAAAAAGAGGTAGTACTTAAAGTGCGCGTCCAGCCATGGATTTATGAGGCCTTCCGCATCACTGCCGATATCGAAGGAAAGCTCGCACAAATGAAGGTGATGCATGCCTTAAGATAGGGATCTGCTCTTGATAGCGAGCATTCGGCCAGAAAGAGTAGAGCAGATCCAGCAGACGATAGAATAGTACCCTGCAGACCTTCACGCAGCACAGGCACAGTTGGAGGGTCTCCGTGCAAAGATCGCCGCACCAACATAGTGACTTGGGACGAGTCACGATGATTATGTTGGGGGCTTGATGGGCATGGGATCCCCCGTAGTAGGTTTTGGGGCTCAAAGCCCAAGTTTTGGTAAATATGGTGTAGAACTCTGCGAAGTATGGGCGCAGAGCATGAATTGGATAATCGAGTCATAAGGTTGTCCGCCCTAAGCATTGTAATTTAATGTAAAGTTGTGTTGGCCTACCCATGGTCCACAGACCATGGGATTGTATATATAGAGAGAGGCTCTAAATTGTAAAGTGAGCTAAGCTAAGTAGAGATATAGAATAGCGAAGGCATGGTAAGAGCATAGAGTGAAAGTTGAAGTGTATTGGGTCGTAGTAGTAGGAAGAGGCTCTGTAGCTGAGTGCGCAGAGGCCTAGTAGAGTCCACAGCTGAGTGCGCGGACCCCTGCAGCTGAGTGCGTAGGGCGGAGTCAGGTTTGTACTTGGGATTGAAAGCTAATAAAGAGAAGTTTATTCTGTGCATCTATTCTTGAATCTGTATTTTGATGTTATGCATTACTTTTACTCTGTTATTTACTGCGCGCAATTGATAAATACATGTATGAATTCTTATATGTGAATTTAATCTAAGTAATCAGCTATCGAAAGGATAATTAAGGAAGACTTGGGTAAATAACATGGGTCGCGCTACGGCTAGAACTGCGCAAAGGCAATATCACAGGGCACGGGGTGCCCGTAGGTGCACGTAGCACAATAAGTGTGAAGGTTGGACCGCGTACCAATCACCACATATCAGACATCCCCAGGGTGCGGAAACTTGGTTCTGGCACCCTCCCATACTACTTCGGGTGAGACCTTAGTCCATGCTCGCGGACTGTTGCTGAAAGGGCCAGTAGTACCAGGATTTTCTTGGCTAACTCACTTTCGAACCTGGGTCAGGCCCCACTAAACCAATAGAGTTCAATAGGCACCTGGTGATAACTGAACCTCAAGTCAATATTGCTGAAATATTTGGCCCCCTTGAGATGGTCCAAAAGGTCATCAATCCATGGGATTGGGTACCTATTCTGGACAGTGATCTCGTTTAATGCCCGATAGTCAATACAGAGTCTCCAGGTCCCATCCTTCTTCTGTACCAATACGATCGGGCTCCCACAGGGTGATGAGCTTAGCCTGATGTTCCCTTTCTACAACAGCTCCTGAATCTGCCTCTTGATCTCATTTTTCTCTAGAATAAAGCGTCGATAGATCGGTCTGTTGGGTAGTGGCATGCCCAAGGTCAAATTTATGGAGTGCTTGACTTGATAGTGCAGAGGTACCCCCGTAGGTGAGGAAAAAATGTCCATATATTCCTTAATGACCTTTTCCATCTGTTGCTACTGTGCAGAGGAGCCTTGTCTGGTGGTCGTGGCCACAATATTCTTCTTGCCCTGAGGGTAAATCATAAGGAAAAAAAATTCCTGGTTTGTGAAATGATCTTACTGCATTGCTTTACAAGGATCAAAGAGATGGTGGTAGGTGGGGCTACCTCTAGTATCCTATACAAGTTATTACCTGAAGTAATAATAACAGAGTGAGGTCTAGGCTCATATACAACATGCCTTTTCCACAAGTATGGTTTTACTAATAATACATCACAAAATTCAAGAGGAGAAACATCACAAAGTACCTCATCCATGAAGGGCTTGATGTTGTAGGGAAGGTGACACTATTGCTTGACACGGAGATCTCACCCTTGGTGAAGCCACCTGATGGTGTATAGTTGTGGATGTGTTGTAGTCAGTAGGCCTAGCCGCTTCACGACCTCTGCTAAAATGAGGTTCTTTTGGCTCCCACTATCGATAATGAACTATAGTGGAGAACCCTTCACCCACATCTTTGAGTGGAAGAGGCATTCACCCTCCTCTAGATCTTCACGATCATTCTTCTTGATCTTGGTGGTGGCCATAGTGGCACTAGGCTCTGCGTTAATGATCTCCTTCCCTTTGTCATTCCCCTTGTTGGTTTCTGAGTTAGAGTCGGAACATGCGTATGATTTGGAAGCCTTCAGTTTGGCCACTAATGACTGCTTGGCTTGACACTCACTTGTGTTATGAGTGGAGCACTTATGGAACTCACACCATTTTCTCATGTCCTTCTTTGTCTTCGTGGTGTTGTTCTTCGATCACGACTTCGGCAAGTTGTCCTAGGTTGATCCACCTTTGCTTTTTCCTTTGCTCTGCGATTTGGGGGCACCTTCCCCTTGCTTCAGATTCACAGATCCAAATTCTCGCTTCTTCTGTTTGAACTTATACTTAATCTTGACAGCGTATCGGTATTTCGTGCCGAGCAAGGAGATGTCCAAGAACTTCATATCGTCTTGGATGTACCTATATAGACAACCATGGTACTTAAGTATGAAATGTCTCCAAGAATCCTTGATACCCAACTTCATGCGAAGGGTATGAAAAACATTGGTAAACTCTGGCACATCTTGGTCCCTTCCATGTCACAATGTGGTCCACTTTATGTATTTATCCCCATAGCTCCCAACAGAGTAGTACTGTTGTTTGATGGCATCCCAGAACGAATTCCAAGTGGGTGCAATTGAAAATAGTGAGGGTGAACTTTCGTCCTTCTTCTCACAATAGTTTCCCACCAGTCCTTGACATGGGGGATGGCTTTGAGAAGTGCGAAAGTGATCTTTTCCCAGTTGGAAAAATCATGAACAAAAAAAATCCTTCTAACATATTTAACCGTTTACAGCACCCGTATCTATCTGACCTTCAAATATGGGGATGTCAAAGTTAACTTGTACCATAAAGGGTGTTGCACTTCCAGAGTGGTTGTTGGAAGAAGATGCGTCGCCTTTGGGTATTCTTTGAAGGATCTGGGCAAAGTTGTCCATCATTGTGTTCCTGTGTTGCTCGAGGGCTTCTTTGAGCGAGATTTTGAAAGGATCTCTTGCACCCTCATCTTTCTTCTCTTCCGCCATGGGAGGCCGTTGGGATTTGTGAGGCTGGTCTTGCAAAGGTTTGATGAGTTCAAGCCCTAACTCCTTATATCTCGACCTTGTTGGGGACATGCAAAGAAAAACAGAGAAAGAGCAGACCGCTCTGATAACACTAATTCGAACTTAAATAAGAATGCAACAAATTATAGATATAGCCTTAAATACAGAGATGCAACAGAAATAACACTTCATTTCATTAGTATCAAATACTAAAAAATGCTTACAAACTAATGGAAATAAACTAGCTCGAGCAATGGTAGATTATCTCGGAGAAGAGATGTGGTGGCTACATGCCTCTGAACTATGTTACAATGAGGCTCAAGGGCCTATTTATTATTAAACAACAAGGGAAAACCCTAAAAAACCAAACCCCTAACCCTAGGAGATGGAACACCAAGAGTTTGTGGGCCTTGTTGGGGTTAGATGGGAAGCCAACTTCCCGGGGTCGTAACTTGGTCATATTATCTCCGTTTGGCACGTATGATACCTTGTTGGACATATCTCTCTAAGTACTATAGGATTTGCGGTAGGCTTATGTCCATAGCCATTAGGGGGTAAAAAATACTCCAGAAGTTGAGGACCCGAAAAACTACTAAAAATAGTAAATGTTGTAATAGACAAGGAAACATATGAAACCAACTAGAGGTCTATTGGTGGAATAGGCGGGTGGCCACCAATATCTACCTGGATCAATTTTGGCACACAATTTTGATAATATTTGTTTTGTCGTGCATGATGGTTTTTCCCATGGTTTTGTAGTTTCAATTAAGGAACCATAATTGTATTGTAATATATGGTAAATGGGTTGGTGGTTCATGGATGCTGTAGAATATATATGTTGTATTGTAACATTGTAAAAAAGAATGTATTTAAAAATATTGTTAGGTTTATTGCTTTTGGGTTTCCAAGATAAAATACCTATGCATATGTTTATGTTTTTCGTTGCATCTTTTATATTTTATTAACAATATCTTTGCAACAATTATTTGTATGGGGTTAAAACCTACAAAAATGAGGAGAGTGTAAGAAAATAGTCGCAAGAGAAGAAAATACAACATCTAGAAATTGAAGGAACAACAGTCTACTTGCATAGGATCAGGAGGTAGCCAACATGTTGGGGGGTTGATGCAGTGAAGTTTAGAGGTTTGTATTTTTCCCTACAAAAATTATGGATTTCTTATTATATCTTGTATTTTCTTCAATGGACCATTTTCCCATGAGGGAATACCTTGTATGCTTTCATAATTATTGTAATGATAAGCATATTTAAAGGGAAGAAATATTTTTGTGCATATGTGGAGATTGGTTCATTTGCTTCTAATGAAATTTTCATTTTACATGTTAAAAATCATAATGGTGCATTTTATTCAATACACTATAATTTAAATTTATTTTCAACAAGGAAATTACTTGGAATTAATTTTCCTAAGTGACGAGATTAACAAATTTAACATCGTCTAGGACTCATACTTCTCTACAAGAATTAACAATCAAATCTGATCTCTGTAGGCCTAAAAACCTCAAGCATCGATCCCAATCTTGGGAATGGTTGCTTTGGTGCATGAAACCTCTTCTCTATTAATTCCTTATTCCACACATTCACATGAATTCATGTTTCAACTTCAAAAATTAAGGTAAGTACTCTTTTCCATGCCTCCCATTGATTTCTAAGAGAAATCTTGAACCACCACTCCACCTGCATAATTGTGGAAGGTGGCTTTTCAATTAATAGGTTCTCTCATTTGTTGGAATTCAAAATTACACTGAGAAGGTGGTTGAGTCAAAATAATGACAATTTTTACTTATTTAATGCCATCATAAAACATCAATCTCATAAAATGAACAAGCAACACAAGATATACATGGATACCTTTACAGGAGAAAAATATAAAACTTTTTTTTTTATATAAAAGATATTGTACACACCAACTTATAGGAGACACCAATCCCCTTTGTTGCTTTGTAGGCACAAAACTATAAGATACATTAATCCCCTTTGGTGCTTTGTAGGAACCAACCTACATGAAACACCAATTCTCTCTACTGCTTTGTAGGCACTAACCCACAAGAGAAAACAATCCCCTTTACTGCTTTGTAGGCACCTCCCTACAAGAGGCACCAATCCCCTTTGCTGCAAAATTTGTAGGCACAAACCTATAGAGGAAACCAATCCCCATTGTTGCAAATATTCGTAGGAACCCACCTACTTGCTTGCTTACTCATAATGTCTATTAGTTGCTCCTACTTTCACCAAGTCTACTTGTTTCTTTTGTCTTCACTAGCTCTATTAGTTGCTTCTACCTTCACAAGGTATATTTCTCCCAAAACTTGTTGCTTTTGGTTGAATGAATTTGCACATGATTCCACATACATAATTTCACAAATCTATTCCTAAAATTTCCACCACACGTAGTTGTATATCTCTTCTTTATCTCATCCAAATTTTATAGTCCAAAACATCTTAGAAATAAAATTATAGCAACAAGGACAAGATAACATGTTTGAAGTATGTTTTATGAGCATTCATGAACATTAACTTCCTCAAATAATATCTATGAAATTATAGAGAAAAGGTCATAAATTTTTGTTATATGTACCTTGAGATATCTCCTTTGTCTCCTTCAAATTTCATATTTTGAAACATCATAGAAATAAAGATATAGCGAAAATACCAAGCTGATCACTTGTTTGAAGAAAATTTTAGGAGCATAATCCTAACTTTCTTAGTGAATATCCGCAAAATTACAGTGAACCAAGGTATGTAATTTCAATAATAGGTACATAACAAAGGCTTCTATCTGTATCCTCCAAGTGTCACATTCTGAAACATCCCAGAATAAAAATCTATAACGAAAATTCCCACATGACGTGTTCACCTCCTCAACTTCCCTTCCAACCTCATATCTCTTCTTACTTTGATTTCGTACAAAT
The DNA here is from genome assembly GCA_031772625.1 of Pinus tabuliformis. Taxonomy (NCBI): domain Eukaryota; kingdom Viridiplantae; phylum Streptophyta; class Pinopsida; order Pinales; family Pinaceae; genus Pinus; species Pinus tabuliformis. The sequence continues at coordinate 51,254,978 of CM062814.1, read as the reverse complement.
GAACTCATATGCCATTTATTTATAGAGTTTGTGCATTCACTTATAGGGATGACTTGTAAAATTGGTTGGGTCGGCTTGCTTGTCCTTTGGTTGGGTCATCAATTGTGTCTCCTCATTCCTATGGAATTAGAGGGAGTTCCATATACCATTGGAAAGGTCTTGGAATAAAATTTCCAAACATATATCCTATGCTCCCATTTGAGCTAGATAATTGGAGTAAAAATTCCTTCAAGGATAGGGTATCAAAATGGGGCATCAAAAGTCCAAAAACAATATTTTCAACAATCTTCATTTTCCAATCCTTATCTTAGACATAAGTAGTCCCCCCTGCCTTTGACATCAATGAAAACAATATTTCCAACATCATTCAATGAGTCTTGGGTAAGAGGGAAAAGACAAGAGAATAATTTCAAATTAAAAAATTTGACGACATGGATTTGGTGAGGTTTTTGGTATTTGCAAGCAATGTTATTTGCACAACCTCCTTACCAATTGCACTCATGGTATCATGATAAATGTAGGTTCTCATTCTCTCAGTCAAATGCTTAGAATTTTTCCATTAATAAGTGAAATACATTTACATCATTTTTTATTTATCCACTTTAGTTTGATCAAAATGACAAAATATCCATGCTACAACATACAAAAAAAGCTTAGAAATAATAATTACATGCTTAAGCTAGGCGACCAAAATGGGGTGTTGTAGAATGGCTTTGGGGAAACCCTCTAGGTGCTTCCTCATAACCCTTGAATTTCACTGAAGATAAGTGCCATTAGAGTGCGACATGTGATCCTAAACCCAATAGAATTTGTTGGACTTGAATCCATAACCACACAATGATCCCATCCTTAAAACTAGTTGGTTCAAATTTGATCAAACAAACCCAATACGCTAGCATTGCGCACGTGCACACACACACACATATTAGGATAGTTCCATAATTTCATATGCATTGTTTAAAGGAAAAGTCCACGATGAGGTTTCTAGCTCTAATCCTCTTGAGGTTCGATTTTGGACGAGTCCCAATGGTTTACAAGGCATCAATTTAATTAGGTACATACTTGGCCTTTTCGAGTACATTTTCTGGTCAATTTTTCCTGAAATCTATCTAGAAATGAAGGATATTGTAGTTTTAAGTTGTTGAGACTACACAATCCAAATGTTGAAAATATCAACAAGAAATGCTAAAAATAGCACTGCCATAAATAGCAGTTCGGGATACCTTCCTATTTTAGTTAGTCCCTGAACTAAAATACAGAATAAAATTCGAATTTGATCTTAGCAGCTGTTTGTAAAATAATTAATTAATTCATCTTGAGTTAATTAGTTGTAGAAAATCAAACATGAAGTCTATGTGAGGACATGCAATAATTATCCCATTGATTGAGGAATTTATTCCTTAGTTAAAGAGATAAGGATGAGTTGTAATTTGAGTTGCAATTAGTTAGCTCAGTTAACTAAGTTAAGTCCAGTTAGACTAGTTCTAACAGTTTGTAGAATTAATTGTGAGTTCAGTTAGTTAATGCATGCATGCATGTAACTGCTGCTCTTCAGATAACTAAATATTATCTCATAAATAACTCATGCAAGTCAGTTCAGTCAGAGACCCAGTTGAGATCAGATGATGGGACAGTGTACTATCAGTTGTAGGAATATTCCATGGAGGATATCTCTTGCATGCAGAAGGAATTCATTCCTTGGAGATTGCGCAGTTACTTTTGGGTTTGGTGAGTGTGTGATGAGGCCAGTTCACACAGGTGGCAGCATTGGACCCCAAGGAAAACTGCGCAAGGAAATAGGAGGCTTGGAGGGTTGATGGAAGGCATATCTTGTGTTTATTCAGTCTGTGAGCTGTATTGTTGGATTGCAGAGAGAGCAGGATAGCTTGTGAGCTAATTCTTTGTGTAATCTGAACATATTTCCACTTGTATGATAATACAGAGATTGGGGTTTTTAGCTGAGGCTTTCCCCAAAGTATTCTTCTGTGTTCATGTGTGATTGCTTTCTCATTCTCAGTTATATGTGTTCTATTTGATCTTGCTCATATTCGATTAAGCTTCCGCAAGTTTGTTGTAGAAGTAGATCTTGTATTTTGCTTTAGTATATTGCATAATTTGTTGATCTACAGTGGGAATTTCTACATGGTATCAGAGAAAAGGTGATCAAAGGAGAGAATAGTATACAAGAAGGGAGAAGTTCAAAGTTTGAGGTTCCTGAATATAGAAATCGAGTTGTTATCACATCTCAATTTCACCAATGGTGTTCAACAATTTAAGACTTGAGTATGCCCTTGATAGTAGCTCGAATTATATAGCCTGTAAGGATTGCATGGAAACAGTATTAGAGGATAACGGTCTAAAGGACTTCATTGATCAAGAATTCCCCAAGCCCGCAGCAGCTAATGCTATAGAATTAGCGGAATGGAAGAAATGTGTGGCTAGAGAAAGGAGAATCCTTCTGGAGGGAGTTCGAGATCACATAGTCTCGAGTCTCCATGGGAAGGAGACACCGTTTTCGATGTGGAAAACATTGAAAGATATATATCAGAACAACAGCAATCAGAGGAAGCTGGCACTGAAAGACAAGCTTCAGAAAATCAAGTGTGAAAAGGGCGACACGATCTCTACATATCTAAACAAGCTCGCCACCTGCAGGGATGAGCTTGGAAGTGTACGGATCATGACAGCTGATGATGACATGGTGAGTCTTGTGCTCCTCAATCTTCCTAATAGTTGGCATAGCTACCAAGACTTGGTAAATGGAAGAGAAAAACAGCCAGATTGGGAACGACTTTGGTCAGATCTGATGCAGGAGGAGATAAGGAGAAGCACCTGAGATGGATCCTCATCAAAGCAAGATGATGAGGAAAATCTAGCCTTAGCGAGTAAGGTGAGGAAGGGGAAAGGGAAGGCATCACATTCCAAATCCAGTTCTTCCCATGGTGGGAAGAAGTTTGACAAATCAAAAGTGCGATGCTTTCATTGTCATGAAGTGGGCCATTATGCTATGAATTGTCCACGGAAGAAATCCAAGAAGGGATCCTCGAAGGGATCTGATGGTGAGGCACTGGCCTCATAGTTTGAGTTGGATTTCTCTCTCATCACATGCATGGTTTCATCCATGGTGGGATGTGTTTGGTACCTGGACAATGGAGCTTCATTCCACATGTCAGGTGACAAGAATCTTTTCAGTACCTTGGAGGAGAAGGATCTCCAGATGCGGATCGAGATGGGCGATGATGGAAAGTATCGTGTGTCAGGTGAAGGTATGGTTGTGTTTCAGAGGGAGCATGGAGCTCCCCTCACCTTGACTAATGTAAGGTATGTACCAGGTCTGAAGAAGAATCTTGTGTCCATTGCTATGCTAGAAGATAGAGGCTGTGATGTAGTCTTTAGTAAGGAAAGGTATTCCTGAGGCATATCGGCATTGGACAAACCAAGAGGATTGGGATTCAAGTAAAGAACCTCTACAAGATGGAGGTAGACGACTGTGCTGCATTGAGTTCCAAAGCTGAGATGGTGCTGAGCCAAGATGTTGGCGAGCTATGGCATAGAAGACAGGGCCACTTGCACCATGGAGCCCTGAAGATGATGCAGCAGATTTCTATCGAACTTCCCAAGGGAAAAGTAGAGCAGGCGAATACATGCAAAGGTTGTACCTTGGGTAAGTATGCAAAATCTTCCTTTCCGAATCGAGACAATAGAGCTGGAGAAATCCTGCAGCGAGTTCACTCAGATGTTTGTGGACCTTTCTCTACAGCCTCCACTGCTAAACAAAGGTACTATGTTATGTTTATTGTTGATTTTTCTCGTAGATGTTGGATCTACTTTATGCAAAAGAAGGATTAGACCTTATTGAGGTTTTGTGAGTTTAAAGCCTTGGCAGAGAAAGAATCTGGAAAGAAAATAAAAGCATTGCGTAGCGACAATGGTGGAGAGTATGTCTCCCAACAATTTAAGGACTTTTGCGCTGCAGAAGGAATTAAACGGGAGTTGATGGCACCCCATAACCCACAGCAGAATGGGGTGGCAAAAAGGAAGAACAGATCGATTGTGGGAGCAGCTCGAGCGATGTTGCATGGCCAAAGCCTACCACTGCATTTGTGGGCTGAGGCATGCAATACAACAATATACTTGTAGAATAGAAGCTCGCACCGTATACTGGGAATGAAGACACCTATGGAGGCCTTTTCCGGGAAACGACCGGATGTGAGTCACTTCTGAATATTTGGATCATCGGTTTATTTCCATGTGACCAAAGATGCTCGAAAGAAGCTAGATCCAACAACTGAGTTGGGAATACTTATGGGGTACATGGATACACCCCACAACTATCAGGTGTACTTGCTTACCAGTCAGAGGACAGTGGTACACAGAGATCTGAAGTTCGACGAGCAGAAAGCCATGCGAGTATCACTTGAGAGGGAGCTCAAGTTGCATGCAGATGAGGAACTTTTAGTTCCTAGGGAGGAGGAGCCTCAGATTGATGCGGAGCAGCTGCATGCAGAGGATCCGGGAGTGGAGACATCCACTCATGATGAGACTTCCAGAGATGGGCAGAAATGCTCAAAGGAAGCTAATAGGTTGATGCTGGATGCACGGGAGAATGTGGGACAGCCATCTTCTCAGCGCAGACAAAGGAGGTCGCTTGAGCGGTACACTAGGTACATGGCCCTGGTTGGGGAGTGTGTAGAGTCCGAAACTTCTTCATTCGAGGAGGCAGTGCAACAACCAGTTTGGGTTGATGCAATGGTAGAGGAGTATGACTCTATCATCCAGAACAGTGTGTGGGATGTTGTCCCAATACCTCAGGACAAGTCAGTGGTGAGTTCCAGATGGCTTTACAAAGTAAAGTAGGCAGCTAATGGCAGTGTTGAGAAACATAAGGCAAGGTTTGTTGCCCGTGGTTTCTCACGGGTCAAGGGGATCGACTACGATGAGACCTTTGCTCCTGTAGCAAGGTACTCATCTATCAGATCGATGTTGGCACTATCAGCTCTGATGGGATGGAAGATCCATCAGATGGACGTGAAGACAACATTCCTCAATGGGAAGATTTAGGAGGAGGTGTACATTGAGCAGCCAGAAGGTTTTGAGACCTTTGATCATGAGTCTCATGTGTGCCGACTCAAGAGGGCTTTGTATGGGCTAAAGCAAGCACCCCGTGCTTGGTACACCAGGATCAACAACTATTTCACCGGGTTGGGCTTCACTAAGAGTGAAGCAGATGCGAAACTTTACTACATCATGGTAGAAGGTAAGCCATTGATCATTGTTCTTTATGTGGATGATCTGATTTTGACAGGTGATGATCAATTGATCAAGTCTTGCAAGGAGAACCTTGCAAGAGAGTTCGAGATGAAATACATGGGTCTTATGTACTACTTTCTAGGCATGGAGGTGTGGCAGAAAGATGGTGAAGTATTTGTGTCTCAAGGCAAGTATGCCAATGAGATACTTAGGCACTTTCACATGGAGAAGTGCAAGCCCATGCAAACTCCTCTAGCTGGGAACTGGAGGAAGGAGGATGCTACTTGAGTTGAGGTAGTAGCTGCTACTATTTATCGACAGCTTGTGGGTTCACTTATGTATCTGGTGAACACATGACCAGACTTATGCTTTGCAGTGAACCAGCTGAGTCAAGCTATGGTTCATCCTACCAAGCTGTTTTGGAAGGCAGCGAAGCATGTGCTGAGATACCTCAGAGGCAAATCTCAGTATGGATTGTGGTACATACAGACAAAGGGAGTGAATCTCTAGGGCTTCACAGATGCGGATTAGGCAGGGAGTCCATCAGACCGGAAGAGCACTTCTGGAGGAATCTTCAACCTTGGTTCAGCTGCAGTTTCCTGGTACAGCAGGAAATAAAGATCAGTTTCACTTAGCTCAACAGAGGCTAAATACATGGCTGCTAGTCAGGCTGCATGTGAGGCCATTTGGATGCGGAAGATTCTAGTGGGATTGTTTGGTCAGAGGATGGATCCAACTGTGATCTATTGCGATAATCAGAGTTGTATCAAACTCTTTGAGAATCCAGTTTTTCATGACAGGTCCAAGCACATTGATATCTGGTATCACCATCTTCGAGACTATGTGGTCAAGAGGATCATGTTGTTGTTGTATGTTTCGACCGAGGAACAAGATGCAGATATTTTGACTAAGGCATTATCAAAATGCAAGTTCGAGTTCCACAGAGACAGGATTGGGGTTACTAATAATCCCTTTCTTGTTGAGAGGGAGTGTTGAAAATAGCAACAAGAAATGCTAAATATAGAAGTGCTAAAAATAGCACTGCCATAAATAGCATTTCGGGATACCTTCCTATTTTAGTTAGTCCCTGAACTAAAATAGAGAAGTAAAATTCAAATTTGATCTTAGCAGTTGTTTGTAAAATAATTAATTAATTCATCTTGAGTTAATTAGTTGTAGAAAATCAAACATGAAGTCTATGTAAGGACATGCAACAGTTATCCCATTGATTGGGAATTTATCCCTTAGTTAAAGAGGTAAGGATGAGTTGTAATTTGTTAGCTTAGTTAACTGAGTTAAGTCCAGTTAGATTAGTTCTAACAATTTGTAGAATTAATTGTGAGTTTAGTTAGTTAATGCATGCATGCATGTAACTGCTGCTCTTCAGATAACTGAATATTCTCTCATAAATAACTCATGCAGTTTAGTTCAGTCAGAGACCCAGTTGAGATCAGATGATGGGACAATGTACTATCAGTTGTAGGAATATTCCATGGAGGATATCTCTTGCATGCAGAAGGAATTCATTCCTTGGAGATTGCGCAGTTACTTTTGGGCTTGGTGAGTGTGTGATGAGGCCAATTCACACAGGTGGCAACATTGGACCCCAAGGAAAACTGCGCAAGGAAATAGGAGGATTGGAGGGCTGAGGGAAGGCATATATTGTGTCTATTCAGTCTGTGAGCTGTATTGTTGGATTGCAGAGAGAGCAGGATAGCTTGTGAGCTGATTCTTTGTGTAATCTGAACATATTTACGCTTGTATGATAATACAGAGATTGAGGATTTTAGCTGAGGCTTTCCCTAGAGTATTCTTCTGTGTTCATGTGTGATTGCTTTCTCATTCTCGGTTATATGTGTTCTATTTGATCTTGCTCATATTCGATTAAGCTTCCGCAAGTTTGTTGTAGAAGTAGATCTTGTATTTTGCTTTAGTATATTGCATAATGTGTTGATCTACAGTGGGAATTTCTACACCAAATGCCCAAGGGGTTTTCCAAGGCACTAAATCTAGTTATGTAGTAAAAAATACAATTTAAATAATGAAACATTATGATCTCACCAAGAATCACATTGCTAGGTTATGGTGAAAAAGGTCAAACAATTGCCTTGTCAGACCACATCAGTCACAAGCTACTATTGTGCTTAAGTGCTTAAGAGTTGAATCTCCCTCCATTTGGATATTCTAGGGAGAAGGGAGAACCTGAAAAGTTTTTCTTTGGATTTATCTATCTATCTATCTTAGATATAAGTTATTGTCATAACATAGTGAGCACCGAATTAATTCATGGGATCTCCTTATCTATATACTAGGTAGACCCTTCATGAAATGATTTCACTGCTTAGTCTATGGAGGTGTACATACTCTATCCGTTATGGTTTGAGCCTAAAGCCGCCAAAGAGGAAACACATGCTCTTAATTGTTAAGATCATACAAGTTGTGTAATTCAAGATTTTATATACTTATTTGAATACCCTTCCATGTTCTTTGGTTGAAATAAAGAAATTTCTTCCCTAAAATATTTTATAGTGTCATTTTTTATATTCTTTTATACATGTTTATTTAGAAAAAAAATATGTTTAGCAACCAACATCTTTGAATTTAAATATAATTTAACATATGATGCTAACTTCTAAATTATAATCACTCCTAACTATTTTTACTACCTAAAACTCTCTAATCTAAATTAAAGTTCAAATTTAATATAATAATTCCTTAACCACTAAATGTATCTACTCACAACAACTTATTTCTATGCATAAAATCCTTCTTAGTTTAAAGTACTAAATCACAATTTATTTATAAAACTTATTTTTATAAAATTAATGTAATAAATTTTTATCTTGGTTATTAAGTTATTATAAACATTATATGATAGTTATTAGACTAGTTATATAAGTTAAATGACCAATGAATGTCTTTAGGCTTAGCAACACCAATGCAAACAATAAATACAACTATAACAACAAAGAAATCTTAAGGTTATAAACGTCTTACAACACTTTTAATAATGCAAATAATGACAAATCGTTATTTGTAAAATACAAATAACTTAATAAATTTAATCACAACTTTTCAATGAATAATAGCAATGATTTTTTTTTTAATTAACTCTTTCTAAAATATGATACCTCTTTATATATATATATATATATATATATATATATATATATATATTTATTTATTTATTTCTAAAATCTAATACCTCATATATATACACACTTGTCAACTCAATAACAACAAGTCTCTCAGCTACTAAATTAATATTAAAATAATTGTTAATACTTTATCTTAACTACAAAATCAACATATAAAAATAACATCATCTTAACTGTGAATCTACTTACTAGATAATAATAATAATAATAATATATCATCTTAACTGGTGAATCCACAAATAAGAATGATTGCAACTCATCTCCAACACTAAATCATAAAACATAATAAACACACTTATCAACTCACCCTTCCAAAAAATTAAATTTTACAAACAAGAATTTGTATCGCCCAAAGACTTCAGGGTTTGGTATGTTCACTTAAACACCGCCACAAATACATTTTTTTTTTTAATTCATTTTGAGAGAAATAAGTAGCCATTAGCCAGAGGCCGTATGGGTCTGGCTATTTCTGTACATGGACTGGATCACGGAAAAGCGAGAGACAGTAAAAACAACAATTAGAGGTCACGAGGGGACCCATCCAAGCAAAGCTTCTGAGTCGAGACTGACTGTAGTTCTCATCTCAGTTTGCTCCTGTGGCCCTTCTATTAAGACAATTACGACCTCACCAATTGCTTTCATTGAGAAAATTGATAATCATGTTTATGAAAGTCAAGTCAATTCCAGATCACTGATCCTGCATGCGTTAGTTTCCCTGATTCTTTTGTTTCTGCTTTAATTTCCTCATCATGTGCTATGCGTGATGGTTTGATTTGTCTTATCAGAAACCTAGGAATCATGGGTTTCTAATCATAAGCCTGTTAGTCCAATAACCTAAATAAAACACAGATCAGATCTGACTAAGGATTGATGGCTGACAGGTAGGCACTGAGGATTCAGATGGCTATGTTTTCATTTCCACGCTTGAAGTTAGCAGGGACGTCAGCGATGATGATCCTGTGTTATTCTCTCTCACTTTGGGAATTGTGAAATTCCGTTGTATTTGTATTTTGTTCTGCTTGCATGTGACTGCATAAAGTTATTCAGAATTGTTACCAGAAAGCTTTTTATGGGTGTTGGACAGTACAGATATCAGTGTGCAGGTAATACAAGACCGTTAAATCCTTAAAATTAGGATTTTTGGTGAGTAGTGATTCCCAAGTGTCTATATTTCACGGCAGCAATACATTGTTTGTTTGGGCTTACTGACTATTCATGGAATTTTTGATTTAAGAAATTTTGTTTTTTATTTTAAAGTATTTGTGGAAAAAGCATGTCTTTTAAGCAGCTCCCTGAAAACTAAGTGTTAGGTGTATGGAGGCTCCAGGTTGAAATCCCCTGATATACCTGTGCTCTGTGGAAGAGGCATATTCTATATACAAAAAGGAAAAAGTGACATTCAAGATGGACTTTGCCTAGATACAAAAAAGAAAAAGACATCCAAGCTGGATTATGCATAGTTGTTGATTCCTAATTGTGCACAATTTTAATGATAACATCCCTGTGCCTAAATACAAAAAAGAAAAAAGCATCCAATTTGGACTATGCCCAATTGCTGATTCCTAATTGTGCACAATCTTAATGATAACATCCCTAGGACTAAATTTAGAATAATCTTAATAATAACATCACACTATAAATTGATAGTTCTTCTTCTATCCAATATCCAATAAATATCCAATAAATAAACAAATTGATAATTCTTCTTCTATCCAATAAACAAAGATAGAATAAACAAATTAAATTAGTTCAATCTAACTTCAACTTAATCACCCTAATAAAAATAAAAATAAAAAAACCTAGCCACGCCAAAATAAAAACTATTTCAAGGTATTCAGTCATTGTATTTGTATTTGCCTTCTCCATTGTCAGTGGAATTTTGTTTTTATTTTTTATGCAAATGTCAAAAGCCATTGAGATATTTATGAAACATGCAATTGGGCAAGTAAGTGGGTGTTGTCTGGCACCTACGTGTAATTAGAATGTTTCATACAAGTAGATGTTCTACCACGAGAGTCAAATTGCTTTGAAATATTACAGCTTTGGTATGCCTCCCTGTCGATATCAGCCTGTGAGTGCAGCTGGTTGGAAAAATCTCAGCATTTTCCCGCTCCTTTTGGCTATCTAAGAAACACATTAAGCCCTGTTTTTTTCGATCTTTTCGCAGAATAGCGGTTGTTTACATACACATCAACTCCAGCAATCCAGCGAGCAGAAAGATGGATCGTAATGGGCATACTGGGTCCAATGGATCTCGCCGTATTAAGATACAGACGAACGAAGCTGAAGGCATGGATTCCCAAATAATACCACAATTGAGTCCTCAGTGGCCACAGACATTTGCAAAGTCTATGGATATATATTCACACTCTCCATCCTCTGGTAGGATCAATGGTGTAGGAAGTTCCAGTTTCCAAAACGAAAGCTTGTTTAGCTCATTCGAACACTTGCCTGAAGCGAATGGCATGGAGAATTCAAATACAGGTTTAAAGGAACCCCTGCTCATTCAAAGGAAGAGACATCCTCAAGAAGAATATGAAGAAAATGAGTACTGGGGAGACCATGCTATTGGTATTGTTGAACATGCAAATAATGAGAAAACTGATGAGGGCAGTACTTTTCTCCGAGCTTCCTTGAACGGCATGAATGTGCTTGCAGGTCGGTACCTGATCACCCTTGTGAGTTATCCTGTTCTGCACATTTGCTGTGTATGCATTCCATTTCCATATGCGTTTAGTAATCATGTACATGACCTGAATAGGGGTTGCCTCTTTTTATGCTCAAGATGCATTTTAAGGCATAAGTAAACCACCAACTACTTCTGCTCTGCAGTTTTTTTTTTCTTGAAAATGCATCTGATATTTCATTACTACACTGATCATGACCTTTATTCAGGGCAAGGTTCAAGTGGTATAACTAGCTTGGATTTAGTTGCTCATTCTAATCTGTCATAATGATCTTTTTCGGAGTTTATGGACTTGTTTATCAGATTGATAGTATTCCCCTTTTAAATTAATGCAGATTGAAATATAATAGTAGACTTCCAATCCTTCTTATAGAGTAGTAGAGCTTTGACATGACTGCTATTTGAATTTATAAAACACAATCTTCTCTGTGATGAACCCAATGCCATAATATCCTTTGAAAGAGGGGAATGTCCTCCAATAACCCCCAAAGTAAAACAATATAAGATACACAGTTATATACTGCATACATAAGGATAATAATCTCCCATATACTAATTTCTCAGTGATTCCTCATATGGCAAGCCCAGCTCTTAGTTCCCCTACTGTTTACTTGTACAAGTGCTCAGACCTTTCTTAGATAGTCTAGACTGTGGTGAATGTACGAGGTTTTATTGTTCAAATTAGTTAATAGGTCTGAGCACTTGGATTTGTCTTCACGATGAGTCTTGTTATAAACTTGAAACTTCGACACAAAAATGGCTACTGTGGTTAATTATTATCCCAATATGCAAGATATTCAAGTTAATAAGTTATTTCGTTCTCTGAGTTGATTAGATGTTGGTATTATTTCAGGAGTTGGAATTCTCTCTACACCCTATGCTCTCTCGGAGGGAGGCTGGTTGGGACTGAGCATTCTATTCCTTTTTTCAGCTATATGTTGCTACACAGGGATTCTTCTTAAACGGTGTATGGAAACTAATACACAAATTCGCAGCTATCCTGACATTGGGCAGGCAGCTTTCGGCCAGAAAGGAAGAATCATTGTATCAATATTCCTCTATGTTGAGCTTTATGCTGTGACTGTCGAATTTCTCATTTTGGAGGGGGATAATTTGGCCCAGCTTTTTCCTAAAGTGGCCCTAGAATTTGCAGGGATAAGGATAAACTCACAGCAATCATTCATTCTACTTTCGGCTTTTGTTATCTTGCCTACAGTATATTTACGCAACCTGAGTTTGCTAGCTTATATTTCAGCTAGTGGTGTTGCTGCATCTGTCCTTGTGGTGCTGGCAGTGGGTTGGGTTGGTGTATTTGACGGGGTTGGATTTCACTTACAGGGGCGCTTGTTGAATTTGGGGGGATTGTCCACTGCTATTGGTTTGTATGCCTTTTGCTTTTGTGGCCATGCCGTGTTTCCCAGCATCTATTCTTCAATGAAAGATCGAAAACAGTTTTCTATGGTAACCTCCATTTCCTCTGGCCTCTATTTAATTCTTGTTTCTCCATTATCCTGCTTTGATGAGAATTTTTATCTTGTAGACACTGTTGTTCTGTATTTGTTACTCTGAAATAGTAGACTAACTCTAACAGACGATGATGTGTGGTAGGTGCTGATTCTGTGCTTTGTAGTTTGTACAATGATTTATGGGAGCATTGCTGTGATGGGATATATGATGTTTGGCAATCAATTGGAATCTCAAGTAACATTGAACCTCCCAGAAACACTGGTAGCTTCGAAAGTGGCAATCTATATAACATTGATAAATCCCTTTGCAAAATTTTCTTTGACAATTACTCCTTTGGCCACGGCCTTGGAAGAGTTCCTTCCTTCATCAGGTGGCTGGCTTGTAGTATGGGGCACCGGCATCAGGACCTTGTTGGTTATAAGCACAGTAGCTGTGGCACTTGCAGTACCATTTTTTGGTTATCTAATGGCTCTGATAGGTTCTTTACTAAGCTGTTCAGTTTCCATTATCATTCCATGCATTTGCTACTTGAAACTATTTGGGGCAAGCATGTCTAGGCATGAGATGACACTCATCTATATAATCTTTATTCTGGGCATTGTAACAGCTATTACAGGAACTTATTCTTCTCTGCAGAATATTGCAGATGCTATGTAATATAATTAATTCTACTATCAGATTATAACTTCTAAACCTCGATTGATTGGGTTTTCAATTGAGGGAAGTCTTTTTGGCCGTGAAAATATATTAAACTTTATTCGTACTTCAAAGCGTCCAGCTTATTTGGTTTTGAAGTTTTGCATTCCTGCTTGGCACGTGATATTGTTTGGTAGGCTATTCCAATATAGATTGTTTGGTGGGATATTGTGGTGGGTTAGCGCAGTGGCTGTGGTATTTTTTGTTATTTCAAATTAGTCAATGAAACATCTGTGCCTCAAAGGTGATTCAGGCCTAAGAATGTTTGTGCATCAAATTGACTGCATAATAAGAGACATACATTGGATCGAGCATAGCATCACTGGCTTTATGTGTCCTCTTTAATTTCAATTATTGCAATATAAAGGAGATTGATAATTTAGATTGGAAAGCAATGCAATTCTTATCAGAATTGCATGAGATTGTGGTTATGTGTCAGTGGTTGTATGTCAATGGGCACCAGATGTATGTTGTGATTGAGTTACATCCTTGGAAACTCTATATTGGTTAGTTAGAGAGTGAAATAAAGTAGATGTGTGGGACATGTTTCTTACACTAATCTATTTAAAAAGAATGTGCAGAACTTAGAATGGAATAGTTGCAAAGGAAGAATAAAATGGAAAACCATTAAACAACACAATTCCCTGAGAAAACTCCCCAGGAAAAAAAAATCCACACTCCAAAGCAAGCTCATTGTATTCTCCAACCATGAACAAAGGTTACGATAGGCTTTCAGAGCTGTGTTCTTAACATAAGTAATTTGCAGCGATATTTTTACGATAGGCTTTCAGAGCTGTGCTCTTAACAGAAGTAATATGCAGAGACAGGAAAAAATAATGGATATTTAGCTAAGAAAATAATAGATATATATTTAAGCTGTAGTATTTTAAGGTAAGAGTTTCCAAAATAATTATTTAGTATACGTGATTATTGGTATTTCTTATACCAATCTTCATTTGCTAACAAAACAAAGGGCAGTAATTAAAATTTGGTTAAATAATTGCATCTTTAGATTTTTTGTTGTTGTCCTAATACTATTTATCTTATCTAATACTCTACATCACTACTATAATTCTATTAATATAATTCTATATAAATAGGAGCCAATGTAACCGTACATGTGCCTGTACTAAAATAGCATGGACACAGTTTAACTGTTTGAATACAATGTAATGGTTGGAAAGGAAGTTCAAAATTCTGTTCAGGTTCTACAAAGGTGATTATTAATGTATTTTGGGTATCAAAATAGTATGGATATAATTTAATATGGTTAGGGACAAGTTCAAAGTTCTGTATAGATTAAACAAAAACATAAGTGATTATCTCTGTTATTACATTGCTCGATTGGTGGGGATTTATGATTCTAATATCTCAACATCACTCTGACAGAAGGGAGAGTCATTTCAATTTTCCACTTTTGATAATATTTTTAGTACTATATGAATGGGCAATGTTCTTATGCAATTCAATCAACTTTTTCAATTAACAAATTTATTGATTATTTTGGGTATACGGTTCAAAACTTTTTCAATAAATAAATTTATTGATTTTTTTTTAATACTGATATTCTCAGGTGATAAATTTTTCGATTAAATTTGTTGGGTTAGTAGTTTGAGTAGTTATATTTACAGTTGGTTCTTTTATTCAGCCAAGTTTAAAGCCAAGTTTAATTCCAAAGGACATTTTTAGTTATTGTTATAAAACTAGAAGAATAAAAGATCTTGAGATGCATCCCACCTTGATGTTGAGTTTGTTTTGTATTTTGAATATAAAGTACATATTTTAGTAGTAAGGTTATTTAGATATAATTCATTCTTAGTAGTTTCGAAGATGTCATTCAATAAATAATGGAAGAAGTTGGTCTCACAAGTCTTATAATCCAATCCCAAACAAAACTATGTATCTCTGAGAACCCCTTGCAACACTATATCTCATATCTATCCTCCAACACTATATCTTATATCTATCTTCCGTTAAGTATATATATATATATATATAATTCGTTCTGGGTGAGGAGTTTGCTTTGAATTTTGAGTCCATGATACAGGGTGATATGGTTACATTAAATATGCATTTTCAATAAAGTGTATTGCATGCGCAACGCGACTCCTTTGGTAAGTCAAACTATTCACAGTCATCAACAACATCTCCTTCGAAGTTAGAGTTTGTCACGTGAAATCGAAGCTTGAATTTGTCACATGAAATCAAAGACAAACGGACAAGATTCCAACTTTAAATTAAAAAGTGTTATTAAGTTTTTTTTTACATTTCTGGAGGTCAAAGGCATTACATTTTAGTTTACATCTCTGGCAGTTGCCAGATGGGATCAAGAAACAGAGAATGATCAATAATATACAAATTTTAATGTCGAAGGAGGTCTCCATGGCTGCTTGGACTCCTGAAAGGCGTGATCTCGTGATATGTGCGATGACAGGGGAATGTCTGCTTTGTTTAAGATTCTGGTGCCAACAAATTGGCGTGCAACAAAATAGTTGGCAGTATTTTGTTAAACATGCCGAATACTGGGCAAGTTGGCTACTTCGCATTTATGGAAAACATTTTCGATGAAGGAAGCATCCCAGAAACGAATTTTTAATGAGAAAGCATCCAAAAAAACGAAAATTTCCAAACCCATCTTGGTCAAATATAGATATAAAAAATATATTTTAATTGTTATTTATTTTATAATAATAATATGTTCAGGTTTCAAACTTTTAATAAGTTGTTTAGTTGATGAGTTCAGGGTTTAGCTGGGAAGAGGTTAATTGAAAATGTAGGGAAGAAGTTAGTTAATGCCATCAATAAAGTATCTTCGGATGGAGAGGGTTATCTTAAATTATGAACAAGTTTGTATCTTTGTATAGGGGAGGTTACCTTAAACTATGAATAAAGGGGCATGGAAGGTTATTTTTTAAACATATTTGGTTATTGGGAAGTCATTTTAAAGTTAATGAAAAAGGGAAAAGGAGTGTTGGGAATGCTTGAAATATGAGGAAAATATAAGGGTTCTGGTTGATTTTTTTTTTTTTTTTTCTTATAATAAGACTCCTGGGATTTTTAAACAATAAGATTTAAACTATTATAAAGTATTTAATATGAGTTCACTATATTATATATAGAAATCAATTTAGGTAAAGTGGATAAAAATAATTTTTTATTTTTTTTTAATATAATTTAAACTATTACAAAGAAATTAATATACTCAATATAAATCTAACATGCCCGTGGAATTAAATTTAGATAGGAGGATAATAATATTTTTTTCATCTATTTTATCACTATTAACAAAGTACAGAAAATTTTATTTTATTTTATATATATATATATATATATATATATAATTTTTGTTTTTTATGATATAAGGAAATAAAATCTATATATATTTGGTTAAGTTTCAAATTTGAAAAGTGTAGAAATTTTTTTAGATTCAAAGTAATTAATCTAGAGCGAAAAAAAATTAACTGATGGAGAAATCCGAAACATACAAGAGAAAAAAATCATTCAACAAATTATACAATGATTTCATGGGAAAAACCACAACTAAAAACCCCTGCTATTTGTATATATATTGCATTAGTCAGAAAATATGAGAAGATCCAATTAACATGTTGAACACATGAAACAATGCCCCACTGTTAGACCTCCTACTAGTTCCTCAATCAGTTGGAACTAGTTTAACTAACTTTAACTGAGTTAAATTGAATTAATTAATTACAACTCAAAATAAATTCAGCTAGTTCCTCAATCAGTTGGAACTAATTACTAGTTCCAGCTAGTAATTAGTTGAATTAATTACTAGTTCTTCAATTAGGTGGAACTAATTTAACTAAGTTTAACTCAATTAAATTGAATTAATTAAGGCTCCTATAAAGTTGGAGCCACTCTACATGACTTAAGTTAGACCCTTTTAACCAAGTCAAATTCACTTAGATCACTGGTACAAGTTGTCTTGTGATGTCAAATTGCAATTTTTCTCCCAATTTAATTTAAGGGAAAATTAAATCAAAAATTCTTATTGCATTTTCAACCATTTTTTAAATAATATTTCAAATATTATACGAGAAAATTTGGATTTCAATCTTTTATTGAAATTTAAAATAAAATTGAATAAAAATAAAAATATTAATAATTTATAATTTTAATATAAAATTTAAGATTTGTTTTTTTGTTGATAAAAATGGGTGACCTTGGTGTATATTCTAAAATCAAAATCACTTATATAAAATAATAAATAATTGTGAAGTTAAAGATAGGTACCGTGATTTCTTTTTGTATAAGCAATAAATAAGTGTAATCTATGTATCATTTTCATATGGGTAATAAAAAATAGTTTTGATTCAGGTTATCATTTTGGAATAAGTAATAAACCATTAATATTATAAAGTTAAGGATAATGTTTATAATTTTAAAAGTTAAATTATAAAATTATTATTTTAATATGAGTAATTATGATTTATATTATTATTTTGGTATAAATAGTGAATAGTTAATATTTGTCAAGTTAGAGGTGAGATTTATAATATATTATGAATGAAATAAATAAATAAATAAATAAATATATATATATATATATATATATATATATATATATATATATATAATCAAATTAAATATGAAATTAAGATTAATAGTTATGATTTAGAAAGTGAAATTGGTTAGTAGAAGTCTAATTTAAAATATTTTGAAATAAACAATTATTACAATTTAGGATATAAAAGAATCTAAAAACCAATAATAATGTTTCTAACATATCCATATTGAAAATGAATAATAATATTTTTAATATATCTTATTTATATTAGGAGATTTTAAAGTCTAGCTTGAAGGGGGATTGGATAATTGATACAATTTTTTTTCTCCAATAAAACCCTAGATCAAACATATTGTTCATAGCATGGGAAGAGTTCATTAATGCAAGTGAATTTAATACAAGTTTCAAAGCCTAGTAAAAAAATAGGCCAATTTAAAGGCTAGGTAGATTCATTCGTTAGTGCAAGTAAATATGTCCATAATATTGAGAGTATTTTTCTATTGAGTGGATATTACCATGTGAAATATTGTTGCCAGTGATCAAAGGTTAGATTTACACTTAGTTCCTTTGAAGATTGAAGGTCATATATATGCTTAAGGGTATTAAAAGATTATAGAGTGGATCTATATTGTTTCTTGAACACAATGAACACAAATTTATCCACTTTATGAACAAACATATCTATCTATTGAACATGTGAATGGAGTAGATTATCCCATATTGAGCAAGACTATATGGTATTGAGTGAATGTATACATTGATTGTCACTATTACTTTTGCAATAATAAGTAGTGCATTTTTCACTTCAAATATTGCAGCCAAGGTTTCTAATCTTGAAAATAAATGAAGGAGACCTAGTAGGATTGATCTAGAATCTCTGACTAATAAATGGAATTAATCACAAAAGCACTTGTGGAATGCACTAAAGAAAGAGAAGCCAATTGTTTTGCAAACATAGAAAATATGCTTAGGGGAAATTCTCTTCTTTTGAGGAGAAAGGTCAAAAAACAAATATAAATTTATCGCTTTTAAGAGTAGGTTGTAGATACTAGAGCAAAGAATGCAAGAAATGGAAAGTAGATACAAGGGATTAATACAATAAAATAATGGTGGAGAGCATGAAAAAATGGGAAGCCAAATAATGATAGAAAAGACCCAAGAGATTGAAGGGAAGTTAAACAATATTTTGGCACTAAAAAAAGAAAAAACAAGATTTTTGACCCATCAAAGAGGCAATAAATAAATTAATATAGTTAAAACAAGATCAAAATAAAAGAACCTGTTGTAGCAGCTGCAACACCATCCAAAATTTTGGCCCGCATCCAATTTCAGAGCCTCCTTTGAGAGTTTTACTTGATGTTTGCATGGACTCGGGTTCACCCCGTGATCTTGTGTGAGTCTTTGCACCCACCTTGCTTGATCGTTCAATGAACAACTTTTGTATGTTGGTATCAATGTCTCGCTCGAAACCATGTGCTTGTCGTGCACAAGGTCTTCACTTCACGTGTATGTGTTGTGTTCACTAGGTAAACTAATTTGAAATGATCATAAACTAAAAACTGATGTAGAATTAATTAACCATTAATGATTTGAATGATAACTGAAAGCATGGAAATCGAGGTAAACAGCTTGAGAAGAACACTTTACGACAGCTGATTAAACATAAAATTGATGCATAACAGAAGTGAAAATAGTAAAAACACAGCAATACCAAACAACAAGATTGATGACGGAGTTCATCCATAATGGACTACGTCTCCAGGTCCGCTTTCAAGATGGGTGACTGTTTTTATTAGGAATGAGAAGAAGGTGTTGATTACACAGATATTTGATCAGTCTGAATGTGCACACAGGCACTTCTAATCACTGTCATTAGATAGCCCTTTGAACCAGCTTTCCAACACCTCTTACGGTTTCCAAAACCGACCCTGGATGCTCTCGTAATCTCGTCGGTTCTTCGGATATCTCTGCGGTTCTTCGGCAATAGATCTCTGCGGTTCTTCGGCAATAGATCTATCTCCTGTAATAGATCTCTGCGGTTCTGCGGTTTTCGGCAATAGATCTATCTCCCGTAATAGATCTTTGCGGTTCTTCGGCAATAGATCTCTGCGGCTCTTCGGTCTTCGGCAATAGATCTCTGCGGTTCTTCGGCAATAGATCTCTGCGGTTCTTCGGCAACGAACTCGTCGGTTCTTCGGCAATAGATCTCGTCTGCGGTTCTTCGGCAATAGATCTCGTCTGCGGTTCTACGGTGATCATGAATTGAATCTGCAGTATAGATCTGGTGCAGATCTATAGATCTGGGGCCTGCTCGCATTTACAATTTATTTCACGGCTAGGTTTTAGATCTGAGGCTAGATCTAGGCGGCTAATTTCTGCGGTCAGATCTAGATCTAATCTTATCTTCTGTCTTATTTGTCTGCGGCTGGGTTCTACGAGCAAGTAAAATATGGCTCCGAGCTTCGCAAAAATAACTGGTGGCTCATCCGCCTCTGAAGGGCAATCTCCTGCCCATATTGTGAGTGAAGCCCCAGCTCCCACTATCCAAGTGGTCCAGGACTCACTCGATGAAGCTTTGAAGTTCTCCGAAAGTGCCCTAATTTGTCGGTTCAATGGTTTTTGGCCGCGGCTGATAGCACTCCACAATTGGATCTCGGAGGTATGGAAGCCTATCATTTCTGATGAAATTAATATCTACCCTTGTGCTAGAGGTTTCTTTATAGTAGATTTCGAAAATCCTGAAAGCAGACAATGTATTCTAGATTCCGGCCCTTGGTTTTGGGAAAAATCAGGCCTATTCATGAAGCCATGGAACCCATCATTCGATCCCTCTACAGCAGTGATAACCTCAGCACCAGTTTGGGTGAGATTGCCAAGCCTACCCTTGCATCTCTGGAATCTCTCCTCGCTAAAAGCCATCGGAAATGCAATTGGGAAATTTTACTGCAGGTGCCCAGAAACAGAGGAATATGCCAGAACCACCTATGCACGCATCTGTGTGGAAATGGATTTCAGCGCCGGATTCCCAGCTGAAATAAACCTAACAAGTAAAGACTATGTGTGGAACCAGAAGCTTGATTATGAAAGTGTCCTCTTCAGATGTCGATCGTGCTTTGAGACGGGGCATCTAGCCAAAAATTGCCCAAAAGCCTCTGAGAAAAATTTTGCTAGAAAAAACCACCACAGATCTACATGGTGGGAAGGAGCACAAAAAGAACACTACACTGTCATCAAAGAAGAAGAATATTCTAGAGAAAATGAGTCACAAGAAATGAAGGAAGAAGGAAACAACTCTCAAAACAAGCAAGGAGAAAGCCCGCCCCAACAAATCAACAGTTATGAGGATTTGAATACCGCGGAAAATCAATCTTCATTTAATAGCAAAGCAGATCTCCTAAACCAAACTTCTTCTCCGACTATTTTCAAAAGAACGAACACAATAGATCGCGAAGCTAAGACACCAATGTCCCAAGAACCAGAAGAGATGAAGGAGATGCAAGACAAAGGAAGTTGGAAGACCGTAGAGAAAAGAAAGAAAGCTACAACACCAATCTCGCCAAGAAAGACGAGGAGCCAGACAAGTAAAAATTAAGAAAATTGTAGGTCCGATAGACCAATTTGGTCTCAGTGGACGTTAACCATCATCATCATCATCATCATCATCATCACAAAAGTCAAAAACCACTCTCTTCTCCTCCATGGACAAAACTGCCTATTATAGGCCCGTGGATACATAAAAATCACCTTTGGCTACATTTGGGATGAATTTGGTTGATTTTGGATAGGGTTTGAGCTCGGTCTTGTTGACATTAGACACCTAGGCAGTTTGCATGGTCTTCGAATTAAATTTGTAACAAAAACTTAACAAAAACCCAAAAATACCTTGGATAAACCCGAAACCGCTAGTTGGCAGCTAACCAGGTGGAGGAGAAACTGTCGCATGTGAGCGTCGGGCGGTCAACTTCCTGACTGCCACCTAGTGGTCTTCCCTGGCGGTTCGGCGACGGTTTCATTAACCGCCCGCATGTGACAATTGTCAGCTTCCCCAAGGCGGTTACCTCCACGGTTGACGGTTATATCCCAGCGTTCACATTACCCGCGTGGTGAACTTCTCTGGCGGTGAACTCCCACACTAGTCACATACTGCCCTTTCTCCAACGCGGTTAAGTATCCGCGCGGTTATCAGACGGCTTCATGAAACCTTGATGGTTTATCACATCTTCGGTCACATGACCATGCGGTCCCGCTGCGGTCTAACGATGGCAGTTAGGGATTGTTTTAAATATATTTGAATTGCTTTGAATATAAAATGAATAGGCCGAGAGTGTTTTATAACCTAGGTTTAGGTTTTAGGTTAGGGTTCTAGGGTTTGTATTGAGTTTTGATACATGGTTTAGAGCTTAGGTAATGTATTTTACATAGTTGTGATGTATGTTTTAATACATGGTCATGTATAGATTTAGGGTTAGATCTAAGATTAGGGTTTTATATTTTACATTAGGTGTAGAAACACCTTTTCCAAGCATTGTCACAAAGCAACATAAAACCACATGCATGTTGTCGACACAAGCGACGTTTGTGACAACTCCCTTTTGTCGATAACCATATCAAACCTTTGCTACGGATGACACCAATGTCGACATCAAAACCTGCGAAGATGAACAACAAGGCACATGTCTCCTACCAACCCTGGCGGAATTGTCGATGAACATAAGTCGACAGCCATGTACAACCCATATCGACTGAATGCCATGAAACCATAAACATTATCTGAACAACCTGATCCATAATCAACACTGTCGAACTGGCAAAGCTAAAATGAATTTAACGACAACACTGAACACCTGTGCAATTGAATCAATGGAATCCTCTTGGATCATTCCTCTCCACTTGAAATCTTTTGGACCACAAAAGTTTGACGAATCAAATATTCGATGAGGGTGGAACTCCCTCTCTTTCCACCTTGACCTGACGATGTACCAATACGTTTGATCAATCACTTGCAAGTGATGACCCTGATGATGTTGACCATGGCACTTTTTCAGTCGGTGACCTGTTTCTTGCATCTGCAGTATCAACAACTTATGACGATGGGTAAACAACCTGTTATCAACATGGAAATTGAATTCTTTCCATGAAGAATCATGAGTTAGTGATTCACAATCTTTGAAAACAGTCTCTACTGGATATTGTTTATTACCATCAACATGTATAAACAATCTATTTTGCAAAATGAAAGAGATAATCAAAGATACTTTTGACATCAAACCAACTACTTGAATTGACATACTTTCCTGCTTCCTGTTTACTAAGTGTACTTGTTGTAATGAACCTATCCAACTGTAACGTGGAATTTGCTGCAACTTAGTTTGTCTTTGAAAGTATTAATTTAGCAGTTGATTTGTTTGAATCACTTTTCCTTCTTTCATTAAATGATGTTTGCATTGACTAGCACTTTCTTCTGATGCATAAGTTCCCATTAGACACTTTGACACTGCTTTAGATAAGGTTTTGATATGAAAACAAATAGGTTTCCTCTCCACTTGAAAAGAGGTTTCCAAATTGTTCGAGACATGACATGGCAACACAATACAAGATAAATTGAACACTGACTTTCCCCAATACTGACCTGCACCCCTGAAACTGAAAATAAACATACCATATAAAACAAGTCTCTAATTAGACTCACATGTACCATTCCCTGCAATACACTGCTGATGATGATAGTTTCTAGATTCAGTTGAATGAATGAGTTGAGAGTCGTTCTGTCTTTACGAAGATGTTCATATCAAATGTATCTCATGTTGCTTATCATGTTTATGAATAAGATTTTTTGGAAAAGAATTAACCAACTTGACCAATTGATCTATAAACTGAATCTCGCATTGCGAACAATCATCCTTATGTTGTTCCTTAATAAACATGAGTACATATTTACTTGAAATTATTAACTACTTAACTTGATTTATAACAATTAAATCCAAGTTTGATTTGACTTTATGTGTCCTAACAATAAATTCAACCCCATCTTTCTTAAGGTGATATTTATGTTCTCTTCTGTAAAACACTGCATATCTATCATAAAGATAAGGACTTCCTAAGACAACTCTATATATGTCTACTGGGACCACATCTAACTCCACTTCATCAATGTAATTAGCTGTAATGGAAAATCTTAATTGACATTGTTTGGTGACTTTTATCTGAGTTGATTTATTTAGCCATCCTAATGGGTAAGGTCTTGGATGGTTCTGTCTTTCCAAACCCAAACTTTTAACTAAATATTCAAAGATTAAATTCACCTGTGATCCACTCTCAAACATTGTATCTATCTTTGTATGCTTAGAAGTTATCCTTATGTTAAACAATTCAACTCTTTTATCCTCATGTGAAGGATTTATGTTTGAAGAAGATGCAATAGTTTTCGAACTTGAACCAGTATCAGAAGTTTTACCTGTCGTAACCATGGTGGTTATCCTCCTTTCATCACCTGAATCTAAACCTAGATCCTGCTAGACTGCTGCAATGGCCTTATTTTCATCCTTCTCCTTAAGGAACCTTTTGGGCTTAAGTTCTGGATGAAGTTTCCAGCACTTCGATTCATCATGACCAATTCTCTGGCAATGAGAACAAGTAGGTCTTTCCTTCTGAACAATCGTTGATTTCTTTCTCTTCGAATTGTTCTTCCCCTTACTGTCACTGGAATCTTTGGTTTCCAACTCTTTGGATGACTACGATGAAAACTTGAATGGTCTGCCACCTGATTCATTATGTATGGCTTGAACACACACCTCATCAAAATCATCAGGATTAAACATCAATAAAGTTTGCTGCAAATATGAATGTAAATTGCCGATGTATTTTAACAAAGCTTCACGTGTATCCAATGAAATACCAAGCGCCAATGATTTCTTTCTAAAATCCTGAGTAAACTCCTGAACACTCTGCCCTTTACCTTGCCTCAGATGCTGCCAATCAATAGAAGCTTGCTACATGTATCCTAAAGGATAGAACGTTTTCCTAAGAGATTTTAAAAACTTAGACCATGATGAGATGACTTTTCCTTTACGCTTTACATCTAGCTGAGTTTTACTTTCCCACCAGATTAAAGTTGTTCCCCCCATTCTAAGTGTAGCTAACTGAATTTTAGTTTTATTGCTAGAAATGTTCTGAATGTGACAATACACTTCTAACTGCTTAATCCAGTTATCTAGCTTTTTAGGATTCAATTCGCCACCATAAACATGTAAATCAAATTTAATATCAAGTTTCAAAAGAGATGGTTTCTTAGGTTTCTTTTCCGTTTCAGATTCTACATTGGAAGAAGAGGAAGAAGAAGAGGATGATGGAGATGATGGAGGTGAAGGTGGTTTATTAGTCTTCCCTTTACCTTTGTCCTTCTTCGATGGCTTTGAAGAAGAAGCTGCATCTCTCACCTTCTTGTCTTCGTACAGTTCTCCCAACATCTGCTACATAGTCAAGAATGCCTGCTGAAACTGTTCTTCACTCATCTTAGTTTCAGTTTTTTCATTTGCGTCAGGTCCTGACATGGTTGATTTAGGATCGAATCATCGCTTTTCAATCTCTGGATTGATTTGCTCAAGGATTCCTTCTCCTCGTAGCGACTTTGACCTGGTTAATATTCGATGGAAAATTCTTCAAATGAAACCTGCTCTGATACCAAATTATATGATCTGAAACATAAACTAAAAAATAATGCAGAATTAATTGAACATTAATGATTTGAATGATAACTGAAAGCACAGAAATCGAGGTTAACAACTTGAGAAGAACACTTTACGACAGCTAATTAAACATAAAATCGATGCATAACAGAAGTGAAAATAGTAAAAAAACAACGATACTAGACAGCAAGATTGATGACAGAGTTCGTCCCTGATGGACTACGTCTCTGGGTCTGCTTTCAAGATGGGCGACCGTTTTTATTATGAATGGGAAGAAGGTGTTGATTACACAGAGATTTTATTAGTCTGAATGTGCATGCAAGCACTTCTAATCACTTTCATCAGATAGCCTTCTATACGAGCTTTCCAATGCCTCTTACGGTTTCCAAAACCGACCCCGGATGCTCCTATAACACTGAAAACAAAAATCGCCTATGTCCTCCAGAATCTGCATACAAAAGTCAAAAACCACTCCTGTCCTCCATGGACAAACTGCCTCTTATAGGCCCATGGATACATAAAAACCACCTTTGGCTACATTTGGGATGAATTTGGATGATTTTGTATAGGGTTTGAGCTCGGTCCTATTGACATTAGACACCTAGGCAGTTTGCATGGTCTTCGGGTTTAATTTTGTAACAAAAACCCAAAAATACTTTGGATAAACCCCGAAACTGCTAGCTGGCAGCTAACTGGGCGGAGGAGAAAGTGTCGCATTTGAGCACCGAGCGGTCAACTGCCTGACTGCCATCTGGTGGTCTTCCATGGCGGTTCAGCGACGGTTTCGTTAATCACCCGCATGTGATAACTGTCAGCTTCCCCAAGGCGGTTACCTCCATGGCTGATGATTATATCCCAGCGTTCACATTACCCACGCGGTGAACTTCTCTGGCGGTGAATTCCACACTGGTCACATACTTCCCTTTCTCCAATGCGGTTAAGTGTCCGCGCAGTTATCTGACGGCTTTATGAAGCCCTGATGGTTTATCACATCTCTGGTCACATGACCATGCAGTCTCGCTACGGTCTAATGATGGCAGTTAGTGTTGGAATTATGATATAGGTGTTGTCCTTGATGGCAAATCACTCAGATGAAAGATGACAGTACAACAGGTTAACAACAAAGAATTACAGATCAGACTACACAAAATGAATAAAGAAAGGTATACGTAGGTTCACCTTGATCAAGCTGCGTATACACATAGGTTCACTGACCACAAGTAGCGTATATGTACACATGCATTTTCACAGAAGGAAAAGCGCGTATACCTTGGAAAACTAAGTTTTTGTTCCGAGGCATTTGGTCCATGGTATTTTGATCCATGGTATTGGTCCAAGGTATCTGGTCCGAGGTATTGACCCTAGGTATTTGGTCCAAGGTATTGGTCCTAAGTGGTTTTGGTACATGGTATTGAGAAAGGCCTAAATATATTTGAATTGTTTTGAATGTAAAATGAATAGGGCGAGAGTGTTGTATAGCCACGGGGGCTTCACTAGGGGAGCAATATCATACCACATGGGTTCATATTGGGGGATATATATTGAGTAAAAAATGACATAATATATTGGGGGATATATAGGGGGTAAAATATAAAAAATGGAGCTCAAAGTTAATGAAAAAATATAAAGGGGTGTAAAAAATGTTAATGAAAAAATGGATACCTACAATATCTAGTCGAAGTAAGGGTTTTTTAAATTGGGAAGCCATATTGGGTTTATATTGGTAGGGGGTTAAATAATGTGATTTTTAGAGGGATTTTCCAATATGTAGTCAAACTAAGGGTATTGTTTAATATGCCACGAATGCACGTGATATGTCAGAGGTTCACTGAGTTAATCCCCCGTGTGTATAGCTTAGGTTTAGGTTTTAGCTTAGGGTTCTAGGGTTTGAATTAAGTTTTGATACATGGTTTAGAGCTTAGGTAATGTATTTTACATAGTTTTGATGTATGTTTTAATACATGGTCATGTATAGATTTTGGGTTAGATCTAGGATTAGGGTTTTAGATTTTACATTAGGTGTAGAAACACCTTTTCCAATCATTGTCACAAAGTGACATAAAACCACATACATATCATCGACACAAGCGGCGTTTGCGACGACTCCCTTCTTTTGACAACCATATCAAACCTTTGCTACGGACGACACCCATGTCGACATCAAAACTTG
Source organism: Pinus tabuliformis (assembly GCA_031772625.1). NCBI lineage: Eukaryota > Viridiplantae > Streptophyta > Pinopsida > Pinales > Pinaceae > Pinus > Pinus tabuliformis. Next base: position 51,227,335 of record CM062814.1, on the reverse strand, counting down.
TGAAGATGAACAACAAGGCACATGTCTCCTACAAATCCTGGCATAACTGTCGATGAACATAAGTTGACAGCCAGATACAACCCATATCGACTGAATGCCATGAAACCATAAACATTACCTGAACAACCTGATCCATAATCAACACTGTCGAACTGGCGAAGCTGAACTGAATTTAGCGACGACACTGAACACCTGTGCAATTGAATCAACAGAATCCTCCTGGATCATAAACATTCGTCGAATTCACACACAGAGTCATATGCACTGTCACACAAGCATCGTCGCGGTCATCCAACAATCAATCACAAGCGTTGTGCTGGTTGCTTGCACCGTCAGTCGATCTTGTTGAGCATGTGTGTCTTGATGTTTTTAGGTGTCTTGGTGTCAAGTCATGTGAGTGTGTGTTTGCAAGGTCACGTATGCACCATTTCACTCGCTCACACACTTAGTCATTTTTTTTGAAATTATGATGACCAGATCACCTTCTCACAAATGGACCATCACCCTGTCATCCACTTGATCGACTCTCACTAGAACAACGCAGAATAGCCCAACAAGCCATTTCAAGTTGCACTGCCCACAAGCTCATCAATCAACCCTCCTGCTAGTCAACCAGAGATTTTGACTGGGTGGTCAACCCCGGACTGACTCCACTAAAAAATTGTGCAGACGCTGTAGACCATGTCCACTCTGCTGACTGAGAAAGTTGTGCAGATAGGCCGGACATACACCCAATTCTCGTCCATGTCTCCCTCATAAAATTGAGCAATTTTCCCAGCCGGCCACCATTTAGCCGACTGACTGCTCACTTGGAAAAATACGTAGATTTCATGAGCAAGCACTTTACAACCCAACAGTCCACTAAGTTAAGAAATTGTGCAGAGGTAGTCAGCAGGTCAGCCTCCCAACAACTGTGCAGTTTTTCCCTCCAGTACCTGCTTCCAACTCCCTCTAATAACTGCGCAGTTTTTGTTGCCAAGCTCCTGCAGCTCATTGCCAGTTCCCTCCAAGAACTGGACAGTTTTTTCTGCCAAGCTCCCGTTGCTCGCTCACTCCAAAAATTGCACATATCTTGCCTGCCTAGTCCTCCTGCAACGTACACTGCTTCTCCCAAAAATTGCACAGATTTTTCCTCCAGCCAAGCCAAATCCCGCGGATAGTCACCGCTGATCTAGAATGTCTGTCTCCGTCTCCCAGTGACTTCTGCATAGATTTCATCAGTAATTCCCGAAGCCTACATCCAAACTCGAAATTGCCTCACATAGTTTCGTAACCTTGTCCTTTGTCTCGGTCTCCTACATCCAAAAACGATCATGCATCATGGTAATAGGAGGTTTATGTATTTGGTGTCATCTTGTCATGATTGACTGCAAATATAGGTACATGAATAGACATGACACAATGACAGATGGGATGAACAAAGACATGTGCGCGAGAGGATGAATAAATGATGCATGAGAGGAGATGTGTTCGTGAACGAACGACCTTGAAAAGATGTGTTTGCGGATGGAAGAACGAACGAACATGCAAGGATGAGTTCGCGGAAGGACAAATGGACGAACATGCATTTTCGCGAACGGAAGAACAAACTATGCATGCGAGGAGATGTGTTTGCGAATGGACTACCATGCGAAGATGTTTTCACGGATGGACGAACATATGAACATGCGAAGATGTGTTCGCAGATGGACAAACGAACGATAATGCATTTTCGCGAACATATGAACATGTCAAGCATGCCAATGTACAAGCAAGGAACAACACGTGAACGCAAAATCAAGTGAACCCAATGACCATCGAAGACTCCGCACACCCTGCCATGTGGAGGTGAAGCTGTGATACATCGTGAGGACATCCATCACTTAGTAGCAGTGCAGCTCGACATGCACACCAGTAGCTGCACGAACGTACCAGCTCTATCATGTTGAGTCGTTTCATGAGTCATGTCGGCTACATCACTATTGTGGGCCATACTGTGTCAATCAATGTAATGTAACGTGGAAATCCAAGAGACCCACTTGTAATATGAAGAGTCATGTAAATTTGAAAAGTCATGAAAGTTAAACAATCATGAGGGAAGTCGAATAGTCACAAGGGTTAGTTTTACCCTTAACTATAAATAGCCCTCATTTGCACATGAAATGGACTTTTTCACCTTGGCTCCTCCCACATAGCCTTGAGAGTCTGTAATATTTTCTTTGAGGAGCGAGCAGTGGCTCCAATGCCCCACCCACGGGGCTAGCGATGTAATGGTGTACCGATGTGTCTTGGAACTTTCGCTTAATTCAGAAGCCTGCTAACAGGCCAACACATTTTCACACATATGTTGTAGCTATTTGTAAGATTTGTCTTGAACACTTGTAATACATGTTTCTTTAACCTGTGTTAAACAATTGAACTCATTCATCTGTTCTAATACATATATTTATGAAAATGTGTTGTATAAGTTGTTAACGCTGTCTTGACCGTGTTGGTTACCTCCACGGACATCAAACAGAACCTTTCAGGTAAGCCTATTATAACGACTATCGCACTCGAGCAGACTGTCCTGCTGGGTGTTGTACGTGCTATCTTCCCTTATGTGTTGTGACTACCGCATCCATGTGGATTGCTCCTCCAAAAGCTATGCATGTCTTGTTGTGTTGTGTGTCTCTGATAGAGTTGGGACTTCCTCCCTTCCGACTTGAGACTCACTCCCACCCTCTCTCTCTACGGTGAAAGAGCCTTGACACAAGTAACACTAGCACTCACTAGGCACGCAGACCTCATCGTTCAAAGACAAAGCATACCACCCTCACGTGCTGAAAAGCAAGAACTAAGGTATATCTTTAAGATAATGGAAATTGGGCCATCGTACCAGATGGGAATCCTACACCAAACGGTGTGAGGTCTAGTTGGGACTTCATACTGGGGAGATCACCTGATGTTACCAAGTCAAGCACTGTCAACATTTTGGCGCTAGAAGGAGGGCTAGATGACTAGCTGAGCCCGTACATCTAGGTTGAATCTCTTACCTAATGAATCATACACAATTTGTGCTCCTGGGGCGTTTCTCTCATTTCTCCCCTAATCAGCTATCAATCCTTGATGAGCTTCTCGATCACTTGTCCCTGTTAAAGTTTGATGGTGAGGACAGAACGTCCGTAACCGAGCACATTTCTGATTTTCTTCATTTCTGCAAATCTCATGAAATTTATAGTGATGAGCTTGTTTACGTACTCTTCTTCCTCACCCTTGAAGGTTGTGCTAATTGGTGGTGTAATACCCTACCATTGGTTTCGTCCATTCCCTTCTCACTTTCCTCAAGGAGCTCCATCAAGCCTTCGATGAGTGTGACCACCAAGATGTCTATGAAAGAATCTCTCCTTTAAGAATGAAGCCTGAAGAATCAGTTAAAGAATTTCCTACCCTCTTCCTTCACCTTTGTCACGAAATTCCTGAACGTTTTGTGGACCTTGACTTCATGAGCCAAGAGCTGAAACGCTTGGTTCATGTCTCCCGAAACGTTGTGTTAGGTCCAACCCTAACCCGTTTATTTATGTAATAGGGTTGAGTCATAGCTATAGTTAGTTAAAGAGTCAATAAATCTCGTATTAATAATTGTAAGTGGTTGACCCACATTTAAAGAAAAGGACCAAAGTTAGTTGCAAACGGGCCATGGTATTAGATAGATGGTATTGAGAGAACCATGGTATTGACCCATGGTATTGCATGTATGAATCCTATATAAAGGATAGAGACTCCCCATTGAGGAGCGTCGTGTCTTATTTTCTAATCGAGCTCTGCTCTGTTGGAGGTTGCCCCCTCGAAGAGGCAAGTGAACATTTCTTTCATCTCTAAATAATAAAATACTTGTTGTTTTTTCTCATTTTGTTTTGTGTTCTAGGTTGTATTTCTTTGTATATTTGGTATTTTGGCATCTTCTCGCAGGTCAAGAGTATAACAAGTGTTATCAGAGCGTTTTCCAAGGCCGGTGGTATCTGCATTTTTAGTAGAATGTTTTTTAGGCTAGAGACGTGTTCTGACATCTTTAAACCACGGGATCTGTCATTGAGCGCATAAACCTGTGGATTTGCAGAGGCATGCACACTGGAAATACAAGAGGTGGTCATGCTTATTGGACTCCCTTGTAACCCCTGTGGGTACCCCTTTGAGTAGTAGCACATTAGATAGTGCATGGACTGTCTTCCACGTACCCTTTGGGGTATATCGGAAGCCCCATAGGCTCACCTAAAACCTCACCTTAGATAAACTATCGACCATCTTGCTGCTATAGTACACCGAGAACAACACTCATGATGCTTATAAGAGACTTAGCCCATAAGAATTAGGACAATGAGTTGATCAAGGTGGTACCATTCACTTGTTAGCTTCAATTTTCGGGTGGTCCCAAATTTTTTCAAAGTGACGACAAGTGACCAAGATCTGTGTATGGTAGAAACCAGAGCTCAATCCATGGCCAACAAGAAGATCGAGAGCCTTGAAAAATAGTTGGCTTCTTTCAAGAGCCTAGCGGACCAGATGTAGAAATTCATGGACACATTCACAAGGGAAAAGTCAGGGTTGCAATCGGAGGCACATGGGTTTAATGAAGACCTTGAAGGCGAATCTAGCCATCATATTCACTTCCATGGAAATCACCAACATTCCCACCCTTGACCACCCAAGCTGGACATGTACAAATTTGATGGCTCTAATTCGGCAGTATGGGTAGCAAAAATGGACCAATATTTCATTCTGAATGATATTGTAGATGATGAAACTAAACTATGTGTGGGAGGCCTTTACTTAGACCAAGAGAGATGGAAATGGTGGTAGTGGCATCAGAAATGCTATCTCAGGAAAATTACTTGGCAGGTGTTCTCAAAATCCATGTGTGACTGCTTTGACCGCGAATCTAATTTTTTGGGTCGTCTTACTAAGCTCCGATAGACAGGCACAGTAAAAGACTACATTGTAGCCTTTGAGACATTGGTCATGTGCACAAAAGGTTTGGGATATGAATTCTACTTGGAATGTTTTATAAGTGGTCTCAAAGAAGCCATCCAAGCCCATGTCCAGTTGCACCAGCCACCCACATGGATGGACGCTTGCAAAAAGGCAATCGAAGTGGAACGTGCTTTAGTTTCCCAATCGCCTCATCTACATTTCATAGCCAAGGGATGCCCCACCCAGGCTCACGGCACTACCCAAACACTAAATGTTCAAAAGGTGTCCCCTGCAGAAATGGTTGAAAGAAGAAAACAAGGATTGTGTTACTACTGTGATGACAAATACTCCCCGGGGCATAAATGCAAGGAACCCAAATTCTTTCAATTTGATGTTACTGATCATAGCTCATCTGAGGAAGCCCCACACCTTGATGGACCAAAGGAGGGATATGAGGACACCCAACAAGACAATGGGCTCCCAGCTACGCCATACGAACCAGTTATCTCGCTACATGCTTTGGCAGGCATTTCTGCACCCCAAACTCTCAAAATCAGAGTTTTTATTAAACATCACCCTATAGTAGTATTGATTGATTTATCCATCAAAGAGTCGCCGAAGCTATTCATTGTTTTGTAAGGGAAATCTCTAATTTCCATGTCCAGATTGTTGATGGTGAGACAATGAAATGTGAAGGCCGCTGCAAAAATATCAAACTTCAGATGGGAGAGTACCACCTAAATACCCACATGTTTGCCATCAACATGGGTGGTTGTGACATTGTCTTGGGTGCTGAATGGCTTTGCACACTAGGCCCAATCACAATGGCTTTCCCAGAGTTATATATGAGTTTTAAGCAGAATGACCACATGCATACCCTCCGTGGACTCTAGGCAGGTGCTCCTTCTATCATTAGCTTGCATCGAATGGAAAAGTTGTTGAAAAAGGGCCATCATGGAGTTATCGCCCAATTTAATCCCATCCAGGCCATCAATCCCACTACTCTTCATATTCGTCCAGAGATGCAATAGGTCTTAAACCGCCACCAGCAGGTATTTGACAAACCTAAAGAGCTTCCACCCTCTAGAGGGGAACATGATCATTGCATCACTTTGGTCCCAGGGGCACAACCGGTGAATGTGCGCCCATATAGATATCCTTTCTCCCAAAAGAATGAAATTGAAAAAATCATCAAGGAACTCCTGGAAGTCAGTGTCATTCGTCCTAACATCAGTCCTTATTCATCACCAGTGGTCATGGTGCTCAAGAAATATGGGGAATGGCGCATGTGTCTAGACTTCAGGGTCCTCAAAATCCTCACGTTCAAAGATAAATTCCCTATCCCGGTTGTTGATGATTTGCTGGATGAACTAAATGGTGTTCAATTCTTTACTAAGCTAGATCTTCGCTTGGGCTATCACCAAATACACATGAAAGAAGTAGACATTCCCAAGACTTCCTTCCAAACTCATGAAGGCCATTATGAATTCTTGGTCATGCCATTTGGTCTCTGTAATGCCCCATCCACTTTTTAGAGCCTCACGAATAACCTGCTCAAACCATATCTCAAAAAATTTGTCCTCGTTTTCTTTGATGACATTCTCATCTACAGCCTCACATGGGAAAAACATCTTCAGCATGTAGACCTGCTATTGCAACTTCTCCAGAAGCATAAATTATTTGTCAAACTGTCCAAGTTCTCTTTTGGCATGGAAGAAGTCAAGTATTTGGGCCACATTGTGGGTCGCGAAGGTGTCAGGTTGGATCCCAAAAAGATCCAGGCAATGCTGGATTGGCCCCAACTAAAGACCTTGAAGAGTTTGAGGGGATTCTTGGGTCTCACAGGCTACTATCACAAATTTGTCCGCAATTATGGTTGCATTGCTATACCCCGCACTAAACTTCTCAAGAAAAATTCATTCCTCTGGACCGATGAAGCACAACAAGCATTTATGGCTCTCAAACAGGCCATGTGTTCCACTCCCATATTGGCACTACCCGACTTCACCAAATCTTTTGTGATTGAATGTGATGCTTCAGGTACTGGTATTGGGGTTGTCTTAATGCAGGAAGGTCGACCCTTGGCTTTCACCAGCCAACAACTAAGTGGGAAAAATCTGGGACAATCTACCTATGAGAAGGAGATGATGGCCATCTTACATGCAGTAGACACCTAGCGACCATACTTATTGGGGCGACGTTTCCAAATCCGCACATACCATCAAAGCCTCAAATATTTTTTGGAGCAACGTCTATCCTCGCCCCAGCAAAATAAATGGCTAGCCAAAATACTGGGATATGATTATGAGATAATTTACAAGAAAGGGCGTGAAAATGTAGTAGCGGATGATTTATCACGCCAATTTGAGGATGATAAAAACCCTGCTATCAATCTCTCTTCCCATTCCAGATTGGATTGAAGAAGCCCGCAAGGAATTGTTTTCACATCCCTCTCTCTCCCAACTATTTAATAACTTGAGAGTAGATCCTAATTCCACAGTGGGCTACTCTTGGAAGGATGAGATTCTTCGCTACAAGGATAGAGTAGTGATATCACCGATATCCAACCTCAAAATGCGCATTTTGGCAGAGTTGCACTCATCTCCCACTGTAGGCCATGCAGGCTTTCAGAAGACTTATGCTCGCACTCATTGTTCCTTATTTTGGACAAGCATGAAAACTAACATTCTTACTTTTGTAGCTGAATGTGATGTGTGTTAACACCACAAAGGAGAAACGGTCAAGCCCCCAAGAACCTTACAACCATTGCCCATCCTTGCCTCAATCTGGATGGATGTTTCTATGGATTTCATTACTAGTCTTCTGAAGTTAGGCAACAAGTAAGTCATCATGGTGGTTATGGACAGAATTTCTAAATATGCTCATTTTTGTGCCCTACCCCACCCATTTACCCCCACTTTGGTGGCTCAAGCTTTCATGGACCAGATCTTTAAACTGCATGGCATGCCCACTTCCATTGTGTCTGATCGTGACCCGGCCTTCACCAGTAACTTTTGGCAAGAACTTTTCAAGCTACAAGGCACCCAACTCCAACTAAGTATTTCCTATCATGCCCAAACTAATGGTCAAACTAAAGCAGTCAAAAAATGTTTGGAGACCTACCTAAGGTGCTTCACTTTAGAAAAGAAACATCAATGGGTATAGTGGTTACCTCTAGCTGAATGGTGGTATAATAATAACTATCATGCTGCCACCAATATGACTCCATATGAAGTTTTGTATGGTCAAATCCCACCTTCACCTACTTCTTATATCCCTGGATGCTCTAAGGTGAAAGTAGTGGATCAACTCCTACATAACTGTGCAACCATGCTATCCCGTCTCAAAGATAATATCCATCAAGCTCAGAATCACATGAAGCAACATGCATACCAACATCATTCAGAGCGCACATTTCGATGAGGGGATCAAGTATTCTTGAGGTTGCAACCATACAAGCAAACATCACTCAAAGACAAGGGTTGTCAGAAATTAGCTCCAAAATTCTACGGACCTTATCAAATACTTCAACGCATTGAAGAAGTAGCCTACAAGCTAGCCTTGCCACCAACTGCAAAAATCCATCCCTTCTTCCATGTAGCATGCCTCAAGAAAGTGGTGGGGAGCAATTACAGAATTCAAACCAGTCTACCTGAATTGGATGAAGAAGGTTCACTCTGGTTCCAACCTGAACAAGTCCTCAACACATGAGAACGACATCTGTGCGGCCGCAAGATCAAGGAAGTCCTCGTCAAGTGGAAAGACACCTCTACAGAAGATGTGACATGGGAACCAACCACTATTCTTCAGCAGCTCCCACAGCTTCAACCTTGATGACAAGGTTGTTTTTTATGAGGGAGGGCATGTTAGGGTCCAACCCTAACCCCTTTATTTAAGTAATAGGGTCGAGTCATATCTATAGTTAGTTAAAGAGTTAATAATGCCCGTATTAATAATTGTAAGTGGTTGACCCACATTTAAAGAAAGGGACCAGATAGATGGTATTGAGAGAACCATGGTATTGACCTATGGTATTACATGTATGAATCCTATATAAAGGATAGAGACTCCCCATTGAGGAGCGTCATGTCTTATTTTGTAATCGAGCTCTACTCTGTTGGATGTTTCCCCCTCAAAGAGGCAAGTGAGCATTGCTTTCATCTCTGAATAATAAAATACTTGCTGTTTTTTCTCATTTTGTTCTGTGTTCTAGGTTGTATTTCTTCATATATTTGGTATTCTGGCATCTTCTCACAGGTCAAGAGTATAACACATTGAACCTCTTGATTTCCCTTCTTCCTCAACTCTTGCGGATCATGAGACACATCATGTCTCAAAGAGGGTGCCCCCTCACAACAATTGAAAAGATAAGAAATCTGCGCAACAGGTACCCCTGCGCAGCGGTTGCAAAGCTGGGAATTCTGCTCAACTTGTATCCCCTTGCAACAGTTGCAAATCTGAAAAATATGCGCAACATGTTCCCACCCATTTGATCAGTTGTCTCTTTCCCCAAAGGATGAAATTCTAGAATTCTTAAGAAAACCTATGGCGAAAACTCATCCCTCCATTCCGCAAGAGGACATCACCATTCATAACCCAAGTCTTGAGTCTAATCTGCATCTCTGCCATCCTCCATCATCTACAAGCCATGACTCCTTGCACCATGACTCGCTTGAGTGATCTACTTCACAAGCTAGTTGCGCGAACTCTCTTGATTCCCGTGCTACTAGCTCAAGTTGCATTCATGTGCAAGGCAATCTCATCATACAAGCGGAGGAGAAGGATGGTGAAGACACAATCAATTCCTCTCAAAACATTGAGCTTCCATTCTTGATCGATTCTCAATCCACAAATATTGGTGAGACATCATGCACAATCAATTCTTTCGATCAACCTCCAGTCTTGGGTTGTCATCACTCCCATGCTTTTGTATGTTGTGATGAACGCCCAAGCGCATCATATGATCTGTTGTCATCTCATGTTCACTCTAACTCAGATCTAGAATGTGCATCAGTCAAAGCAGACATCCATATCAAAGCTTCCTTTTCAACTTACTTGCCCGTGTGTCCTATCATTCACAACGCATCAACATGCGTTAGAGATACTTCGCGTTCTCTTGCTTCTTCATCTTATGAGTTATCTCCTCAATCAAAACAAGGAAATGAGGTTGTCCATGATGAAAATAGTCTTAACACATAGGACTCTTCCCACTCATCATCATCTTGTTTGTTGCATGAAGACAACTCATCAAGTCAGCTTGCTGAAAATTTTAATGAAGCTTGTGACAGAGATGGTTGTCATCCTAAGAGCAGCTTTGAAATCTATAACAACAACCATCCTCAATCCATGGACGATCTTGTTCACATCTCAAAATGCAATTTTTCAATTCTGGAAAGTTCTGGGATGTACCAGGGAGTCGAGGCACTTCAACGTTCATTGATGGTTATGTCAGGACCTCGCAACTCTAGTAAACCCATCAAACCAAATCAGATCTTGTTTTTCACGCACAATCTGTCTATCTACATGGTTTCACTCGACGTGGATCCCTGTGTAAAGAATATTTACTATTCTAGGTGTGGTATTTCAAACTTTTATATTTTCACCAATGATCAAATCCACGAGTTCGTTACAACATGTCTGTCAAGTTCATGCACCTCTCTTACATCCAATTCCGGTTGGAGTGTCCATACCTCATGCAATCATGGGACAACAAAGTTGATCATCTCAAAGACTATCTTTATCTGGAATCATAATTATCATATTTTCTCTCGTAATCAACTCCTTGGTCTTTTTGCAAATTTTGCATGTCAAATCTGCCCACTCATCACACCAAAAATCTCCATGTGTGATGATGAGCGCACAACCTATCGCACGAATCAAGTTACTCTCATTTCACCACACCCCAACTGGTTTCACACATTCACAGTGCTGGCATCAATTCTATATTTCTGTGTTGACTATGGTGCCCACGCACATTTTCACCAGTTACAGGTGGGCGTTCTATCATGTCTAGCATACAGTGAACTTGGTTCCCTCATTCAGAGCATTTGCACGATTGTTCAAAAATTTTATTTGTTCATGTCAAACTGGGAATCTGGCATCACTGGTATGATTTTTCTTCTATCTTGGGTGGTTGTCATGCAATTTATCATTTTCCTAATAGTACATCTAATGACAGTCGCTTCGCGCACTATGATCTTCATTGTGTAACATATTTCTTCTTAGACTTCTGTCAAGCAAGTGAGGCACTTCAGCCTACGCTGATGGCTATGGCAGGCCCTCACTATCTTGACATGACCGATGAGAATGACCAGATCTATCTATCCATATCAGATTCCCATCGTGACCCCCTCTCTTGAATCATGAATCTATCTTCTCAAAGATCACAAATCTTTCAAAACAACCATCATGAATTTTATGGTCTAATCACTAAATGGCTAGAACAATCTTACTTGGCGAGTCGTGTTGTAGGTAGCAAGCTTCAGTCCTTCCTCGCAATCGATAAGAAAATTTGTTGAGAACAACACACACACGCAAGAGGCCTCCGAGGTTTGTTGAAACATGGTAGTCACAGAAGAGGTAAGCATGTGTGTTGGGTGGTTGTGACACATTCTTCCGCCAACAAGCGAGACCTTTTCTCTCGTGTGAAAGTTTGTCAAGTTTTTGCATTTTCTGTTGCACACTGTTTTTTTATCTATTTTAATCACTTGTATCTTTGTGACTATAGGTCAGGTACACCTATGGTGGCTTCACTGGAAATTTCATTTCACGTAAGCCAGGCTGTTTAGCTTAGGAGTAGGAGTAGTGTTTGATTTTTCACTTTTCTTTGCTTTGTGGTTTGCATTTTTTGTTTGCTTGTTGACTTGGTTTAGTTTGTTTGCTTGTTTTCTTTGCTTTCTTGTTGTTGTGTTGGCTTTTCTTACTATTTTTGTTTCTTTTTTTTTGTTTGACTGATACCTTGCTATTTTTGTTTTCCGGGAATAAGTGTTGCCATCTACTGAGTTTTGGATTTTGAATGAGTGTGTGGCTGAAATCTAAGAGACTTGTGACACTGCAACACTTGGCCAGTCTTGCTTCCCTCTTCTCTTTGCTTAGTTGTAACCTTCGGCCAATGAAGTCTTGATGGAAAATACGAACCGTTTGCAAGGGGAAATTTGTTCCAACCATGAACCTTTGTCCACACTGGGAAACCCCACGCCTGTAATTAGCCTTATGCTCTGTGTATTCAAGCCCATCAAATTAGTAGAAATGAAGAAGGGGAAATAAATAAACGAGGAAACCTATGTCAGAGGTCTTATATGCTTCTCTGAAGGAACAACCTCTTCTGCTCTCAATAAGTCAGGATCCCTCTTTTGCCCAAAAACAAATAAGTACCAATGCATAGTCCTCTTGAAAAAATAAAAAGGTGAAAGAAGAGAAGGGCTTCATGTGCAGAGAGGTGAAGCATGCAACTCCACCGGGGCACTAACCACGCTCGCTGGTAGTGGAGCAATGCGTGTGTTCCTACGTGATTCCACCGGGGTACTGTCCAGGCTTGTTGATAGTGGAGCAACACCAGAGTTGAAAGCTTATATTATAAAAGCTTTAAAATCACGAGTCAAACTACACTCCCCGATTTCGAAAGATTGTGATCAAGCTGAAATTTTTGTTGTGTTTGACTGATTTGGCAAATGGTGAACCGTGTTTATCCATGGGATAAGTGGGGAAACCAAAGAAACTGCATAGCAATTCAATACTCACCGAAAGACCAAGGCCCTGTGCTGTCAATGAATCAAAACAGAGAAGCTGGATTTCTACCAGTGTGTTGCCAAGTGTTGTAGCAGCTGCAACACCCTCCAAAATTTTGGCCCGTACGTCGGCCGGATAAATCGTTCTTGCGGACAAGATCGATCTCCCTAGTATCAACTGATATCTAGCGACAAGCAGAACAAGCAAATCTACCTTTCTCTAAATATTGCGATTTATAAATAAAAACCAAGAGGTGTTTTAGACCTACCTTAAGTCCAACGCTTGTTTGTGGCAGCCACGTTTCAACCATCCAAATGCGTTTCCTTTTAAGAAGCTGCAAACACAAACAAGCACACATCAAATAACACCTGCATAGCCAATATAATAAATCATATTCATCATGGTGATCAAGGAATCCATGAAATAAACCATAAGAGACAACTTATTGAGAAAAATAAACTTGATTGTATTAACTTTAAACAAAGAAGAACTTTACAACCTTGGTGCCTTGATGTTGTACAAGCTCCTCCTAGGGTCCAGCAAGAATCTCCTCTACTTTGACAAGCTTCACACTCTTCCCAATGAGATCAAAAGGTATGTAATATCTCCTCTCAAGCTCAATTAGGAAGTCTAAATTCCAACAGTTTCATGACACATGGCTGTCAGAATACCACTTCCCCGCGGGTTATATAATGTGCAGGATGACGGAGCAGGGTTTGCGTACGACGTTGGATCAACGGGTGGAGGATCGGGCGGTCAACATTAAGCACACATGTCTGGGGTTGATGTGACATGTAAAGCCGCGGGCCCGGGGTTTTATAATTTTATTATATATGTGCGCAGGGTTAAACGATATAAGGTTTATACAGAGTTTTAAAAGGCTTATGAGGGTTTTATTAGAATTATAAACAAAAACGCCGAAAGGCTGTTTCCAAGGTTTATGCAGGGTTTTGAAACCAAAACAGGATAAAGGGGGTTTTAAGAGGATGAGGAGGATTCCAGAGGAAAGAGGAAATGTAGGAAGACAAGGTGGCTGGAGTTATAAGGATAAAGGGAAAATGAAGGATAAAACAGGGAAAACTGCAACCAGCCTTTTTTGCAACCAAGATCAACACTGCCCAACCTATCATTGACTCTCAACTGTTAATTCATCAATGAATTGAAGGAACCTATTCAACTCATCATCATCTTCAAATACTTTCCAATGGTGGACATTGTCAGGAAAGGACGGTCTGTACTTCATTTGCAATTCATAAACTAGTCTGGGATGCATAGGAGGAATTAATAGACTAGCAAACACAACAACGGAATTAGCAAGCTGATTTTGGGCTCTAGGAATGTATGAAATACAGAAAAAATCAAAAGAGTCTTTGATTCTCCATACCTCATCTTTCTATGCTTTCAGCCTTGGGTTCTTTGCCTGAAATGTTTTATTTATTTGCTGAATTATCAGATCAACATCTCCAAACACCTTTAGATTCTTAATTCCTCTGTATTTTGTTGTATTAAGGCCTAACAACAAAGCTTCATATTCTGTTATGTTATTTTTCACTTGAAAAACCAGCTTAAAAGACAGCTGAATGCTTTCTTGTTGCAGAGATACTAGCACCACCCCTGCTCCTGTAGTCTCCATGGAACATGCTCCATCAAAGAACATCTCCCAAACTTGACTTCCTTGCTCTTCTTCGACCTGAACTGTTGGTTTCCTAAGCTGCATTGAGACCTTCTGAGATTCTTCTATTTGGAGAATACATGCTCCAAAATCAGTGTCCACTGCATATATAGGATGATTGGTAGGATCCTTCTCATCACTAATGATGTATGCCAACTGTGCTTCTCTGTACAATCCTACTTTCTCTTCCAAACACCGGGACACTTGCATAAGATAGATCATTCTGTAATGTCCCACCTAATCTCTTTATCCACCCTCTGGACAACAACATACCAAACTTGGGAGGCACATCTGCTACCACAATATCCATCATCATACTCTTCATGGGCAGCTGAGTTAAGGTAATGGCCAGATTTATAATCAATCCAAGACATTTCACCTTCCTTGAATCAAAAGAAAATAAATCATGATAGGGTCTAGTGATATCAAGGCCCAACTCCTCCATTACAACTTTAAGTATTAGATTGTGGCTGGCCCCTGTGTCTAGCAGGCAGTTGTGGAGGATTTTATCATGAATGGTCAATGAGACATATAAAGATGGAAAATTATTATCAGCAGGTTCAATCATAGGGCTTAGCACAATGGCAGGTTTGTCATCTTGCAAATTGACAGAGTCAGTGGAGGTTTGTTTGGCTTTTAGCTCAAGGGCTTCAAGGATAGGCTTTCTAAATAATTCACTCTTTACCAACTCAACCAAAAGTACAGATACTTTCAATTTTTGGACCACTGACTCAAAGCTGAAAGAAAAAGGTGACTTATCAGAACTTTTTACCTCTTGAACTGGAGCTTTGAGGACAACTAGATCAGCTGCTGGTGTTCTTTGCTTGCCATTCTGAGGTTCTGTTTGGACAGCAGCTCTTTGTACAGGATTCTCCTTAACATTCTTTGCATTGGACCTAAGATTATATCTCTGCTGCTGTTCACCAGATTGTCAAATAGCTTCTCTATCCCACTCCTGACTGTCTTGTTCCTGCAACAATGATTGTTCATACTCAGCCAATGTCAAAAATGCAGCACTGCCTTTATCCTCCATGCAGTGAATTTCATCCTCATCTTCTTCAAAATGTTTTTCCTCCATGACTACATTTTGGAAAGGGGCTTTAAATTTCTGAACTTCTTTTGTTTCTTCACCCCTCTGCATTATTTGTAGTTATTCATTTGCTCTTCTGAATGGATTTGGGTTTCTTGGAGCAAATGTATTTTGCTGCCTTGTTTTCCCTAAATTCTGTTCAACCTTTAGCTTAGAAATTTCAGCAACCAATGACTCAATCATCTTAGTCATTTTGTCAAATTTGGGGTCTGATGATGATGCAGAGGAAGTAGATGCCTAATTTCTCTTCCTCCTCCTGTCAGCTTGACTCTTTAGTTTCTTTGCAACCATAATATTGGATTCTACTTCTATAGCTGCATCCTGCATGTCTGCCAGCGTAGCACATCTCCTTTCTCTCAATAACAGGTAGAAATCAGAGTCAAAAGCATTGGCATAAGTGAGTTTTGCAGAGGTGGGAGTAGGCTTTACCTTAGCTGGTATCTTACTATACATTCTATTGAATCTTTTATTGAAATCAGGTATTGATTCACCATTTTCCCTCTTCAGATTACCAAACTCAGTATGATAATACAGCAAGTCCTTTTTATCTCCCCATTGCTTCAAAAATGCATCATCTAATGCTTCAATATCTGTTATAGATCTCTGGGGTAACTCTCTAAACCACTTCCTAGCCTCCCCATCAAGGCTCTGGACAAAAACTCTCATCCACACATCATTTTCACTTATATCTAGATTATCAGCATCACTGTAAAAAACTTCATGGTGTTCTTCTGCTGTTACTCCCTCTGTGCCAGTGAATTTAGGCATATATTTTTTATATTCTCCCACTGGCATAGGATTTAAAGGAATGGGCAACACCAATGGTCCATTTCTAGCAGCAACAATTCTTTATATTCTTGTAGGTGCTTGCTGTCCTGCCATGATTGGAATATTTGGAAGAATAGTAGTCGATTGAATGGTAGGGAGTAATGTGATGGATGGAAAAGATAAATGGATGTTCTGGACTGGATGGGATGCTTTCTTTGGAATGAGATTCAAAGAGGAACTAATTGTACAAGGGGTTGAACTGATCTCTGAAGGTTTTTCCTTATTAACAACGCTGGTTTCTAAATCTTCAATCTATATATCTTCAGCTACAACTTTATCTTTCAAAGATGAATTAGATTTCTTAGGCTTACCTGATCCTGATGCCACTTTCTATGAAGCTTTCTTCGATTTAACAGTCCTCTCAGGTTCAGGCACTGGTTCAACTGGTAGCTTCTAAGGATTTCTTCGAGTGTGTCTCACAAACTGAGCCAGAACTTCAATGTGGAGTCGCCAAAGGTTAGTCTTCCACCAATGGAGTCGCCAGACAGATGATTACAACCAGAAAATGTGTTCAAACCTTGTCTGTCATCAAAGCTTGAAGCTGTGTCATTCTCCTAGGGAAGCTGAACTTCGATCTCCTCTCCCCGGAAACGTCGCAAATTAATGTTATCACCCCAAGAAACTCACCTAGGTTGTATATCAGTGATGCTCGGGAACATTACAAACTCAACAAAAATTTTGGATAAATGGTGGATGAATGGAACAAATGCTGCATATTCAAGCCAGATAACCACTTCTACTATGCTTAACCCCAGACATGGGTGAACACCCCCAGACTACAAGGCTTTTAACCACCAACCACTCACAATTTAGACAAATGTAATTATGGAGAAGACTGACCACACCAGCAGATACACAGGACCCTGTGATGGCCAGCTGTAACCAGTAAGAAGGTATGTAAATCTATTATCTAATACACATACATGATGATATCTCTCTGGTATTAAATCAACAGAAACCTGCAAGCAAATTCAATGATACATGCTAAATTCTAACACAGAGGTGGGATGATAGCCCCTCTGATGCTAAACATTCACAGCACATGAATAATTGCAAAAACAAGCACAACCTGGAACATGGAAGAAGTGAAAAGTGAGCAAATGACAACAAAAGAAGCTTGTATTAGTTGGAAATGAAGCCAGAAGCTGCAGGTCTCATAGTATTTACAGTCTCCAGAAGTTTAAGCTCACAGCAGAATAACACTCATCTAACATTCATCAACCTGATTACATCATTTTTCTCGGTATATATAGAAATTGTTTACAAAAATATCTCTGTTAAGCTATGCATGGAGGTGTCTTAATGGATCACCAACCACATTTACAGTTTGATATGGGTCCTCTGCTACAATCTGAACAATTTAATGAACAAAATGGCTCCTTTTATACTCTGGTGTACTCCTTGAACAAGTGGAATGTTTCATAAATAAATATCCATAACTGCTGAAGGTGTTGAACTGCTCGAGGATCGTCCTTCCCTGTCCTTGACCGTGTTGTTCTTTAACTGTGGTAGCTGAAGAATTTATGCACTAAAAACCGGATCATTTCTTGCTTCTTCGCACGTGCACAAGGCCAAAAACACAACAAAATTCATCAATTATGGACTAAGGGCCGAGGAGGAACACTGGCCATTGGATGACAAAATGGATGGTGCAGATTGGATCTAGATAGCTATCGGGAAATAGCGCAGACAGGTGAAATAACATGGGCCGTCGGATGATAAAAATCAATGGCTAAGATTTAATTATGAAGGCTATCGGGAGATGGATGAACGGGGTGAATGAGGGCTGTCAGATCATGATCGGGGAGATCCGACGGTTGACGGGAGGTGGAGTTGATCGCGGGTTAACGGGCGGGGAGCCGTACCGGAAGGGTGGTAAACGGTTTCCCCGCACTGCTTTATGGCCAAGGGTGGTTTATGTACAAGGGCATGCGATCCAACAGTTTCATGACACATGGCTGGCGGAATACCACTTCCCCGCGGGTTATATAATGTGCAGGTTGACAGAGCGGGGTTTGCGTACAACGTTGGATCAACGGGCGGAGGATCGGGCAGTCAACATTAAGCACACATGTTTGGGGTTGATGTGACATGTAAAGCCGCGGGCCCGGGGTTTTATAATTTTATTATATATGCACGTAGGGTTACACGATATAAGGTTTATACAGAGTTTTAAAAGGCTTATGAGGGTTTTATTAGAATTATAAACAAAAACGCTGAAAGGCCATTTCCAAGGTTTATGCGAGGTTTTGAAACCGGAACAGGATAAAGGGGGTTTTAAGAGGATGAGGAGGATTCCAAAGGAAAGAGGAAATGTAGGAAGACAAGGTGGCGGGAGTTATAAGGATAAAGGGAAAATGAAGGAGAAAACAGAGAAAACTGCAACCAGCCTTTTTTGCAACCAAGATCAGCACTGCCCAACCTATCATTGACTCTCAAGTGTTAAAAGATTGTAGCAGAGCTAACAAGCACAGCCTCCATGCTTGGTCCTGTAGGAGAATAAGGGGTATCGGTCCCCCTCCTATGATATAATTTGCGAAGACAAGGAAGTGGTCTTTATCACGCCCCTCACTGTTACATTTTAGGCACCAGACTTCCTTGTGCACTTCTGGCCTAGCCTCCTTTTCTTTCTTCAAGCTTTGTAATTCCAAGCAGAGGTTCTACAACTGCAAGTGAATTTGTTGGAATCCCAAAGTCACGTCTTGAATAGGTGTCTCATGCAACTTCATCGTGATTTCTAGCACTTTTTCCTGAGTTCCTATCTTCTGCTGTGACAAAGCAATCCTTAGGTGGGGCAGAAGTGAGGCTATAAACCATTCGTGATGCTGACCATCTATGAGCTTCATATTGGCTTCGCGGATCACACACTTCAACCTTTGGTCTAACTCCCAAGGTGTATCACCATCACTCATCGTAATTTCCTTGAATCCAACTATTGACTGTGAGTTAGACTTAGGTTTACTGAATTCTTTATTCAAAGCGGCCTTAGTGTCGACTAACGATGCAAAAGGATTATTAGTGCAGTATTTAATGTACCATGTCAGCGTGCAATACTGCAGAGCGGTAACCAACTGCGCCTTATTTATATTATGATCTGTAATCTGTTGCATTTTTCACATAGCATTCACAACAAACCAAAACTGATTCGGATCCTCACTCCCTATGCCCTTGAAAAATGGAAACTTCATTGTATTCCACATGTTGAATGATGGTGGTGGTGGCAGAGGCATGGGAAAAGGTGTATGTGGTGGAGGTGGAGGTGGAGTTGGAGTGGATGGCTGAGGTATCTGCAGAAAACCCTATCTTATCAATTGGATATCACTCCGTGGTGAAGCCTATACCACTCCCTCGTCGTCACTCAAAGGAGGTCCAATTAACAAACTATATTAAGGGCCTACTTTCTTTCAATCTCTGACGATCTTTCCACTCTGCATAGCTCCGAAAATCAAGGTAATGGAATAACCCATTTTTCACACAAGAACATCTTAATCCAAGTATTCAGGGATCTTAAGTACTTACCCTATGGTCCCTTGAAAAAGCGTTGCTCTACTTCACTATAGCTAACTGAGGTATCAACGAAGAACTCTTTAACAAATCCTCCTATAATTTGATCGAGCCAGTGGTCGATAGCGCGTGCAATCTTGTCTTCATAGGATTCCAACCTTCACACTAGCTTCGGGGTCCACACTATTGGACCCTCAAGCCTCCACCTTCCTTGGCCATCTGCCAACTTAGCTATCTGTTGGGTGCAGGAATTTCACTTAAGAAAACTCCTCAACACTTAATTTTCAACCCAGGGGTTTCGTAAACATAGAGATGAAGCACAGGCAATGCCAGAAGTGGTATGAAATTTTCCTATTCCTAATTCTACTTATTAAATGAAATGTTGCAGAATAAGACAGAAAACAATCTTAAAGATAATCGACACCAAAGAAATTCTAATGCTGGAATGTAAAAGAATAATTTGCGAGGAAATCAAGTAAAGGAACTTTCACACAAGTGGAAGCAATCTTAAATGCGGAAATGAAATACTATGTTTATCTTTAGTATAGATGGCTAACAGTATAACAAGTGGGCCCTTTCAAAGATATGTTTCCCAGTTGATCTTCCTTCTACACCAAGCAGTATGTTCGTGTACTATTGCAATCTGCTTGCACTAGTGCACGTATAGTACTTACGTGAAAAGGTATATTATACCTTCTTTACTGAAGACTTATGTCTTTATGGAGGTGCTCTAAGCCTCAAGGCTTATATCACCCTGTTCCTCTGACAAGAGACCAGCTCTTTCACCAATATAGAGCTTCCTTCACCAAAGTTTCCAATTTACTTTCGAAAGAATTAAAGAAGTGTTGAAAAGAATTGCAATTGCAAGCTAGATTCTAAGATAAATTATGGGTGAAAAAGAATGCTTTAATTAACTGAAATTTGCAATGAAAGTAAACTTCATAAAGAAAAAACAATTTGGAATAATCAAGCAACAGTCAAAGCAATTTGCATGCATCAAGTAACTTTCGACAATTCACTTATAATGTTTTCGTTCCTTTTTTTAGGTCATAAACTGCAAGGATAAAGTATGGTGTTTGTAATAATGGTCTTCCTTAATTCATGTAAACATTCTTAGATCCTTCAGAAGTATAACTCTTAACATTAAGAATGATTACTTGAATTAACAATACGTTTGCTTGTAGGAATAAATGAAATTATAAGCAGGAAAAGGAACATAACACTTGTTGTAAAGTAAAACTGGAGTGCAGGAAACTACATGCACTGGTACAGGAAGAATCTTCCTGCACAACCCGAGCAGAAGCAAACTAAGACAGAAATTGCATGAAAATAATTGTAGGAAGGAAATTGCAAGAAATAAATAAACTTAATTAACTTCCAAACTACAAATCCGTTCACGCTTGACTATGAAATGAATTTAACTCAAAACTTCTGAAATAAACGTAAGAGAAATCCAAGCCACACAACTGCAAATGAATAAATGTTCACACAAAATTTTAAATGGAAAAAGCACAAGGATAAACAAGCTTGGTTGATCCAACTCGTTTCCTGTTTAGGAAACAAAGTGGATCAGCACTTAATCACGCATGAAATTAAAATTAAACACAACGTGAAGAAAACATGGCGTGTTCCTTGTATTAACTTATTTAGAAAATATACATGATAATGCGAGTCCAGCCCAAAACCAAGGGCAATACAAAATTACAAAGTAAATGAAATTACAACTCAGATATCACTAGCTTGGCTCTACCTACGGTCTACATTATATATAGTCTCTCGGACTTAACCATATTCTGCTAATTACAGTCATTTCTTATTCAAGCCTTTCGGTCGAACGGACTAACAAACAACATTGAAAAATTGGCTGATGGTTATAATAAGGCACGAGCCTTGCTGGCTGTAGACCATATTCTTGGCAAGCATCCCTGAATATATGCCACCAATGTCCATCCTCAGATAGTCTGCAACCGAACTAGGAGTCGTGGACCAAAAACACCCGCGTGGAATATCACAGAGATCACGGAGTAGCATCGTTGGCAGTGCAAGAATCTGCCTGCACTAATCAGGCTAAATAATGATTAACACTTAGTTCTTCAATTACTTTTAGGAAAGTTAAACATATGTTACAAGAGATGCTAAAAGATATGAAATGTATGTAAATTAATTAATAAAGAACTTAATAAATCTTATTTATGAAATACCAAGTATATGTAGGAATAAATTATTATATTGGACTAGTGCAAGAATGAGAGGGTTAAATAGAGATAAAATAGAGGTTAAGGCTTATGGGAATAGGGTAAAAATAGATAAATTTGGGACACCAACATCCTCCCATCCCTAAGTTGTTGTGTGTCCTCACACAACATTTTACCTTCTGCAAAAAATCTTCAAAAAATGGGTGGCCAACTCTCAATCCTGTACTTCAATACTTATCCTACTTTCACTACATTTGGCTTTTTACCTCGGGCTCCTTTTAGCTTATTAGTCACCTTCTTGAGGCATTTGTATCACTTGGAAGCCCAATACTTCCAAACTTTCACTTGTTGTTTCTGCTTCTTAACTTCTGCGAGCAACTCTACCTCACCTCACTTTTGCCAATTTTGCTCATGCATGACCTGGTTCAAAGCCTCCAGGTCATTAACTTGTTGCTCCAATTCCACTATTCAGTTGTTGAGGTAGAGGGTAGAGGGATCTATGCTCAGATCCTCTGGTGTCAATACCTTCTTTGCAATGGACTCAAGGCAAGTCTCGTCATTTTCGAGATTAAGGTCATCCAGTGTTTGCATTATGACATCACCAAAAGTTTCTGCACCCGAGGTTTCCTTATCATCGAGGGTTTTGATGCCCTCCACAGCCTTCATGCCAAGGGTTTCAGTACCTTGAGAACTTATCTCCACAGGGTTTTTAATTCCCTATTCTTCCAATTCTTCAAGGATTTAGTACCCTGTTCATTTAAATCAGCAGGGGCTTCAGTACCCTGTTCATTTAAATTAGCAGGGGCTTTAGTACCCTGTTCATCAAAAACATTGAGGGCTTTGATGTTCTGTTCATCGAAATTGTCAAGGGTCTCTATGTGTTGTGCCTCATCATCCTCGTGACACTCTGCTTGAACTTCTCCTGCACTCGGTGTCATCTTCTTTTTTCTTAATCTGTGAAGAAGGGTAGACAACAATATGTCATCTTCCTTTTCCACGTTTTCTTTGTTTACCACGATGTGGGCCGCTACATCTACAACCACTGAAAGGTTATGATCTTTAGGTGAAACCTGAGGTGATTCATCAATCACAATCAGAGAGCTTGACTGATACTGATTCATCCTTGGAGAGACAGACTTCTTCCTTGTCGAGGTTCTAATTTTTCTTTTCTTTGCTGAGGGCGAAGTGCCTTCAATAGACTTCTTTTCCGCTTGTACCGCTATGATTTTACCCCTTTTCTTGGCAGGGGACAGTGTCTCTACCTTCCTTTTCTTACTTTTACTCATGCCAGCAGACTTCCCTGCACTCCTTACCTGAAACTCCTTCAGGAATGCCTTCCAGGTCACTCCCTTCTCTTCCAGCACTTTCTTGACGAGGATTATGATAAGCCCATGATGGTATAGCTTATATGTGACTTGGTTTGCACCCCCACTCTGCACACTTTTCGCCTTTTTCTCGAGACTTCGGAGCAGGTAGTAAGGAAAATTAATAATTTTTCCCCACTCAAAGTGCAACAACAACCTCATATGGTACACAAATGCTAATATGTAACGTCCCTTGCAGGTCCCAAATTTTTGTAGTATGTACAGGACGTCTCGCAATTTTCCAAGCATGGCACTCTGCGGAAGTCGTTTCTTCCAGTTAACTTTGAGCTTTATGTCACTCACAAACCAATGCAATCGTTTCTTTTCAAGTCGCTCCTTTTTTAACCACTGCTCCCCTGTAGTTGGCAAGTTTGTAACTCATGCAATGGACTCCTCCGTGACTTTCAATTCTAATGAGCCGACCCTAGCTCAGCCTCCTTCAAACGTATTCACAAACTGTAGCACCATGGCCATGTCGAAGTCATCAAATTTCTGCAAAAATGGAAGGAATCTGGATTCTTGTAATAGTGCAAGACTGTCCCAGTATTCCGTAGTCTGTTCTATCCCCTTCAAGGATGATGGCTCATTCCTTACGGGTGCCATGTTCGAATTTGCCACAATTCCCTGTCACAACCTCAAAAGGATTTTAGTGAGAAATACCAACGTTTGATGAGAATTTTATGCCAGAGATCCATCCCTCCTTCGTATTTTTCAGTCCCATCCAACTGATCATGTTTAATGATAAAAGAACAAATCCTCAGTTCAGATGCAGATACATATCATCCTGCTACGGGTGAGCAATAATGATTGGATGTGGTAGAGGCTTATGCGGCGGCGGTGTAACGGTCATAATGATCGGGTTAGGAGGTAAGACAATGATGAACAAGTGATGGGAGATTGTTTCAAAGGGAGTGATTTATGAGTTTTTGGACAATCTATACTATCCCACAGTCTACCTCATAATTCAATTAAGACATATTTCAGTACCCATAAAAAAATTAGATTTCAGAACCCAATATATCTTGTACTTTAAAAATTTTCCTAAGTCAGTAAATGATAAAACAAAGTATCAATTAAAATATATAATGCTATGATCTATCAGTGCGGGAATCACTCATGTGTAGAGTAATAAAATTCCATAAAAATTCTTCATAAGACGCTCTTGTACTATGTGAATTTTTTTTTACACTTACTTCCACAGTCGGTCGCGCTCCTGCACTGATCCTGATTGCACTACATTGTGCTTTGCATTGCATCGTGCTTGCACTGCGCATCTTGCACCAAGGATTTTACCAAAATAACAATTCTGATAGAACACAATTCTGTAGCTGGAAAAAAAATTGCCTCAATATACAAGAAACATTTTATTTTCCATCCTTTGGTGTTTCATGAGCATGCCTTCTGGATTGACTGCATCAAATTATGAAATCAATTTATGAGGGAATAAAGAAGTGGGAAAGGGGTGATTTTCAGAATGAGAAGGAACATTACTGCAGGGATTCCAAGAACAATATCACCAAGGGGGATAAACGAGAATGGGATGTGGAAAAAATTAAGGGGAAATAGAGAGATTTTATGAGATCGGGTAAGGGTAGTTTTCTTTATAAGAAAGAGGAGGATAATTCATTGGGTATTTAAAAAAAAGAAAAATAGTGGGAATTACGAAACGGGAAAAATAGAAGAAAGGAAAAATTTTATCTTCAAGGTCTGCATGCACTGGTGCCAAAAAAAGTAATTGCAGCAGGAATTAAGTGTTTACTTGGATAAAAATTTACATGCTAGTTACCCCAAACTTAGGTAAGGGTTGGGTTCCTTGAACCTAATTCTTCTTGGTGGCAACTAGCATATCTAAAAATCAAGTAACATTCCCTTTTTATTGAGATTTCGATCTTCCTTCCAGCATGTTGCTTTTGAGGTTGATCCTTCTGCAATCATGTCAGTCAACTGATTTTCATAATTACAAGATTCGTTTTTTGTCATTTTTTATTTTTGTCTTTTCTTTTATTATTATTTTTTCTAATGAGGAAAAGAAAGAATCAAATCTTCAACCTTCAACAGGTTGGTGATACCACATACCAAATCCTTTTCATATTGTTGTTGGACTTGCTGCATAAAATCTCCTTTAGTAAGGGGTTGAAAATATACCTTCAATCTATACCCATTTACTAGGAACATAGAATTCCATCCATCAATAGTTTTGATCTCTACCGCCCCATTTTCAAACACTTTGACCACCTCATAGGGTTCCATCCAACGTGTATGGAATTTCCCTTTAAAATATTTGAATCTAGAATTGTAAAGAAGCACCCAATCACCTCATTGGAATTGCTTCTTCTGGATGGAGTTGTCATGCCACTTCTTGCGCTGTTGTTGAACCAAGACCTTCTGATGAACAACATCCCTTCGAATTCTTCTAACTCATTCAGCTATAGAAGACGTTGTTGTTTTGCTTCAGATACATCTAGCCCCAATTGGACTGTAGTCCTAAAAGTCTTGATCTGGAATTCTATTAGCAAGAGGACTTGTTTCCTATACACCAGCTCACATGGTGTGTGTCCTGTGTTGTTCCTCCAAGTGGTTCGGTATGCCCACAATGCTTCCAATAATTTGTCAGCCCAATGCTTTCTGTGAATATTTACTATATTTATGAGGATGGAATCAATCACCTTGTTTGTGGACTCCACTTAACCATTTGCTTACGGGTGATATGGTGTAGATTTCCTGTGTTGTATTTTGTACTGCTCCATCACACCTTGTACCAGATTAGAAATATAGTGCGGTGCATTGTCAAAAACAATTTCTCTAGGCACACCAAATATAGTAAAGATTTCAGTAAAAAGAAAATCAACAACAACTCTTTCAGTAGCAAAAGAAACAACTTTATCTTCTACCCCATTTGTAACAAAATCTGCATAAAGCAAAATACGTTTTTTATTTAATGATGTTGGATTTATTGGTCCTACAAAATCAATGGCCCGTTTTTCAAAAGGATCAATCATAACCTGAGGAAATAAAGGCATTTCATTGGTTTGATTAGGTTGGACAATTTGCTGACAATTGTCACATCGTTTAACGTACCGTTTGGCATCCTTAAACAAGGAGGGCCAAAAATAGCCAACTCGTAACACTTCATATGTAGTCCGCTTATCAGCGAAGTGACCCCCGCAAGTTTCATCATGGATAGATTTTAAAATATCAAACACTTCTTCCTCTCTTACACATCTATGGATAATGAGATCTGCTTCAGTGTAAAAGAGGTCTCCTTGAATCCAGGAATATGCAACGCTTTTCTGTATGATATTCCGCTTTTCACGAGCAGATAAGTGAGGTGGTAATTTTCCAGTGACTAAATAGTAGTTATATCTACAAACCATGGGGATTTTGCTGACATAGCAAAAAGTTTTTCGTCAGGAAAATCATCATCAACAGGAATCACTTCACCAGGATTATTTAATCTTGAAAGATAATCTGATACTACATTAGATTTTCCTAGTCCATCAATAATGGTAATATTATATTCCTATAACAATAATAACCACCTAGTCACTCTACCGCTAGTTAATGGTTTATTTATCAAATATATTACTGCGGAATGGTCAGTATGCACAAAGACTTCGTATCATGTAATATAATGTCTGAATTTATGAATGGAAAAAATTACAGCTAAAAACTCTTTCTTAGTAACCATATAATTTAGTTCAGCGGGTGACAAGTTTTTACTAATGAAATAAATAGCAAAAGATTGTTTGTCTTCTTCTTGTCCTAAAGTTGTGCCAATAGCAATATCGAAGGCATCAGAGGAAATATGAAATGGTAGGGACCAGTTTGGTCCTCTCAAAACTCGTGCCTGGACTAGTTTTTCCTTCAATGTCAAGGATTTTTGGCAAGCTGTGGACCAAGAAAACTCACTATATTTAGCCAAAGTTGGAAAAGGGGGGTTATCTATCCTTGAGAAATTATCAATGAATCTCCTAAAGTAGCTTGCATGTCCTAGAAAACCTCTCACTTCCCTTTGAGTTTTGGGTATATGAAGACTCAAAATAATTTCTATTTTTGTAAGGTCAACCTGGATACCTTCGTCAGAAATAAGATGGCCAAGAACCACCCCCGCCTTGCACATTAATCTGCATTTTTTATCACTCAAGGTGAGATGACATTCTTGGCAATGAAGAAGCACTTTTTCTATATTCTTGAGGGCTTCTTGAAATGAATCACCAAACACAGAAAATTCATCCATATAGATTTACACACACTCAAGGTCAGCAAAAATGGCCAAGACCACCCTTTGAAAGGTAGTCGGGGCATTACATAGCCCAAAGGGAAGCACTCGATAAGAAAATGTACCCCATGGACATGTAAAAGTGGTTTTGTCTTGATCCTCGGGTGCAATCTGTATCTGGTTATACCCACTAAAGCCATCTAGAAAAGAAAAGTACTTCTTACCAGCAAGGGTATCAAGTACCTGATCGATGAAAGGAAGGGGGAAGTAATCTTTGAGAGTGGCTTTGTTCAATTCTCTGTAGTCAATACAAATGCACCATCTCCCATCTTATTTCGGGACTAAAACCAATTGAGATACCCACTGTCTGTCAAACATAAGATAGATAAAATCAACATCTAAGAGTTTTTGTAATTCTTCCTTTACAACATCTCTTAGAGCTGGGTTCATTCGCCTTTGGGGTTGTTAGATAGGTCGGGCTCCATCCTGAATATAGATATGGTGGGTACAAGTTTCAGGAGGGATGCCTTTCATATCTTCATAACCCCATGCAAAGGCATCAAGATGGTTTCGCAACAAATTCACAAGTTTCTCTTGCTGGGAAGAATCCATGTCTAAACTATTATGTAAGGATTTACCTGGAATAATCTCAACAAGAGTGGTATCAGGCTCAAAAGTACATATAGGTGTCACTAGAGATGGTGGCGAGGGAGGTAGAGAGTCATATCTTTCTTGAAAATCTAGACTAAAAATCTGACTCAATCGGTGCCTAGATTGTTCAGGAAGTCTTCAATCTCACCCTCCTGCGAGAACTCAGCATTCTGATGTATCAAGGA
Organism: Pinus tabuliformis; assembly: GCA_031772625.1. Lineage (NCBI taxonomy): Eukaryota > Viridiplantae > Streptophyta > Pinopsida > Pinales > Pinaceae > Pinus > Pinus tabuliformis. Next base: position 51,198,970 of record CM062814.1, on the reverse strand, counting down.
AATAGGTTGAGTCTCCTCATCACTACTGTAGTCTAACCATAAAGTGTCTCGGAGCTCCTTAATGGATCTAGCGGGTGGATACAAGGTGACCTTCTTCCTGGAATCTCCATGGGAAATATACATGTCACCTGAACGGAATATAATATAAGCATCGGTCGTAGCAAGCCATGGTCATCCCAAGATCAAGGGATTTCCTCCCACAGGGTTCTTTGGCTAAAGCATAATGAATTCTACGGAGTATTCCCAAGAGTCTATAGAAATGACCACTGTTGTAGGGAAAAGTATCCGACTTGGATGACCCTAACCCACTCTAAGGGTGACAGTTCCTTAGCAACAACTGTAAAACAAACTACTGAAGGTTTACTTCTTTATGAAAGCAAAAGAGGATGGAGAAAGCACTAACCGTTGCCTTGCGCTTAATGTCGAATCCAAACTCTCCTCTTTGGCTGCTTGCTCCTAGCTCTTTGTCCTTCTGCTCGCCCAGCTGCAATGAGATCCTGCACAATGACAAAGAAGGAAACTACAAGAGGCATGCAATCATAACTGGTTCATGGATTAGTGTAAACCAAACATGCAATCATCACAATACATAATTGAAACAAGAGCACATAGAAGAACCTCAATAGCTTTTATTAATGAAGAAATAAAGGTTCTGAGAGGATTACAACCATTGCAGGCTTCAACCCAGCAACACCTCCCAGCAGAAAGAATTGCTCTTCTTCACCTCTCTCAAACAATCACCCAATAACTCAAGAATGAAACCAACAGCATATCATTACTTTGCACCAAATTCCAGCCTCCTGAGCTCATAGGAGAGAGCTCAATATATAGATGAATTGAGAAAGGATGAGTCAGCTTGCAACTGATGTGTAGCTGCCTTGTGTCCTCTCTCTCTTCAGTTAATCTTCAGTTGATCTTCAGTTCTTGAGTCCACTTGGTGAACCTTGCTTCCACTTGGAGAAACAAAGCCTCTGACTCATCACAAGGAAAAATACCTGATCCAAGTGTCATTTTTGGAAGATTCCAAAGCAATGACACACTGTGCCACATGTCCAAACTCGCCCAACGCAGGTGGGCTTTGTTCTACCTGCTTTGTAACGCAGGTACACCATGGAGCAGTTGTGTTTCAGCGCAGAAGCCTAGTGGAGCACCTGCTTTGATTTCAGGATTGCTTGTTTTTGAGTGTTTTCAGGTGGAGAACTGATCTGAGAGCTGTTGGTTTGCTGACCTTGTTCCTCTAGGGGTTGGAACATCATGTTTAGGGAACTTTGGATCCCTTGGATTATTGACAATTCATGCTTATTGCTGTAAGGCACAAAATTGTCTATAACAGATGCCCCCTAAAGTATGAGGTCGTTTATCGGGTGAAATGCTTTATTGAGAGGATCCGAAGTTCATTCAATCTGCTGAGAAGTGTCCTGTAATAAGATACAATACAATACATTATTTTTCATACATTTTTCATGATCTAGCTGAGGCGGGCATTCCCATGCTCAGCTTTATAAATACATTTTGGTACATAGAACAGACGATCGTCTGATGCTAGACTGATAATTCTCTGCCGAATTTATCATCCTTTTTAAAAGGATGATCATCTGTTGCAATGATGTACATATCAAATGTCTTTATGTCCTGAATATATATCGCAGCCCGGATGGATGAAACTAGATCCGGGGTCTTCAGTCTCTTCCGATCTTCACTCGATGTACAAGTCGATCCATGTGAGAATTTCTTGAAGTCGAACATGGAAAGACATCGCTTGATTACCGGTCAATGATGTAAACCGTTAACAAGCGCGAGAGGAATCACCGATAAGGATGATGACCCTCAAGGTACGGCAGTACAATCTACATGGTGGGAATAAAGGACTTGGCGTCGACCACCATGCAAAATCTTCTGGTCGAAGGTCATTGATGTATACCTGTCGCCGGAAGTGAGAAACTTGCCATTGAGGCATGCAAGCTTCAAAGTACTGAGGGGGGTGTTCCTAGATCAACTCCTTGGATAATGAGCTGATGTCGACAAGGAGCGATCCGTCAAAGGAGGGCCTTAATGAGTCCCACATCAGTGACACGGAACGGAGCTAGTGATTATGATGAGGTGAAAACAAACTGTGATGTATGATTCAGGGTGGTGGTCATGAAGTGGATGAAGGATAATGTATGGCAGTGGGTGGAACACGGTTGACTCTTTACAGAACCACATCTCTTGAACATATAACGACACTGATGTGATGGATTGGTAGCATTACCCCAATGGTGGATGGTGTGGCGAGGACCATGATTCTGCGACCGGTGAATGAAACAACCCAACCCGATGTGCTACGGAGGACAAAGTGTCATGTTCAAGAGCGACTTGCTACCATTAATACTGTGAGGTTCTCCCAATTTTTCCCCAGTCATTGCTGACCAGTACCTCTTTATTTTTGTCAAGCTTGAGGAGGATAACATATGCTTGTTCTATAACCTGCCCTTCGGGCAAGCCCATCGCTATGTTTTAACGAGCCTAGCGATAGGGAAACTCGTTCTCGTCTAAAGACAAGTTTGTCGCTATTTAATCATTTTAACGAGTCTAACGACAAAGAAAACTCGGTCCTTTTCATTTTTAGAGAGTCTGAAAAGGTACGAAAAGTTAACTCCAAAATTCCTTTTTCGTCTTCTAATCCCTTAAGTCCGAAAAAGTATAAAACAATACAGAAGGGATGAGTTTTCGATTTCTTTAACGAGCCGAACAAAACAAGCGCTCGATCTTTTTGTGCAATAATCCCTCAGGTCCAAAAAGATTAAAATCTAGAGGAGGGATAGCTTTCCGGTCGTTTTAACGAGCTGGAAGGCCAAAACTCGGCAAACTTTTCATATTTTACGAGTCAGTGAAAAGAGCTCAAGGAAGACTCGTCTTTTGAGGAACGAGTGATGAACAGGGCAGCAGCAGATTCCAGGTACAGGTTGGAATATTCCAATCACGGCAGTGTCACAAGGATGGTTAAGTGAAATCACTCTTCGCAGCTGTTCCTCAAAATGGGTAAACAAACATATGGAGATGAACGATTGGCCAAATGAACGGATGGAGGCGAGACTGCAAGAACACGACCAAGGGCTTTAATATGGCTGTCAAAGGTTACATTTACCAAGGTTATTTACCAGTTCATTTTTTCTGGGTGAGCTTGAACTCTAGGGGAAGATTGCTCACAACTTATGTTTATTTTTTAACGAGCATGAACTATGTGCTAAAACTGCTCGGATCTTGCGTTTATTTTTTAACGAGCATGAACTGTGTGCTAAAACTGCTCGAATCTTGCGTTTATTTTTTAACGAGCATGAACTGTGTGCTAAAACTGCTCGATGATATGTTTGCATGCCCCCAGCATAATAACGCAAATCGAGGTGCATGCCCCCCAAGCTTCATTGCATTCAACTTTGTTGGTTGGAATGAAGGTTTACCATTGAGATCTGGAAAGGGGATCGTTTCATTTTTTAATGAGGTTGACATAGTAAAAGAACTATCCTCATTGCCCACTGTATTTACAGTACTCGATAGAAAATCGAAAACTGAAGGATGATAAAGGTTATTTTGAGTATCTTCCCCACAACCCGGGAGAAGGGAGCGATGGTGGGAATCATTCCATGGTGCCCCGTCAATTACCATTGATTGGATTATTCCTTTGTCGGTTCCATGCACTCGTGACCAAGGACTTAAAGGGGTGCCATATTCTCTAGACCTATCTATCCAAACGCTTGATGAGCGTTGATTTGGGGTTGCCCCCCAGGCCAAGAAAATTGATTGCTACAATACTTCCATTGGGCTTGGGGACAAAACCTTTGCATGATCCATGCTGATATCGTTTTCTGACATCTTTTGTGCGGAAGATATCATATTGCAGGTTCCTACTGTCGCCACTTCTCCCACAATGAACGTTGGCGGAAGGGTGAAAGTTCCCATTAATGTAGAATCTTTTAGTAGGCCTACTCCGATATTTTGAAACGAATGGTCGCTTCCATGGATCAGAGGAACGCTTCCTGTAACTTGTGAACCATTAGGGAGGAAATTTTGTTGGTCAATGATCGTAATCTCTCCTTTAAAGGGGAATGCGATTTTCCTAAAATAGGTCGACACAACAGCTTCCATGGCATAAATCCATGGTCTTCCCAGTAGGATGTTATAGTCAAGATTTCCATCGATGACTTCAACATCTATTTCTACTGTTTTGCCCCCTAGTTCAACTTTCAAGTTACTAAGGATACCGTAAGGGGTATATGTCCTTCCGTCGAATGCTTTTAATGTTGTCGATGATCGCGACAAGGTTGGAGATCCTAAAGTTTTCCAGCAACTCATCGACATAATACATGTCGATGCCCCCTCATCAATAATTGTTCGATGAACAGTTTTGTTGAGGGCTTTCACTTGGACGAGGAAAGCTAGTTGAGCTGGTAACTGAGGATCATATCCTTTGTGATCAAAGGATACAAGATTGGAATCTTTAGGATCCACCCCACCAATTGCTGATAACAATGCCTGCCTTTGGGATGGGCAGTTTTGTAGTACTTCAAGAGTCGACATAGCAGACGGCGATTGCGCCAAATCTTCCACTATATTATAATGCTGTGCCGCTCTGGCACGAGGATTAAATGTCGACTTGTGTACTACTCCCTTTGGCGGTTTTATTGTTAATTCATGTGTGATGGGGGGTACAACTTCTGCCGAAGTTGTTGTCGAACTGCTAGGTTGATCTTTACCTTTATCGTTCGACACCTGTGGATTCCCGTAATCTTTGTTCCTTGTCGAAATCAAAGCATCATTCTGTTGCTTCGATATCGATAACATAAGCACTTGCGACGGTGAAGCATTTCCACTACCAACCAGATTTTTTCCTCGATCGGGAAATGGATGAGTTAACACAGCTGGAGTTTGCGAACTATTTAAGAATCTTTTTAGATCAGCTTTGTATGGACATTCTCTCGTCCAGTGATCCTCATCACATATCTGACACCCATAAGGTGGTTTCCTATCTCGAGGAGGGCTTGAAGAAGTTTTTCGAAAAGATGACTCTCCTTGTTTCTTCTTCTTCCCTTTGTTTTGATTTTTCTTGCTTCCTGGTTGATTGGTTTCTTTACCTTTATCTGTCGATACGGCATTTACTTCCGAAGCAAGAACTTCTTCATGCGCATTTTGATTCGAATCTTTACGGGCCTTCTTTTGATTGGCCTTTTTCGGATTCGAGTTTGCCGTGCCAATCACGCCATCACCGGCATGAGAGTCACTATTTGATTTAGGAGGAGGAGGGATTGAAAACTCTGGTCTAGGGGCGTCTGGTATTTTGTCATAGAGCGTGCCGGACTGAGTATATACTAAGTCCAAATATTGCGCACGAGCAATAACCTGCTCTTCTGTTACGACTCCCCCCTTTGCCACATCTTCCGTTATGGCCGGAAGTAACGACTTTATAAACCACTCAGCTAAAAGCTGATCAGGAACGTATGTTTTAACCATTCTCCGTCGACGTCGCCACTCATGTATATGATCTGATATATGAGTTGCGGTTGTCTGTTTGAAGTTAGTCAATATCTCTGTTCCCGTTTCATACCTTATTGGTAATTGAAAGTGGGTTAAGAATGTCGTGGCAAGGGAGCTAAAATTGTCGAACGAAGCTCTTGGCAATTCTATATACCATTTTGCCGCTGGACCCGTCAATGTCCTCTGAAAGAGGCGAAGCCTTATCGAATCGTCATTTAAAGTGTTCGATGAACACCATAGATGAAATGTCATCACATGATTCGACGGGTCTTCACCTGGATTTCCATTGAATTTAGGAATGTCGGATGGGAGTTTGTGCGGAATCACTGGCCACCAAGGGGCATAAGCAATTGGATCGTTTGTTGCCCGATGTAAATCAGGCAACTCTAAAGTCGCCACGAATGGTAACTGCTGGTTCAAGTTAGGTGAAGCGTAACCAGGATACGATGGAATCGCCTGAATAGTCGGTCTTTGCATACCAGCATAATGGAGTTGATGTTGGTATGATGAATACGGTTGATGGACTTGGCCACTATAAAGTGGTTGATTTTGACCATTTTGAATATATGGTTGTCCAGTATTCGCAAATATTTGCTGTTCAGAACCTTGGTACACTTGTTGGAATTGCGGCTGTTGGTATTGCATTATCCACGGTTGCGACACCATGGGTTGTTGCGCTACACTAACCATTGGACCAAGATGTGGGGTAGTCGTACCCAACTGTACTTGTGTTGTCCCACCAGTAGGTGATTGTGGTTGGGTCGCAGGGTCAAGTGGCTGTTGCATGAGAACCTGAGCAATCTGAGGTTGACACACAACAGGCATTGTTTGAACTTGCGACACGGTCACAATAGCCGGTGTAGTTGGGATGTTTGTCACAGGTACACACTGTTGCATAGAATATACAACTCTCGGTGGCTGGGATAGCACAGGTACCCAACTACTCGTTGTAATTCCGCCATAACTTGAATAAGGTTGAGAGCTCCCGTATGGGTACTTCCCCCCATACGGTAGCAACCCAGAACTCAAGGCAGTTGCCTGTCTTGGAGGACTGGATGGCCTAATTAGATTCCCAAAAGGGTCAATTTGATGAGCCTCACCATGAGAGTTACCAGACATTACTCCGGAACAAACAGGAACAGACCATACTGTCGAGATAGTCTCTTGATGGACTCCTTCTAGCGACTGCGAGCTAGTTGGGACAGATGGTATGCCGGCGAACATTGTTGGATTTGCAGCAGGTAATTCTGTCGTCGCTGTGTCATTCGACACAGTCCTAGATGTCGACGGTTGTTCAGTCATTTTTAGTCTATCCAATTGATCACCTAGTGATTCTACAGGAACTTCCACTGGTGATGGACAAACTTCTGTTGTAGCAGGAAATAGAGTGACCCCTACTCCAAATTGAATTGGAGTGGATACTTGCGGTTCCTCTATAATTTCCTCTATCGCAATCAGACCAGGTGGAAGAGGAAGACCGTCAGGTCCGTAAAAGATTTCCGGTGCTGAAGAAGGGGTTGTATCGACCGCGACGGATGTTTGAGGAACAAAACTCTCTGGACCAGTTACAGATGGAACTGGTTCAGTCATACGAGTATTTGCCCCCAGACTAGGATCAGTATTACTGTCCCTCTGTGGCGATTGAACTTCTTCTATTGAGGCAGGGTTTCCAGAAGTTTTCGATTCCGGAGACAAAGACGGTTGACTCGCAAGCCTCCGAGAACAACGGATATTCAATTGACTTTCTTCCACGATTGCGGATTACTCGATCAACTAAAATATGAAGGGGAAAATTTGTGTTTCCGATTTGAATGAATTTTATTAGACGCTTTTAAACATAACTTTGCTTTTTCATGTTTTAAGAGTCGAGAAAAAGCTAAAGATGACTCTAGTCGCCTTCGATGTATTAACGAGCCCGAAGTGACAAATGCTCGGTTGGACCTTTTCAGTTATAGAGTTTGAAAAGGGCCAAAAGAAACTGCTCTGGAGATCTAGGCAGAGGGTGTGCCAAACCTTTCACGAAACCACAGAATACGTTTTACGGTACGGGTGGTCGATCTTCGTGAATGCTGTGTTCACTGCATCGCGATCAGTAGGGCGGCCGACACGGCTTCCTATGGATAAAGGATAATTGCCTATAGGGGTCTCCCAATATATACTCGACGGTACGTGGGAGCACAAGTCCGTATTAGTGCCACCGACTCTCAGGAGGAATCACCCACCTTCGTAGAGATCGACAGTCACTATGTTTAACGACGCCGGAACACGTCTCTACCTAGACCTCTAGATGTTTGCGTTATGTTTCAAATGCGTTGTTAGGTTCATTCAGTATATTTTAAGTTGATCTTTTTAAAGTTTGCCTTTCAAGGTTCACCACGAGATGTATATGACAAATTCCTAAATGCAGCTTAAGATGAGAAGCAAGCTTTTTCAAATCTTTTTGACTGATGAAAATCTTAACTACTGAGAGAGAAAGAAGGCAAATTCTTTTCACACAGTTCATACAGCACAAACTAATGCACTTTCTCCTAAATCATCATGCAAACTTTTTCAAATGCAAAATGCACAATGCATGTACTTTCTTTTCCCTTTCTTAATGTGGATGGATACAAAAAGAAAGTGGTTATATAACTTTGATTTCGATTTAAAGCGAAAGTAAACAAGCTTGTCCAAAATCAAAAGACACCTTAAGATTCACTTGCTTAATCACTGGAAATACATGAAATCAAACCATACGAACGAAAGTAAAATGACTAACCAGCTATGGACAGCAAACAAGCTAACTCTTTAGACCAGCAAAACGCCTAACACAGGTTCAGATCTAAGAGGCCAAAAGCATGACTAGTTTACTTTTCGTTATGGGAAATTGTAAATGAGCAAGAAATACAAAGAACAAGTACAATTTCGTTATATAACAGAGGCTGAATGATGGCAAGTAATATTGGTTTCAAAACAGATACAAGACTGACACCTAGCAGCAAAACTAAGTGAAAACAGGCAAGAGAAAGGAGGAAACCCCAAATGCACTAAGCAAATTTGGGTCAACGCAGGCTCTGCACAGTCAAACTGGCTCTCAGCGCAGGTAGCTAGTTCGGGACCTGCATTGCAAAGCAGGTAGCCAGTGTACTACCTGCTTTGGAAAACGAGAGTTGCGTTTTCACAGTTTCCGGGTCATAATTTTCTCAAAAATGCACGGTTTTTGCTCAAATCAGAAGCAATCAGTCAAGCACAATCAAAGGGATGATTTAGAAGGTGCAAAGCTATCACTAAGAGCTTACAAGGATCTTTGTAGATCAGCTCTTCAAATCATGAATCTGCTCAGACAATGAGCAAGAGTAGCAGCCCCTCTACTTCGCTTTTGATATAGTCAAAAGCTTTTCGATTTGGTACTCTTTTGTTTAGGAAATGAATAGCAAAATACTACAAACACAATCAAACGGATACGATCCCCAGCGGAGTTGCCAGTTTGTTGTAGGGAAAAGTATCCGACTCGGATGACCCTAACCCACTCTAAGGGTGACAGTTCCTTAGCAACAACTGTAAAACAAACTACTGAAGGTTTACTTCTTTATGAAAGCAAAAGAGGATGGAGAAAGCACTAACCGTTGCCTTGCGCTTAATGTCGAATCCAAACTCTCCTCTTTGGCCGCTTGCTCCTAGCTCTTTGTCCTTCTGCTCGCCCAGCTGCAATGAGATCCTGCACAATGACAAAGAAGGAAACTACAAGAGGCATGCAATCATAACTGGTTCATGGATTAGTGTAAACCAAACATGCAATCATCACAATACATAATTGAAACAAGAGCACATAGAAGAACCTCAATAGCTTTTATTAATGAAGAAATAAAGGTTCTGAGAGGATTACAACCATTGCAGGCTCCAACCCAGCAACACCTCCCAGCAGAAAGAATTGCTCTTCTTCACCTCTCTCAAACAATCACCCAATAACTCAAGAATGAAACCAACAGCATATCATTACTTTGCACCAAATTCCAGCCTCCTGAGCTCATAGGAGAGAGCTCAATATATAGATGAATTGAGAAAGGATGAGTCAGCTTGCAACTGATGTGTAGCTGCCTTGTGTCCTCTCTCTCTTCAGTTAATCTTCAGTTGATCTTCAGTTCTTGAGTCCACTTGGTGAACCTTGCTTCCACTTGGAGAAACAAAGCCTCTGACTCATCACAAGGCGAAATACCTGATCCAAGTGTCATTTTTGGAAGATTCCAAAGCAATGACACACTGTGCCACATGTCCAAACTCGCCCAACGCAGGTGGGCTTTGTTCTACCTGCTTTGCAACGCAGGTACACCATGGAGCAGTTGTGTTTCAGCGCAGAAGCCTAGTGGAGCACCTGCTTTGATTTCAGGATTGCTTGTTTTTGAGTGTTTTCAGGTGGAGAACTGATCTGAGAGCTGTTGGTTTGCTGACCTTGTTCCTCTAGGGGTTGGAACATCATGTTTAGGGAACTTTGGATCCCTTGGATTATTGACAATTCATGCTTATTGCTGTAAGGCACAAAATTGTCTATAACACCACATCATCCAACACCCCTTCTAGCTTGGTTTTAGATCTGTCTGCTAGTTCAAGCACAGTGGGAGTAGGACCAATATGGACCAATCCAAGTTGATCCATGGTTTGCTTGGTCATAACATTAATGGCTGCCCCTAGGTCTATAAGTACATTGTAGACAAGGACATCACCTATCTGAACAGAGACAACAGTGTTTCTGAGGTCGGTATATTTCTCCATGTGCATACACTCCATCATTAACTCTATTGCTCTACCAACAAATTGAATGGTTTGAGGTTCTACTCTTCTCCTTCCTAGCTTCTTGAAACAGATTTCCCTAATGATTTTTGTGAAAATGGGGATCTCTTTAATGGCTTGGAGCAAAGGAACCTTTATGAAAATGTTCCTAAGCTCAGAAGCTAGGCTAGACTCAGGAATGTGATCTTTCTTCTCCACAACTAACCTCTCTCGATAGGGAGGTCGGTTGGAAGAAGATAGAAAAGGCTCAGAAGGTACAGGGATAGGCTAGATGGTGTCATCTTTTTCAAAATGGTTAGGAGTTTCCTCCTCACCTTTCTCATTGATAGTCACCATAGGTTGCTTTTGATTGTCTGAGGTTACTATCTTCCTCGATCTCAATTGGAGGTCATTGACTCCAACTAGCATGGACTAATATCTGGATGAGGAAATCGGGTACATAGAATGGACATCTATACCACTTTGTTATTGGGGTTGGGTAAAGGTTGGGAAAGCAGCTGAGAAGGTCGAAATGGTGTATTTAAAGGCAATGGTGGCATTGGTTGACTCAACTAAGGTAATGATGGTTGTGGCATTGGGTAAGGTGCATATGTAGGAGGATATGACTGCATAGGTGCAGGATAGGAATGGTGTGAGTGATATGAATGGTTTGGACCTCTCCATCCTTATTGCCAAGATTTGGAGGGCTGTCCATAATGATATTAGTTCCCATGCTGCCAATGTTGAGAGTGACTATTGTTAGGATAGGAATATGAATGTACATTATAACCAAAAAAATGCGGTGGAGGTTCAGGAGCCATACCCGCACTTACCTGAGGCCAGTTTCTTTGTGCTGCCATAGCATGCAGTGATTCGGCTTCAGGTTGTCCTCCTTCAAGTACATTCAGCCCAGGTATGGAGGGACATTTTTCCGTGGCATGGTTCTCTGTACAAATTGCACATTTATTAGTTTCTTTAATATTGAGAGGACATTCCCTTAAAATATGATGTATTCTACATTTTGGACAAAAAATAGACAATGACTCTTATTCCTCTACAAGTTTTTGCTGAAACTTCAAAGAGTTTATTTGTTTACTAACAGTATTCATTATTTCAATTTTCATATTGTCCATTTTGTTTTCTAATCCAATAATCATAGCATCAGTAGATTCGTTTTTCTTATTTCTATTATGAATTCCTTTACCGGATCTATATTGGTTCCTTGAGAATTTCCTGCACAAGTCACAGATTTGATCAAAAGATTTTTGAGCAATATCCCCTTGTCCTAATATATTTATATTATTCCTAGCATCATCAGTAAGCCCCCGTAAGAACAAGGTTCTAATGGTACTTAGATCAAATTTGTGCTTTGACCTTTGGAGGATGTATAGGAATCTCTCCAAGTAGTCCTCTAGAGTCTCATCATCATTTTGCACAATAGTAAAGATTTCATCTTGAATATCTCTAGTCTTAAAATATTCCTGATAGTTTTACAATAACACTCTCTTCATTTGTTCCCAAGAAGATATAGTGTTTCCTCCTAGTCCCATGAACCAGCGGAGTGTTGTGTCCTTGAGAGTTGCAGGAAATAGCTTTAACTTCTGGGCATCAGATGAATAATCATAACTTCTACAAAAAATATCAAACTCAAATAGGAAAGAGTTTGGATCTTCATGTACCTTACCATAGAAATGAGGAAGAGCTGATGGTGAAATATTTTTCATTTGTACTTGTGTATCAGGATCCACAATTGGGAATCCAAAAATGGATTGTTCCTCATTTACCTTATTTTCACCAGTTCCTTCTGCATGATCTTCCTGATCTACCATTGTTGTTCTTCCATGCGAACTGCTATCAACAGGATGAGAAGGCTAACTATGGGTTCTAATAGTCCCCTTCTTCCCCTTTGTGGGCTGTGTCACACCTGGACCACTGCTGCCAAAGCCCAAGTGGATTGTTCCTGCGTGATGAGTCTGGGTTTGTTTGGACTTTCTACCTACAAAAGAAGGCCCAATATGAGATTTGGTTTCATATTTATAAGTATTACTTTGGCCCCTAGTGGGCTTTGGACCCTTACCTCTTTTAAGCATTCATTTCAAAAAAATGACAAAACAAAATTCCAATAAAAATGTTGCAACTTAAAAATAAATAGAAACCTATAAATTCCTTCAAGGAAATAGAAGCACATTATAGAAAAAATAATAGCAGACTTACCCCTATTGCAAAAACAAAAAATTATTATCAATTCAAATCACCTCCCCGGCAACAACGCCAAAATGTTGGGTGCAGGAATTACAATTAAGCAAACTCGTCAACACTTAATTGTCAACCCATGGGTTTCGTAAACTTAGAGACAAAGAACAGACAATGCCAGAAGTGGTATGAACTTTTCCTATTCCTAATCCTACTTCTTAAATGAAATGTTACAGAATCAGACAGAAAACAATCTTAAAGACAATCGACATCAAAGCAATTCTAGAGCTGGAATATAAAAGAATAATTTGCGAGGAAATCAAGTAAAGAAACTTTCACACAACTGGAAGCAATCTTAAATATGAAATGAAATAATATGTTTATCTCCAGTATAGATGGCTAACAGTTTAACAAGTGGGCCCTTGCAAAGATCTGTTTCCCAATTGATCTTCCTTCTACACAAAGTAGCCCGTTCTTGTACTATTGCAATGTACTTGCACTAGTGCAAGTACAGTACTTATGTGAAAAAGTATATTTTACCTTCTTTACTGAAGAATTATGTCTTTATGGAGGTGCTCTAAGCCTCAAGGCTAAGAGCACTCTGTTCTTGTGACAAGAGACCAACTCTTGCATCGAGACAAAGCTTCCTTCACCAAAGTTTCCAATTTACTTTCGAAAGAACTAAAGACGTGTTGAAAAGAATTGCAATTGCAAGCTAGATTCTGAGATAAATTACGCATGAAAAAGAATACTTTAATTAACTGAACTTTGCAATGAAAGTAAACTTCACAAAGCAAAAACAATTCAGAATAATCAAGCAGCGGTCAAAGTAATTTGCATGCATCAAGTAACTTTCAGCAAAACACTTATAACATTTATGTTCCTTTTTCTTAAGTCATAAACTGCAAGTATAAAGTATGGTGTTTGTAATAACGTCCTTCCTTAATTCATGTAAACATTCTTAGATCCTTTAGAAGTATAACTCTTAACATTGAGAATGATTACTTGAATTGACAATACGTTTGCTTGTAGGAATAAATGAAATTATAAGCAGGAAAAGGAACGTAACACTTGTTGTAAAGTAAAACTAGAGTGCAGGAAACTACATGCACTGGTACAAGAAGAATCTTCCTGCATGACCCGAGTGAAAGCAAACTAAGACAGAAAGTGCAGGAAGGAAACTGCAAGAAAGTAATTGCAGGAAAGAAATTGCAAGAAATAAATAAACTTAATTAACTTCCAAACTACGGATCCATTCACGCTTGACTATGAAATGAATTTAAATCAAAACTTCTAAAATAAACGTAAGAGCAATCCAAGCCACACAACTGCAAATGAATAAATGTTCACATAGACTTTTAAAGGGCGAAAGCACAAGGGTAAACGAGCCGGATTGGCTGGGCCATAGCCAACCAGCTCGTTACCCATTTAGGAAACAAAACAGTTCAGCACTTAATCATGCATGAAATAAAAATTAAACACAGCGTGAAGAAAACATGGTGCGTTCCTTGTATTAACTTGATCAGCAAATATACATGATAATGCGAGTCCAACCCAAAACTGAGGGTGATACAAAATTACAAAGTAAATGAAATTACAACTCAGAGATCGCTAGCTTGGCTCTACCTATGGTCTACATTATATACAGTCTCTCGGCCTTAGCCATATTCTGCTAATTACAGTCATTTCCTATTCAAGCCTTTCAGCTGAACGGACTAACAAACAACATTGCAAAACTGGTTGATGGTTATAATAAGGCACAAAATTTGTTGGCCGTAGACCATATTCTTGGCAAGCATCCCTGATTATACGCCTCTAATGTCCATCCTCAGATAGTCTAAAACCGAACTAGGAGTCATGGATCAAAAATACCCACATGGAATATCATAGAGATCACAGAGAAGCATCATTGGCAGTGCAGGAATCTGCCTGCACTGATCACACTAAATAATGATTAACACTCAGTTCTTCAATTACTTTTAGGAAAGTTAAACATAAGTTACAAGAGATACTAAAAGGTATGAAATCTATGTAAAGTAATTAATAAATCACTTAATAAATATTAATTATGAAATACGAAGTATATGTAGGAATAGATGATTATCTTGGACTAGTGCAGGAATGAGAGGGTTAAATAGAGATAAATCAGAGGCTAAGGCTTATGGGAATCGGGTAAAAATAGAGCAATTTGGGACACCAACACTATCCACTCTTACAGTTCGATCAGGAAGGTGCGTAAGAAAATTTCGTGTATTTATGCCTACAAATATTTGTCCAACCAATGCTCTTTTGATAGGCGCAGATTCCTATTCTCTTACACCGCGAATTCATGACTATTCCTATCCAACCACTTCTCAATTTCCTTCTTAGTCGGATTCTAGTGATCCGACATCACACATCTCCTTAAGCAGATCTCGGTCTCAGCAACGGAACCATTTGTTGGCTTAGTGGGTCCTGACCCAGGTTTAGAGTTAATTGTGCCAAATAAAACCCTACACTACTTTCCCTTTCGGCATCAACCTGCGTAGCACAGGCTGAAGTCTCACCCGAAGCAGTATGTGGGGATGTTGGAACCAAGTTTCTGCATCCAGAGATCAATGTGATGTCTTCTATTGCCCTAAACCCGCCTTTACGCAGATCTATAGGCCCCTAGGGCTCAATACCGTAACTCCCTTTATATGGCCTCTAAACCTTCATGAAGTTTTATGATGGGTCTTTTCGGATCCTTAACAAATGATTTAGCCACTTACACGCACCTTAAAATAACCCTAGATCTGAGTTCACGTAGATCTACTTAAGTATTTAATAAACTAAATAGAATGTATTATAATCTCTGCGGAAATACTTAACATGAAATGCGTATAGTTATTAAGACTAAATCCATAAAGTCACGCATCATTAGATCAATAATTGATCAATGCATTTAGTTCATCACAACATATATCGCAAACATAAATAGCAAAAGTAAACATATAAACTAAGGAATTTCTCTAGCAATCTTCTTTATTGATATTTAATATAACATTACAAACTCAAGACTGCCCTGCGCACTCAACTGCAGGGGTCTGTGCACTCAGCTGTGGACACTACTCTAGGCCTCTGCACACTCAGTTGTAAAGCCTTTTTCTCACCTAAGACTCACTTCTCTGGGCTACCTTCTATTGACCCATTCCATCCATATCATTAGATTATTATTATCTTTCCTTAGACTCTCTAAGACACACCTATTTATACAATCCCATGGTCCGCGGACCATGGGTGGATCTTCAAACTGACTCAACTTTACATAGACATGAGGCTAAATTACTCCTAATTACCTATACACTCCACATCCACTAATCGTGGAGACTTTACATCTTTGCGGACCATGGGTGGATCTTCAAACTGACTCAACTTTACATAGACGTGAGGCTAAATTACTCCTAATTACCTATACACTCCACATCCACTAATCGTGGAGACTTTACATCTTTTTACCAAAATTTGCATCAAAACTTGGGTTTTTAACACCAAAAATGACCTAGGGGACCCTATCCCAACATGATTGTTGACTGACCATAAACCTTCGGGTGCTAGATCTAGAACCTTCGGGATGTGGGATCAAGAACTTCAGGATACGAGATATGGAACCTCCGGGATGCGAGATGCGGGGTCAACACTTAGGCATTTTTTTCTCTCTGATTCTACTTTGCAAAGCAGAACTCTGATTTTCTCTATCTTTTGGTCTGAGATCCATTTGGGGAGATCTATATACCATTGGAAAGTTACTTCAGAGCACTTTCCAATAGAAAGGGTCCAATGAAGCTCTGATTCCTTCCGATATTTGAAAAATGACCTCAAACTTCCCTATCTAGACCTCAAGGACTAAATGACCCCTTTAACATACAAACCTTTAGGATATGTCACCTAGTGATTATAGGCTAAATTGACCACAATGAATAGTGAGAGGCTAATACCACTGATTCCTATTATACGACTCTAACAAGCCCAACAACAAGGTAGGACTTGTTTTTATCCCTATCCAGTTGATATTTAACCTTTGCATGATCATTTTGTAGAGTGGGGTCCTTTCTAGAGAATTCCTTAGTCTTTCAAGAGAGTGATACTCCCTGATTTGAAAACTTTGAGGAAGAGAATTCCATCTCTTTTGGAAAGCCTGGAGATTTCAGTCCCTAACAACCTAAAGGTGTCCTCCAAGTGGAGGATAGCTTATTCATGTGTTTCCATGTACTGAGGGGCCAATTTGGGATCGATGGAGATGATGTTGTGGTTACTGATGAAAACTTTGGGACTCAATAACTCTACTCTGATGTACAATGGCTCATTTTATGCTTTGTTCATCACCCTCTTCACTTCCTTAGCCCTTCTTTCTTCATGGGTCGACCAAGAGGCTAGTTTCATTAGTTTCTTGTCCCCCAAGCTTGAGTTGGGGTGCTAAAAGTTTAGGTTTCCATTTTGGCTATGTCCTCAGTACTTACCTTCTGACAAAATTCAATGAAATTCCTATGGTCTTGGAATGGTACAAAGCCATATTGTGCTAATATTTTTTATCCGGAATTGCACCACTTATCCTTGAGGAAGATGGCATAGGAATTGGATGGTTGCCTGCATTGTATGGGTTCCATGGAAAAACTTGTCATGGTGGCAAGTATGGTACCTCCTTTTCCTGCAGCTACTCCCTTAGCTTCTTGTTTTTTGTTTGTATCTTCTCCGTCATGAATGACTCCCTTATCATTAATTCATTCAATTCCTTGCTCATTTCATGAACTTTTTCCTCCATGAGGCCCACATCTTCTACCTTCTTGGATTCTACAATTTGCATCCATCTATGAGTTCTGCCTCTTTCCCTTTCCAACTCAAAAAGAAGTGGTATTGCAAATTTGGTGGGTATAATTTTCCCATCCTCAATGAATTTGTATTAGGATCCAAGATCAGGTTGTGGATCAGGCTCCTGGAGTTCTTGGATGCCTTATTCTTCCCCTTTTGATGTGGTTTCCCCCTCCTGTAACATTCTTTAATTCTCTTGTAGCAGTTATGTTCCTTCCTATAACATCCATGTGTTTGTATGTAGGTCCTCGGTTTTCTCCTGTAGATCCTCTACCTTCTCCTATAGCAAGGTAGTTTATGTTTTGAACCTCTTATATATGACTGATCTAGTGGCGAGCCTCCCTATGTGTGGAAAAGGTTTTTTATCCTTGACTTTAGGGGAGGTGACCTCCTGAATCTTCGCTTCACGAGGTCCCAATTCTTCTTTTTGGCTGGTTGACTCATCAATGGTGATGGGACTGCTGAAGGAGGCTGAGGTTCCCCTTGCTTTATCTTGGTGCTCTTTATCTTCTTAAATTACAAGGGGCCTTGCCTAGCCTACCTTTCCTTGGGCTTGGAAGGTGTGTTAAGTTTGGCCAAAGTAGCAACCACATCTTGTTATGTGTTCCTTGATGAGAGGCTTATTTTTTTCCCTTCTTTTCCTGTCCTTTGAGATCTAGAGGGTGTTATAGCTCCAAATCTCACCCTTGATATTTGTGATGCTCCATTTATGGCCTAGGGAAATCCCTCCTTCCAGACCTTGTCCAAATACTTAAAAAACAGTGTTTTACTCCCTATACACAACATTGCCCTGAGCTAAACGCGTGTGTACATGGGTCCGTGTATACCCAACCCACGTATATGTCTTAAAACACTTAAAAAGTTAAATCTCCTTAATTTCTGGCAGAGATCACGGGTTTTACCTGTTGATTACCTATTAGTGTCCATGGCCCAACTGTTCCCAACGAATTTCCAACTAAAAAACTACTTTGGAGAAGTATAAAAAGGCTTCACTGGGAAGGCCTAAGGGGGAGAGAATAGAGAGAAATAAATCTACTGAGATTATCCCTGATCAGGTCTGAAGATCCTTGTGCTTCTAGTACTCCCCCCATTACAGGAAACCCTTGTTTCCTTGAGCTTTGATGTTATTTCACTAGTTGAGATATCTTTGTATGAGTCATGGAAGGAGCCTTTTGAAGACTTAGGATTGAACAGATCCAAAGGACGGTTCCGCTTGGAGCTAGCAAGAGGAAGATTCAGGTGATATCATTCCTTGCTTTGTTTTAGTTATCTACAATAAAGAAACATTTGTCTTGTTCCCGAAATCAATCTTTTTCATGCATATGATATTAATGTTATGGTTTACGTATGAATAACTGTTTCAATTGTATAACTAACTACCTTTCAATATGTTATGAAGTTGATTTCTATATGATACTTGGTCCATATATTGCTATGCTTCTTTGAATTGATTTTTTTGCAGGTCTAAGGATCGAAAGGAACTCCAAGAGGGTTTGGACCGTTGCTGGATCTACTCGAACGAAGGACCCCCAGGTGCACTTCTCTTCACGTAGTTTGCTTATTTAATTATCATGGCTATGTGGAATGCTTATTTTTTACGATAGATAACCCCCGATCTGCTAGGGTGTTGACCCAAAAACCTAGGGGACTTTGTCCCTCAACAGAGGGCTCCATAGGGGTCTCCTCCCTCTTCTTCCTCTATTTTTTTATTATTCCTTTTTATCTTATTCCTCTATCTTTTCTTCTTCCTTTTTCTCTTCTTCTCTACCCTCATCACTAGATGTTGGTGTCTCTTCTTTTTGTGTGGAGGTAATGGATTATGTCTCAATGAAGGCCTCTTTATCCATGTCCACAAAGTTAGCCCACAACACAAGACTTTTGATATGGCTTAGGGAATCCATGAAAATGAGCTTGTTGAGGCTGTTGTCACTCACTGCATTATGAGTTTTCAATTGATCAAAGTTGTCCAAGAGAAGTGAAATTTGAATCCATCTTCGAGATGATAGAATCACTAGTTAGGTTCCATCCTTCTACAATACATTATCAATCAAAGAATAGTATTTAAAATGAAGGTGTCAAGTTTCAGAATTGCATACTTAGATATGTTGTTCCACTATCACTATAATTTACATTAACATAGATCAAACTAATATGTATGTAATTGAACTAATTTAAATATAGTTTAATAATTACAAATTAATATATATATATATATATATATATATATATATATAGAGAGAGAGAGAGAGAGAGAGAGAGAGAGAGAGAGAGAGAGAGAGATAACATGGTTAGGGATTAAGTTTAAAGCTTTGCAAAACAAAAATGCACAGTTTTATATTGCATTGACTACATAGATCAAATAAAAGTGGATACTTTTGTATTACATTAATTAATTGATAAAGAGATATGAATCTAATAGTAGTTAGATTTATATTGATTCTAAATCTATCAAATATCTAGAGGGATTAATAGCTAGATTTATCAAATATCTTGAAGGATTAAATTTCTCAAGGTACAAACCTTTCTCAAAATTTGCAATACAAAAGAGATTTTCAAATCAAAATATCTAATCCATTTCATCACTTAATAAATCTAAAGTTAATATGAATATAGTCTAGTTTAATTATTTTTATAATATATGCTCAATATCTAAAGTTACAACCCTATATATGTTTTCAGCAAAAAAATAGTTTATGACATATTTTCATTATATAATTATATATCTCACAAAAATCACTGCAACTCTTTTTCTTTTAAGTTGAGCTGGTGAGGCATGTTCGGGGGATTGAACTTCACATCACTTGCATACACAAGGACTTGCCAACATACTTTTTGCCAATTGTGTTATCACTCACCAACAAAAATCCTTACAACTTTTCATAAACATTTTTTAAAAACTTTTCTTAAACCCTTTTTAAATTTTTTTTTATGAAAACATCCCAAACTATAAGCCTTCAATTAAAAAAAAAATTATACCTCACTCCAACACAACCGACAATCTATACACCCCACAATGATAATGAGCCATTTGTGACTTTTACAACTTGTTGCAATGCCTAAACCATAAAAACACTCTTTGTCATACACATTTGACAATATTTGAAACATACACACACAACAGGTTGAACCCACAAGTAAAGTAAAGATAATTCCAACCCCAAAGCCACAAAGTGGGGTTTGGTCAGATTTAAGCTTGTGGGGATCTCATCCCCAAATAGCTCTGATGCAAAGATCTTCATCATTCATCCATGGCTTTTCTCCCCGACTCAACTTTATCATTATTAACTTCAACTTTTGATGAAAAAAAAACAATTACTTTTATATATAAAGATAGATTTCTTCATACTTGAGCTTCACCACTTATAGCTTCAGTTTTTGGTCCACCACCCAAAAACAATGCTTTCTCTGTCATTGCATCTCTATCCTTGCTTTTCTGTGTACCACTGAAAAGGAGCATTCTTTCCTCGCAGACAAAAAGCAGATGAAAGATAACTTAGCCGAGCAAGCAGTCAGTCCCACCTTTATTGATAATTGACTGCAGTTACTATCTTAAATGAAGAGCTCCGCCACAAATATCTTCATCTTTTGGTCCAACAAAATCCAAACATATGATAAAGATAGATTCCTTTCATCACCATTTTCAGACTTAGTGCATTCCAGCTGGTGTTGAAATTTGATTGACAACAATCCTTGAAGCTTCTCGTTATCTTCTATATACAATTAAATAAATAATTTAAATTTTATTAAATGACATGTTCTTAAAAATTTCAATTATTATTAACGTTAATGAATTTATGAAAAAATTAGATGATAATTTTTTTAAAGCAAAGAACCCATAATTTTCCCTTTTTATATAATTAATTGGCTTTAAATGATTATATGAAGTTGGTTCCCTCCTCTTCTCTTTCTCTTTGTACATGGGATTATTATATTTAAATTATTATTAAGGTTGATGAATTAATAAAAATTTAGATACATGTACATATATTATTATATTTAAATTATTATCCAGAGTGATGAATTAATAAAAATTTATACTATAAATTTTAGTAAAAAATTTATAATTTTATTTTTATGTATAATTATTTAGATTTACGTATAATTAATTATATTTAGATGATAATATGCATAATTATTTTATAGGAGGCTGATTTTCTCCTTTTATTATGGATATATTTACATAGAGTTATTATATTTAAATTATTATTAAGGTTGATGAATTAATAAAAATTTAGATCATAAATTTTTAATCAAAAACTCATAATCTTACCTTTATGTATAATTAATTAGAATTGGATGATAATATGCGTAATTATTTTATACGAGGTTGGTTTTCTCCTTTTCTTATGAACATATTTACATAGAGTTATTATATTTGAATTATTGAAAACATAATAATACATTTAAAGGTGAATGGTTGAATTAAATCATTGAACCATATTAATAAAATATTTGTGATGGTTTTATTAAATATAATCAAAAAAATTGAATACATGGTGAGTTTATGTATGCACTTGTAAAGATTGAAAGTTTTGATTATATTTATTGGCTAAATAGTTGAATTAAAGTGTAATCAACAAATTTTATTATTGTGATTTAGCCTATAGGCCTTATCTTGGTCATCACAAGGTTTGGGATGGCCAAATGGATGTGTTATTATTAGATTGTGTTATGCAAAAGCATTGAAGATTTTATGTTGAAGCTCATACTTAGAATGATAGTGATGATGTCATTGAAA
Source organism: Pinus tabuliformis (assembly GCA_031772625.1). Lineage (NCBI taxonomy): Eukaryota > Viridiplantae > Streptophyta > Pinopsida > Pinales > Pinaceae > Pinus > Pinus tabuliformis. The sequence goes on along the minus strand of CM062814.1, from coordinate 51,176,955 downwards.
GTTCTTGACAAATTTGTATTGAAAGTCTAACACAAGTGTAGGGAGAATTGTTTAGCTAAGGTGAGAAAAAAACCTCCTTCTAAGTAATGGAGAGGCTGAACATTACTAACAAGAAACAATGAGAGATAACATGGTTCAAGAGTTAATATTTTATGCCCTAAACATAAAATAAGAATAATAAACATGAAAGAAGTAAAATGACACATGTAATAATGAAGCAAGTATAAATTTATTAAGCCAATGAATGTAAGGCAATAAGGCCTCAAAAGACACTAAAAAGAAGTAGCAAGGAGTGGGCTACTTCTCCTTTTCCTCGGGAGTGTCCCTAAAAATTCTTTAGGAACTCTCTCTCTCTCTCTAGCAAATGCAATGACTCCCAAAAAGATGTATGTCAAGAATCAATCAACCAACATAATGATGTCAAATGAACTCCAATAAACTCTCTAAAATGCATACTCATGCTTCCTTTTTAGAGCCAAAATTTAGTACCAAGGATTGTATATGTTTATGCACCTTGGACCTACTACGTTTTCGCCATCGAAGTGAGAGTGAACTCAAGATTTCCTCGTGATATTTGGGCACTAAAGGAAAAATGAACTCGATATTTTAAAGAACTCATAGTTAAAGTGCTCTAGTTTCCTTTTTTCGAGATGAAATATGCTACTTTTATATGCTTTTACTAATTTTCGTGGCTATCAAAGGACAATCCATGCAAATTTTGTGAGCTCTATGAATGAAACTCATGTAGGTATACAAAAGATAATGTTCCATATATATTTTTAGCACTTCTTTTGAGGGCTATATTAATGCCATGGTAGACCTTAATGATGATAATTTCATTAATCACTTATATCTCACTATGAGAAATTCTTAGATGATAGTAATTGCTTGGTGTAACTATTAATTTGTGAATTAGTAGTGTGAACAAAGAGAGACCAAAGAAACCAAGGATGGTCCAAGGAGAAAAGTGAAGTACCCACCTACAAAACAACAATCTTCTCAACAACTTTATTGCTTCATATAAATGAGGTAGGCATGACCCATGTTGTTTGATGTTATCAAAAATGATTTACCATCGTGGATAAGAGGTCAAAGGGGTTGATATGATCATAACACATTCTCAAGAAAAGATTGTAGTCACTATAGATGGAATATCAATGATGGATATATTTGCATCATCCATAGGGGCACTTATAACAGTAAAGTATTACTCTGAGAGGAGTATTCCCTAGAACCTTATCTGAACACTATTGGAAAAAGTATTTCTAGTATTACAACATTGATAGCCTAATCAAGCCTAGGGGCCTTCAATTAGAATGATAGTTGCAATTCTTGCAAGGTTTGATTTAAGCTAATGTGTATATATCCTAAAGTTGAACATTAGATGAGTGAATGGAAGTAGAGAGCAACGATGACTTCTTTTTCCCACCAGGGGTTTACCATTTTGATGGTAATGAGAAACACGATACCACAATGTTCCTAAAATGGATGAGTTGATGTTGACATGAATGAAGATGTGACCATAAAGAACAAAGGTCTTATTTGAAATCCACTATAGAGTAACCAGGTAACAAGTGTGTTGAGATAGTTTTGGGAATCATGAACAAGGTCAAAATGGAACCATGAGGGAACTTGCATTGGTTAGAGAAATTTTGATGGTGCACATGGGCAACAAAATCAACTAGATGATTAGAAGAATTTTGAGATAAAAAATGAGGCTCAAAACAAAAAAGGAAATAACAAAATTAATTTTAAAAGAACCAATAGGATTCAAGATGATAATGCCATACCCACGGGAGAATATTTTGGAGGGAAAAGAAGAAAACCACTTTTTAAAATTGTATTTACGGCTTATTTTATTTTTGCCTTACTCAAATGTCAAGTGTAGACACCCATTTTATGCATAATTAAATTCCACGTCCAACGAGTACACATTTTTCATACTTTTGGGTAGATCCACATCGGAAAATATGTGTGTGTGTGTGTGTTCAACACTCTTTCTTCTTGCATTTTCAATTTTCTTGTGTAGAGTGGGTACTCATTGGACATGGAATTTAATTTTGCATCCAATGGATGTCTACACAAATTTGAGTAAACCTACAAGGAGATAAACCAAAAATACAATAAAAAAATAGTTCCCTTTCTTTTTCTTTAAAAATTTATCACTGTTATTTTATTATTTTAACTACTATTTGATTATTTTCCTTAGGGGGCCCATTTTAGACCTCAAAGTTCCCCCAATGAAACTATAATATAATGTCAAGGAGATAAGTAGATAGGAAAAATGGTTTTTGAGTTGTCACTTGGAACTATTATGATAAAGCATTGGATATTCGATCAATGTGCAACCTTGGGGATCATGGTGAAGGATATTGGGATACATGAGGTGATGCATTAAATTATGAATATGAGGGAATGGGTGACATAGTGAGATGCTCTAAACTAAGGGCGACTAGGACTATCACTACATGAAAAGAATACCTATTGGAAAAGGTGGTATAGTTTCTTCAAGGAAAGAATGCATTGCACAATTACTAAAGAATGAATGAATAATTGGGTTCAATCTACAAGCATAGAGATGGGTGCCCTAATGAATAAGACCATAGCCATCATGAGGTGAGAAATGATAGTGAAATGAGGGAGGGGTTACCATCGCTTAGCCTCGATGGAGGTTATTCACATGTATTGGTTGGTTATGTCAAATGCATTCCCACATATTCAATGGCTTATCATCCCCCAAGATCAGTAGACCACCTACATTCCAACTCTCCCTTTCATGTCTTGTTGATTACAATATTCTCCTTGGCTATGATTACATCTATGCCTTGAATGTTGTGGTGTATTTACTCTTTTGATTCATGATTTTACCACATGAGGGACACATTATCAGTATTGATCAACTGTCTTACTATGATCCCCCTCACATGCTTCTAAGGAAAACTTCTCACTTTTTGTTACTTGGATTAATTCCATGTAGTATCACTACAACAAAACCCTGTGATTAGCATCCCTTTTTTCAGTATAGAGCCCATGTTTTATGCTATTTGCATCCATTTATCAAATATGGTGCACATCGTGATGCAAAATTTGCACCGAGTTTTGCACCAAGTCTTACGCCAAGTTTAGCACCAAGTATTGCAATAGGTTTTTCACCAAGTTTTATGCCAAGTTTTGTGCCATTCTTTGCACCAGGTTTTGTTCCAGGTTTTTCTTTAAGTTTGGCACCTAATTTTGTTTCACCTACTTTTGCATCCTTTATTAAATCAATTTTTGGATCCCATTTACACTAAATTTTGCGTCGAGGTTTGTGTCTAGTTTTGCATCTACTTTTGTATCTATTTTTGTTGCATCCACTTTTGCATCTTATTTTGCATCCATATTTACATCCTATTTTGCATCTATTATTGTATCCATTATTGGATCCAATTTTTTTGTGCCACAATTTGTGCCTAGTTTGGCAACTCCCTTTGCACCCACTTTTACTTCTAATTTTGCATCCACATTTGCGTCTAGGTTTTCATCAACTTTTACATTTATTTTTGCATCCCTTTTTGTATCCACTTTTATGTCAGGATTTGCATCGGGTTTTATGTCTCGTTTTGCATCTACTTTTCCATCGACTTCTATTACATCCACTATTGCACCCATGTTTACGTCCACTTTTGCATCCCTTTTTGCATCTTCGTTTGCTTCTTTTTTTGCATCTATAATTACATCCACTTTTGTCGAGCCACAATTTGTGCCATGTTTTGCACTTATTTTTGTACCCATGTTTTCTTCCAATTTTGCATCCATGTTCGCATCCTCTTTTGCATCCAATATTTGCATCAAATATTGCATCTCTTTTTGCATCCACTTTTGTGTTGGTTTTATGCATTGGTTTTTGCATCTTGTTTTGTATATACTTTTGCATCTACTTCCATTGCATCCATTCTTTTCATCCAATTTTGTTTCGCCTATTGCACATATGTTTGCATCCACTTTTACATCCATTTTTGCATCTTGTTTTTCATCCAAGTTTGCATGTTTTTTGTGTATGCCGTTACATCCACTTTTGTTCCACCACAATTTGTGTCATATCTTGCACTATTGTTGCAACCCACATTTTCTTCCACTTTTGCATCCACATTTACATCATCTTTTGTGTCCAAGTTTGCATCAAATATTGTGTATGTTTTTGCATCCCCTATTGCATCCACTTTTATTCAGGTTTTGCATCTTATTTTTTATATACTTTTGCATCCACTTTTACATCTAATTTTGTGTCCATTGTTTCACCCATGTTTGTTTCCACGTTTACATCCCTTTTTGCAACTTATTTTGCATCCAATTTTTCCTCCTTTTTGCATCCAAGTTTGTGTTCTTTCCGGCATTTGTTTTTGCATCCACATTTGTTTCAACACGATTCATGCCAAGTTTTACTCCTACTATTGCACCCATGTTTGCTTCCACTTTTACATTTGTGTTTGCATCCTATTTAATATCCAAATTTGCATTCACTATTGCATCTGCTTTTGCATCCACTTTTGTGTCAGGTTTTACCTATTGTTTTACATCTGCTTATGTTGCATCAACTTTTCGTCTAATTTTACGTCTATTGTTGCCCCCATTTTTTTGTTTGCTTTTGCATCCCTTTTCCATCGCTCATCATATTTTATACAATGGTGATTTTTCTTATGACATTGAAACTTAGGAACAACTGATGACAATGTCAATAATCATGAGGATGACATGAATTGTGATTATGATGATAAAAATGATGGTGGTTACAATGACAATGATGATGATGCTGATGACAATGATTATGATGGTGACGATGCTAATTACTTTGGTCAGTCTTCCCAATTTGTAAATGTTGTCATTTTCATCATCATAATCATTATCATTATCTTTGGCATCATCATCTGATCATCATTATCATCATTGTCATCATTGTCATCTAGGTCATCATCAACAACAATAATGGCATAAATGATGATGACAATGTCAATGGTGATGATGTCCATGACGATGATGACAACAATGATGATGATAGAGATGATGAAAATAACGATGATGATGATAATGGTGGTGATGATCATCATCATCGATTATCTCTAAAAAATAGAGTTGTTATTTCTCTTGCATATATTATATGTGTCCTAAACAACCCTTTTCTAGCACTCATCACATTTTTTGGGTTGATGATATTTCTTACGACACCTATAATTATGAACAATTGATGACAATGTCCATAAGCATGATGATGATGATGATGATGATAGCATGAATAGTGATTATGATGATAATGCAATGATGACAATAACAATGACAATGATGGTGGTGATGATGATGATAATGAATATGATGACAATGATTATGATGATGCCAATGACCTTACAGCCTTATGGATTCATGAACTTACTAGTTTCAAGACCATCTTTTGCATACGTATTGCTGTTATACTTTTTCCATTTTACATCTCTCTTGGGATATCTTACTATAATGTTGATGTCAGGACTAGAAATATATCTTATTGTAATAGTGGTTCTCATGTTAGCACCAAGAAAGTTTTGATTAAATTTTGATTTCGAAAATTTTATTTATGCAATCATTTTGACAATCTATGTAAAAAAATGAAATAACATACAATTATTTTGACTACAGTCCCATGGATTTTCATGAATTCACGAGTTTCAAGACCATCTTCTACATACATATTATTATTAATTTTTTTTCATTTTCTATCCCTCTTGAGATATCTTGTTGTAATGGCAGTATTAGCACTAGAAAGATATTTTGTTGTAATGGCGGTGTCAATGTGAGCACCTGAAAGATATTTTGTTGTATTAACTAGTTCTAGGTCGAATTATATGTGTTAACCATGTTCTTTGTCTACAAGTCTAATTCTTGGGACAATATTGAGCTTTAAAATAAGTTACAAAGAGCATATATATGGAAGAATAGCAATGACAACTATTTGTATTGTCCAATTGTTCAAGATATCATGTGTGAAAATCTTCAGTGTTTTCAGAAATAATGGATTAGAGGTGAGTTTTTAATTGTACAGAATGTTTGGATGATACATTAAAACAGAGTTGGTTTCATCGATGTGCTTGAAATCTAATTTGGATAAGAAACTCTAGGTTTTGGAAGTATGAGAATAATTAATTGTGATAAAAATGAAATTTTATTTCCTTTTCATCATCAAACCAAGGAAGATATGGTAATAATCCTCATCAGAAAACAATATGTTGTTGAAGATTTATAATTGATTGAAAAAATTCAACAACTAGGTAAGGAAGTGTTTAGTTGCTATTAGGACAACAATTGTATTATAGGTTTTAGTAGACATGGATCATTCTTGGTATTTAATTCAATTTGATGATGGCCTCTTCTGACCCATATATGAGATTGTGAATCTTTTGATATTTTTGAGATTACTAAGTAAGGATAGTTGTCTATAGAAATTTTATGAGACCTGGAGTATTGAAAAATGTTTTTTTCACTATCAAGCATGTTTAAGTCAAAATGGGTTGCAAAACTTAAGGAGAAATTTTTTTTATCAGTAGTTGTGAATTGTTATAGCCATTAAATGATTCCAACCATGTTCTTTATGCTACAAGTATAATTCTCAAGACATAATTAATATTTTTGATCAATTACAAAGAGCATATAACTAGAATAATATCATCCATGGAAACTATTAATATTGTCCATTAACTATTTAGTATGTCATGTATGAAAATCTTTAACATTTTAAAAAACAATGGATATAAGGGGTGAGCTTGTAAATATATAGAATGTTTGGATGATACATTGAAGACAGAGTTGGCTTCATCAATGTGTTCAGTATCTACCTTGGATAAGAAACCCTACATTTTGGAACTATGCAAAAAATTAATTTTATCTACTGTTAAAGATGGTCTATGTAAGGTAATCTTTTATGACCAATGATTTTTTTCATCATCATCATCATCATCATCATCATCATATATATATATATATATATATATATATATATATAGATATATATATCATAAACTAGGGAAGATATGGTGATAGTCCTTATCAAGAAACAACCTATGATAATGGTGGTGATGGTGAAGATGGCAATGATGACAATGATAATGAGGATGATGATTAAATGATGATGATGACGACAACAATGACAATGATAGGGACCCCATGCCATCACGAATTCTCTATATAGGGAAAATATTACCTGCATGTGGGAAAGTTATCATTGATTACAAAAATGAATAAACTCATTCAACAATTCGAATGTACCTTCATTACCCATCCAAATATCCTCAACAATTTGAATTTTTGTTGTAGTGTAGTTTAATATATTTGTGTTAATTAATTCCCTAATTCAAATCCACAAGTTATATTTGTGTGTATGCACAATATATGAGAATTTAAACACACATAAATTATTTTAATTGTGTCTCAACTAGTAACTTCATATCACTTCTAACTATTTTCAACCAATAGATGAAACTAACCATGGTAACTCTTATCCAATCAACATAGCTTGTTATTTCTAAAAAACAAATCATATTAACTAACATACATTTTAATGACATTAATTGCATCAAGTAATCAGTATATCTATATGCATATTCAAAACACCAATTTAGATTATGAGTTCTAAACATAGTAATTGAATGATTATTTGATCAAGTGCTCAAAAATTTGCTCAAAATTCAAAGTTGTCGGATTGGTGTCGAACCTGAATGACTACATAGTGCTCGTCGTCTCAAATTTGGTGCTGACTGGGCATGCCTCCCTGGCAGGGTGACTATACATTGATTGTTTTCCTCTAGCGAATTAGGTGGTGCCAAGTGGCATGATTTCAATGGTGTTGACGTGGCGTGATATGGTTGGTCGGTTGGTGGCCAACCATAGGCTGCCACGTGGCCCAGCCAAGGGCCGCCACATGGCAGCCCGAGGGCCACCAAAATTGGTTAAAGGGCTGAGCAGACTAAGCGGGGGTCGAACACAAGACCTCCGTCCAACTAACACCGTCGCATACCAATACGCCACTGTGGTTCTTATTAAACCATGGCACAAAAATGGTATTTAAATTTTATGAAGTTGGAGTTGTGGGGGAAGGGAGCCAAGGCTTAGCCCCAACCCCCCATTTAAACGTGCATACGACCCAGGCAAAGAACTGTGGGTGGAGGTTAATCACCCCACCTAACTACTATATGCTACTACCGATGGAGTGCCATTTGAACACTCTGTGACAGTTATCAAACTGCACAGGATTTTTGAATGGGCGCGCAAGATAAAGCCCCAGCCCCATGGGCATATGGGGGTAACATGACCATGGCAAAGCAGAGTGGGGGCCCGGCCGATGGGAGCAGTCTGTTGGCCTTGGCCCCAGGGCATATGGCCTCCTACATGACCATGATTTTCGAAAATAAGGCCTTAGAGGGCTTTTAAGTGCCCCATCAAATCTGCTCGGATATTGGGCAATTTGGCACTCGATTAGAGTAATTCGAGGCGAAATTGTGTGTTAGGTGCCATATTTTAGGGAATTTGTAGAGGGAATAGCAACCAATCTAGGGGAACTCATAACTTGTTGATTTTTCATCCAATTAAGGAGCAAGAAGAGGCTAGACATGCATTTTTGGGCATTCTGGAGCCATTATAGTAGGTTTCAGAGTTGTTTGAGCATTGTAAACTGATGTATTCACACTTTTGAGCATAATAAAGAGGGCCAAGCCATTGGAAGCTGGACCAAGGATATGTAGCCTAGGCGGGGTGAACTCCTTCATCATGTGTTGTTGTGATACTGTTTTGGTGATGTTTATGTCTGATATATGTTGTTGTTTAGTGTTTTACTTATGTTAATTTTCCCATGAAATTTATATAAAAAACACATAAAAATTCATGGTTAACTTGCAATTTACCTCATAATCCTCATGCACTTGTTTATATTCTGAATTGGAATTTAGCACAGCAAACACTGACTTTCACATTCAGATCAAGTTTGGTATCGGAGCTCTTGGTTTTCTTTGTGCAAGGAGGATTTCATTGTTTGCAAGTGAATGTGATGCTTACAAGGTTGAAGCTCAAGAGAGGAGAAGGAAAGTTGGTTGAAGGTCCTGAAATTGGGACAAGGAGAAGGAGAGCAAGATTTCCACAATCTCCACCACTAGTTCTACCTTGAATAGCAGTTGAAGCTTTAGCAAGCATGTCACATGAAGGAGAGCCTGCAAATATGTCAGAGGATGAGAAGGCTTTTAGGAAGGCTTTCGTTGACATGAGAGAGATGGTGAAAGTCCTCTATGAAGAGAGAAATACAAGACTGTAGGGTGAAAGTTTCACGCCTCCAAAAGGAGAAGGTTCTTTAGGAGGAGGATGTAATGGAAATGGAGGTAAACCTCCACCACCTCCACTATCATCTTCATCTTCATCTTCACAGGCATCTTCAGCCTCTTCCACTAATACAACCCTTACTCATACTCATCAACATACCTCAAAAGGAATTGGTAAAACACCCTGTTAAAACTTGATATGAAATTTGAGTTACCTATGTATAATGGTAAAGTGAATGTAGATAAGCTTGAAAATTGGGTTCATCAATTGGAGGTCTATTGAAGAATTCAAAACCTTCAAGATGATGACACAAAGATTCAGTTAGATTCCTTGAGACTGGATGGTGTAGCACTAGTATGGTGGGAAGCCAAGACACAAGAAGAGATAAAAAAAACATGGTAAGATCTCAATTTCTTAGTCTGATTTCATTGCTGCAATTAAAAGACAATTTTACCCTCTAGCATATATGCAGAAAGCCAACATGAATTGGTAAAACTTTAGACAACTTAAAGGTCAAAATGTGCAAGATTACACCAAATAATTTAGAAGAAGATCTCTAATGTTAGGTGTAGATTTGCAATCACAAGACATGTTGTTGAAGTATATAGGGGGTTTACACAATTACCGTAGGCATATGATCCTTATGTTTAATCTCAATATTCTAGATGAGGTTTGTGTGCAAGCCACTCATCTTGAGGCAAGAGGGGGAAATATTCGAGAAGAGGGTAAAAAGAAGCCATTTAAGGGTGGAGAGAAAGGAAAGGATTTCAAAGGAAATAAAAATGCATCCATTAAAAAGGAAGGAGAGAAAAAAATATGTAAACATTGTTCCAAAGAGGGTCACGATGAAGACCATTGTTGGAAGCTTCATCCAGAGATGAGGCCTAAGAAACTCAACAAAAAAGGAAAAGAAAAGACAGCTGCAATCATTCAAGAGGATTTGGGATCCGATTTGGGTGATGAAACTAAAATTACAGCCATGGGTATAAAAGGAAAAGAATCCATTTCTAGCACTAGTACATCAAATTGTCACACTAGCACTCCAAATGAAGAAACAAGGATTGAATTATTTCATGTGAGGGTTATTGCAAAACATACAAAAATTGACACACTATTTAATAGTGGGTCTCAAACCAACTTGACATCTGAAGACTTAATCAAAAAACTTAATATTGAAACCATTCCACATCCCAATCCATATCCATTGGGTTGGATATGCAAGGACACAAACTTACAGGTTACAAGGAAATGTATTCTTTGGTTTGCAATCACAACAAACTTCATTGACGAAGTTGAATTAGATGTTGTACTGCTTGATATTTCAGGAATTGTTTTGGGTAGTCCTTACCTCTATGATAGAAAGAAATCTTCTATAGCCATGAAAAAATGTACCACTTGTTTGGTGTGGAGTATATTGTGAGAGCTCATCACAAGAAACTAAATCTTTCATTAGTTAATGTAGAGAAAATGAAAAGACTAGTGAATTCAAGCAAGAATTTAGTAATTCTTACGATCAAACCAAAGAATGATGTTAATTATGAAGCATTTGAAGGTTGTGATACAAAATTGTAATCTGATTGTGTTGATGTAGTTAACCAATATTATGATATATTTCAGGAACCAAAGGGATTTCCTCCCAAGAGGGGAATCCAACATGAAATATCATTGTAGCAATATTGTCTTCTTTCTAACATTGGCATTTACAGGATATCAATAATGGAAAATGCAGAAATATAAAAGCAAACCCAAGGGTTGTTGAACAAAGGGATCATCCGACCATCTCCTTCGCCATACAGTACACCTATTTTTTTGGTGCCCAAGAAGAATGGAAAGCATGTCACTAAGTGGAACTTAAGGAGTGGCTATCATCAAAATGGAATTGTTGAAGGAAACACATGGAAGACGACATTCAAAACAAAGCAAGGTTTGTTTGAATGGTTAGTTATGATTTTTGGTCTTTTCCATGCTCCTACTACTTTCATGCATATGATGAATGATGTATTGGAGCCATTTCTAGATGAGATAGTCTATTTAGATGACATATTAGTTTTCAAAAAATCTCTTGATGAACATGTCATGCATGTGAGAAAAGTACTTGATGTCTTGAAGAAAGAACAGTTGTTTTTGAAGATGTCAAAGTGTGAATTCGATAAAACTTCTTTGGTGTGCTTGAGGCATATTGTTGGAGGAGGTGAGTTGAATATAGATCCCTCCAAGGTCGATGTCATGATGAATTGGCCAACACCCAAGACAGTCACTAGAGTAAGAAGTTTTTTGGGAGCAGCCCAATATTGGAGAAAGTTTATTGCTAACTTTTCTTCTATCACAACTCATTTGCATGCATTGACTAGTGTGGAAAAGGTCTTCCAGTGGGGAGGCAAGAAACAAAAGGCATTTGATGTCTTGAAAGAAAAGATTGGTTCAGCTCATGTACTTGCAAGCGACTATGCCATGGGTGCAATCCTCATGCAATATGGTAAGCCCATTTCATGTCATTCAGAAATTTTCAATGGTGCAGTGACAAAGTTGCAACAATCAAGGCACTTTCAACAGATGGGATCCTTACAACAATTCCACTTGGTCAGCAGGTATAAGAAAGGTATATACAACAAGGTTGATGATATGCTTTCTAGGCCTATTTTTAGTGCAACTACTTTACTCAAGCATAATTTTGTTTTGCATGAAAGTTATGTTCAACAATATGCATACTTTCAAAATGTACATTTAAGCTTGAGTCAAGAGAACCAAGTAGGGGAATTTGATTACCATTTGCATCATAATTTGTTGTACCATCTTGGTAAGAAGGATGTTTCTATTGATGGTGACATGGACAAAGCCAAGAAGTTCATTGAACGATTCCAAATGGTACCTCAAACAGTTCAAGATCAGCTTGAAAAGAGCCAAGGCAAGTACAAAGCAAGGCACGACAAGCATCGTGTAGATCACAAGTTCCAAGTCGGTGATGAAGTTTGGCTTCACATTAGAAAAAAGAGGCTCCAAGGAGAAGGTAAAAAGATGAAACCAATTTGATATGGTCCATTCAGAATTCTGGAAAAGATTGGTGAGAATGTCCTCAAGTTAGATTTGCCTTCATATATGAAAATTTATTTTGTTTTTAATGTGGAAAATTTAAGGTTTTATGAGCCTCCTTTGATTAAAGATCAAGGAGAGAATGTAAAGATTCCTTCCATTGAGGAATTTTCTCCTGAATACCTTGATGAACTACAGCAAGACACCATTCTTGACAAAAGAACAAGGTCTTCAAAACAAGGCAGTTTATACTACCTTAGTGTGGGGATCAAAGGAACAAATCCTTCCAAGGCCAAATGGATTGAGATTGGAAAGGTGATGGAATTGTACCCTCACTTGTTGAACAACTAAAAGTGATACTTTGGGGTCCAAAAGATTCCAGTGGGGACGAGTGATCAGGTGCTCAAAATTAAAAGTTGTTAGATCGGTGGGGAACCTGAACGACTGTGTAGTGTTCGTCATCCTGAATCTGACCCCCTATGCTCCCAGAAACATGTTTTGTTCATTTTCCAAAACAGGTGAACTTTTTCAAAAATATGACAATCCAGTCATTAGTTTGTACTACTAACATGGCATTGACTAGGCATGCCTACGTGGTAGGGTGACTGTGCATTGATTGTTTTCCTCTGGTGAATTAGGTGGTGCCAAGTGGCACGATTTCAATGGCACTGACGTGGTGTGATATGGTTGGTCAGTCGGTGGCCAACCATAGGTTGCCATGTGGCCCAGCCATGGGCCGCCACGTGGAAGCTCAAGGGCCACCAAAATTGGTTAAAGGGTTGAGTGAACCGGGCGGGGGTCAAATACAAGACCTCCGCCCAGCTAACATCGTCGCATACCAATACGCCACTATGGTTCTTATTAAACCATTACACAAAAATGGTATTTAAATTTTATGAAGTCGGAGTTGTGGGGGAAGGGAGTCAGGGCTTAGACCCGACCCCCGATTTAAATGTGCATATGACCTGGGCGGAGAACCGTGGGTAGAGGTTAACTGCCCCACCTAACTTCTGTATGCTACCACCGACGGAGAGCCATGTGAACACTCGGTGAAAGTTATCAAACGCGCGAGATTTTTGAATGGGCGTGTAAGGTAAAGCCTCGGCCCCATTGGCGTATGGGGGTAAGGTAACCATGACGAAGTAGAGTGGGGGCCCGGACAATGAGGGCAGGCTGTTGGCCTTGGCCCTCGAGCACGTGGCCCCCTACGTGACCACAATTTTCAAAAATAAGGCCATAGAGGGCTTTTAAGCAGCCCAACAAATCTGCCTAGATATTGGGCAATATGGTGCTCAGTTAGCATAATTGGAGGCCAAATTATGGGTTATGTGCCAGATCTTAGGGAATTTGTAGAGAGAATACCAACCAAGCTAGGGGAACTCATAACTTGTTGAGTTTTGATCCAATTGAGGAGCAGGAAGAGGCTAGACAGGCATTTTGGGCATTCTATAGCCATTAGAGTAGGTTTCAGAGTTGTTTGAGTATTGTAAACTGATGCATTCACACTTTTAAGCATAATAGAGAGGTCCAAGCCATTGGAAGCTAGACCAAGGAGACGTAGCCCAAGCGGGGTGAACTCCTTCATCATGTGTTTTTGTGATACTATTTTGGTGATGTTTATGTATAATATATGTAGTTGTTCAGTCTTTTACTTATGTTAATTTTCTCATGAAATTTACATAAAAACTCATGGCTAACTTGCAATTTACCTCATATTCCTCAAGCACTTGTTTATATTCTGAATTGTAAGTTAGCACAACAAACACTAACTTTCCCATTCAGATCACTATTACAACCAAATAAAAATGAATCATTTCAAAATGGGACACAAAAATTGTCCTTATTTAAAAATGAATTACATATCCTATAAATTATCTAGAAGTCTTCATTTATGTTATCATCTACATCTATTTCTGCCAATGCTTCCTTTTCAATTTTCATATGTCTTCCAGGCAATTAATACTACTCTTCCTAAACCATTCTACTAAATTCATGTTATGATCATCCTCATTTTCAGCTTCATCATATTTTGTATCAACAAAAAAATTATAGATCGAAAATATCAATGTTACTAGATCTATAAGTTTGATCTTCATTTTGTATATCATCAATATTGTCTTCTTCTATAAGATCATTTTCCTTTGGAAATCTTTGATTATCATGATGAATTGTGTCATCTAATTTATCATTTTCTGAAGATACACCTCTAGCCCCGCTTCTCCATACTGTTAAAGGAATGTGATCATCATCTAGTTCACAACCTTTTAGTTGAACATCATCATTGATGCCAATTTGTTCTATGTTCCTTGATTCCTGAACTATATTTTGTTGGTCATCATTAGTTTTCTCTTTATTGATTGAGGCATATTTGAATATATGCCTTAATATTGGACCATAATGAATGACAAATATCCATTTTGGATCCAAAATATCTTCATAGAAAAAAACCTGCATGTGAATAAGATAAATATATTAGCTCTCTCGTGGCATCAAATTTTATTATCAATGAACATGTATATATCCACAATAAAAAAATGAATTAAAAAATTACATATGACCATTATTTCTTATATTTCTTATATTGTTTTAGTAAAAAAATACTTGCTCATAATGAATTAGTAGAACATAAGGCTCCTTATCATGTGGTAGGTATTTTGATGAATTTATAGAAAACTATCTACTGTGGATATCATGTATTCGTGTCATGTTAAATGCTTCATATCATTTACATTTTAAAATACAACATTTTAAAGAGCATAAATCTAACTCAATAATTTCTTGTATTTTTCCAACATATTGAAGATTCCCTTCAATAACACTTTTATCTTTTGAACTTTCTCCCCTTGATTGCTTGAAATCAACCTGACTTCACAATCAAAGGATCGTCTTTTTGAATCTACTCTTTCTATAGGATAATGATGATCATATGCCCACATTGCAAGATACTTCCTCACCTATGACAAGACATTTATTTGAGTGCAAATAAATATGACTATGCATAATTAAATAATTAATAGTGTGATTAATGTATTCAAGAAAAAATTTGTAAGAATTCAAACTTTACCTTTTTTCACATCCTTTGCACATGTTTATCTCATCTTATGTTATGTTGCATCTATTCCTTCCTCATATATTTGTTTTGTTTAGAAACCCATTCTATTGTGAAATATTTTCCCCGTTGACCATAAATATCACTAGGAAGTGGGGTATTCCTTATGTTTGATATCTTAAATTCTTTCCTTTTTTCTAGCACTTCTTTCCTTTTTATGTCATACATATCAATCCATGTATTCATACATTCCATCTGGTAGATGACAAACTTGTTGAGCATAACACTTTCATCAACACATATTAAAAATCAACATGTATAATTCAAACTTTAAATATTATTCTTTCACTTTGGGAAGCCCAAATTTATATAAATAACTACAATAATAAATATTTTACATGCCAACTACTTCTTGAACACTAGCAGTTTGAGGTTTTTCTCCATCTATAATATCAGATGCACGTTCTTCATCCTAAAAATGTGCACCATCTTCAAAATCTTTACCAACGAATTCACATAGGAATAAAAATGCTTCTTCTAGTACATACGCTTCAACCATGCAACCCTCTATATGTGCCTTCTGTTGGACATATCCTTTTATGGTTTTCATGTATCTCTCAAAGAAAAACATCCATCTCGTTGAAATGACACCTGTCATTTCAACGTCATCAACTAGTTGTATAAGTAAATGGACATGTAGGACCATGAAATTTGTAGGGATCTCCTTTTCAAATACACATATAATTTTTGTCATTTCTTTCTTCCATCTTGGCACCTCAGAGTCATGGATCTTTTTAGAGCTAGCACACTTAATTAGATATTTTCATTAAGTTAGTATGAATTTTTAGTGACATTTAGAATGAGATATAATATATCATTGTGTCATATAGAGGAACATTTCATACCAAGTCAAACCTTGTAAATATCAACCAACCACATACCTCGAAAGGCTGAGAATCAACATATGGAATTCCTCAAGTTAGTTGTAAGGCATGAATCCCCTCTTATTGCTAGTGGCATGATATGTTATCAATCCATATCATTATAGTTCATTATTATTGATTTATCATAATATATTAAAATAATTTTTAATAAGTAAATGATAAGAGTAACAATTAATTGATGTTAATACCTTCATAAAATTGTGATAATCATGTGTTTGGAATCTCATGATATGTCCCTCTACTGTAAAATATTTATTCAGTGATAATCCATATCCAGTGGGTATTCCTATTGAACAAATCACAATTTTTAGTTGATCTAACTCTTTCGTTTTTAGTATCAATGGAGCCTCTACATATGATTTTTTTCCTTACTTGGCAACAAATGTCTTCTATCAAATTTGGTACATGAAAGAGAAATATGTCTCCTTGATGATAAGGTGTCTTTATCTTTGCTCGATATATGTCGAAAAAAAGAATCAGGAACTTTTTTTAAAATATGCATAGGATCTAATAAATGAGATATTAATAGATCCTTCTTATAAGGGAGATCATAAAATATGGATTTGTTTCTCATTCCTTTTGGAATTTCAACCATAACTTGTTTTGGTTCCTCAATTTAATGATCATGTTAACAAAAATGGTTCCAAGCTTTTGATTTACCATCTTCATACATTTTAAGCCAATGGGTTGGACCGATAACGATGAGAGTAGCTTCATTATCAATTTTCCATCAAATTGATTCTTTAGGTGATTTCTGAACCTATGGTCTAGTGGTAGAAAAACCACGTTGTTTGCATAAATAACTTTGTGTGGACCTTTATAATATCACTCCTCAAATTTTTCAACACATCTTGTACGTGCAAAAATCCCTTTTGTTTGTAGCCCTCTAACTCAATAACTAGCTTACATAAGATAACAATATTAATGTAATTCTTATATACAAGTTGAATTGAAAATAAATTATGATGTACTACAAATATGAAGATTATTTTATCTCATACCAGAATAAACACCAAGTCTTGGGAAATCATGAATTGTCCAACATGGTAATCCATAAAACATGAAGGACCTATTTGATGGATGACACAATATGTCATGCATTCTTATGCTTTTCCATAACAGTTGCATCTCATTAATAAGAGGCACAATGTAAACATCCAATTTTTTCACTTGATGTTTTCCTGGAATGATGAGAGTTAGCATAAGGTGTTCCTTTCTAACACTCATCAGTGGGGAATATTGTATACTATCATTCTGACTGGCCAAACACTATAATTTGAGCTTAGGAAAGAGAAAGGGAACATTGCATCCATTGCAAGTCCTAACATAATAATATGAGGTTCATCTTTGAATTTTCTTGGTCATTTTTCCTCTATATGTTTCATTGTTTTGGAGTCCTTGGGAATTTACATGAATCAATCTTTACTCTTGTTATTTGCATGCCATTCCATCAATTGTGCAAGATATTTACAACAAAACATCTGTTGTAGTCTAGGAATAATTGGCATGTGTTGTAAAACCTTATTTGGAACTGTAGGACCTTGTACATTTGTATGATATATTTTCCCTTTGGATACAAGGAATCCTTCATTTTTTTTATTCATCTCTAGATAGGATGCAATAATTTTTACATGCATGAATTTTCTTATATTCAATCCACAACTCGACAAACAATTGATGCGCTTCTCTACAAGTTAATGGAAATACATTATGTTCAGGGAATATTTTATCCTTTAGAACCTTGTAAGCTTTTTTTTAGACCCACATGTTAGAAATGTCATTTATAGCATTATTTATATACCATAATTTAAAACTCGCCTAAAATAAATTTAAATGAAGTTACTACTTATATTGTAATTGACACAAATTGACAGTGCAAAACTAGAAAAATAATTCAAATCACCTTAGTAAGGTAGTGCAAATCTTGTCTAACCAACCAAATAATGAATTGATTTCCAATAGTATTAATGTGCATGAAAGCTTAAACGCTCTAATTGCACCCGATTTGAACATGACTATCTTTGTTGCTTGCTTAATTGATTCATTCATGTTGATATCACCATAATTATGTTGGTGGTAATTTCCCTCTATATCTACATCTTCATTATTATGCATAGGATCATCACCCTCATCATTTTTTCCATCCCCAAAGAAAACTATGAGAATTATGTTCAATCCTTCTTCATGCATTACATTTCAATCAACATCTCCACTTTGAATAGTGGATGGCATGTCATCAGTTTATGCTAATTTCATCAATTCCTCATTTTTTTCACGTGGTATTGCTCTCTTCAATGCTTCTATTCTTCTCCTAGAATGGTTTAAAGGATGAATTGGATCATCCTGTTGAATTCTTAACAATCCAGTTGGATCTTGATCGTTAGTAGGTGTATCATCAACATCATTGACCTATAATTAAGTGAAACCATTATTTAATGTTAGATAGAAATTATTGGATAAAACATGCATCCATTTCAAAGATATATGCAATAAATTACTCAACAAAACAAGATTAAAAATACATATATACAATAAATTACATATATTATCTTTGAACACATAGTTTTAAAAACAAGCCACAATAATTTCATATTCTTGGATTTTTTGCCTTAGGAACATCCACAAACAATAGTTGTCTCAAAGTATTCATCCATGCATGTAGTATCATCATGACCAATCTCTTATTCATTGTTTTGATTTTCTATTGTATATACAAACTCCATTGACATATCCTTTTCCACCCATTTCTCTTTTCATGGTTTAATTGTGCGACGTAGGCCACGTCCATATGCAGGTATTTGTATTGGTCTATTAGAATGATTAAACTCCTCATTTGTTGTGATTTCATTGTCAACCTCAAATAATCGATACATGCATTGGCTTTTCCAAGGTTAGATAATAGACTATATAATATACTTATATTGTACATTAATTTCCAGTTGAACTTATTTATAACACCCACAAAGTATAATTGTATCAAAGTATTCATCCCATGTATTATCATCATGAATAACCTCTTGTTCATTACCACCAGTTTCTATTGTATTTGCAGACTCAATTTTCATATCTTCTTCCACCCACTTTCTCATGCGATGTGCTTTAACATTATGGTGTCCACTGTGTACATATTTTGGTTGTTTTATAGTAAAAGGATTCAACTTTATATTTGTTGAAAACACATATTCCACCTAAAATAATCAACAACATGCATTTTTTTTTTTTGTCAAGTTTGAATAATAAACTATATAAATTACTAGGTTTGGGAAAAAAACAAATGGTAAACTAAATTTCATTTTATTGATTATTTGATAAATTAATGTGATATTTAAGCACATGATGCCCCAAATCATATTTTCTATCTTCATTTGTTTCCATGGACTCCCCTAGCTCCTGCAATACACAACAATGATAACATTTTTTATTAAAGTCATTTGTAGGATTGTTATAGTATTATTTCTTATTCCATTATTTTAATCATTCTAATTTTCATGTTAGTTATTTTCATTTTTAGTTATGGAATTCTTCACCATTTTTGTGACATTCTTATTATAAGGATTGAACCTGATTAACAAGTGTGGTGACTGGAACTACTGATGTAGTGGGGGGTGTCAACTACGAAACATGTAACGTTAAATCCATGTTGGGTAATGTCACATCCCCAACCAGATGATGAAATATTACCTCTAATTATTATTTTTTTATTTAACTAATAACAATTAGTCTATTTTTCTAGAGTTTGTTTTATCCCAAATGAGAGACTAAAGAAAATTATGGATTAAAATTTCTATAAAAAAACAATATTTGTGAAAGAGAATGATCATCCATCTTCATATCAACTTTCCTTCACTATATATATATATATATATTACCATTTTGTAGACCATCGTCGGCCATTGCTCCTATTGGGATGGGGTCCCCTAGGGTTAATTTTGGGGCAAAAGCCCAAGTTTTGTTGTATAAAATGTAAAGTCTCCGCAAGTGGTGGTCGTGGAGCGCGTAGATAGCTAAAGCGTCATAAAGAGTTTTACCCTTGTTTTATGTAAGTTGAGTTGGCTTTTGAATAACTGTATAAATAGCTGTGTCTTAGGATGTCTAAGACAAACAAGTAAGATTTTATATGCGAAAAATCTGAAGAGATAGCGAAGAAACTAGGAAGAAAGTCTCTGCAGCTATGTGCGCAAAGGCCTAGAGTAGAGTCTGCGGCTCAGTGTGCAGACCCCTGCAGCTGAGTGTGCAGGGAAGTCTTGACTCTGTAAGCAGAACTGAAGTATTAATAAAGAGATTATTCCATAAGTTCATGTGTTTTGTCTATTTACTTTTGTTATAAATGAATGTATTTTATACTATGATGAATGATGGGTTTATGAAATAATATTGTATTGATGTGTGACTTTACATGAATTGCATTGTTGTATGAATGCAATTAAGGTTAACTTTTTATGTGAAGAATATCTTGTTGCATGTTAAAGTTATCGAACACTAAGTCGATCTAAGTAATTACTGGGTTAAGAGTAATCTTTGATGCGCGTAAGTAGTTGATTCACATATTCAAGGTCCTCGAAAGACAGTTGCAAACGTTCGTGGAGGTATAGAGGTTGATTAAAGGTAGTTATATCGATAAGCCCTAAAGGCTTATCGATCTACACGAGGTCAGATTTAGAGCACAAAACGACATCACGCTCATCTATGGGTGCAGAAACTTGGTCAGCATCCCCCCATACTGCTTTGGATGAGACTTCAGTCCGCACTCCGTGAATTGATGCCAAAAAGACCAGTAGTATAGGGATTTGTTTGGAAAACTAACTCTGAACCTGGGTCAAGAACCACTAAGCCAACTCAAATATTTTGGTTTAATACTATTAGTCCAAAAACCACTAAGCCAACTCAAATATTTTGGTTTAATACTATTATTCTAAAAATGGTTGGTATTAAATAATAATGCACCCATATATTATATATCCAAGATGAGTTTGCATTGGGTTAATTGCTTCAATGCAACTATGTTTATCACTTAGGAAGAAAGGGTCCAACCTAACTATAAAATCATGATGAAGGTTTACTTATTTATGTTATCATTAGAATTTTTTTTTACCCTTCACACATTGTTTTTCTTGTTGTATGATGGTCATATATTACGTGATAAAGCTATCCCTTCTAGACTTTTTCTTTACGCATGTGGGAAAAATAACTCAGTTGTTGCTAATGTTTAATATAAATTCAAAGTGCCAAATAGCATAATTATTGCTCCATACATGATATTTCTCCTTCGTTAATCTTTGAACTCTCCCGAAATTTTGAGTTGTGTCCACGGCTATGTTTTCGAGGAAATATCGCTGACAAAAATATATCGTATGAGTTTCTATGATTTTTGTTTGCTTCATCTCCACCCTACACGCATAGGGAGATAAATCAGATGGCTTAACCACCCTCGGGGTTGCCCTTGTATGCTCCTATTTGCACTCAACTCTTTGAGAATGAAGGAGAAACTCTGCCAGCTAGGCTTACCTAAGGTTTACTTTTCGATCAAAATACTTGTAAGTTCCTCATATATTCATTTTCTTGCATCTCAATGAGGTTAATTATTCCATGAATTGCATTTCTATGGTGTTCCTCGTCAAGGTAGTTCAATTGGTATGTATCTTGTAGTTAGGAAAAATAGCATGGCCATGACTAGAGGAATATCCACCCTCTCTTACCCTAGGCTGGGAGTTTGTTAAAGGAAACCCCATCTGGTAACAATACTTATTTTATCTTTCTCCTCTATTTGGTTTCGCCATTTAGTTTCCAATTAAAAGCTTTTTTTAAATCTTATTGTTAAACTACCCTCGCTAGGGTTATCGGAGCTAGCTAAGTCGTGAACGCACATTCAGGTTACAGGTAATTTAACCATTCACGTCTATATTTATAATGTTTTCTTTCCAGCAAGGGTTTTATACATTCCATGTCCGTTCATCACGGTTTTCCCTTTAACATTTTTTTATGTTGTTTCCCCTTGCTTTCCAACATTGCTCTCTACTAGTTCCGGTGTTCACCCTTCAAACAAAACTCTCACTTTTCTCCAAAGAAACTTCGTTAAGACCCGGGTTCTAAATTATTCATTCTTGTTCTTGTTTCAAGGTTACTCGACTACAAGTTGAGTCTATAAATTGGCTATGGACGTTAAGTTTAACATCGATCTATGTTGATATGGAGCATTCTCTTTAAGGGATTCTTATTTATTTTCGAGAAAAGCTAGTACAGTCTTGGCTACGACCATAACATAGGTTTTCAACTACGGCAATACTTCCTCTTTATACATATATATCACGTAAAAAATAAGTGTTACTCAAAAGTTCAGATGGCAAATCTAGACAGTTTTTAACTTATAACATATATTTTCTTTGACGACCATAAAAATTTAATTTCCAGTTACGTTGTTACCCGAAATTGTTGGAAATATTAATCTCAACCACGGGCGTTAAACACCCACAGCAGCCATACTTGTCAGATGTATTTTTTCAAGTTGTGTCTTTGTTTGAAGATGGAAGGACTGAAGCCAGAATAGTGTACCGTGCTAACCATTCCTCAACACAACAAAGAATTTAAGGTATTTAATGTATTTTGGTAATTGGATATGGGCAAGTATTCATTCTGCTACTATCGCCCACACTCCAAAAACACCTGCACGATTCTGATCACACTCAACAACAATAATGGCTTAATTATTTGCTATATCCTCCATTAATGTAAAAAATTGTATGTTGAGATAAATAAGCATGTAAAAGTCATTTTTTGCAAGTAAGAAAGTAAAAAATTAGGAGAGAAATAGAGTAAGCATGTAAAAGTCATTTTTTGCAAGTAAGAAAGTAAGAAATTAAGAGAGAAATAGAGTGAGAGTCTCTGAGGAGAAAATGGTGGAGCAAATTTTGGTGGGCGCGTGAAAACTACAGTTACTGTGTTTTATTGTGTGTTATTCTGCTTGAAGTGAAAATCTCTATAAACCTTGTATGAATGTATTTTTCATGAATTAAAAGTTAATCCTAAGTTTTATTAATGTATTTTTCATGAATTAGAAGTTAATCCTAAGTTTTATTGTTGCTCCAAGTTTACTCTGTTTTATTGTGTCTTTTTGTCGTGCGTGAATACTATGTTTTTTAAGTCTCTGAATACTATGTTTTTTAAGTCTCTGTAATAGTTGCGCGAAAGCTGGCTGCACGCGTGAGAAATTAGCTTCGTGAAGGTCACTCCTCGCCTCTCCCCGTAAAAAAAAATTAACATAAAAGCTTCGTGAAAGTCACTCCTTATAAAAAAATTAACATAAAAAAAATTAACATGGTATCGGAGTGGGTTAAATTCTCTTAGTGTAAAAACAAGTGTTTTTATTAACAGTTAAAATTGTTTTGAGGGCAGATTGTTTTTATCATATTTGCCATTAAGTAGATTTTTTTTTTTGAACGCTCATAAATGGCAACATCAAGCGCAAGTTTTTCTAATCCTCAAATACCTCAGTTTAATGGAAAAAATTATGATTATTTGGTTATTACAATGAAGGCCCTGTTTTCTTCTCAAGACATTTGGGATTTGGTGGAAAATGGTTTGCATACAATGTCTTATCTCAAGCAGAAAGAGATTTGTTAAAGGACAACAGGAAGAATGATTCAAAAGCCTTGTTCTATATTTTCCAAGTAGTTCATGAAAGTATTTTCCCAAGGGTTGCAGCAACAACAAAGTCCAAGCAAGCATGGGACACCCTCCAGATAGCCTACTAAAGCATGGAAAAAATCAAGACAACAAAGCTGCAAATGTTGAGAAGAGATTTTGAAACACTTTGTATGAAAGAGTCTGAGAATGTAGACTCGTTTTTTACAAATGTAAGTGGGCTAGTTACTCAAATCAGGTCTCATGGTGAGACACTTGAGGAAAGAAGAATAGTTGAAAAAGTTTTGAGAAGTTTGCTAGTAAGGTTTGATGCCATTATTGTGGCCATAGAAGAAACAAAGGATCTCTCATAGCTCTCAGTGGATGAGTTTAAGGCATCACTGATTTCTCATGAACATAGATTGAATATAGCAACAAGCTCCTCATTAGAGCATGCCTTCAAGACACAAGTATCATTTCGTCAAGGTTGAGGTAGAGGAAAATCATATGCTAGAGGAAGAGGAAGAACCTCACACATAGGTGGAAGAAGCCCACACAGAGGTGGAAGAAGCAACCCTTCAAGCTCAAATGGAAGGGGCAACAATCAAAATCCAAGTCAAAGCCCAAGCCAAAATCAAGCACAAGGTCAGGAGTATGATAAATCTCAAGTTCAATGTCATTACTATAAGAAGTATGGTCATTATGCAAATGAATGTAGAAAGAAGCAATATGACATTAGTAACAAACCAAGTGTAAATTTCACAAAAGAAAGTCAGAACCATGATAACATGTTTTTAGCTTGTAATGTAGCATAAGAAAAACAAAGTGATATATGGTATCTAGATTCAGGGTGTAGCAACCACATGTCAGGAAACATAGAAATGTTTTCCAATCTAGATGAAAGTGTGAAATCTGAAGTGACATTAGGGATTGATAGCAAAGTCTCTGTCATGGGCAAAGGAAGAGTTAATATCCTAACAAAGAAGGGGGAGAAGAAGTACATCTCAGATGTTTACTTTGTCCCCGATCTAAAGCATAACCTCATGAGCATTGGACAACTCATACAAAAGGGCTACAATGTCTTTTTCAAAAATAATGTGTGCACAATTTTGGATAGACCTCCAAACAGACATCCGATTGCAAAGGTTCAGATGACAAACAATAGAATGTTTCCCCTAAAATTAAAATCAGAGTTGCAAAAAGAAGGTGTATAAGCACAACTCTCAATGAACTCACAAGAGAATGGAAGAAAAGAGGCAATTGTCACACATGTAAACTTCCAAGCAGAGGTAAAAGATGAAAACAGGTTATGGCATTTGAGATTTGGTCATCTCAACTTTGGAGGTTTGAATTCGTTGCATAAAAAAGGTATGGTGAAGGGAATACCACTCATAGAAAACCCAGACAGCCTATGTGAAGGTTGTATCTTGGGCAAGCAACATAGAGAAACATTTCCAGTAGGAAAATCAGTAAGGGCAAAGGCACCTTTGGAGATTGTCCATTTAGATTTATGTGGACCAATGCAAACACCATCAATTGGTGGCAGCCACTATTTATTGACCTTCATAAATGACTACACAAGGAAGACATGGGTCTATTTCTTAAAACAGAAAAGTGAAGTGTTTGAGTGCTTTCGCCAATACAAAGCTCTTGTTGAGAAGCAAAGTGGACACTACATCAAAGTCCTCAGGACTGACAGAGGTGGAGAATACATCTCAAATGACTTCCTTCGATTTTGCAGGGAGCATGGAATTCACAAGCAATTTACAACAAGGTATACACCTCAGCAAAATGGTGTGGCAGAAAGGAAGAATAGGACCATTATGGAAATGGCAAGGAGTATGATGAAGGCAAAGCATTTGCCAAATGATTATTGGGTTGAAGTTGTTGCTTGTGCAACATATATCTTGAATAGATGTCCAACCAAAAGCGTCCAGAACATAGTTCTTGAAGAGGCATGGAGTGGAAGAAAGAATAATGTCACTCACATGAGAGCTTTTGGATGTGTGGCGTATGCACATGTTCCAGATGAGTTGAGGAAGAAGTTGAACAACAAGGGGGAGAAATGTATATTTGTTGGATACAATGATGAATCCAAAGCATACAAGCTCTACAATTGTTGGGCATGGAAAGCCCCAAGGCATGTTTTGGGGCTTAAAGCCCAAGTTTTGACCGAATCTTTTTGTAAGAGCTCTGCGAATTGTGGGCGCGGGGCGCGAAAGTATAATAGAGTCACAGGGTTGTTCACCCTAGTTCTTGTAATGTAATGTCGGCTAGATAGACCTACCCATGGTCTGCGGACCATGGAATTGTATAAATAAAGCGAGGCTCTAAGTGTAGAAAAGAACCAATAAAGGAATAGAAGAATTAGAAGTCTAAGGGATTGAGTCGAAGTGTAAAGGGTGTCTGTGGGTCTTAGAGTAGAAGAAGGCTCTGTAGCTGAGTGCGCAAAGGCCTAGTAGTCTGCAGTTGAGTGCGCAAGGTGGGTCGAGTCTGTAACTGTTGGAAGAATCAATGAAAGAGAAGTTTTGCTATGATTCTGTGTATCTTTTTTTGGTATAATGCATGATTGGATATAATTTGCAAGTACACTGTTTATTTACTGTGTGAACCTGAATGAATGTTTTATATTGTTAAGTATAACTTAAGACATTTAAGTAGGCGAAGGTGCTTAATTAATACTGGAAGATAAATAAGATCTGGGGTAATAGTGCAAAGTGCGGCACAACCCCTGGTTAGGGCGGTGCGAAGGCAAGGTATCAGGCTGCGAGGAACAGAAGGTGTGCGAAGCCACCTGCTTGCAGGAACAAAAAAAGGACCAGTCGAACCTCTCAGACATCTCAAGGGTGTGGAACCCTGGTTCTAGCACCCTCCCATACTTACTTCGAGTGAGACCTCAATGCGCACTTCGTGGACTGTTGCTGAAAGATCCAGTGGTATAGAGATTTGTTTGGATAATTAACTCCGAATCTGGGTCAGATCCCAACAAGCCAACAAATGGTTTCGTTGCTGGGACCGGGATCTGCATAGAGATATTTGATGTTGTATCACTGGAATCCGACAAAGAAAGTAATTGAAGAGTGGTTGGATAGAAAGATTTACGAGTTTGCGATGCAAGAAAACAGGAAGCTGCGACTATCAAGGGAAGAGTGGTTAGATTGCTACTTGTATACGGATATCCACGAAATGTTATTTGCTTCCTTCCCTACTCAGTTGTACGAGTGGATCGTGAAGCTAGCAGATAGCCAAGGATGGTGTAAAATTGACAAACCTATTGTGTGGACTCCAGAATTAGTGCACAGACTGGAATCATCGGAAGATAAGATCGTGTGCGCTATCGATCACTGGCTCGATCAAATCATAGGGGGATTCATCACCGAATTCGCAGTAGATACTTCAGTGAGCTACAGCGAGGCAGAACGATGTTTCCTCAAGGGACCACAAGGTAAGTACGTTAAATCTTTGAACACTTGGATTAAAATGCTATTGTGTGAAAAACGAGTTATACGAATAAATTGATGTTTGGGGCTACGCGGAGTGGGAGAATCTACAAAAATGAAGGTAGCACATAACTAGAAACTAACCCCTTGATTTCAACTCCGCGAGGGGGTGAATAAGAGCTCGCGAAGGTTTCACCAAGAAGCGTGATCAATCTGATAAGGTAGAGAATTCCACGCATACCACCCCCACCCACACCGCCACCAGTTTCACCATCTTCACCCCCGACTCCGCCCATACCACCTCCGCCACCACTGCAAAGCAGTATGGCCAACGCAATAAAGCTACCAGTGTTCAAGGGAGTAGGGAATGAAGATCCGAACTAGTTTTGGTTCGTGATAAAAGCTATATGGGAAGCATAGGGTGTCACGAACGACAATATAAATAAGGCAACGTTGGTCAGCGCTCTGCAGGATCGCGCACTGACCTGGTACATTAAGCATTCCAATGACAATCCGAATGCGGGGATAGTAGATATCCAAGCTACGCTAAACAAAGAATTTAGCAAGCCAAAATCGGAGGCACAGTCGATCATTAGATTCAAGGAAATCACAATGCTACCAGGAAAAACCCCGTGGGAGTTAGATCAAAGACTGAAGTGCACAATTCACGAGGCGAACATGACATTAACAAGTGGCCAACACCGCGAATGGTTTGTAGCATCGTTAACACCGCATCTACGGAACACGTTGTCGCAACAAAGGTGAACCACTCAAGCTGAGGCTCTGGAGGTCGCGATGAGATTGCACAAGACTCCGATACAAGATCCTAACCTGGGAGTTCAGCAGATTCACACATATCTGAAAAACTTGTGCCTTGAGATGCATAGTTTGAAACAAGACAGGACGGCTCACCCAGAAGTGCACGACGAGGTATGGTACGTAAAATGCAAGGGACAGGAGCACAACAAGGACCACTGCCTGGTGTTCGTGAATTACCTTGCGGGACGAGGGCCAATGCCACTTAGACTGGAGGCACAAGCAAGACCAAGTGCGGCGCCTGTGCTATGGTGCGTGATTTGTCAGATAGGAGGAAAGCATGCTACAGATAACTACCATCTATTACAAAAGTATACGCAGAATTCCCAGCAGTTGTTCTGTAATTTTTGTAGGTCAGTAGGACATGATGAGCACACCTGTAGAAGTTATGAATTGATGATGGATTGGACTCCTACCTATAGAGTTCAGGCTGAAACACGAGCCCTCGATCAAAACATAGGATTGGTGTGCACCGGATTTCAGGGGCGCAAACGAGGCCGAGGTGGAGGGGGACTAGGAAGAGGTCGCGGACAGCTGATATGTTACAATTGCGGAGGGCCAGGACATTATGCCCGCGATTGTATGAATCCAACACGACCATCATGCTTGTTTTGTACATTATTTGATCATGAGATAGAGGACTGTCCAACACTGATAGCGAGGTTGCGTGATAAAGAAGCACTCCAACCTCCCCCGACTCAGAACCTGCAAATAATGAGGTCTGAGCCGCACGAGGAAGACTCTAATGTAAATATCGTGCTCTGGAGTGGTATTACGACAGGGGATGACAAAGGCAAGCAGCCTGAAGAAAGTACTTGGGTTCATAATGCCCCAACGAAGGAAGAAGAATTTGATTTGGAGCGTGCTAAGGAAACCTTCATGGAAGCTAAGATGAGCTTTGTTGATGCCTCAACTTCAGGAAGTAAAGACAAACTGGAGCCAGAAATGGACCCATCGATGCTCACTACGTTCTTGGAGACATGCATGAAGTTGTTGCGCGACAGCAAGGCTGTAAAGGGCTTGCAAGAACTGATAACTAGATGCGCTAGGACTGCGCCAAGAGAACCGCGCGTAGTCTGGAAGCTCGGGAAGCACACGACACGAACAAGAAGGGAGATGAGATTGACTGCACAGATCAGGGAATATGAGATGGACCAAGTGATTCTGGACCTAGGATCGGACACGAGCATCCTGCCAAAGCAGACATGGGAGTGCATGGGTAGGCCTACGTTGCAATGGTCTCCTATCCAACTACGTATGGCAAACCAACAAAATATCCTATCTATGAGGAGATTATAGGGAATCATAGTAGATATTGAAGGAGCGAGCGTGCTAGCAGATTTCGAAGTGATAGAGATTGTTGATGACAGCAATCCCTACCCCACGCTATTGGGAATAGATTGGGCCACTGACATGAATGGAGTGATAAATATAAAGAAGCGCAAAATGATCTTTGAGAAAAAGTCTCTACGCGTAGTGGTACCTTTAGACCCTGCAGAAGGATCACGCTACATAGAGCCAGTGCGCGACTACGACAACGACGATGATCTAGACTGCATCTACAAGATAACCGTGCAGGAGCAGGACTGGGTAAATCCAATTGCGGATGGTCGAATCTCTTGGGAGCGCAAAATCTCCTGCACATCGGATTCTGACGAGGAGATAGAACGATGGCAGAATCGGTTACACGAGGTAACCACGCTCAAATGTAACATGATGACAAGGTCATTGCGCTGCGTAGCAACAGAGGTAAGAGATCTGCCTACGTATGACGGGTTGAGCGAGGTGGATGACTTCCTGAACAAATTTTAAAGAGAATTACCAGAACAGTAGTGTTTCGATGCTCTAAAATGGGTATTGCGCGCTACATTTGCAAGATGGTGGGGTACGCACCAAAGCAGTTTTGAGGGCTGGCGCGAATGCAAAAGGATGATACGCATGCATTTTGGGAAGCCTCAAATGTGGTTAAAAGACAAATATGACGGATGGGATGATCCACATGTATACCTCGCAAAATGGGAAAAGGTATATGGAGAAGAGCCACAACCCGAGTGGGTGCACCTGTTTTTTCATACCCTGGACATTATACCCATGAATTGGTATATAGAAATAGAGCTCCGCCATGGCACGAATGAATGGGATATCCTGTGTGAAGGATTCCTGTTAACCTTCACATTTGAGGATCATTGGTGGGATAGTGTTGATGATGCGCTACAAGAAGTAAAAGAAGCGATCTTTAAAATACCCCAGGAACCCATGGAAGTGCTTCAGCCTGAATGGGCGACCCAGTTGAGTTGCGCACTGGAGTGTTATAACGTAAACATTGAAGAAGACGATAAATATCTGCGAAAAGTTAACATTCCAGAAATTGAAGGCTATCGCGAGGTTCAAGGACCATTGATTGAAGACCCTGACATTACCGCACCGGTAAAAACGAAGCAGGTGAACATTGGTACGGAGGCCGAACCGAAGTATGCAATGCTCAGTGACTACTGGGATGATGCCACGGTGGATAAGGTTGCTGAGTTACTCCGGGAGTACCAAGACTTGTTCCCGATCAAGATCATGGACTTAAAGGGGATTGTTGGCAATTTAGGGATGATGAAGATCACCCTAAAACTCGACGTGAAGCTGGTTAAGCAGAGGCCTTACTGCTTGAATCCAAAGTACAAGGAAAAGGTCTGCATAGAATTAGACAAAATGCTCACAGCTGGAATTATTGAGCTGGTGGAAGAATCCGACTAGGTAAGCCCTATGGTAGTGCAAGAGAAGAAGCAGAAGGGCGAGATAAGAATATGCGTGGACCTCAGGAAATTGAATGATGCCTGTGTGCACGACCCATTCCCGACCCCGTTCATAAATGAAGTATTGGAAAATGTCGGTGGACAAGAAGCATATTCTTTCACTAATGGGTTCTCAGGGTACCACCAGATCAAAATCGTGCCGGAAGATAGGAGCAAGACCACCTTCGCGACTGAGTGGGGTTGCTTTCAATACACCGTCATGTCGTTTGGGTTAAAGAACGTGCCAGCCATCTTTTCGCGCATAGTTGTTGCTGCATTCAAAGAATATATCCACAAATTCCTGGAGGTCTATCTGGATGATTGGACTGTATTTGGATTGGTTAAGCACCACGTAGCAAGCTTACGCTTGATGTTGGATACTTGCCAATGACACCAAATTGTGTTGAACCTTAAAAAGTGTACGTTCCTCGTTCCCTTTGGGAACCTATTGGGACATGTGGTCTGCAAATAGGGACTAATGGTAGACCCCACGAAGATTGCAGTAATTCTGAATTTGGAAGCACCGTGAAGTGTTAAACAGTTGCACGCTACCTTGGGACATATGGGGTACTACAGGAAGTTCATCAAAAGCTATGCCCAGATCACCGTGCCAATGGAGAAACTGTTGAAAAAGGATGTCATGTTCTGCTGGAATGATGATTGCATGAAAAGCCTGGATGTACTAAAAGAGAAACTAGCCTCCGCCCCAATCCTGGTCTTCCCAAAATGGGATGTGGAGTTTCATGTCCATGTTGATGCGTCATGTATAGCGCTGGGAGCAGTGCTCACACAAGAGGGTGGAGAGGGCTTGGATCACCCTATCGCATTTGCAAGTCGCAGGTTGTCCAAAGCGGAAAAAAATTATTCCACAACCGAGCGCGAGGGGTTGGCTATGGTGTACGCGCTCCAAAAATACTGGCACTATTTGCTAGGAGGACATTTCAAGATGTATACAGACCATTCCACACTGAAATACTTGGTCAATAAGCCTGTGTTGGGGGGGCGCATATGCAGGTGGCTCTTATTGTTCCAAGAGTATGACTTTGAGGTCGTGGTAAAGCCTGGATGCCTGAACACAGGAGCGGATCACTTGTCGCGTATTGAGACGGGCGAGGAACCTACTAGTTTGGAGGAAGGATTACCTGACGCACAACTTTTTGTTGTGTGCGTCGCAGACGGACACTTTGAAGATATAATCCACTTTCTGACAACAGGGACTGCACCGAAGGAATACTCCGTCTAGCAGAAGAAGGAATTGGTGGTGTGCGCGACTGATTTTTCTATCATCGCAAGGTACCTATACAAAATGGGAAATGATGAGAAATTGCGAAGGTACATAACTGAATTTGAACAAAGTCAAATCCTCGCGGAAGCACATGTGGGCGATGTAGGACACTATGCAGGACGAGCGACCACGCAAAAAATTCTCCGCGCAGGGTTGTGGTGGCCAAACCTTCACTAGGATTCAAAAGCACATTGTAAGGCCTGTGATATCTGTCAAAAGATAGGTAAACCATTGCAGAGGAATGAGATGCCTTTGAATCCACAAATGACACTGCAGCCCTTCGAAAGGTGGGCAATTGACTTTGTAGGACCTATCAAACCTTACGGAAAAATGGGTGCACGATACATCATCATCGTGACGGAGTACCGACTTGTTGGGCAGAAGCGCAGCGGGTCAAAGACTGCATGGCCGCCACAACTGAATTTTTTTTGTTTGAACACATGTTGACTTGATTTCGCGTGAATGCAGAAGTAGTGTGAGAAGGCCTGGCATGATCGCCATATTAAGTTGCGCACCTTCAAGGTAAATGATTTAGTGCTACTATATGACAGTAAGTTTGATAAATTCTCGGGAAAGTTCATAATGCATTGGCTGGGACCATACGTTGTTAAGGAGGTCATAGATGGAGGCACGGTATAGCTAGTCAAACTAAATGGAGATCCTTTCCTAGGCAAAGTGAATGGCAGCCACTTAAAGCCCTACACGGGTGGCCCAGCTATCTGACTAACCGACAGAAGCACAGTCTTCGCGCTCCAAGGATCCGGACAAAGGCGCGGGACTATAAACAAATGCAGGGGATACTGGCATAGATGCAGAGAAGCAGTTCTGACACAGAGGTCTCAGAACAATGTATGCAACAAATCTAGCAAGCAACAACTCAGTGTGCTCCTAACCTTGCCGTAGTTCGAGAACAGTTGGAGGGACTCCGCAAAAAGATCTCCGCGCCGACAGAGTAACTCGAGGGCGAGTCATGATGTTTGTGTTGGGGGCCTATTGGGCATGGAATCCCCCCAAGGTAGTTTTTGGAACTTAAAGCCCATTTTTTGAACAAATCTTTTTGTAAGAGCTTCGCGAATTGCGAGCGCGGGGCGCGAAAGTATAATAGAGTCACAGGGTTGTCCACCCTAGTTTTTGTAATGTAATGTCAGCTGGATAGACCTACCCATGGTTCGCGGACCATGGGATCGTATAAATAGAG
The DNA here is from genome assembly GCA_031772625.1 of Pinus tabuliformis. NCBI lineage: Eukaryota > Viridiplantae > Streptophyta > Pinopsida > Pinales > Pinaceae > Pinus > Pinus tabuliformis. Next base: position 51,143,484 of record CM062814.1, on the reverse strand, counting down.
TGAGGCTCTAAGAGTAGAAAAGAACCAATAAAGGAATAGAAGAATGAGAAGTCTAAGGGATTGAGTCAAAGTGTAAAGGGTGTTTGTGGGTCGTAGAGTAGGAGAAGGCTTTGCAGCTGAGTGTGCAGAGGCCTAGTAGTCTGCAGCTGAGTGCGCAGGGTGAGTCGAGTCTATAACTGTTGGAAGAATCAATGAAAGAGAAGTTTTGCTGTAATTCTGTGTATCTTTTTCTGGTATAATGCATGATTGGATATAATTTGCAAGTACACTGTTTATTTACTATGCGAACCTCTATGAATATTTTATATTGTTAAGTATAACTTAAGACATTTATGTAAGTGAAGGTGTTTAATTAAGACTGGAAGATAAATAAGATCTTGGGTAATAGTGCAAAGTGCGGCATAGCCCCTGGTTAGGGCTGTGCGCAAGCAAGGTATCAGGTTGCGAGGAACGGAAGGTGTGTGAAGTCACCTGCGTGAAGGAACAAAAAAAGGACCATTCAAACCTCTCAGACATCTCAAGGGTGCAGAAACCTCGTTCTAGCACCCTCCTATACTACTTCGTGTGAGACCTCAGTCCGCGCTTCGCGGACTGTTGCCAAAAAGGGTCAGTAGTACAAGGATTTGTTTGACTAATTAACTCCGAACCTGGGTTAGGACCCAACAAGCCAACAACAATCCATCACCTAGAAGATCATAATCAATAGAGATGTGCAGTTCATAGAAGAGAAAGCATGGGATGGAAGTTTAGAGAAGACAGTCAATGTCAAAGCATGTATACCACATGAGGACAAAGAGGAATTAACAGCAACAAGTAATTCCTCAACAGTGACTCCCTCTACTCCTATTCAAGCGCAACAAAGCAGGCAACAAGCAACGCCATCAACAAATAATAGGACAGTTTCATGCAGCCAAGCAAGTGCTTCTCCAAGCACACCGCAAAGAGCAACACCAAGTGACAAGAAGACCAAAATTCATAAATTTAAATGAAATTTATGAGCAAGATGAAGTTGATAGTAGCGCTGGTCTGAATTCCTTATTTGCCTTGTTTTGTCATGTAGATGACCCAATCCATTTTGAGGATGCAATAAAAGAAGAAAAATGGGTTGCGGAAATGGAGGAAGAAATAGAAGCAATAGAAAGGAATGACACATGGGAGTTAGTGAACCTTCCGAAAGGAAAACATGTCATTGGAATGAAGTGGGTCTATAAGACCAAAAGCAACATTGAGGGAAAGATTGAAAGGCACAAAGCAAGGCTAGTTGTCAAAGGCTAGAAGTAGCAGCATGGAAGAGATTACGCGAAGACGTTCGCGCCAGTCGCGAGGATGGAGACAATATGGCAATGGGACAAAATAGTATGGCATTTTGTATACAACAACAAGTGATTTCAGGCTGGTTGGTTACACTGACAGTGATTAGGCAAGAAGCGTTGATGACAGAAAGAGCACGTCAGGATATGTTTTTCATTTGGGTTCCAGAGCCATTTCATGAGCCTCCAAGACGTAGCCAATAGTGTCACTGTCAACAGCTTTAGTTGAATATGTGGCAGCAATAACAACAGCTTGTCAGGCAGTTTGGATGAGAAGGATGTTGAGGGATCTTCGTCATGACCAAGAGGGAACGACAACCATTTTCTGTGACAACACCTCAGCAATTGCATTGTCAAAGAATTTTGTCTTTCACAAGAGGACCAAGCATATTGATGCTAAATATCATTTTATTATAGAGTTGATTAACAATGATGAAATTGTGTTGCAACACTGAAGGTCACATGATCAATTTGCTGATATCTTCACAAAGCCATTGGCACGTGAAAGTTTTGTTTATCTTAGAAACTATTTGGGAATTGTCAATGGCAGCAATTGTGATTAAGGGGGAGTGTTGGAAATATTAATCCCAACCACCGCATTAAACACCCTGACAACAACCATACTTGTTGAATTGAGGCTTCTGTGATCCATATCAAGTTTATGAGAAAAAGTTTTTCGGTGTAAATCACATGATAATACATTTGTTGACGCGTTTTGAACCAACAAGTGTGGTTCATCATCAGGAAATATTAATCCCAACCATCGTGTTAAACACCCTGACAGAAGCCATACTTGTCAGAAGTATTTTTGCAGGTTGTGTCTTTGAAGATGGAAGGATTGAAGCCAGAACAATGTACCGCGCGAACCATTCCTCAACACAGAAAAGAATCTAAGGCGTTTAATGTATTTTGGTAATTAGATATGGGCAAGCATTCATTCCACGACTATCATCCACACTCCACAAACACCTACGTGATTCCGATCACACTCAACAAAAACAATGTATTAATTATTTTCTTTGTCATGCATTAATGTAAAAAATTGTATGTTGAGATAAACAAACATGTAAAAGTCCTTTTTTGCAAGTAAGAAAGTAGGAGAGTGGAGAAAATTTTGGTGGGCGCGCCGAAAACAATAGTTACTGTGTGTTATTCCAGGAGAAGTAAAAATATCTATAAACCTTGTTTTACTTAAGCTGCAATTTCATATGAATGTATTTTTCATGAATTAAAAGTTAATCCTAAGTTTTATTGTTACTCCAAGCTTACTCTGTTTTACTATCTTTTTGCCGTGAGTGAACACTGTGTTTTTAAGTCTTTGTAATAGTTGCGCATAAGTCTAATGTGTCTTTTTGCCGTGAGTGAATATTGTGTTTTTTAAGTCTCTGTAATAACTGCATGAAAGCTAGCTGCGCGCGCGAAATCAGCTTCGCGAAAATCATAGAGCTGGGTGAAAGTCACTCCTCTGCCTCTTTGTGTAAAAAAAAATTTAACAGAAATTAGTTCATGTTCTTTATTATTATTTTGAATTGCATGCCAATTATAATCTATATACACATGGATTTAGATACACAATAGTCTGTAAGTAATTATTGAAATCTTATTCCTCTTTACAGTTCAACTATTCTAGGGTTCCAAACCAGTTTTGACTTCTATGTTGTCTACTTATTTGGACATTTATAGTTTCACCTTATAGTTATCATGCAACACCATAGATAGTTCGAAACAAAAAGGAAAATTATATATTTTATTTTGTAGTTTGAATATTTTCTAGACAATATTTCTGCTTAGTTCTATCGACATGCTAAAACACAAATTTGTTCTTTATTTTTCCTTTTTACTTGTACATTAAACAACCAATCCTAAGAAAGTCCAGAACCCGCATGGGTCCTATTCCGGAACCTATTATGGTTTTACGAGTATAAACCACTTAGATCTGGGGACCATATATGGATAAGGACCGTATTTACTTACTGACCTTACTAAAAATACTAACCTCAACCGCCAGGTTACACATATGCGTAAATTTCAAATTAAGCTCTAAACAACCTTTTTATTTTCTTATATTATTTTGATGAGATTTCACAACTACTTCAGCCAATGTTTTTTATTAGGTTTTGCAGGAATTGATACATAAAACATTCTATAATTTTTCCTTTCCCTTTTTGGTGTAATTTACCAAGTTTAGACTTGCCATCCCTTGAAACTTCCCTCACGTTTTATTCATGTACTTGCACACTGGTAACTTTACACAATTCTTTTACACCATTTCATACCAATGTTTCTTCCTAGATCAGCCAATGCACTATTAAACACATTCACAGACATATTATTTCTTCAGAACACAGTAAAGAACCTAGATTGAAATACTTACCTATGTTATTTTAGAAAAATTGTAAAAACTCTCATGGTTCACCCAACTGTAAGCTAGCTACACGCCTAGCTATTCCTTCAAGTCAGAGAATTAGTTTTATTAACAGTTCCAGAGAATATCTTCTTGTAACCCCAAGCAGCATCATGCTTTTAAGTGAGGGTTTCCACTAGTCCTTTTCTCCCACCGTTGTTACTTTTGAAACTATTGGATTTCTCTCCCACAGTAGTTCTAGTTAAAACTAGATTCGCGACATTTATCTCCAACCATTTAATTTTAATTTTTTGGTCTAAAAAAACTTTTTCTTGTTTCCTCCTTTCTCTCCTAAAATTTTTTCCTAAATGAGGAATTTTTTTCTTTTGTTATTTCCCTTTCATAGGGCATCACTGATTCTCTGACTACTTCACTACCCATTCGAGATTAGATTTACCTAATTGTCTTTTACATATTCTCAAGAATATTAATAAAATAAGATTTCATTCATATATATATACATATAATTGTTAATAACAAAACATACTAATTTCATGAATCAATTTTTTTAGTTTAACTATAGTTCAAACTTTAACCAATACAGTCTTGAGTCATATCACCGGGGCTATTATAGGTAACGTAAGTGTCGCCATTACTTGATGTAATATAAAACCAAGAAGGGGTAGAGAAAAGGAGCATGAGTGATATCATATGGTGGAAATTGGATATTGCTCGGTCGTGTATCTACAGTTCTTATGGCGGCTGGTTATCCTGAGGTTGTTTTCTATATGACCTGAGCGGATTTATTCATGTGGGGTATTTGGGTCACAACGATCAATGTACTCTTGGGAAAATCGAGGTAATTTCTCTTGTCCATCTTTCAAAGCATTTATTTTTTTTCTAGCCTTTGGGGCATCAATTTATACATCCGAATTGAGGTGCTCATCCTTGCACCAAGGCTTAAGTTGAGATGCCACCGTCTTAAATATTTTATGTTCTTAGCAGAGAGTTGGGTTTGGCTTAGTAGACCTTGGGAATAGAGTCTAGCTCTCATTAACTTTTCTAGGGTTTTCTTGTGCATCTCTTTCCAGGGATTAAACCTTTTTTTAGCATAAGATTTTTAATATGGGTTATGTATATTCTGTTAAAAAGGGTTTTTAACCATGGAATTTGGAATCTCAGGTTTGACTGTGACTCTACTTTTCTGCACAACATCACCACAGGTGAGTAAATTATCCCTTTGGTTTGAATTATCCATTATTCAAGACCTGATATTTTTCTTAATTCCATATACCAGTGTTCCACAGGGTCACGTCCCCTCCCCTGGGGGTCGAGTTTCCTAGCTACCCCGCGCTCCGAAGACTTGGGGACGAGAGGGGGACGTTTCCCCATCTCCCAAAAAATAGGGTACACAAGGAAACTTGAAAGGGGTTGTTTCCTCATTTTTTGGGGTCGTTTCCTCCAATTGGGGTCATTTCTTAGGCGAAAGGGGTCTTGAGGAGTCGTTTTCCTAGAAAAAAATTGCAAATTTCTTTATGAAACAAAAAAATCGTAATTTTTAATATTTGTTGACCGAGCAGGAAGGGTTTACATTATGTTCATTTCACATTTCATTTTTTGTTTGCTCCTTCATTGAATTGAACACTACCGCAATCGCCAAGTAGCCTTCTGTCTACTCCTTCGTTGAACGAAACGCTGTTGCTGATGTATCAGACTTGACTTTTATATTATTCAATATTCAATGTTCATAGTTGGAAGTGGAACATCAACATGGTTTAAAATTTAAAGTTTAATAAACATTTGTAATTTTATAATTTATTTTCATTGTGCATTGTTAGTAAGTTAGTAGACTAGTAGTTACACTATACAGTTACAAAATTACATGTATGATGTATGATTATAATTTATATGATGATATCAATGATCATGCTTTTCATTTTAAATTTGTTTCAGTTATATGATTCCTTGATTTATATTTTATATTTATAAGTTTTTAAGACCCCGACGTCCCCCCACGTTTCCCAAAAATTGGTGGGGAGCTTTTGCATATGCCGCTCCTGTGTAACCTCGTTCCCTTGCCTCCTTGTCCCCGAAACTTGGTGGAACATTGCCATATACCCAAATTAAAATTTGAAATTGGGAAACTTTTCCATCTTGGATATTTATAAAGTCTACTTGCAAGGGGGCTTCATCGCATAAGACCATCATATTTTTCACTTTTCTAGCATTCCTATCTTGTACTAATTGAGATTTAGTTACATGGTTTTTAGGCTACCCTTTTATTGAAATTCAGACATTTCTTTTCTATGCACATGACACTTAATAATTTCAAAAATAGGCATGGTAATTTTTAGTTTCTTTAGATAATACGTGATGTCAAAAGGTGGAGGAACTAGTGGATTTTCCTCTGAATATTTTGGAGCAATGAAAGGCTTGGTCAAGGTGGAACTTGGCTATTTTGATGCATGGAACTTCCCACCATTCCCTATGACCCAACTATCTTTGGACTGTTAAACTACTTTGGGCTCTTCTCTTATCGGGACAACTAGCTTATTGAAATTAGAAGCCCTTGTTGCAACCTCTCTCTTAGAAATCTCAACACCTTTGGACACCTCCCTTCTTATATTTTAAGATCCCCTTGGTGCTTATTCTCTTCTAAAATTGGTAGCATTAAACCTGGGTCTTAGCTCATATTTCCTTCTCACCTCGGCCATGATATAATCAAACTCCATTCTCAACTAGGCATGGCACAGATCAAAGGGTTGTTCATATTGTAAGAGGATGTTCTCCATAGGGTTGTTCTTCTTCTTCCATCATAAGGAGATCTTGAGAATCGGGATGGTCCACAGGTTCCTCCCTTCCTTGCTCATAGTAGCCTTCATAATAGGGTAGGGAAGACACTATAATATGAGTGATATATTTATAAGATTATGGAAAGTTAGGCTCTTATAGTTTGTTTTCCAATAATTTTCCTAAAATAGGTACACGAGTCAATAGCATTATTCACCATCTTGGTGTATTTTTCCAACAACGACATAAACCTCTTCATTGCAGGTGTGGTCCCAAACTAGGGAACCTCCAACAAAATTACAAGTCTCGATTTCAAAATGGGTTGGAATATGGGTTTAATACAAACCTTTATGAGTCCCACAGTGGCATATTGATAAGTATGAAACAAGTATGTTTCAAGCGCATATTGATACAAGTATTTTTCAACTACATATTGATAACTTTTCTTCTCAGCCTAATGTATGACTTTGAAAATGAAGAATAGTGTTATGTATGATGATGATGTTTTATTCTTTATTTTTTTTTATTTGTCCATCGGTTTGTTAAGTGCGTGTGCCATAGCTTCAATTGAAATTGAGTTACACGTGTTGTTGGTATGGATGTGAACATGATCGGTTGGTAAGATGTGGGTTTCTCATTTCAATTACGTGTGTTGTTGGTATGGATGTGAACATGATCGGTTAGTAAAGTGTGGGTTTCTATTCAACTTACCTCGTGGCAGAGAAAGTGAGGAGCATGTTGAAACTGCAATAAACTCAAGAAACCTGAGAAACCATAGAAAATATTTGCAGTTGCTTCCAGCAGCAAGTTGGGAGGCCAATACAGACCATGTCCTCAACGAACTTGTAGAGGTTGTGCTCGTGCATGGAAGAAGCATTGAACGACAAAGACCAGAGGGAATACCCAGCCATGGATGCGATAGATCCATCTCACAACTCTGGATGCGATAGATCCATCTCACAACTCGTGGACGTTTCTCGTCAATTTTTCGCCATGACGCGTGAGGGCTTGAATCACGCAATCGGATTCATCCCCTCGTGGAGAGATGACTCGATTTCGATATTACAAGGAGTTTTACCTTAGCAGATCGCTTCAATGGAGATAGGATATGTCCATCTATATATAAAATATATGAGCAGCATCTTTGATTGCATTCATTCGTCGTGTTCTATCGAGATGAATAGGACACATCAGTGATCGTTCTCTAACCCAGTTAGTCAGCTAGATCATCTACCTTGATTGCACAAAAATGAATGAAGGTTGGATTATAAAGGGAATCCGAAGGTAAAAGTGCCTATCTCGACTTCTTAGATTCATTAAGAAAGTGGTTGTTTGTAATGCTCGTAAAATATCTAGTTGACAACCGTTATGGTGGAAGTGCTTGTGAAGCATGGCAACCTCTTTGCAGAGATTGTGGATTTATTCTACTTATGAAATAAATGAAGCAGAAGCCCACGATAGAAGGATTTCTTGGAGCGTGCTTATGTTGGTGATGCACAAGTTTTTTAGAAGGAACTACAATAAAATTGAACGAGCAACTTTATATTTGTTCAAGGTCATGCAGTGGTAACCTCGAAGTCTCTTTATACCTTTCAATCAAAATTTCTACCGCGCTCTTGAGAAACCTAGCGCGCGTGCGCCGCCTGCCACCTTCAGTCCTCTGGTTTGCGCCCCCATTCTTCCTGATGGCTCCTCCGGAGGCTCCACCGGAGGAGGTTGCACAGCAGCAGGCTTTCTCAGCCCTTGTCAGTTCCCTGCCGCCTCAACGAGATCAGTGGTAACCTCGAAGTCTCTTTATACCTTTCAATCAAAATTTCTACCGCGCTCTTGAGAAACCTAGCGCGCGTGCGCCGCCTGCCACCTTCAGTCCTCTGGTTTGCGCCCCCATTCTTCCTGATGGCTCCTCCGGAGGCTCCACCGGAGGAGGTTGCACAGCAGCAGGCTTTCTCAGCCCTTGTCAGTTCCCTGCCGCCTCAACGAGATCGCCCAGCCCTTTCAAAATTTGTAAAAAAAATAGAAGGACTTCAGGAGGTTTCCCTTCCTCCTACTCTGCCTAGAATGGCTGCTCTAGCTCTGGCCGAAAAGGGTCTGATAGGGCAATTCACTGGTCTTTGGCCCTCACCTAAAACTATTCAGAGGTGGGTGGAAAGAAATTGGTCAGACAAAATCCAAGGAAAAATTGCTATTAGATTCTGCGGGAAGGGCTACTTTACCTTTCACTTCGAGACAAAGAATGACAAGGATCTGATTTTTCGCAATGGACCATATTTTATGGACTCCAGAGGTCTGTACCTAAACAAGTGGATGCCAGATTTCGATCCAGAGCTTGACATCCCTAATGCAGTTCCTGTTTGGGTTCGTCTCCCACATCTCCCATTACACTGCTGGGGAGATGACTCTGTGCGAGCCATTGGAAATGCAGTCAGCAAATATATCGACAGAAGCGAACCAAGAGACAACATGCAAGCATGCGTTCGTATCTGCGTCGAGGTCGACCTGGGCAAAGGACTTCCAGAAGCTATCAAGATCAAAGTCGATGAATGGTCGCACATACAACAGCTCGACTACGAACAGATCCCCTTCAAATGTAAGGTATGTCACGAGTATGGTCATTTTGCCAATCGTTGCACTAAGATTATTAATGTGGATAATAATACTCAAGATCAGCAATGGGAAGTGGTTAAAAAAAAAAAATCCGCCCCTAGTCCCTCTTTACCCAATGAACCTGGTCCCTCTTCTCATAAAACCTCTGCCCGAATCTCGTCTCCTCCGCCTTCCCCTCCTCATCAATCTCATTCCCCTGTACTTGAAAACCCCCTTCATTCTCCTCCATCCACCAACCCTTTCCATGTTCTTTCCCTCCCTGAAGATGACCCTTCCCCTTCGATCCCTCCTGACCAGCCCTCCTCCCCTCATTCTATGAGTGCCCTTCCTCCACTCTTAATTGAACCTCTCCCCCCTAGAATTACCCGTAGCAACTCTAAGGTCCAGGGTTCCTCCTTTGATGGACAAAAGAAGCTGGGGAGAAAGACTACAAAGTAGCATAGGGATGAGAACGCGCAGAAAGACATAGCCCTTGATCTATAGTATCCAATAGGATCTTACATTCAGGCCACAAAAGATCAAGAAGCAACAAGCAAAGACAAGGGAGGCAGAGCACCTCCTCGAAACATAGGTTTGAAATGATCAAAATACTCTCTTGGAACAGCAGGGGACTTGGCCACCCCGCTAAAATCAATGCTCTAACAGACCTTATAGTGCAGGAGAAACCATCCATCATATTACTTCAAGAAACAAGGCAAAGAGAATCAGAAATCAGCAAAATCATTGGAAAGTATAAAAATTACAAAGGAAGCATATGCGAAGCAAGAGGAGCTTCTGGAGGAATTACCACCATTTGGAATCAAAATGACTGGCAAAGTGAAGCTGAGATAATCGATCAGCATTGGATAAAAACAGTCCTGAGAAATAATATCAGCAATCAACAGATTGTCATCTTCAATGTATATGTCCCCAATCACTATAGGGATAAAGGAAAATGCTGGGAAACTCTTAGTAATCACATCATGGAAGGAGACAGCAACAACACCATAGTAGGCGGCGACTTCAACTTAATCCTGCATGCAAATGAAAAGCGAGGGGGGAACTTTCTGCCAGACCCATTCAGGAATCAAATGGAAAATGTAATGCACATTGGTGATCTGATAGACATAGCTCCAAAAAATCGCAAGTTCACATGGAGCAATCGAAGGCTGGGCAGCCACAATATCATGGAGAGGCTGGATCGATTCTTGGTTAATATTTCACTCCTGTCAACCTTTTCATCTGTTAATTCCACCATTTTGCCTTTTGCTGCCTCAGACCACTATCCAATTACCCTCGCCTTGAATACCCACTGCGCCCTTGGTCCGCTGCCTTTTAAATATAATCAGATTTGGAGCGATCAACAAGCTGCCCGAAATATAATTCAACTCACCTAGAGGCAGCATATTGAAGGTTCCCCAGGCTACATATGGGAGAGCAAACTAAAGAATGTGCAAAGAGCGCTTAGACAATGGGCCAAATCGCACTACAAGGAGCCAGAACAGGAAAAGCATGAGTTAAAGCTTCGAATCGCTGAACTCCAATGCACAATCGAGCAAAAGGATTACTGCCACAGTAAAAAATTTCAAGAAGAAGAGTTGTACAATAAACTGAGCAAAATTAAAAGGCAGGAGGAGGAAAAGTGGCGCACCAAATCAAGACAAATATGGCTGGAAAGTGGGGATAAGAACACGTCATTCTTCCATAAGCAAGCCACCGCAAGACAAGTCAGAAACACCATAATTTCCATCTCGGACAGCACAGGGACACACCATGTGGAACAAGCAGATATTAAAGAAGCAGCTACAGAGCATTTCAAGGACCTCTTAACTGAAGTACAGGAGGAAGAATCTTATGATGACTTGTTACAGCATTTGCATTCTAAAGTCATAGATGATCTAAACAAAAATTTGACAGCAGAAATAAAAGAGGAAGAAATCGTTGAAGCAATCTGGAACCTCCATCCCAACAAGGCACCTGGTCCGGATGGGTTCCCAATTAGCTTTTACAGGGATTACTAGGAGCTGATAAAGAAAGACCTCATAAAATACATCAAGTGGATCCAAAAAAAAGGCAAAATAGGCGGATATACAAACTCTACCCATTTGGCTCTCATTCCGAAGGAGAACCGACCATCCATTTTTTCTCGCTTCAGGCCCATATCCTTATGCAACTCATCATACAAAATCTTCACTAAAATCATAGCCTCTTGGCTCAAACCTCTTCTACCGACGCTGATCTCAGACAACCAAGGAGGCTTTATGGCAAACGGACAAATTTCAGATTCTATTCTTTTAGTCCAAGAGGCCATACACTCAAGTCATGCAAGGAATGAGAAAGGCTTCATTCTAAAACTAGATCTGGCCAATGCCTTTGACAGGGTAAGGAATTCCTTTTTATTTGCAGTTCTCCAAAGGATGGGCTTCTCACCTCTTCTTATTAATGTCATAAGATGCTGCATTTATGGGCCTTGGATTGCCCCCCTCATCAACGGAAGACCTGGACCTTCCTTCCAATCCTCAAGAGGACTAAGGCAAGGTTGCCCCTTATCCCCTTATCTCTTCATCCTCATGGCAGAATCATTTAGCTGTGCCCTCGATCAAAAGAGGCAATCAGGCCTCATTACGGGCATCAAGTTTGAAGATGGCATTAAAAATATAAATCATTCTCAATTTGCAGATGACACCCTTCTGCTAGGGGGGCGACCACCATTATTGCAAGAAGATTCAAGTCCCTGCTTGACAAGTTCATGAGATATTCAGGGGGTAAAATAAATTACCTTAAGAGTTGTGTTTATGGATGGAATGCTTCATCCCAAATGATACATAATATTTCCAATATTTTTGGTGTCCCTTGCAAGTTAGATTGGGACTGTTTCAGTTATTTGGGAATGCCGGTAACCATAGGGAAAGCAAAGACTGGAGTCTGGGACTTAACGCTAGACAAAATGAAAAGGAAACTTCAGAGATGGGGAACTCTATGGCTCAATACAGCTGGGCGACAGGTTCTTCTAAAATCAGGGCTTTCCTCCCTTCCTTTATACCAGTTTTCTCTTGCCCAAGCTCTAGCTTCATTCCACTAAAAAATGGATAGCATCCTCAGATTTTTTCTCTGGCAAGGGGGCAAGAATGAAAAGAAAAAATTCAACCTAGTAAACTGGAAACAGGTTATACAAAGCCCTGAGAATGGAGGTCTGGGTATCAGGTCCCCATCTATTATGAATTTAGCATTTGGTGGGAAGTTGATTTGGAGACTTATGGACAATCAACCAACATGGTGGAAAAATGTCCTAGTATCAAAATATCTTAACCAGCCAAGATCGCAAATTCTCAATGCTGAAATCCCTAATAGACACTATACAAAGATATGGAAATTTTGTAAAAAAGCCATCGTCTTCATGGCGCAAAATGTCTCTAAAGTGCCAAAAGGAGGTGAAACGGTGAATATAGGCTCAGAAAAAATCATGGGGAATCCTCCCATAAACAACCTTCTAGATATCGATCCTATTCTTCATTATCTCCACAGCAAAGGCATATCCAAACTGAGTCAAATCTCTCAATGGAATGATTCAACTAATGCCTGGGTTCAATGTGAATTCCCACCCATACCCCACCATCTCAAAGGTAGCTTTGGCTCTCTCTGTAGCTGTCTACACAGTATTGCACCCACCATCAAAGGCGCAAAGGACGAGTATCGTTGGGACCCTTTAGGAACAAACTACTCCATCAAAGCAGGTTACAGCTACCTGAGCAGCAAGGAATACCCCACTGCTGTCTGGGCTCAGGGGAAGACTCTAAAAAGAGCTGAAGCAATTCCAAAGATCAAATTTTTCATGTGGACTCTTCTCCATGGAAAAATTTTAACTGCAGAGAACCTCAAGAAAAGAGGCATCTTCGGACCCTCCAGGTGTCCCAACTGTCAAGCGGCGGAGGAAACCTTACAGCATTTATTTATATCTTGTCCCTTTGCTGCCTCTTGCTGGAACAGCATCGCACCTTCTGCTCCCTCCATTTGGAATCCCCATCATTCTATTGTCGAAGCCTTAAACAACTGGAGGAGTAGCTATCCTTGGCACTCAGCGAACCAAAACCCAGCTAAAAGAGTTTGGAACGCCATTCTGTTTTTTCTTCTGTGGCGCATCTGGATTGCCCGAAACAGTTTGATCTTCCGAGACAAAGCTACTACAACCAGGCACATAATCCTTAAAGCTACTAGTCTTGCATCGGAAACTATAGCAGTCAAGCTAACAAAGAGAATCAATCCCGTCAGTCTATGGACAGAGGAGCGAAACTTTATTTGGAATCTGATAGACAGGTCCAGCACCATATCAGCAACAAAGATCAGTAAGTTCAGTGGCAAATCTGACAACCTAGAATGGAAAATCCGCCTCACAAAAGATGATTTCGGTAAATGGCTTCTCTCAAAGAATACTCACTCTTTATTTTTTGACGGAGCTTCCAAATCGAACCCGGGAGCTGCCGGCGCAGGGGGCATCATTCTGGATCCTTCAGGTGCAACGGTGTCCTCCTTTGAATGGGGTCTGGGAAGACTAAGCAATAATCGAGCTGAAGCTCTGGGTCTGTTCCAAGGTCTCTTGCAGCTTCAGAACCAAGGGATCAACAAAGCCCTCGTCTTCGGCGATTCGGCTATAATAGTCAGCTTAATGAATAGCAACAGACAAGCATCCAATCTCTTCCTCCATCAAATCATAAGCCGCTGTAAAAATATGTTGTCTCAGGACTTGGAGTGCCAATTTTTTCATGTCCTTCGATCCAACAACCAGGAAGCGGATAAGAGAGCTAGTCATGCCAGCTCACGGGAAAAAGGAAGCCTCTTATGCAATCAAGCGAGCCTGCACCAATTCATCCCTTGATCCACATGATTGCGCCAAATCGCCACTCTCCAAGGAACTGCGCTTCTATTATCAAGGAGTCTGATCAAACCTCCATCTGCAGCAATCTCTGTCTTCGCAGTTTATTCTCATTCTTGAAGACTTGGGAAAAAAATCAAATTAGATACTCTTCAGCAGAACTCGTGACTTTTAACAGCCAGCCTGAGGCCTCCATCGACTGACTCATCAGATTTAACACTATTGTCTAAATGTACAGCAAAACCAGTCTTCTGCTGTCCCAATTCATAAGAATCTATACTTGTTCTAGGACCTTACAAGTGAACAGTAAAGGCACTCATGTGTACTGCCACAATGAAATTCAAAAACAAGCTACTACTGTAATTCCATCTATTGTAAAATCGGAGCTTAGACTCCTCCAACTTTTTTGAATATATCAAGCAACCGATTTTGTTAAAAAAAAAAAAAAACCTCGAAGTCTCTTTATGCATCCGAAGTATGTTTTCAAGTTTAAAGCCAATCTCCATACACAGTGATTATTATACACCCAATTTTCTTTTCTCAACTAATTTCATGATTATGCAAACCTTCCAATAGTCGAACTTGTTTCTGGTTGAGTTTGTATTTATATATGTTTGGTTTTAAATTGAAGGTGCAAAACCAACTAATGAATGGAGGAACATAATTAAAATAGTGATTCTCAACGTATTTAGGTGCCGAGAGAATGTATCGCTAAGTTAATTGTGTGAATCTATTATACACTAATGGGTTTTGTTGTGCTTCGAGCTTCAAGAGCATCAATTACAGGTCAATTCATGTAATATTCCTAATTAGCCATGGCTAATTGGAATATTTGATTTTGCCCAATTTTTGCCTTCTATAGTTATTTATAAATAAAAAAGTGAGGACGGAGGACATAACTCACTTTAAGAATAAAAAGTCACTTCCTAGTAGCACAACGTTGTGACTTAAGGAGGAGCCAAGGGGGCCAAAGGGTGACGCAGAAATGGGGCCCACACAGACACATGGAGGGATTGCGCAAGAGGGAAGAACACATGGCAAGAGGGGAATCACGTAGGAGGAGGTGAGCCTAGGGATTGTGAGAGGTAGAAGCTATAAAATAGAGAGGAGCCCCCTTATTTTGGATCATTCTGGTTATGAGCATTTGTGATAGACATTTCGACTTAGAGCACGTTGGCTGTTTAGCTAGTCTGCAGCACTGTTTAGTGCTTTGAGTGTCTCCATTCGGAGATTTCACCCTTAGCCCCGGGGGATTTTGAGTGCCTGCTCGGGCAAGGTATTTTCATTGGCATTTCAGCAGTAGATTCATCAATATTTCAGCAGTAGTTTCATCAGCATTTCAGCAGCAGTTTCATCAGTGTCTTTGAGGAACTGCGCAGAACCCCAAGGGGGTGATTTTCGGGGGTCGGCCATTTCAAAAAAGCTTTCTGGGTTTTTCTGGGTTTTTTGAGTAGAGTCCGATTCCAGAGTTTCAGCCTTTTCTGACGAAGG
Organism: Pinus tabuliformis; assembly: GCA_031772625.1. Taxonomy (NCBI): domain Eukaryota; kingdom Viridiplantae; phylum Streptophyta; class Pinopsida; order Pinales; family Pinaceae; genus Pinus; species Pinus tabuliformis. The sequence continues at coordinate 51,128,096 of CM062814.1, read as the reverse complement.
GAGCAGCCCCAAATCCTCATTCGATTTCTGGCAGCAACAACACAACAGTTTTCCAGCAGCTGGGACACAGATCAGTGTGAGGCCATTCCAGGAAAGCTTTCTGGGTTTTTCTAGGTTTCTTGAGAAGAGCCCGAATCCAGAGTTTCAGCTTTTTTCCGAGGAGGGGAGCAGCCCCAAATCATCATTTGTTTTCTAGCAGCAGCATCCACGCAGAGAGGCCATTATTGTCATTCTGAGAGTATTTTTTCACTTCCCTTGTGCAAGTCGAGGTGCCATCTGTCTAGTCACCTCTTGTACTCATTTATTACTCAGTATAATAAAATGGCTTAGCATTTCTCGCTTCATTTCTTGTGTGCTTATATTTTCAGTTTACATTATTATATGTTGTTCCACTGTTATTTTTCTGGGTTATTATATCATTTGCACATATTTGGTTGGAGTTTTTGCTGGGGTTTGAGGCATATTCTGGGTTAGGAATATTACAGTGGTATCAGAGCATAGATCTGGCTCAGACTGTGGAGCTAGAAATCTATGACATCGGGGGAAAAACCCTATATCTGCTACAGAGTTCAGAGATACAGAGACACTGGGCGTAGGTTGGAGAATACCTATGGAGAGGGAGATTGTGTTCCTGTGGCAGACGCAGAACAAGAGGAACCTGTGGTAGACGCAAAACAGAGAGAGCCAGTAGTGGATGCAGAGCAGATGGCAGACGAGGATGGGAAGAGATTTTCGGATATGCTCCTCAAATCAGTGCAGGATCTGTCGAGGTAGATTGAGGTGATGGGGTAGAGATTCATGGTAGTAGAGGCTAGACAGCAGGAGAGCCCACGAGTTTTTCAGATCGGTGAGGGATTAGGTGCATCCCATCACTTGCCAGAGCAGCGTGATACTACGCAACAGGGGACCTCACATGCCCCTACACGCTCTACCATGCCCACCTTTTTAGGAGCAGACACGGGGGCCATAGCCCAGCAGGGGGCAAAGCCTAGACATATGGGCGATTATTTTGCAGAGTACCAGGCCTATGGCCAGGAGTTCAGGGAAGCCCTCTCATTCAGAGATTTTGTTCAGCTCCAGTGGCATAGTAGACCCCGCGACCATCACAGAGGGTACCGGCATTACCTGATGGTGACACCCACCGTGCAGCGAGTAGAATCCACTTGCCTACGTTTGATGGTTCATCGAACAGTTCGGCAAAGTCTTGGGTGGAGAAGCTAGACATTTATTTCTAGCTTAAACAGATGTCGGATATAGAGGCCATCAAGGTGGCAACATTGCATTTGGATGGTGAGCCCCAGGATTGGTGGTTCCATGGGATGGTTACACTAGGGCACTCCACAACGACAACATATGCCGAGTTTACCAGGATACTGATGGAGCGATTTGATCGGAGGGATCCAGAGCAGCATTTTGTTGAGCTGACAAGGCTCAAACAGACAGGGAGCCCAGAGACCTACATTGCAGATTTCTTGAGGGTCTCTATGATGGTGCCAGACCTATCCACGGCACGGAGGGTCTATATGTATGTTGAGGGGTTAGCAGAGCCACTACGGGGTCTAGTCCGATCCACTAGACCAGCTACGCTCCAAGATGCTATCAGCAGGACCCAGGACTTACAGGATGTCTTACCCAGGACCCGGACACCCTACCCCTAGAGACAGACTTTCCAGTCTAAGGGGAAGGATGTGAGGATTCCACCTCCAAAGGGGAATCCAAGACAAGTACAGTTTGACGATGATGCCAGGAGGGAGTTGAAGAAGAAGCGGTTGTGCTTCACTTGTCAGGAGCCATGGGCACCAGGACATAGATGTGCTGCTGGTAAAGCACATTTTATTGAGGTCTTCTCCAAGAGAAGTGGAGAAGAGGATGATGAGGATGATGTGGAGGCAGGAGATAGCCATGCCATACAGGGACCTTTGCCACCTCCACCACCAACAGCAGGTGGTGCATCTTTTGCACCCACCGGAGGGGCCCTTACAGCGTTGCGGGGAGTTCCCAAGTATCTGACGCTATGCGTACGAGGGACAATGCGTATCAGTTTTGGTTGATAGTGGGGCAACCCACAACTTCATCGATGCCCAGATGGTTGAGCAAAGAGGTATACAGACAGAGAGCTTTGATGGGTTTTCAGTATTGGTCCCAGGAGATCAGACTATGATGTGTGCTCGTTATGTTCCAGAGCTATCAGTGACAATGGGCACCTACACATTGACTGACCACTTTTTCGTGGTCGATATTCCAGACACCAACATGATACTGGGTGTTCAGTGGCTCATCACTCTAGGGAAGGTCACGACAGATTGGAAGACCCTGGAGATGGAGTGGGATGATGAGAAGAGAGGGAGGCATGAGAAGATACGGGGACATCGCACATATCTGCCTCAGAATGTTTTGGCTCATCGGATGGAGACAGTCTTCCGAAAGGGAGACATAGAGTGGGCAGTAGAGCTGCGTGCATCAGAGGCAGGGACTACAGGGCGGACGGTACATCTAGAGATACAGTCCATCCTTGACCGGTATGCCATAGTGTTTGGGGAGATTCTGCCAGGAAAGCCACTGGACTAGGGGTTTGAGCACACTATCGAGCTTGAGCAGGGCATCCAAGCAGTGATCACCACCCCCTATAGGCACCCCAAGGCCTATTGGGACGAGATCGAGCGGGCTATCCAGGAGTTGCTAGCTCTTGGGCACATTCGACCGAGCACGAGTCCTTTTGCTTCTTCTGTGGTGTTGGTGAAGAAGAAGGACGGTACATTGAGGATGTGCATCGACTACAGGGCCCTGAACAAGAAGACCCTGAAGAACAGGTACCCTATACCTAGGATCGATGAGTTTATGGACGAGTTGAGGGGAGCATGATTCTTCTCAAAGATTGATTTGAGATCTGGGTACCATCAGATTCGCGTGAGGGATCAGGATATTCCCAAGACTGCCTTCAGGTGTCACTATGGGCACTTTGAGTTCTTGGTGATGCCTTTTGGGCTAACCAACACCCTAGCTACATTTCAGTCCTGCATGAATCACACCTTCCGTAGTCATTTGAGGAAGTTTGTGTTGGTATTCTTCGATGATATTCTCATTTACAGCAAGACTTGGGAGGATCATCTCCAGCACATTGAGACAGTACTGCGTATCTTACAGGAGTAGCAGTTCTATGCCAAACTCTCCAAGTGTGAGTTTGGGTTGACGGAGATGTTGTATCTGGGACACATCATAGGGGTGGATGGAGTGAGGGTCCATGAGGAGAAGATCAGGGCCATTAGGGAATGGCCGGAGCTGGGAAACGTGATGGAACTTCTAGGATTCATTGGCATTTGTACTTATTACCGGAAGTTTGTCAAAGGTTTCTCATAGCTTGTTGCACCCCTGACAGATTTGACGAAGAAGGGGGCATTCAGTTGGTCAGATACAGTGCAGCGAGCCTTTAACAAGCTTAAGGAGGTTATGAGCAGTTGCCTAGTGCTTGCGTTGCCAGATTTTACGCAGCCATTTGTCTTGGAGTGTGATGTGTCGGGAGAGGGGATCGACGCAGTATTGATGCAGGGAGGTCACCCGATAGCATTTGAGAGCCGGAAGCTCCTTCCGCACAAGAGTTGTATTCCATATATGACAAGGATATGCTAGCCATCAGGCATGCATTGGCTAAGTACCGACAGTATTTGGTAGGCAACAGGTTTAGGGTGAGGACTGATCACAACAGCCTCAAGTTCTTTTTGGAGCAGAAGCAGCTACAAGAGAGGCAACAGAAGTGGATCAGTAAGATCCAAGCATATGACTTTGACATTGAGTATGTCAAAGGTAGGAACAACGTGGTAGCAGATGCCCTTTCACGTAGACCAGCCACGTTGTCTCTTATAAGCTTGGATACAGATTGGAGGGCTCGACTCTTAATAGAGTACTCCAAGGATAGGTTTGCATGTGAGGTTCTGGATGGGCAGGTGGCAGATGATAGGTACAGGGTGGTCGATGAGATCATCTACTACAGGGACCGGATCTTTTTGGCTGAGGGGTCTCAGCTCAAGAAGAAGATACTCCATGCATCACATGATTCCCCATTGGCAGGACATCAGGGTTTTACCAAAACCTACAGGGCCATTAGGGAGAGGTTCTCATCGAAGGGCCTCAAGGAGGACGTACTCCAACACATCCAGGAGTGCGATGTTTGCTAGAGGAACAAGGGAGAGATGAGCCATCCCGCAGGATTATTACAGCCTCTTCCCATTTCGGATAGGAAATGGGAGAGTATTTCGATGGATTTCATCACAGGGTTGCCCATGGTGTAGGGCAAGGATTGCAGCTTTGTCATCGTTGATCGACTGACGAAGTATGCACATTTCTTTGCCATATCCGCACACTATACAGCAGCACAGGTGGCTGAGCTGTTCTTTAGGGAGATCTTCAGGTTACATGGTCTTCCTAAGACCATCGTCAGTGACAGGGACAGCCATCTCATGGGCGGGTTTTGGCAGGAGCTTTTCTGATTGGTGGGGACGGAGTTGACATCGAGTACCAGTTATCACCCACAGACGGATGGGCAGACAGAGATAGTTAACAAGTGGCTAGAGGGCTACTTGCGTAACTATGTCAGTGGGCAGCAGCGAGCATGGTTGAGGTGGCTGCATCTAGGGGAGTACTACTACAATACTTCACATCACATGTCCGTTGGTATGTCACCATTCTATGCTTTATATGGGTATCATCCTTTATCTTTTGCTGATGTGATATTTGGTGATAGCAAGGCTCCTAGAGCCAAGATATGGATCCAAGAGAGTCAGGATATTCTCCGAGCTCTCAAGGATAACATGGCTACAACACAAAACCAGCAGAAGTTGTATGCCGACAAGGGTTGGGTGGAGAGATAGTTCGAGGTAGGGGACATGGTTGACCTATGGTTACAACCATACCGATAGTCATCACTAAAGCAGAAGGAGGCTGAGAAGCTTAACCAGTGAAACAGGAATCGCCAATTTTGGCGATTAATCGCGAGTCATACTCGGGTCGGCGGTGAAAAGATCCGAGTCGAATCTCGGCGAGTCAAATCCGCGTACTCGCGAGTACGACGATTATTTTGATTTTGCCGATTCCGCGTTTTCTTTTTTCTCCAGGTTGCAATGGTCGTGGAAAGCAGAAGGAGCAGATTGAGTTAGCGGTTGTTCTTTACCATTGCTCATCATCTGTATAACTGTAACGAAATTGGAAACCCATCGTAGAAGCCGCGAGATTCCGGAGTCGAGTCTGCTACTTCCTTTTTCTGCAGGATCCGATCTTGTGCTTTCGTCTGCTCGATTACCAGCATTTTGGTATCTTTTGTATGACTTCTTTGGAGAGGGTCTTGTGAAACCTTCGGTCCATTGCTTGACTTCACTGAAATATTGGGATCCCGTGACTTGGCCTCAATCTCTGCTACATCGAATCTCAATTGAGTCTTCTGCTTGGTGGGCTGCCTCTCATTGGACATTGCTTTCCCAACTGGTGACAGAATTACAGGAACGAATTCTCCGTCTCGAGAAATCGACACAATATTCACCAAAGCATTCGATTTCCCGCTGATAAGGCAAACAGGAGAAATCTGGACAGCGTAATTTGACAAAGCGACTGGCTTGGAAGACTGGTTTTCGTTTTTCTATTTTAAACGCCCTTTGAACCTCGACCACACAGATTCCGACTTACATCCCATTTCGCTCGCCTCCACATAGAAGATACTAGCTTTTACTTTATTTAATTTATTGTTTTTAAGGTCAAATCACTAGCGTCAATCATACAAATCAAATGAAATAGTTAGTAAAGATAACCATTAATCTAGGATAACTCTAACTTATTTTATTATATATCTATATGGGTTAAAATTAAAAAATTACAACAAAATTTTTAATCATGGAGTTTCAGTTTTACTTTATTATAGAGATTTTTAATGTGTAAATATATTTTGTTACAATACTATAGGCCAATACTATCATAAGTATTTTTCATAAGATCTCAGAAAAATTGCTGGAACTATTTTTCATAAGTATTCTCGATTTTTTGCCGATCCGATTAAAACTTTTCGCTCTTTTGCCTCGCCGATTTATTGCCGATTCCGAGTCTGGTAACATTGAGCTTAACCCTCACTTTTATGGGCCATATAAGGTGATATGCAGGGTTGGACAGGTTTCATATGAGTTGGAGTTGCCCCAAGGCACCAAGATTCATAACGTTTTCCATGTATCATGTCTGAAAAAGGCATTGGGGGAGCAGGTGACAGTGATAGCTGAGCTACCACCCATGGATGATTAGGGCCATTTGGTATTGCAGCCGGAGGCTATCATTGATACCAAGGAGAGGCAACTATGGAGCAGGACGGTCTAGGAATTCTTATTGAGGTGGAAGAATTTGCTGGATGAGGATGCCACTTGGGAGAGTGAGAAGATCTTGCAACATCCATCACTTCAGTTGCTTGAGGACAAGCAACATTTTGCCAGGGGGGACTGTAATATTCCTAATTAGCCATGGCTAATTGGAATATTATGATTTTGCCCAATTTTGGCCTTCTATAGTTATTTATAAATAAAAAAGTGAGGACGGGGGACATAACTCACTTTAAGAATAAAAAGTCACTTCTTAGTAGCACAACGTTGTGATTTAAGGAGGAGCCAAGGGGGCCAAATGGGGCCCACACAGACACATGGAGGGAATGTGCAGGAGGGAAGAACACATGGCGAGAGGGGAATCATGCAGGAGGAGGTGAGCCTAGGGATTGTGAGAGGCAAAGGTTATAAAATAGAGAGGATCCCCCTCATTTTGGATCATTCTGGTTATGAGCATTTGTGATAGTTGTTATCACCCAAAGAAACTCTCCTAGGTTGTATATCAGAGATGTTCGGGACATTACAAACTCAACAAAAATGTTGGAAAATGGTGGATGAATGGAAGGAATGATGCATATTCAAGCTAGATAACCACTTCTACTATGCTTAACCCCAAACATGGGTGAACACCCCCAGACTACAAGGCTTTAGACCACCAATTACTCACAGTTTGAGGAACAGGTGAAGATGGAGAATACTGACCACACTAGCAGATGCACAGGACCCTGTGATGGCTGGCTGCAACCAGTTAAAAGGTCTGTAAATCTATTTCCTAATGCACAGACAGGATGATAGCTCTCTGGCATTAAAATAACATAAACCTGCATACACACTCAATGATACATACTAGATTTTAACACAGAGGTGGGATGACAGCCCCTCTAATGCTAAACATCAAGAGCACATGAAAAATGCATAACAGGCACAACCTGGAACAAAGAAGAAGTGGAAAGTGAGCAATTAACAGCAAAAGAAGCTTGTATTAGCTGAAAATGAAGACTAGATGCTGCAGGTATCACAGTAGTTACAGTCTCCAAAAGTTGAACCTTACATCAAAACAATATCCATCAACCCTCATTACATCTTGTTTCTCGGTATATATGGAGGTTGATTACAAAAATATCTGCTATCTTATGCGTGGAGGGGTCATAATGGACCACCAACCACATTAACTGTTTGATATGGGTCTCTGATACAATCTGCTGCTTTCATGAACAAAATTTGACATTCTCTGGTACTTAGGTGTACTCCTCGAGCAGGTGGAGTGTTGTATGAATAAATTTCCATAACTGCTGCAAGCATTTAATTGCTCGAGGCTGTACTTTCCTTCCTTGACCGTGCTGTCTTTTGAATGAGGTAGTTGAATATTAACTGCGCAGAGCACTGGTGGGTAGCTGATCGCTGTTATCCTTCGTCCCTTGGAAGCATGGTATAGGCCAAACACACGAAAACTGCATGGAAAATGAACGAAGGGCTGGGAATAAATGTTAGCCATTGGATGGAACTGACGGATGGCTGAGATCTCATGGCGGGAGGCGATGGGAAGATGCGGGGCAGAGCGACTATGAACCGTCGGATCACATATATGGACGACGGAGATCATTTGATAGGGAGTATCGGGAGAAGGCGTGAATGGAGAAACGTGGGCTGTCGAATCTTATATGGGCAGATTCGACGGTGATCGGGAGCGGAAGATGCGCGGGGGATAATCTGCAGGGATGACGGTTTTAGTGGTGGGCGGTATTCCCTGCACCGCTTAGCGGAGGTGAGTGGTATACGTACATAGCCGACCGATCACAATAGGCAGTTGACACATGGACGATGGGACAGGTGGAAAACTGCCGCGATCGCGAGTTAACGCACGGGCAGGTTTCGGCAGCGGGAGGAGCGAATGCCATCAGATCGTGCGGCAAACGATCGGACGACGAAGGCTTAAAGGCACATGTTTATTGATTGATGTGATAGGGGAGGGCCTCACTGGTAACGCTTTCTTCATATGCGCACGGTTATATGACCACGGTCTTATGGGTCTAACTTTGCGCCCGGGACCCGAGGGAAAAAGGATTTATACAGGATTTATAAAGGATTATAGAGGAAAACAGAAATAATGGGGTTAAGGGAGAACAAAGAGAATGAAGAGGTAGCGAGGAATGGAGAGGTTTAGGAAGAAAAACAGAGATAGCAAGGTGAAAGGAAGTAAGCGGGGAAAAAGGGAAAGGCGAGGATAACCACTGTAGACCATCTCTGAGCCAGCAACCTAGGGCCAAGCTTTTTCCTCCTCCTGGAAAATCAGCAACATGTAGCAGAGCTAACAATAGTCATTTCGACTTAGAGCACACTGGCTGTTTAGCTAGTTTGCGGCACTGTTTAGTGCATTGAGTGTCTCCGTTTGGAGATCTCACCCTTGGCCTCGGGGGACTTCAAGTGCCTGCTCGGGCAAGGTATTTCCATTGGCATTCCAGTAGTAGATTCATCAGCATCTCAGCAGCAGTTTCATCAGCATTTCAGCAACAGTTTCATCAGCGTCTTTGAGGAACTGCGTAGAACCCCAAAGGGGTGATTTTCGGGGGTCGGCCATTTCAGAAAAGATTTCTGGGTTTTTTTTAGTAGAGTCCGATTCCAGAGTTTCAGCCTTTTCTGAGGAGGGGAGCAGCCCCAAATCCTCATTGGATTTCCAGCAACAGCAACACGACAGTTTTCTAGTAGCTGGGACGCAAATCAATGTGAGGCCATTCCAGGAAAGATTTTTGGGTTTTTCTGGGTTTCTTGAGTAGAGCCCGAATCCAAAGTTTCAGCTTTTTTTGAGGAGGGGAGCAGCCCCAAATCATCATTTTTTTTTCTAGCAGCAGCAACTTCATCCACGCAGAGAGGCCATTCTTGTCATTCTGAGAGTATTTCTTCACTTGCCTTGTGCAAGTCAAGGTGCCATCTGTCTAGTCACCTCTTGTACTCATTTATTGTTCAGTATAATAAAATGGCTTAGCATTTCTCACTGCATTTCTTGTGTATCTGCTTATATTTCCGGTTTACATTATTATATGCTGTTCTACCATTATTTTTCTGGGTTATTATACCATTTGCACATATTTGGTTGGAGTTTTTGCTGGGGTTTGAGGAATATTCTGGGTTAGGAATATTACAATTCATGAGATTCTTATATGTAGAAAGGTCAGTTGCATAATTAACTGTTGAACATGCCCAATAATCAGACAACTCACCTATACACTACGAAAAAGTAGTTTGTTACATTTTAATAGGTGGGATTTTGTCCATAGGGTGGTCCAGTATCAAGATTTTCCTTCCGAAGATCTAGAAACATCAATTATAGAAAGTTTATCGAAGATGGTCAGAGGCGGTTATGTCTTAAATGAGTTGAATGGAAAGATGGAAGATTGTGGTGGCGAAAAAAGCGTTACCGAGGAGACTTTAGAGTGGGGATAAGTGTCGAGGAAGACTAGCCTCACATAGATCAGTTTTCTTGTTGTAATATGTATCTTCTATATTGTAATTTGTGTTTAATTTTGACATGTAAACATTAAGGGAGGAACTTGTAAATAATGCTTACGTGGTAAATTTACAGTTGGTTTGGGTTTCTGTTGAGATAATATCTTAACCTCTTTATTCATGTTTAGCTTATGTTGGATCTCAATCCAATTATATATTTGTATCATATTTGTGAATGAATGTAATGTGAAAAAATAGTTTTTTGTGTGTATATGGGTTTCTTTGTGGAAATAATGGATAGCTTATTGGTTGACTTTACTCCAAGGATGTAGCCTCTTGAAAAAGAAAGAATGGTAATAAAATCCTAACTATTGACATTAAGACAAGGCCATTAGATATGAAGTAATATGTAATCATATAATATGCTCAGCTCGTTGAAGACATTAGTTATTAATGCAAGATGTGAAGAAATTATAAGAGGTCAAATTTAGAGAATAATGGTACAATTCACTAAAAATACATGTCAAATGAAGTTGAAACTAGAAGGAAAAATAATTTAAGATGGTATGCAACAAAGTTGGAAGGACAATAAATATATTATTAGAATGAGATGATGGAATATTAAGTATAAAGAGAACAATTTTAAGAAAGGAAGTAAAGTTTCTAAGTTGATTTCCAATATTACCAATGTAGATTTGATAAAGTTACCCTACCGAATAAAGGCAAAGGAATAACTTGTAAGTTTTATAATGAAGCTAACAAATGGTAGCCTTCATAACTATGACCAATGTAAAATGAGGAGATGAATAGAAAAGAGTACTAGATAAACATTAAAAAAATGAGTGGGTAGAAGTTTCACAAATGAGTGTAAGTAATCAACAAGAGGAACTAGCCTATCTCAGAGCATAATAGAAATATTTTGGGTCACTGGTGGAAAATGGACGTGGAGTTACAAAAATATTTCATATAAAAACATGATAAGGATCACTATGAAGTCTAAATGAGGATGATGCCTACTAAGAAGAAAATATTTCCAATCCATGGATGAAGTTAATTGATCATGATATTGATAAAATTCATTTCAAGGAATTGCAAAAAAAAAATGATGGTGTTGGGTTAAGGAGGTAATTAACCCATGAATTCCTATAGGATGACGATGAATAGGAACAACATTCTTAGCTGGGAAGTAGTAACAACATTCTCAATTTCAACAATTTGTGCATATAATAGAGAAGAGAAAGAAACCACAATGACTGGAGGTGAGAAATTAAAGCCAATTTGATAATATATTTTTAAAATTGAACAAAGTGAAGAAGTTTCCATTGTTGAAGCTAGTAGACATGGAATATTAGGTAATTGAGACTAGGGGAAAAATAAATTATATCTATGAATATTCAATATGAGGAAGTGAAGGGGTGATTCAACCGAGAAGAAAATTATTGTTAGAAAATTATATATTACAGAGCAATGGAACACATAAAATATTGCAGAAATATAAACACATAAAACACATAAAACAAGAGAGACACAGATATACGTAGTTCACCCAATTTGGGCTACGTCTACGGAGAAACGGTCAGTTCTTCCTTTTATATTATCTAGAAAACTTAAGAGATTCAATCTATAGTAGATCTATTGTAATTCCCTCTTCTCTCTCGCTCAATCTCCTCTCTCTTCTCACTCAGAATACTGTAGAAAATCTGTGATAGGTTAACCCGATAATGCAATATAAATCAAAGCAGAATACTATAACCTATGTCTACTATCAATTTGCGGAAGTTTAAAGATCGAGCTGAATAATATAACCAGAAGAAGAAGAATCAATGGCACAATAAACATGAAAATACTTTAGGGAAAGTCTCAGATAAACACCCCACACTATTGTATTATCATACATGGTGGAATTACATAGGAATTATAAATAGCCTTAGCTCTCACAGCTACCCAGCTCTCAATACAATCCTCACAGATGATCACAGGCAATCTTGGCTTCTCTCCAACCTTCTTCTCTATCCTCTAAGCTCCTATTTCCTTGCGTTTTTCCTTGTGGATGATTAGCCTATTACCAAGTAGAAAATCAAGCCTTCAAAACTGCACAATCCTCAAGGATGAATCCTTGACCGCATGCATGAGTTTTCTCCATGAGAAAACACATGCAACTGATAGTACATTGTCCTTAAACATTAATCTCAACTGGATCTTTCTTAGAATAGACATGCATGAGTTTCTGATGAGGGAATCTTCAGTTTACTGGAGTAGCACTAGTTGAGTGCATTAATGCATCAACTGACTGTTAACTCACTATTAGTTCCTCAAATAGTTTGGAACTAATTTAACTGGAATTAACTCAGTAAAATCAGTTAACTAATTACAGCTCAAATATAACTCAATCTTATCTCCTTAATTTAAGGGATAACTCTTGCATGACTTCAAAAAGACTTCTAACTTGAATTTCTCCAACTAATTAATTTAAAATAAATTAATTAATTATTTCCAAGTAGCTATTAAGATCAAATTCGATTTTAATTCACAATTTAATTCAAGGACAAATTAAATTGGAATATTCTTTTAGATATCATTTTTGGGATTCAACTGCGTTAAGTAAGTCATTCAAACGTATGACCATTTCCATGAGAGGTAGTCGTAACTGACTAATTTCTCATGATTTTTGAATAGTTCACTTAGTACTCATTGCATCGGGTGATGCTCACAGGGGTGAAGAAGTGGGATTGAAACTAGTGAAATGTGGAGAACGAATCACATAGCATCAATCATCACTTCCGGGGCTTGCACCCGGTAACCAGGACTTCCCAGGAGGTCACCCATCCCAGAACTCCTGTGGCTCAAGCGCGCTTAACTGTGGAGTTTTTCCCCACAATCAAGCCCACTTAGCTTGCTACCCCATTTGCAAAACCTTAGCAAGTATTGTGCCTCATGAACCATTCAAGTAGAGATCCCTTGACTCTTTTTGAATTTAAGTATGGGGGATTTACGCAGTGCATTATATTAGATATCATTTTTGGGATTCAACTGCGTTAAGTAAGTCATTCAAACGTATGACCATTTCCATGAGAGGTAGTCGTAACTGACTAATTTCTCATGATTTTTGAATAGTCCACTTAGCACTCATTGCATCGGGTGATGCTCACAGGGGTGAAGAAGTGGGATTGAAACTAGTGAAATGTGGAGAACGAATCACATAGCATCAATCATCACTTCCGGGGCTTGCACCCGGTAACCAGGACTTCCCAGGAGGTCACCCATCCCAGAACTCCTCTGGCTCAAGCGCGCTTAACTGTGGAGTTTTTCCCCACAATCAAGCCCACTTAGCTTGCTACCCCATTTGCAAAACCTTAGCAAGTATTGTGCCTCATGAACCATTCAAGTAGAGATCCCTTCACTCTTTTTGAATTTAAGTATGGGGGATTTACGCAGTGCATTATATTAGATATCATTTTTGGGATTCAACTGCGTTAAGTAAGTCATTCAAACGTATGACCATTTCCATGAGAGGTAGTCGTAACTGACTAATTTCTCATGATTTTTGAATAGTTCACTTAGCACTCATTGCATCGGGTGATGCTCACAGGGGTGAAGAAGTGGGATTGAAACTAGTGAAATGTGGAGAACGAATCACATAGCATCAATCATCACTTCCGGGGCTTGCACCCGGTAACCAGGACTTCCCAGGAGGTCACCCATCCCAGAACTCCTGTGGCTCAAGCGCGCTTAACTGTGGAGTTTTTCCCCACAATCAAGCCCACTTAGCTTGCTACCCCATTTGCAAAACCTTAGCAAGTATTGTGCCTCATGAACCATTCAAGTAGAGATCCCTTGACTCTTTTTGAATTTAAGTATGGGGGATTTACGCAGTGCATTATATTAGATATCATTTTTGGGATTCAACTGCGTTAAGTAAGTCATTCAAACGTATGACCATTTCCATGAGAGGTAGTCGTAACTGACTAATTTCTCATGATTTTTGAATAGTTCACTTAGCACTCATTGCATCGGGTGATGCTCACAGGGGTGAAGAAGTGGGATTGAAACTAGTGAAATGTGGAGAACGAATCACATAGCATCTGGAATATTCTTGTTTCCATATTTCAACACTCCCTCTCAACAAGAAAGGGATTATCTGCCACCCCGATCCTGTCTCTATGGAACTTGAATTTACACTTTAACAATGCCTTTGTCAAAATGTCAACATCTTGCTCCTCTGTCGAAATATACTGCAGCAAAATGATCCTCCTCGCTACACAGTCTCTGAGATGATGATACCGGATGTCAATGTGCTTGGACCTATGAAGAAATACTGGATTCTCAGAGAGTTTAATACAACTCTGATTATCACAATAGATCACAGTTGGATCCATCCTCTGATCAAACAAACCAACTAGGATTTTCCACATCCAGATGGCATCACATGTTGCCTGACTTGCAACCATGTATTCTGCCTCTGCCGAGCTAAGTGCAACTGACCTCTGTTTCTTGGTATAGCAAGAAACTGTCGCTGACCCAAGGTTGAAAATCCCTCCTGATGTGCTCTTTCGATCTAATGGACTCCCTGCCCAATCTGCATCAATGAAGCCCTGTAACTTCACTCCCTATGTCCATCTGTACCATAATTCATACTGAGATGTGCATCTGAGGTATCTCAATACATGATTTTCCGCCTTCCAAAACATATTGGTAGGCTGAACCATCGCTTGACTCAGCTGGTTCACCACATAGCAGAAATCTAGTGATGTGTTCATTAAGTACATCAGTGAACCCACAAGCTGCCTGTACATAGTAGTCTCTACCACTTCTCTTGAAGTAGCAACCTCCCTCCTCTAGTTACCTGCTAGAGGAGTCTACATGGGCTTGCACTTCTCCATGTGGAATCTCCTGAGTATCTCGTTGGCATACTTGCCCGGAGACACAAACAACTCCCCATCCTTCTGCCACACTTCCATGCCAAGGAAGTAATGCATGAGACCCATGTCTTTCATCTTGAATTCTCTTGCAAGGTCCTCCTTGAAAGACACAATCAACTGATCATCACCAGTCAATATGAGATCATCAACATAAAGTATGATGATCAACAACTTACCTTTCACCACGATGTGGTACAGGTTCACATCTGCTTCACTTTTTGTAAAGCCCAACCCGGTGAAGCAGTTGTTTATCCTAGTGTACCAAGCACGAGGTGCTTGCTTCAGCTCGTACAACACTCTCTTGAGTCGACACACATGCGAATCATGATCGAAGGTCTCAAAACATTCTGGCTGCTCTATGTACACCTCTTCCTCAATCTGGCCATTGAGGAATGCAGTCTTCACATCCATCTGATGGATCTTCCAACCCATATATGATGATAGTGCCAACATAGATCTGATAGATGAGTACTTGCGACAGGAGAAAAAGTCTCATCATAGTCAATCCCCTCAACCTGTGAAAAGCCACGGGCAACAAATCTTGCCTTATGCTTCTCCCCACTACCATCAGCAGCTTGCTTTACCTTGTAAAGCTAATGGGAACTAACAACTGACTTGTTCTCCGGTCTCGGAACCACGTCCCAAACACTGTTACAAACTATGGAGTCATACTCCTCCACCATAGCATCAACCCAAATCAGCTGCTGCACATCATCCTCAAAGGAAGATGGCTCAGTCTCAACACATTCCCCAGCAAGGGCCATGTATCCTGTGTACCTCTCAGGTGACCTCCTCTGTCTGGGCTGAGAAGATGGTGCTCCCACATTCTCTCTTGCGTCCTCCAACAATCTATCAGCTTCTCTTGTGCGCTTCCGTCCATCTCTGGAAGACTCTCCTTGAGTGGATGTCTCCACTCCTAGAACCTCTGCATGTGGCTGCTCTGCATCAATCTGAGGCTCCTCCTCCTTAGGAATCAATAGTTCCTCCACAGCCTGTAGTTAGAGCTCCCTCTCAATGGAAACTCGCATGACCTTGTGCTCATCAATGAGATCTCTGCAAACCACTGTCCTCCGACTAGTAGGTAAGTACACCCGATAGTTGTGACATGTATCAGTGTACCCCACAAATATCCCAAACTCTGCTATCGACTCAAGCTTCTTCCATGCATCCTTTGTCACATGGCAATATACCGGTGAGCCAAATATCCTGAAGTGACCCACATCTGGTCTCTTACCAGAGAAAGCTTCATCTGGTGTCTTCATCCTAAGTATGCGATGCAGGCTTCTATTCTCCAAATAGACCGTTGTGTTGCATGCCTCAACCGAAAAGGGAAGTGGTAGGCCTTGGTCATGCAACATTGCCCGTGCTACCCCTACAATAGTTCTGTTCTTCCTCTTGGCCACCCCATTCTGCTGTGGGTTATGAGGTGCCGTCAACTCTCATTTAATTCATTCCGCTGCACAGGATTCCTTAAACTCTTGAGAGACATATTCTCCACTGTTGTCACTTCTCAAGGCCTTGATCTTCTTCCCTGACTCTTTCTTGACCAAAACTTTGAACTCACAAAACTTTGTGAAAGTTTGGTCCTTCTTCTGCATGAAATAAATCCAGCATTTATGAGAATAGTCGTCAATGAAAATCAAATAATACCTTTGCTTCGTTGAGTATTCCGTTGAGAATGGTCCACACAAACCAGTATGAACTCTCTCTAAGATAGCCTCTACTCAACTGTCTCGGTCATGAAACGAAGACTTGGTGTACTTTCCCAAGGTACAACCTTTGCATGTGTCAACTTGCTCAAGTTTACCTTTGGGAAGTCCTGTAGATATCTGTTGCATTATCTTCAAAGCCCCATGATACAAATGCCCCAACCGCCTATGCCACAACTCGCCAATGTCTTGGCTTTGAACCAATTCTGCTTTCATACTCAATGTTTCACAATCATCTACCTCTAGTTTATAGAGATTCTTCACCTGAATCCCTATCCTCTTGGTCTGACCCGTGGCTATGTGTCTTAGGAACGCCTTTCCTTTACTGAAGACAACATCATAGCTTTTGTCCTCCAACATTGCAATCGATACCAAGTTCTTCTTCAGTCCAGGTACATACATCACATTTGTCAAGGTGAGAAGAGCTCCATGCTCCCTTTGAAAAGCAATCGTGCCCACTCCTGAAACACTATACCTTCCGTCGTCATCCATCTCTATGCGCATCTTGAGGTCTTTCTCCTCCAAGGCACTGAATAAATTTTTATCACTGGTCATGTGGAATGAGGCTCCACTGTCAAGATACTAGACACAACCCATCGTCGATGACACCATGCACGCGATGAGGGTAAAGTCCATTTCGAACTGAGAGGCTAATGCCTCACCTTTCGATCCTTCCAAGGATCCCTTCTTGGACTTCTTCAATGGGAAATTAGTCACATAATGTCCCATCTTATGACAATTAAAGCATCTTACTTTAGACATGTCACCCTTCTTCCCTCCATGAGAAGAATTCGATTTGAAATGGGAAGCCTTACCCTTCCCTTTCCTTGCATTGCTAAGGCCAGATTTTCTTCATCATCATTCTTGGATGAAGAACCATCTCATGTGCTCCTCCTGATCTCCTCCTACATAAGATTTGACCACAGTCGTTCCTAATCCGACAGTTTCTCCCTTCCATTCACAGAGTCTTGGTAGCTATTCCAACTCTTTGGAAGGCCAAGGAGAGCGAGGCTCACCATATTATCATCAGCAGTAGTTATTCCCACACTGCCAAGCTCATCTCTACAGGTGGTGAGCTTGTTCAGATATGTGGAAATGGTATCACCCTTCTCCATCTTGATTCTTTGAAGCTTATCCTTGAGCACCAATTTCCTCTAGTCGCTACTGTTCTGGTAGAGGTCCTTCAATGTCTTTCACATTGAAAATGGAGTATCCTCCCCATGGAGACTTGAGACAATATAGTCTCGAACTCCCTCAAGGATGATTTGACTCACCTTCACCACACACTTCTTCTACTCAGCCAACTCTTGTGCATTAGTTGAAGCTGGCTTTGGGATTTCTTGATCAATGAATTCCTTCAAGCCATTGTCTTCTAATACATCCTCCATTCTATCTTTCCATGCTATGTAATTCGAGCTACCTCCCACGGCATACTTGAGTCTCAATCCATAGAATGCCATTGGCCAACCTTAAAGTATGATATGAATTCGATTTGCACCTACAACCCCAAACTTCAAACTTCGAATTCTCTTCTCAGTATACTATTCAAAGCTCTGATACCATGTAGAAAATCTGTGATAGGTTAACCCGATAATGTAATATAAATCAAATCAGAATACTATAACCTACTTCTACTATCAATTTGCGGAAGCTTAAAGATCGAGCTAAAAAATATAACCAGAAGAAGAAGAATCAATGGCACAAATTTACACATGAAAATACTTTTGGGAAATCTTAGATAAAAACCCCACACTATTGTATTATCATACATGGTGGAAATACATAGGAATTATACAAAGCCTTAGCTCTCACAGCTAGCCAACTCTCAGTACAATCCTCACATATGCTCACAAGAAATCTTGGCTTCTCTCCAGCCTTCCTCTCCTCATCAATCTCATTCCCCTGTACTTGAAAACCCCCTTCATTCTCCTCCATCCACCAACCCTTTCCATGTTCTTTCCCTCCCTGAAGATGACCCTTCCCCTTCGATCCCTCCTGACCAGCCCTCAACCCCTCATTCTATGAGTGCCCTTCCTCCACTCTTAATTGAACCTCTCCCCCCTAGAATTACCCGTAGCAACTCTAAGGACCAGGGTTCCTCCTTTGATGGACAAAAGAAGCCGGGGAGAAAGACTACAAAGCATCATAGGGATGAGAACGCGCAGAAAGACATAGCCCTTGGTCTATAGCATCCAATAGGATCTTACATTCAGGCCACAAAAGATCAAGAAGCAGCAAGCAAAGACAAGGGAGGCAGAGCACCTCCTCGAAACATAGGTTTGAAATGATCAAAATTCTCTCTTGGAACAGCAGGGGACTTGGCCACCCCGCTAAAATCAATGCTCTAACAGACCTTATAGTGCAGGAGAAACCATCCATCATATTACTTCAAGAAACAAGGCAAAGAGAATCAGAAATCAGCAAAATCATTGGAAAGTATAAAAATTACAAAGGAAGCATATGCGAAGCAAGAGGAGCTTCTTGAGGAATTACCACCATCTGGAATCAAAATGACTGGCAAAGTGAAGCTGAGATAATCGATCAGCATTGGATAAAAACAGTCCTGAGAAATAATATCACCAATCAACAGATTGTCATCTTCAATGTATATGTCCCCAATCACTATAGGGATAAAGGAAAATGCTAGGAAACTCTTAGTAATCACATCATGGAAGGAGACAGTAACAACACCATAGTAGGCGGCGACTTCAACTTAATCCTGCATGCAAATGAAAAGCGAGGGGGGAACTTTCTGCCAGACCCATTCAGGAATCAAATGGAAAATGTAATGCACACTGGTGATCTGATAGACATAGCTCCAAAAAATCGCAAGTTCACATGGAGCAATCGAAGGCTGGGCAGCGACAATATCATGGAGAGGCTGGATCGATTCTTGGTTAATATTTCACTCCTGTCAACCTTTTCATTTGTTAATTCCACCATTTTGCCTTTTGCTGCCTTAGACCACTATCCAATTACCCTCGCCTTGAATACCCACTGCGTCCTTGGTCCGATGCCTTTTAAATATAATCAGATTTGGAGCGATCAACAAGCTGCCCGAAATATCATTCAGCTCACCTGGAGGCAGCATATTGAAGGTTCCCCAGGCTACATATGGGAGAGCAAACTAAAAAATGTGCAAAGAGCGCTTAGACAATGGGCCAAATCGCACTACAAGGAGCCAGAACAAGAAAAGCATGAGTTAAAGCTTCAAATCGCTGAACTCCAATGCACAATCGAGCAAAAGGATTACTGCCACAGTAAAAAATTTCAAGAAGAAGAGTTGTACAATAAACTGAGCAAAATTAAAAGGCAGGAGGAGGAAAAGTGGCGCACCAAATCAAGACAAATATGGCTGGAAAGTGGGGATAAGAACACGTCATTCTTCCATAAGCAAGCCACCGCAAGACAAGTCAGAAACACCATAATTGCCATCTTGGACAGCACAGGGACACACCATGTGGAACAAGTAGATATTAAAGAAGCAGCTACAGAGCATTTCAAGGACCTCTTAACTGAAGTACAGGAGGAAGAATCTTATGATGACTTGTTACAGCATTTGCATTCTAAGGTCACAGATGATCTAAACAAAAATTTGACAGCAGAAATAAAAGAGGAAGAAATCGTTGAAGCAATCTGGAACCTCCATCCCAACAAGGCACCTGGTCCGGATGGGTTCCCAATTAGCTTTTACAGGGATTACTAGGAGCTGATAAAGAAAGACCTCATAAAATACATCAAGTGGATCCAAAAAAAAGGCAAAATAGGCGGATATACAAACTCTACCCATTTGGCTCTCATTCTGAAGGGGAACCGGCCATCCATTTTTTCTCGCTTCAGGCCCATATCCTTATGCAACTCATCATACAAAATCTTCACTAAAATCATAGCCTCTCGGCTCAAACCTCTTCTACCGATGCTGATCTCAGACAACCAAGGAGGCTTTATGGCAAACAGACAAATTTCAGATTCTATTCTTTTAGTCCAAGAGGCCATACACTCAAGTCATGCAAGGAATGAGAAAGGCTTCATTCTAAAACTAGATCTGGTCAATGCCTTTGACAGGGTAAGGCATTCTTTTTATTTGCAGTTCTCCAAAGGATGGGCTTCTCACCTCTTCTTATTAATGTCATAAGATGCTGCATTTATGGGCCTTGGATCGCCCCCCTCATCAACGGAAGACCTGGACCTTCCTTCCAATCCTCAAGAGGACTAAGGCAAGGTTGCCCCTTATCCCCTTATCTCTTCATCCTCATGGCAGAATCATTTAGCTGTGCCCTCGATCAAAAGAGGCAATCAGGCCTCATTACGGGCATCAAGTTTGAAGATGGCATTAAAAATATAAATCATTCTCAATTTGCAGATGACACCCTTCTGCTAGGGGGGGCGACCACCATTATTGCAAGAAGATTCAAGTCCCTGCTTGACAAGTTCATGAGATATTCAGGAGGTAAAATAAATTACCTTAAGAGTTGTATTTATGGATGGAATGCTTCATCCCAAATGATACATAATATTGCCAATATTTTTGGTGTCCCTTGCAAGTTAGATTGGGACTGTTTCAGTTATTTGGGAATGCCGGTAACCATAGGGAAAGCAAAGACTGGAGTCTGGGACTTAACGCTAGACAAAATGAAAAGGAAACTTCAGAGATGGGGAACTCTATGGCTCAATCCAGCTGGGCGACAGGTTCTTCTAAAATCAGGGCTTTCCTCCCTTCCTTTATACCAGTTTTCTCTTGCCCAAGCTCCAGCTTCATTCCACCGAAAAATGGATAGCATCCTCAGATTTTTTCTCTGGCAAGGGGGCAAGAATGAAAAGAAAAAATTCAACCTAGTAAACTGGAAACAGGTTATACAAAGCCCTGAGAATGGAGGTCTGGGCATCAGGTCCCCATCTATTATGAATTTAGCATTCGGTGGGAAGTTGATTTGGAGACTTATGGACAATCAACCAACATGGTGGAAAAATGTCCTAGTATCAAAATATCTTAACCAGCCAAGATCACAAATTCTCAATGTTGAAATCCCTAATAGACACTGTACAAAGATATGGAAATTTTGTAAAAAAGCCATCGTCTTCATGGCGCAAAATGTCTCTAAAGTGCCAAAAGGAGGTGAAACGGTGAATATAGGCTCAGAAAAAATCATGGGGAATCCTCCCATAAACAGCCTTCCAGATATCGATCCTATTCTTCATTATCTCCACAGCAAAGGCATATCCAAACTGAGTCAAATCTCTCAATGGAATGATTCAACTAATGCCTGGGTTCAATGTGAATTCCCACCCATACCCCACCATCTCAAAGGTAGCTTTGGCTCTCTCTGTAGCTGTCTACACAGTATTGCACCCACCATCAAAGGCGCAAAGGACGAGTATCGTTGGGACCCTTCAGGAACAAACTACTCCATCAAAGCAGGTTACAGCTACCTGAGCAGCAAGGAATACCCCACTGCTGTCTGGGCTCAGGGGAAGATTCTAAAAAGAGCTGAAGCAATTCCAAAGATCAAATTTTTCATGTGGACTCTTCTCCATGGAAAAATTTTAACTGCAGAGAACCTCAGGAAAAGAGGCATCTTCGGACCCTCCAGGTGTCCCAACTGTCAAGCGGCGGAGGAAACCTTACAGCATTTATTTATATCTTGTCCCTTTGCTGCCTCTTGCTGGAACAACATCGCACCTTCTGCTCCCTCCATTTGGAATCCCCATCATTCTATTGTCGAAGCCTTAAACAACTGGAGGAGTATCTATCCTTGGCACTCAGCGAACCAAAACCCAGCTAAAAGAGTTTGCAAAGCCATTCCGTTTTTTCTTCTGTGGCGCATCTGGATCGCCCGAAACAGTTTGATCTTCCGAGACAAAGCTACTACAACCAGGCACATAATCCTTAAAGCTACTAGTCTTGCATCGGAAACTATAGCAGTCAAGCTAACAAAGAGAATCGATCCCGTCAGTCTATGGACAGAGGAGCGAAACTTTATTTGGAATCTGATAGACAGGTCCAGCACCATATCAGCAACAAAGATCAGTAAGTTCAGTGGCAAATTTGACAACCTAGAATGGAAAATCCGCCTCACAAAAGATGATTTCGGTAAATGGCTTCTCTCAAAGAATTCTCACTCTTTATTTTTTGACAGAGCTTCCAAATCGAACCTGGGAGTTGCCGGCGCAGGGGGCATCATTCTGGATCCTTCAGGTGCAACAGTGTCCTCCTTTGAATGGGGTCTGGGAAGACTAAGCAATAATCAAGCTGAAGCTCTGGGTCTGTTCCAAGGTCTCTTGCAGCTTCAGAACCAAGGGATCAACAAAGCCCTCGTCTTCGGCGATTCGGCTATAATAGTCAGCTTAATGAATAGCAACAGACAAGCATCCAATCTCTTCCTCCATCAAATCATAAGCCGCTGTAAAAATATGTTGTCTCAGGACTTGGAGTGCCAATTTTTTCATGTCCTTCGATCCAACAACCAGGAAGCGGATAAGAGAGCTAGTCATGCCAGCTCACGGGAAAAAGGAAGCCTCTTATGCAATCAAGCGAGCCTACACCAATTCATCCCTTGATCCACATGATTGCACCAAATCGCCACTCTCCAAGGAACTGCGCTTCTATTATCAAGGAGTCTGATCAAACCTCCATCTGCAGTAATCTCTGTCTTCGCAGTTTATTCTCATTCTTGAAGACTTGGGAAAAAAATCAAATTAGATACTCTTCAGCAGAACTTGTGACTTTTAACAGCCAGCCTGAGGCCTCCATCGACTGACTCATCAGATTTAACACTATTGTCTAAATGTACAGCAAAACCAGTCTTCTACTGTCCCAATTCATAAGAATCTATACTTGTTCTAGGACCTTACAAGTGAACAGTAAAGGCACTCATGTGTACTGGCACAATGAAATTCAAAAACAAGCTACTACTGTAATTCCATCTATTGTAAAATCGGAGCTTAAACTCCTCCAACTTTTTTGAATATATCAAGCAACCGATTTTGTTAAAAAAAAAAAAAACCTCGAAGTCTCTTTATGCATCCGAAGTATGTTTTCAAGTTTAAAGCCAATCTCCATACACAGTGATTATTATACACCCAATTTTCTTTTCTCAACTAATTTCATGATTATGCAAACCTTCCAATAGTCGAACTTGTTTCTGGTTGAGTTTGTATTTATATATGTTTGGTTTTAAATTGAAGGTGCAAAACCAACTAATGAATGGAGGAACATAATTAAAATAGTGATTCTCAACGTATTTAGGTGCCGAGAGAATGTATCGCTAAGTTAATTGTGTGAATCTATTATACACTAATGGGTTTTGTTGTGCTTCGAGCTTCAAGAGCATCAATTACAGGTCAATTCATGTAATATTCCTAATTAGCCATGGCTAATTGGAATATTTGATTTTGCCCAATTTTTGCCTTCTATAGTTATTTATAAATAAAAAAGTGAGGACGGAGGACATAACTCACTTTAAGAATAAAAAGTCACTTCCTAGTAGCACAACGTTGTGACTTAAGGAGGAGCCAAGGGGGCCAAAGGGGGACGCAGAAATGGGGCCCACGCAGACACATGGAGGGATTGCGCAAGAGGGAAGAACACATGGCAAGAGGGGAATCACGTAGGAGGAGGTGAGCCTAGGGATTGTGAGAGGCAGAGGCTATAAAATAGAGAGGAGCCCCCTTATTTTGGATCATTCTGGTTATGAGCATTTGTGATAGACATTTCGACTTAGAGCACGTTGTCTGTTTAGCTAGTCTGTAGCACTGTTTAGTGCATTGAGTGTCTCCATTCGGAGATTTCACCCTTAGCCCCGGGGGACTTCGAGTGCCTGCTCGAGCAAGGTATTTCCATTGGCATTCCAGCAGTAGATTCATCAACATTTCAGCAGTAGTTTCATCAGCATTTCAGCAGCAGTTTCATCAGTGTCTTTGAGGAACTGCGCAGAACCCCAAGGGGGTGATTTTCGGGGGTCGGCCATTTCAAAAAAGCTTTCTGGGTTTTTCTGGGTTTTTTGAGTAGAGTCTGATTCCAGAGTTTCAACCTTTTCTGAGGAGGGGAGCAGCCCCAAATCCTCATTCGATTTCTAGCAGCAACAACACAGCAGTTTTCCAGCAGCTGGGACGCAGATCAGTGTGAGGCCATTCCAGGAAAGCTTTCTGGGTTTTTCTAGGTTTCTTGAGTAGAGCCCGAATCCAGAGTTTCAGCTTTTTTCCGAGGAGGGGAGCAGCCCCAAATCATCATTTGTTTTCTAGCAGCAGCATCCACGTAGAGAGGCCATTATTGTCATTCTGAGAGTATTTTTTCACTTCCCTTGTGCAAGTCGAGGTGCCATCTGTCTAGTCACCTCTTGTACTCATTTATTACTTAGTATAATAAAATGGCTTAGCATTTCTCGCTTCATTTCTTGTGTGCTTATATTTTCAGTTTACATTATTATATGCTGTTCCACTGTTATTTTTTTGGGTTATTATATCATTTGCACATATTTGGTTGGAGTTTTTGCTGGGGTTTGAGGCATATTCTGGGTTAGGAATATTACAGTGGTATCAGAGCATAGATCTGCCTCAGACTGTGGAGCTAGAAATCTATGACATCGGGGTAAAAACCCTATATCTGCTACAGAGTTCAGAGATACAGAGACACTGGGCGTAGTTTGGAGAATACCTATGGAGAGGGAGATTGTGTTCCTGTGGCAGACGCAGAACAAGAGGAACCTGTGGTAGACGCAAAACAGAGAGAGCCAATAGTGGATGCAGAGCAGATGGCAGACGAGGATGGGAAGAGATTTGCGGATATGCTCCTCAAATCAGTGCAGGATCTGTCGAGGTAGATTGAGGTGATGGAGCAGAGATTCATGGTAGTAGAGGCTAGACAGTAGGAGAGCCCACGAGTTTTTCAGATTGGTGAGGGATTAGGTGCATCCCATCACTTGCCAGAGCAGCGTGATACTACGCAACAGGGGACCTCACATGCCCCTACACGCTCTACCATGCCCACCTTTTTAGGAGCAGACACGGGGGCCATAGGCCAGCAGGGGGCAAAGCCTGGACATATGGGCGATTATTTTGCAGAGTACCAGGCCTATGGCCAGGAGTTCAGGGAAGCCCTCTCATTCAAAGATTTTGTTCAGCTCCAGTGGGATAGTAGACCCCGCGACCATCACAGAGGGTACCGGCATTACCTGATGGTGACACCCACCGTGCAGCGAGTAGATTCCACTTGCCTACGTTTGATGGTTCATCAAACAGTTCGGCAAAGTCTTGGGTAGAGAAGCTAGACATTTATTTCCAGCTTATACAGATGTCGGATACAGAGGCCATCAAGGTGGCAACATTGCATTTGGATGGTGAGCCCCAGGATTGGTGGTTCCATGGGATGGTTACACTAGGGCACTCCACAACGACAACATATGCCGAGTTTACCAGGATACTGATGGAGCGATTTGATCGGAGGGATCCAGAGCAGCATTTTGTTGAGCTGACAAGGCTCAAACAGACAGGGAGCCCAGAGACCTACATTGCAGATTTCTTGAGGGTCTCTATGATGGTGCCAGACCTATCCACGGCGCGGAGGGTCTATATGTATGTTGAGGGGTTAGCAGAGCCACTTCGGGGTCTAGTCCGATCAACTAGACCAGCTACGCTCCAGGATGCTATCAGCAGGACCCAGGACTTACAGGATGTCTTACCCAGGACCCGGACACCCTACCCCTAGAGACAGACTTTCCAGTCTAAGGGGAAGGATGTGAGGATTCCACCTCCAAAGGGGAATCCAAGACAAGTACAACTTGACGATGATGCCAGGAGGGAGTTGAAGAAGAAGCGGTTGTGCTTCACTTGTCAGGAGCCATGGGCACCAGGACATAGATGTGCTACTGGTAAAGCACATTTTATTGAGGTCTTCTCCAAGAGAAGTGGAGAAGAGGATGATGAGGATGATGTGGAGGCAGGAGATAGCCATGCCATATAGGGACCTTTGCCACCTCCATCACCAACAGCAGGTGGTGCATCTTTTGCACCCACCGGAGGGGCCCTTACAGCGTTGCGGGGAGTTCCCAAGTATCTGACGCTATGCGTACAAGGGACAGTGTGTATCAGTTTTGGTTGACAATGGGGCAACCCACAACTTCATTGATGCCTAGATGGTTGAGCAAAGAGTTATACAGACAGAGAGCTTTGATGGGTTTTCAGTATTGGTCCCAGGAGATCAGACTATGATGTGTGCTCGTTATGTTCCAGAGCTATCAGTGACAATGGGCACCTACACATTGACTGACCACTTTTTCATGGTCGATATTCCAGACACCAACATGATACTGGGTGTTCAGTGGCTCATCACTCTAGGGAAGGTCACGACAGATTGGAAGACCTTGGAGATGGAGTGGGATGATGAGAAGAGAGGGAGGCATGAGAAGATATGGGGACATCGCACATATCTGCCTCAGACTGTTTTGACTCATCGGATGGAGACAGTCTTCTGAAAGGGAGACATAGAGTGGGCAGTAGAGCTGCATGCATCAGAGGCAGTGACTACAGGGCGGACGGTACGTCTAGAGATACAGTCCATCCTTGACCGGTATGCCATAGTGTTTGGGGAGATTCTGCCAGGAAAGCCACTGGACTAGGGGTTTGAGCACACTATCGAGCTTGAGCAGGGCATCCAAGCAGTGATCACCACCCCCTATAGGCACCCCAAGGCCTATCGGGACGAGATCGAGCGGGCTATCCAGGAGTTGCTAGCTCTTGGGCACATTCGACCGAGCACAAGTCCTTTTGCTTCTTCTGTGGTGTTGGTGAAGAAGAAGGACGGTACATTGAGGATGTGCATCGACTACAGGGCCCTGAACAAGAAGACCCTGAAGAACAGGTACCCTATACCCAGGATCGATGAGTTGATGGACGAGTTGAGGGGAGCATGATTCTTCTCAAAGATTGATTTGAGATCTGGGTACCATCAGATTCGCGTGAGGGAGCAGGATATTCCCAAGACCGCCTTCAGGTGTCACTATGGGCACTTTGAGTTCTTGGTGGTGCCTTTTGGGCTAACCAACACCCTAGCTACATTTTAGTCCTGCATGAATCACACCTTCCGTAGTCATTTGAGGAAGTTTGTGTTGGTATTCTTCGATGATATTCTCATTTACAGCAAGACTTGGGAGGATCATCTCCAGCACATTGAGACAGTACTGCGTATCTTACAGGAGTAGCAGTTCTATGCCAAACTCTCCAAGTGTGAGTTTGGGTTGACGGAGATGTTGTATCTGGGACACATCATAGGGGTGGATGGAGTGAGGGTCCATGAGGAGAAGATCAGGGCCATCAGGGAATGGCCGGAGCTGGGAAACGTGATGGAACTTCTAGGATTCATTGGCATTTGTACTTATTACCAGAAGTTTGTCAAAGGTTTCTCATAGCTTGTTGCACCCCTGACAGATTTGACGAAGAAGGGGGCATTCAATTGGTCAGATACAGTGCAGCGAGCCTTTGACAAGCTTAAGGAGGTTATGAGCAGTTTCCTAGTGCTTGCGTTGCCAGATTTTACGCAGCCATTTGTCTTGGAGTGTGATGTGTCGGGAGAGGGGATCGGCGCAGTATTGATGCAGGGAGGTCACCCGATAGCATTTGAGAGCCGGAAGCTCCTTCCGCACAAGAGGTTGTATTCCATATATGACAAGGATATGCTAGTCATCACGCATGCATTGGCTAAGTACCGGCAGTATTTGGTAGGCAACAGGTTTAGGGTGAGGACTGATCACAACAGCCTCAAGTTCTTTTTGGAGCAGAAGCAGCTACAAGAGAGGCAACAGAAGTGGATCAGTAAGATCCAAGCATATGACTTTGACATTGAGTATGTCAAAGGTAGGAACAACGTGGTAGCAGATGCCCTTTCACGTAGACCAGCCACGTTGTCTCTTATAAGCTTGGATACAGATTGGAGGGCTCGACTCTTAATAGAGTACTCCAAGGATAGGTTTGCATGTGAGGTTCTGGATGGGCAGGTGGCAGATGATAGGTACAGGGTGGTCGATGAGATCATCTACTACAGGGACCGGATCTTTTTGACTGAGGGGTCTTAGCTCAAGAAGAAGATACTCCATGCATCACATGATTCCCCATTGGCAGGACATCAGGGTTTTACCAAAACCTACGGGGCCATTAGGGAGAGGTTCTCATCGAAGGGCCTCAAGGAGGACGTACTCCAACACATCCAGGAGTGCGATGTTTGCCAGAGGAACAAGGGAGAGATGAGCCATCCCGCAGGATTATTACAGCCTCTTCCCATTTCGGATAGGAAATGGGAGAGTATTTCGATGGATTTCATCACAGGGTTGCCCATGGTGCAGGGCAAGGATTGCAGCTTTGTCATCGTTGATCGACTGACGAAGTATGCACATTTCTTTGCCATATCCGCACACTATACAGCAGCACAGGTGGCTGAGCTGTTCTTTAGGGAGATCTTTAGGCTACATGGTCTTCCTAAGACCATCGTCAGTGACAGGGACAGCCATCTCATGGGCGGGTTTTGGCAGGAGCTTTTCTGATTGGTGGGGACGGAGTTGACACTGAGTACCAGTTATCACCCACAGATGGATGGGCAGACAGAGATAGTTAACAAGTGGCTAGAGGGCTACTTGCGTAAGTATGTCAGTGGGCAGCAGCGAGCATGGTTGAGGTGGCTGCATCTAGGGGAGTACTACTACAATACTTCACATCACATGTCCGTTGGTATGTCACCATTCTATGCTTTATATGGGTATCATCCTTTATCTTTTGCTGATGTGATATTTGGTGATAGCAAGGCTCCTAGAGCCAACATATGGATCCAAGAGAGTCAGGATATTCTCCGAGCTCTCAAGGATAACATGGCTACAGCACAAAACCAGCAGAAGTTGTATGCCGACAAGGGTTGGGTGGAGAGACAGTTCGAGGTAGGGGACATGGTTGACCTATGGTTACAGCCATACCGACAGTCATCACTAAAGCAGAAGGAGGCTGAGAAGCTTAACTAGTGAAACAGGAATCGCCGATTTTGGCGATTAATCGCGAGTCATACTCGGGTCGGCGGTGAAAAGATCCGAGTCGAATCTCGGCGAGTCAAATCCGCGTACTCGCGAGTACGGCGATTATTTTGATTTTGCCGATTCCGCGTTTTCTTTTTTCTCCAGGTTGCAATGGTCGTGGAAAGCAGCAGGAGCAGATTGAGTTAGCGGCTGCTCTTTACCATTGCTCATCATCTGTATAACTGTAACGAAATTGGAAACCCATCGTAGAAGCCGCGAGATTCCGGAATCGAGTCTGCTACTTCCTTTTTCTGCAGGATCCGATCTTGTGCTTTCGTCTGCTCGATTACCGGCATTTTGGTATCTTTTGTATGACTTCTTTGGAGAGGGTCTTGTGAAACCTTCGGTCCATTGCTTGACTTCACTGAAATATTGGGATCCCGTGACTTGGCCTCAATCTCTGCTACATCGAATCTCAATTGAGTCTTCTGCTTGGTGGGCTGCCTCTCATTGGACATTGCTTTCCCAACTGGTGACAGAATTACAAGAACGAATTCTCCGTCTCGAGAAATCGACACAATATTCACCAAAGCATTCGATTTCCCGCTGATAAGGCAAACAGGAGAAATCTGGACAGCGTAATTTGAAAAAGCGACTGGCTTGGAAGACTGGTTTTCATTTTTCTGTTTTAAACGCCCTTTGAACCTCGACCACACAGATTCCGACTTACATCCCATTTCGCTTGCCTCCACATAGAAGATACTAGCTTTTACTTTATTTAATTTATTGTTTTTAAGGTCAAATCACTAGCGTCAATCATACAAATCAAATGAAATAGTTAGTAAAGATAACCATTAATCTAGGATAACTCTAACTTATTTTATTATATATCTATATGGGTTAAAATTAAAAAATTACAACAAAATTTTTAATCATGGAGTTTCAGTTTTACTTTATTATAGAGATTTTTAATGTGTAAATATATTTTGTTACAATACTATAGGCCAATACTATCATAAGTATTTTTCATAAGATCTTAGAAAAATTGCTGGAACTATTTTTCATAAGTATTCTCGATTTTTTGTCGATTTTTTCTCGATCCGATTAAAACTTTTCGCTCTTTTGCCTCGCCGATTTATTGCCGATTCCGAGTCTGGTAACATTGAGCTTAACCCTCGCTTTTATGGGCCATATAAGGTGATATGCAAGGTTGGACAGGTTTCATATGAGTTGCAGCTGCCCCAAGGCACCAAGATTCATCACGTTTTCCATGTATCATGTCTGAAAAAGGCATTGGGGGAGCAGGTGATAGTGATAGCTGAGCTACCACCCATGGATGATGAGGGCCATTTGGTATTGCAGCAGGAGGCTATCATTGATACCAAGGAGAGGCAACTACGGAGCAGGACGGTCTAGGAATTCTTATTGAGGTGGAAGAATTTGCTGGATGAGGATGCCACTTGGGAGAGTGAGAAGATCTTGCAACATCCATCACTTCAGTTGCTTGAGGACAAGCAACATTTTGCCAGGGGGGACTGTAATATTCCTAATTAGCCATGGCTAATTGGAATATTATGATTTTGCCCAATTTTGGCCTTCTATAGTTATTTATAAATAAAAAAGTGAGGACGGGGGACATAACTCACTTTAAGAATAAAAAGTCACTTCTTAGTAGCACAACATTGTGATTTAAGGAGGAGCCAAGGGGGCCAAATGGGGCCCACACAGACACATGGAGGGAATGTGCAGGAGGGAAGAACACATGGCGAGAGGGGAATCATGCAGGAGGAGGTGAGCCTAGGGATTGTGAGAGGTAGAGGCTATAAAATAGAGAGGATCCCCCTCATTTTGGATCATTCTGGTTATGAGCATTTGTGATAGTTGTTATCACCCCAAGAAACTCTCCTAGGTTGTATATCAGAGATGCTCGGGACATTACAAACTCAACAAAAATGTTGGAAAATGGTGGATGAATGGAAGGAATGATGCATATTCAAGCCAGATAACCACTTCTACTATGCTTAACCCCAGACATGGGTGAACACCCCCAGACTACAAGGCTTTAGACCACCAATTACTCACAGTTTGAGGAACAGGTGAAGATGGAGAATACTAACCACACCAACAGATGCACAGGACCCTGTGATAGCTGGCTGCAACCAGTTAAAAGGTCTGTAAATCTATTTCCTAATGCACAGACATGATGATAGCTCTCTAGCATTAAAATAACAGAAACCTGCATACACACTCAATAATACATACTAGATTTTAACACATAGGTGGGATGACAGCCCCTCTAATGCTAAACATCAAGAGCACATGAAAAATGCATAACAGGCACAACCTGGAACAAAGAAGAAGTGGAAAGTGAGCAATTAACAGCAAAAGAAGCTTGTATTAGCTGAAAATGAAGACTAGACGCTGCAGGTATCACAGTAGTTACAGTCTCCAAAAGTTGAACCTTACATCAAAACAATATCCATCAACCCTCATTACATCTTGTTTCTCGGTATATATGGAGGTTGATTACAAAAATATCTGCTATCTTGTGCGTGGAGGGGTCATAATGGACCACCAACCACATTAACTATTTTATATGGGTCTCTGATACAATCTGCTGCTTTCATGAACAAAATTTGACATTCTCTGGTACTTAGGTGTACTCCTCGAGCAGGTGGAGTGTTGTATGAATAAATTTCCATAACTGTTGCAGGCATTTAATTGCTCGAGGCTGTACTTTCCTTCCTTGACCGTGTTGTCTTTTGAATGAGGTAGTTGAATATTAACTGCGCAGAGTGCTGGTGGGTAGCTGATCGTTGTTATCCTTCGTCCCTTGGAAGTATGGTATAGGCCAAACACACGAAAACTGCATGGAAAATGAACGAAGGGCTGGGAATAAATTTTAGCCATTGGATGGAACTGACGGATAGCTGAGATCTCATGGCGAGAGGCAATGGGAAGATGCGGGGCAGAGCGACTAAGAACCGTCGGATCACATATATGGACGACGGAGATCATTTGATAGGGAGTATCGGGAGAAGGCGTGAATGGAGAAACGTGGGCTGTCGAATCTTATATGGGCAGATCCGACGGTGATCGGGAGCGGAAGATGTGCGGGGGATAATCTGCAGGGATGACGGTTTTAGTGGTGGGCGGTATTCCCCTCACCGCTTAGCGGAGGTGAGTGGTATACGTACATAGCCGACCGATCACAATAGGCAGTTGACACATGGACGATGGGACAGGTGGAAAACTGCCGCGATCGCGAGTTAATGCGCGGGCAGGTTTCGGCAGCGGGAGGAGCGAATGCCATCAGATCGTGCGGCAAACGATCGGACGACGGAGGCTTAAAGGCACATGTTTATTGATTGATGTGATAGGGGAGGGCCTCACCGGTAACGCTTTCTTCATATGCGCACGGTTATATGACCACGGTCTTATGGGTCTAACTTTGCACCCGGGACCTGAGGGAAAAAGGATTTATACAGGGTTTGTAAAGGATTATAGAGGAAAACAGAAATAATGGGGTTAAGGGAGAATAAGGAGAATGAAGAGGCAGCGAGGAATGGAGAGGTTTAGGAAGAAAAACAGAGATAGCAAGGTGAAAGGAAGTAAGCGGGGAAAAAGGGAAAGGCGAGGATAACCACTATAGACCATCTCTGAGCCAGCAACCTAGGGCCAAGCTTTATCCTCCTCCTGGAAAATCAGCAACATGTAGCAGAGCTAACAATAGTCATTTCGACTTAGAGCACACTGGCTGTTTAGCTAGTCTGCGGCACTGTTTAGTGCATTGAGTGTCTCCATTTGGAGATCTCACCCTTGGCCTCGGGGGACTTCAAGTGCCTGCTCGGGCAAGGTATTTCCATTGGCATTCCAGTAGTAGATTCATCAGCATTTAAGCAGCAGTTTCATCAGCATTTCAGCAACAGTTTCATCAGCGTCTTTGAGGAACTACGTAGAACCCCAAAGGGGTGATTTTCGGGGGTCGGCCATTTCAGAAAAGATTTCTGGGTTTTTTTTAGTAGAGTCCGATTCCATAGTTTCAGCCTTTTCTGAGGAGGGGAGCAGCCCCAAATCCTCATTTGATTTCCAGCAACATCAACACGACAGTTTTCGAGTAGCTGGGATGCAAATCAGTGTGAGGCCATTCCAGGAAAGCTTTTTGGGTTTTTCTGGGTTTCTTGAGTAGAGCCCGAATCCAAAGTTTCAGCTTTTTTTGAGGAGGGGAGCAGCCCCAAATCATCATTTTTTTTCTAGCAGCAGCAACATCATCCACGCAGAGAGGCCATTCTTGTCATTCTGAGAGTATTTCTTCACTTGCCTTGTGCAAGTCGAGGTGCCATCTGTCTAGTCACCTCTTGTACTCATTTATTGTTCAGTATAATAAAATGGCTTAGCATTTCTCACTGCATTTCTTGTGTATCTGCTTATATTTCCGGTTTACATTATTATATGTTGTTCTACCATTATTTTTCTGGGTTATTATACCATTTGCACATATTTGGTTGGAGTTTTTGCTGGGGTTTGAGGAATATTCTGGGTTAGGAATATTACAATTCATGAGATTCTTATATGTAGAAAGGTCAGTTGCATAATTAACTGTTGAACATGCCCAATAATCAGACAACTCACCTATACACTACGAAAAAGTAGTTTGTTACATTTTAATAGGTGGGATTTTGTCCATAGGGTGGTCCAGTATCAAGATTTTCCTTCTGAAGATCTAGAAACATCAATTATAGAAAGTTCATCGAAGATGGTCAGAGGCGGTTATGTCTTAAATGAGTTGAATGGAAAGATGGAAGATTGTGGTGGCGAAAAAAGCGTTGCCGAGGAGACTTTAGAGTGGGGATAAGTGTCGAGGAAGACTAGCCTCACATAGATCAGTTTTCTTGTTGTAATATGTATCTTCTATATTGTAATTTGTGTTTAATTTTGACATGTAAACATTAAGGGAGGAACTTGTTGATAATGCTTACGTGGTAAATTTACAGTTGGTTTGGGTTTCTGTTGAGATAATATCTTAACCTCCTTATTCATGTTTAGCTTATGTTGGATCTCAATCCAATTATATATTTGTATCATATTTGTGAATGAATGTAATGTGAAAAAATAGTTTTTGGTGTGTATATGGGTTTCTTTGTGGAAATAATGGATAGCTTATTGGTTGAATTTACTCCAAGGATGTAGCCTCTTGAAAAAGAAAGAATGGTAGTAAAATTCTAACTATTGACATTAAGACAAGGCCATTAAATATGAAGTAATATGTAATGATATAATATGTTCATCTCTTTGAACAAATTAGTTATTAATGCAAGATCTCAAGAAACTATAAGAGGTCAAATTTAGAGAATAATGGTACAATTCACTAAAAATACATGTCAAATGAAGTTGAAACTAGAAGGAAAAATAATTTAAGATGGTATGCAACAAAGTTGGAAGGACAATAAATATATTATTAGAATGAGATGATGGAATATTAAGTATAAAGAGAACAATTTTAAGAAAGGAAGTAAAGTTTCTAAGTTGATTCCCAATATTAGCAATGTAGATTTGATAAAGTTACCCTAGGGAATAAAGGCAAAGGAGGAACTTGTAAGTTTTATAATGAAGCTAACAAATGGTAGCCTTCATAACTATGACCAATGTAGAATGAGGAGATGAATAGAAAAGAGTAATAGATAAACATTAAAAAAATGAGTGGGTAGAAGTTTCACAAATGAGTGTAAGTAATCAACAAGAGGAACTAGCCTATCTGAGAGCATAATAGAAATATTTTGGGTCACTGGTGGAAAATGGACATGGAGTTACAAAAATATTTCATATAAAAACATGATAAGGATCACTATGAAGTCTAAATGAGGATGATGCCTACTAAGAAGAAAATATTTCCAATCCATGGATGAAGTTAATTGATCATGATATTGATAAAATTCATTTCAAGGAATTGCAAAAAAAAAATGATGGTGTTGGGTTAAGAAGGCAACTAACCCACGAATTCCTATAGGTTGACAATGAATAGGAACAAAATTCTTAGCTGGGAAGTAGTAACAACATTCTCAATTTCAATGATTTGTGCACATAATAGAGAAGAGAAAGAAACCACAATGATTGGAGGTGAGAAATTAAAGCCAATTTGATAATATATTTTTAAAATTGAACAAAGTGAAGAAGTTTCCATTGTTTAAGCTAGTAGACATGGAATATTAGGTAATTGAGACTAGTGGAAAAATAAATTATATCTATGAATATTCAATATGAGGAAGTGAAGGGGTGATTCAACCGAGAAGAAAATTATTGTTAGAAAATTATATATTACAGAGCAATGGAACACATAAAATATTGTAGAAATATAAACACATAAAACACATAAAACAAGAGAGACACAGATATACGTAGTTCACCCAATTTGGGCTATGTCTACGGAGAAACGGTCAGTTCTTCCTTTTATATTATCTAGAAAACTTAAGAGATTCAATCTACAGTAGATCTATTGTAATTCCCTCTTCTCTCTCGCTCAATCTCCTCTCTCTTCTCACTCAGAATACTGTAGAAAATCTGTGATAGGTTAACCCGATAATGCAATATAAATCAAAGCAGAATACTATAACCTATGTCTACTATCAATTTGCGGAAGTTTAAAGATCGAGCTGAATAATATAACCAGAAGAAGAAGAATCAATGGCACAATAAACATGAAATTACTTTAGGGAAAGTCTCAGATAAACACCCCACACTATTGTATTATCATACATGGTGGAATTACATAGGAATTATAAATAGCCTTAGCTCTCACAGCTACCCAGCTCTCAATACAATCCTCACAGATGATCACAGGCAATCTTAGCTTCTCTCCAACCTTCTTCTCTATCCTCCAAGCTCCTATTTCCTTGCGTTGTTCCTTGTGGATGATTAGCCTATTACCAAGTAGAAAATCAAGCCTTCAAAACTGCGCAATCCTCAAGGATGAATCCTTGACCGCATGCATGAGTTTTCTCCATGAGAAAACACATGCAACTGATAGTACATTGTCCTTAAACATTAATCTCAACTGGATCTTTCTTAGAATAGACATGCATGAGTTTCTGATGAGGGAATCTTCAGTTTACTGGAGTAGCACTAGTTGAGTGCATTAATGCATCAACTGACTGTTAACTCACTATTAGTTCCTCAAATAGTTTGGAACTAATTTAACTGGAATTAACTCAGTAAAATCAGTTAACTAATTACAGCTCAAATATAACTCAATCTTATCTCCTTAATTTAAGGGATAACTCTTGCATGACTTCAAAAAGACTTCTAACTTGAATTTCTCCAACTAATTAATTTAAAATAAATTAATTAATTATTTCCAAGTAGCTATTAAGACCAAATTCGATTTTAATTCACAATTTAATTCAAGGACAAATTAAATTGGAATATTCTTGTTTCCATATTTCAACACTCCCTCTCAACAAGAAAGGGATTATCTGCCACCCCGATCCTGTCTCTATGGAACTTGAATTTACACTTTAACAATGCCTTTGTCAAAATGTCAACATCTTGCTCCTCTGTCGAAATATACTGCAGCAAAATGATCCTCCTCGCTACACAGTCTCTGAGATGATGATACCGGATATCAATGTGCTTGGACCTATGAAGAAATACTGGATTCTCAGAGAGTTTAATACAACTCTGATTATCACAATAGATCACAGTTGGATCCATCCTCTGATCAAACAAACCAACTAGGATTTTCCACATCCAGATGGCATCACATGTTGCCTGACTTGCAACCATGTATTCTGCCTCTGCCGAGCTAAGTGCAACCGACCTCTGTTTCTTGGTATAGCAAGAAACTATCGCTGACCCAAGGTTGAAAATCCCTCCTGATGTTCTCTTTCGATCTAATGGACTCCCTGCCCAATCTGCATCAATGAAGCCCTGCAACTTCACTCCCTATGTCCATCTGTACCATAATTCATACTGAGATGTGCATCTAAGGTATCTCAATACATGATTTTCCGCCTTCCAAAACATATTGGTAGGCTGAACCATCGCTTGACTCAGCTGGTTCACCACATAGCAGAAATCTAGTGATGTGTTCATTAAGTACATTAGTGAACCCACAAGCTGCCTGTACATAGTAGTCTCTACCACTTCTCTTGAAGTAGCAACCTCCCTCCTCTAGTTACCTGCTAGAGGAGTCTACATGGGCTTGCACTTCTCCATGTGGAATCTCCTG
This sequence comes from Pinus tabuliformis, assembly GCA_031772625.1. Lineage (NCBI taxonomy): Eukaryota > Viridiplantae > Streptophyta > Pinopsida > Pinales > Pinaceae > Pinus > Pinus tabuliformis. Next base: position 51,090,464 of record CM062814.1, on the reverse strand, counting down.
AGTATCTCGTTGGCATACTTGCCCAGAGACACAAACAACTCCCCATCCTTCTGCCACACTTCCATGCCAAGGAAGTAATGCATGAGACCCATGTCTTTCATCTTGAATTCTCTTGCAAGGTCCTCCTTGAAAGACACAATCAACTGATCATCACCAGTCAATATGAGATCATCAACATAAAGTATGATGATCAACAACTTACCTTTCACCACGATGTGGTACAGGTTCACATCTGCTTCACTTTTTGTGAAGCCCAACCCGGTGAAGTAGTTGTTTATCCTGGTGTACCAAGCACGAGGTGCTTGCTTCAGCTCGTACAACACTCTCTTGAGTCGACACACATGCGACTCATGATCGAAGGTCTCAAAACCTTCTGGCTGCTCTATGTACACCTCTTCCTCAATCTGGCCATTGAGGAATGCAGTCTTCACATCCATCTGATGGATCTTCCAACCCATATATGATGATAGTGCCAACATAGATCTGATAGATGAGTACCTTGCGATAGGAGAAAAAGTCTCATCATAGTCAATCCCCTCGACCTGTGAAAAGCCACGGGCAACAAATCTTGCCTTATGCTTCTCCACACTACCATCAGCAGCTTGCTTTACCTTGTAAAGCCAATGGGAACTCACAACTGACTTGTTCTCCGGTCTTGGAACCACGTCCCAAACACTGTTACAAACTATGGAATCATACTCCTCCACCATAGCATCAACCCAAATCAGCTGCTGCACATCATCCTCAAAGGAAGATGGCTTGGTCTCAACACATTCCCCAGCAAGGGCCATGTATCATGTGTACCTCTCAGGTGACCTCCTCTGTCTGCGCTGAGAAGATGGTGCTCCCACATTCTCTCTTGCGTCCTCCAACAATCTATCAGCTTCTCTTGTGCGCTTCCGTCCATCTCTGGAAGACTCTCCTTGAGTGGATGTCTCCACTCCTAGAACCTCTGCATGTGGCTGCTCTGCATCAATCTGAGGCTCCTCCTCCTTAGGAATCAATAGTTCCTCCACAGCCTGTAGTTAGAGCTCCCTCTCAATGGAAACTCGCATGACCTTGTGCTCATCAATGAGATCTCTGCAAACCACTGTCCTCCGACTAGTAGGTAAGTACACCCGATAGTTGTGACGTGTATCAGTGTACCCCACAAATATCCCAAACTCTGCTATCGACTCAAGCTTCTTCCATGCATCCTTTGTCACATGGCAATATACCAGTGAGCCAAAGATCCTGAAGTGACCCACATCTGGTCTCTTACCAGAGAAAGCTTCATCTGGTGTCTTCATCCTAAGTATGCGATGCAGGCTTCTATTCTCCAAATAGACCGTTGTGTTGCATGCCTCAACCAAAAAGGGAAGTGGTAGGCCTTGGTCATGCAACATTGCCCGTGCTACCCCTACAATAGTTCTGTTCTTCCTCTCGGCCACCCCATTCTGCTGTTGGTTATGAGGTGCCGTCAACTCTCGTTTATTTCATTCCGTTGCACAGGATTCCTTAAACTCTTGAGAGACATATTCTCCACTGTTGTCACTTCTCAAGGCCTTGATCTTCTTCCCTGACTCTTTCTTGACCAAAACTTTGAACTCACAAAACTTTGTGAAAGTTTGGTCCTTCTTCTGCATGAAATAAATCCAGCATTTATGAGAATAGTCGTCAATGAAAATCAAATAATACCTTTGCTTCGTTGAGGATTCCGTCGAGAATGGTCCACACAAACCAGTATGAACTCTCTCTAAGATAGCCTCTACTCAACTGTCTCGGTCATGAAACGAAGACTTGGTGTACTTTCCCAAGGTACAACCTTTGCATGTGTCAACTTGCTCAAGTTTACCTTTGGGAAGTCCTGTAGATATCTATTGCATTATCTTCAAAGCCCCATGATACAAATGCCCCAACCGCCTATGCCACAACTCGCCAATGTCTTGGCTTTGAACCAATTCTGCTTTCATACTCAATGTTTCACAATCATCTACCTCTAGTTTATAGAGATTCTTCACCTGAATCCCTATCCTCTTGGTCTGACCCGTGGCTATGTGTCTTAGGAAAGCCTTTCCTTTACTGAAGACAACATCATAGCTTTTGTCCTCCAACATTGCAATCGATACCAAGTTCTTCTTCAGTCCAGGTACATACATCACATTTGTCAAGGTGAGAAGAGCTCCATGCTCCCTCTGAAAAGCAATCGTGCCCACTCCTGAAACACTATACCTTCCGTCGTCATCCATCTCTATGCGCATCTTGAGGTCTTTCTCCTCCAAGGCACTGAATAAATTTTTATCACTGGTCATGTGGAATGAGGCTCCACTGTCAAGATACTAGACACAACCCATCGTCGATGACACCATGCACGCGATGAGCGTAAAGTCCATTTCGAACTGAGAGGCTAATGCCTCACCTTCCGATCCTTCCAAGGATCCCTTCTTGGACTTCTTCAATGGGAAATTAGTCACATAATGTCCCATCTTATGACAATTAAAGCATCTTACTTTAGACATGTCACCCTTCTTCCCTCCATGAGAAGAATTCGATTTGAAATGGGAAGCCTTACCCTTCCCTTTCCCTGCATTGCTAAGGCCAGATTTTCTTCATCATCATTCTTGGATGAAGAACCATCTCATGTGCTCCTCCTGATCTCCTCCTACATAAGATTTGACCACAGTCGTTCCTAATCCGACAGTTTCTCCCTTCCATTCACAGAGTCTTGGTAGCTATTCCAACTCTTTGGAAGGCCAAGGAGAGCGAGGCTCACCATATTATCATCGGCAATAGTTATTCCCACACTGCCAAGCTCATCTCTGCAGGTGGTGAGCTTGTTCAGATATGTGGAAATGGTATCACCCTTCTCCATCTTGATTCTTTGAAGCTTATCCTTGAGCACCAATTTCCTCTAGTCGCTACTGTTCTGGTAGAGGTCCTTCAATGTCTTTCACATTGAAAATGGAGTATCCTCCCCATGGAGACTTGAGACAATATAGTCTCGAACTCCCTCAAGGATGATTTGACTCACCTTCACCACACAGTTCTTCTACTCAGCCAACTCTTGTGCATTAGTTGAAGCTGGCTTTGGGATTTCTTGATCAATGAATTCCTTCAAGCCATTGTCTTCTAATACATCCTCCATTCTATCTTTCCATGCTATGTAATTCAAGCTACCTCCCACGGCATACTTGAGTCTCAATCCATAGAATGCCATTGGCCAACCTTAAAGTATGATATGAATTCGATTTGCACCTACAACCCCAAACTTCAAACTTCGAATTCTCTTCTCAGTATACTATTCAAAGCTCTGATACCATGTAGAAAATCTATGATAGGTTAACCCGATAATGTAATATAAATCAAATCAGAATACTATAACCTACTTCTACTATCAATTTGTGGAAGCTTAAAGTTCGAGCTAAAAAATATAACCAGAAGAAGAAGAATCAATGGCACAAATTTACACATGAAAATACTTTTGGGAAATCTCAGATAAAAACCCCACACTATTGTATTATCATACATGGTGGAAATACATAGGAATTATACAAAGCCTTAGCTCTCACAGCTAGCCAACTCTCAGTATAATCCTCACATATGCTCACAAGAAATCTTGGCTTCTCTCCAGCCTTCCTCTCTACCCTCCAAGCTCCTATTTCCTTGCATTGTTCCTTGTGGATGATTAGCCTATTACCAAGTGGAAAATCAAGCCTTCAAAATTGCGCAATCCTCAAGGATGAATCCTTGACTACATGCATGATTTTTCTCCATGAGAAAACACATGCAACTGATAGTACACTGTCCTTGAACATTAATCTCAACTGGGTTTTTTTCAAAATAGACATGCATGAGTTTCTGATGAGGGAATCTTCATTTAACTGGAGTAGCACTAGTTGAGTGCATTAATGCATCGACTGACTGTTAACTCACTATTAGTTCCTCAAACAGTTTGGAACTAATCTAACTGGACTTAACTTAGTAAACTAAGTTAACTAATTACAACTCAAATATAACTCAATCTTATCTCCTTAATTTAATGGATAACTCTCGCATGACTTCAGAAAGACTTCTAACTTGAATTTCTCCAACTAATTAATTTAAAATAAATTAATTAATTATTTCCAAGTAGTTGTTAAGACTAAATTCTATTTTAATTCACAATTTAATTCAAGGACAAATTAAATTGGAATGTTCTTGTTGCCATATTTCAACAAATACAGATCTACATAGACGCAATACAATTCCCTCATATATAGCAAGGGGTTGCCTTCTAGGGCAAAAAAACCCTAAATTAAACATAACTTCTACCGCCATATCTTCGCCTAATGAACGACTCAGGTTGACTATGAAATTACAACATTTTAAAAGGCAATTTTACATCTATTTTTAGCTTCGAGGGCATCCCCCACCAGGGGAGGGGCTCCCAAATGTTGCAGCGGCCCCCCCTGGACCCCCCCTGCAGCATATATTTTATCGGCGGTGTTGCCGCCACATTGCGAACTGGGGTCCAATGTGGTGATACCTCTAAATAAAGAAGATAATCAGGCTCCAAACCCAACAATCTCCCACTTGGAGACTGATTATAACAACTCCATCGCTGCTTCATTTGTTGGACAATGACTCCACTTTGGACCTAGTTGTTTCTCATCTTATTCATCATACTTGAAGACCAATTGAAACTGAGCAGATTCTCAATTTCTCCATGGTTACAAGTTTTGTTAACATATCTATAGGATTCTAGCTAGTGTGTATATTTTCCAACTTCAACTGTCCATCTTCCAACGCTGACCGTATGAAATGGTACTTGAGCTGTATATGTTTAGTATTGGAATGAAATGCAGAGTTCTTTGCAAGATGTATGGCACTCTGGCTGTCACTGTATAACCTGCCCAACTCCTGCTTCTTACCCAATTCATCTAGAAACCTTTGTAACCAAATCATTTCTTTACTAGCCTCTATAGCAGCAACATACTCTGCTTCTGTTATTGAGAGTGCAACAACACTTTGCAGTTTTGAGACCCAACTAATAGTTGTTCCACCTACAGTAAACACATACCTTGTTGTGCTCCTCCTGTTATCTCTATCACCCGCCATATCTGCATTAACATATCCCTGTAGAGAAATGTTTGAACCACCAAAGCATAATGCTTGATTTGTGGTAACTCTCAAATACTTGAGAATCCACTTCACTGCCATCCAATGTTCTTCTCCTGGATTGTTCATGTACCTACTTACAACTCCCACTGCATGTGAAATATCAGGCCTTGTGCAGACCATTGCATACATTAAGCTTCCAAATACTGATGCATATGGAACTTTAGACATATGATCCATTTCTTCCTGAGTCTTGGGACACTCCTCCTTACTTAGTTTGAAATGGCTAGCCAAAGGTATACTAACTGGTTTTTCATTCTACATATTAAACCTTTTCAACACCTTTTCTATGTACTCACTTTGAGACAATGTTAATTTGCGATTCTTCCTTTCTCTAGTTATTCTCATACCAAGGATTTGTTTTGCGGCACCCAAATCCTTCATTGCAAATGAGTTTGCCAATTTTCTTTTGATTACATTTATTTCCTGCATGTTAGAACCTGCAACAAGCATGTCATCTACATACAATAACAATATAATATATGTTACACTAAAATTTGTCACCATGACTATTTGCAGTCAGTATGGCTCCATCAACAACCATACTGTCCTCCTTGGCAAGTCTTATACCTCCGCTCCTCATGTCAAACTCCAAAAAAGAGAGAAAGCCTTTAAAAGTCAATATAACTCTGGTTACGCAGTTTCTCTTACTCTTACCTGCGTGTACGCACCTCAAGTACATAATACCTGCGTACTTGTACGCTCTGTCTGTAAAAGGGTGGGTGCGTACTCCTGTAAAGGTCAAAAGGCGCAAGTTTTACTTCAAAAAACTTACTTGTGGTTGATTCTAGAGCATTCTAGAAGATGGTTTGACGTGGATTGAGCGCCTCCAGATGGTTCATGCATCCCAATGAAAGCGGAACTTATCCCATGAAGAGGGGAGCTATCCCTTTGAAAGAGGAGCTTATCCCATTGATGGTGGACCTGTTTAACTTCCTCCAAAGCATTATAAATACAGGCATTGGGCCAGAGGGAGGGGAGGTTGAAAGCTGAACATTCCTAAGGGTAGATGTTGCTGAAATTAGGACTCCCTTATAGAGCTTGAGAGGAGAGATCCCAATCCTTTCCTAGCTTCATTTGGAAGTGGGTGAGCTGATCAAAGTAGAGGAGAACTCTTGCTGGACCCTGGGAGGGACCTGCACAACACCAAGGCACTGGTTGTAATAGTTTCTTTTGTTTCCAATTAATACAATTAAGTTCATTTTTCTCAACAAGTTGTTATATATAATTTGTTTCATAAACTCCTTGGTCTTTATGATGAATATGTTTTATTATATGAGTTATTCAGGTGCTATGTAATTGTTTGCTTGTTTGTGTATGCAGGTTTCAAGGAGAAGGAGCTCATCTGGATCGAAGAGACTTGGCTGCTACAAACAGCGTTGGACTAGAGGTAAGCCTTAAACACCTGGTTGCTTTTATTTTAAATGCATATTTAGGGAAAGATAGTGCTTGATTGTTTTGTTTGTCACTAGAAAAGCCTTGTTTTCTAGGGAGGTCGGTTTTGTCCGCAAAATTGACTCTTTCCGCATGACAAAATGACGACTCCACTGGGGAATCCATGGATTTGATTGATTTCTCTTTTGATTGATACTTTGATTTGAGAAACGTTGATTTCTTCCTAGTTTTTGATTGATTGACTGTGAATTTGGGTATAGTAGCTTAGGATTAAGTTAGTTTTTATTTTTCTTGATTTTGAGAGCAGTACGCACCCTCTAAGTTAAGCACAGTGCGTACCTGTACGCACTTCTGCTTTGTACACAGAGCGTGGCCACACCTGTGCAAACAGGCTGCCTGCATACCCTGTCAAAAGTTTAGAAAATTTCAATTTTTTCCTCTTTACCTATTAGATCGTGTTTATAGTTTATTTATTGCTGCCCAGATCCACTGGTTACCTGTCAGAAGTTCTCATCTAAGCTTGTTTCATTAGCATCAAGGGTTTTAGTGAAGTTCATAGAAATTCTAGCCCTAGGTTTGATTTTTGTATTGGTCTTGTAGTGACTCTGGCTTTAGAAGTTGTAAAAACCTTGGATATCCCTGGTCTTTTCAGTCTTCTTAGGAGTTAGACCTTTCGTAAAATCCACCTTTGTTTGAGAAACCTACCGTTGTGTTGTCTCTTTGTGGAATTTCGAGAAGGCTTGTTTGTTAAGCTGTGAATTTCATTCTTAAGAAAAAGAACAAAAGTTTTTTATTTTTGTTTTTGACTGATTTATGATTCTACATCAATTAGTCCTTGGTTGAATTGTAACCGAGTAAAACATTATGGAATTATATTTTGTAGGCTTTTACCTCATTAGATTTGCTTTTAGGTAAATTTCCCTTAGATTTTCTTTTAGATAAATTTCTCTTAGATTTTCATAGATCTTACAATTGATTTTTGTTAAGTAGTTTTACATGCTTTGTTAAAATAGGAAAAAATACAAAATCTCTTTTGAAGAAAGTTTGTTTTAGTAGCGTTTGAAGTCTTTGAAAAGAGAAAGGAAGTTTTCGTGAAATAATTAGTGGTCTTGTGTTGTGTGCTTTGGAAAAGATAAAGAGATTTTTTCTTTGATTTTCATTGCGACGAAAGTTGTCTTTATAAATTTTGCATTCTCCAACTCTCTTAGCTAGGGAATTCATTAAAAAGGAAAGATTGTTTTTTCATCCTAGGTGCATCTTTTTAGTGGATTTAAGTCGAGTCTACACATCATAAGTTTCATCTCCGCTACCTTTTGTCCTAAAGAAAAGTCATAAAAATTAACGCTTAAAATAAAATTCACTTAGTAAATTTTTATTTACTAGGGCTCTGATACACCAACATAGATCAGGCTAGTGTCTTGGAGTAGGAGAGTAATTAACTCTCCAAGACAGCAAAACCAAACAAGTAGCTTATCTTGCGGTAGGATAAATCCAATTGTTACATTTATGCTCTGGGAAAGCTCCTCTTAAAGGAGAAGCACGAGATCGTGTCCGAACCAGTGAGGGAATCAATCCTCCTTCATTGGGAACGACGCCAGATATGCACGTACTACAAACGGTAAACCTCGGATTAACCATTGTCGAGGAGCCTGGGGTCACTTGTCGGTAAACCTTGGATTATTGTCAAGGAGCCGGCAAGGGGATTGAGCTTGTTACTCTGCCCTTGCGTGTGTATCGGATCGTAGACTATTCCCCCAGGTATATTTGTTGCTGTTGGTAACCTTAGTGACTATTATCTTTAGGGTTCTTCCTAAGGTGATGGTGGAGGGAAGATCCCACTGTACCTGGAGCAGACGTCGGCTAGACTCACTTGGATTTTCTGGGGGGTTCACTTCACTCGAGACGGTTAAAGTGGAGGAACTTGGTCCAGTCTATTCATTAAGCAGGTTGTCGGGGTAATTGTTCCACCCGACATTTCTGTACTGAATTCTGCGATGTTGGATTTCATCACCAACTAGTGTTTTCGGTCCCGAAAGTTACTGTTTGTGTGTGGTTTGACGCCCTAGATTCTTTAGGCGTGTGATTCGAATTTGTTTGGTTCTTTAGAGACTTTAGGCGGTTTGCTTTGAGATTTTACTTTGTTTGCGTGTGCAGTAGTTAAAATTTTTTAGCTGTGGCTGAATTACCAAGATAGTCCCGTAGTCTTCGGGGCCAGTCTCCTGAGGTTGTAACCGTGGCTGATTTGTTGAGGAAGTCCCGTAGACTTCGGGGCCAACCTCCTGAAGACGTCCCTGGCCATTACGAAGGTTTGAAAGTCCTCGTAACTCCTAGTGGCAGTAAAGTAGGGTCACCTGAAGAAGGAGAGTCTTCGTTGATCGTTCATCCTGATTACCAAACTCTAGAAACAGGTTATAATCCTGAAGCTATTTCGGTTTCCGAACTTGCTGGTAGCTTTTCATCTACTAGTGATATAGGCGAAGAACCTGAGATATCTGAACCTGTTACTCCAACATCGGGGTTAGTCTCTCCAACTTCTAGTGCTCCTAATTCACCTAGGGTAGAAAGAGTCATCACCGAAAATCTTCCTTCTGGTTTGATAGCTATTGAAGAACTTGCTCCGGAAGAAGAAATAGGCATCCCTATCCCTGAAAATCAACCTACTATTGATCTAAGGGAGCGTGAATCAAATTTTTACAGTCCACCTAGAAGTACTACCTGGTATCTTTCTTTAACTAATTATTTGGACAACTCAGGGTTAAGTTTTTCACCACCTCGTGCTCCTTATCCACCTAGGGGTTTTTATACTCCCGTAAATATGTCAGGTCAGTCGTCCATGTTTACTCAATCGCCTGAATCTTTTTTGTACGGCGGTCCTTCTGTTCCCTCTGGGTATCAGTCACTTGCTGGTACTTTTTCAGGAGCATCTCCTCAACCCATTGAACAAAGGATATTCACTGGAAGCAATGGTGCAAAGCCGTTGAGCGTAGAAGACATTCTTATGATGTCAGGTTCTATTCCCATTTCTCAACCTCAAGGTGGCCAGTTACCGCCTGGGGGGCAGCCTCAATTAACGCCTGGGGGGCAACCTCAAGGTACACAATTTGCATCTGGGGGGCAACCTCAAGGACAGTACGTGCCTACGGTACATTACATTCCTCAAGGTCAACCCCAGACTCAATATGTACCCCAAGGTCAACCCCAGTATCAATTTATACCTCAAGGTCAACCCCAGTATCAGTACATGCCTCAAGGGTATCTACCCCAAGGTCAGTACTCGAATCAAGGTTTCCAACCACCCCAAGGTCAATCTTATGTTCAAGGTACGGGAAATGTACCTTTCAATTATCAATCCTACCCTCAACCCGGTTATGGATCTCAATATCCTCAACCTGTTATGGGTCAATACCCCGGAATGAACATAGTGTGGGATCCATCGCAAATTCAACAGGTGTTGCAGCCAAATGTACAATTGTCATCTCAAACTGGACAACCCTTAGTTTCTGGTTCACCCCAGCAACCAGTCCAGTCTAATATTCAAACTTCTGTACCTTCGGTAGTTTCTCAGTCTGGGCCTATTTCGCCTCGTACTCCATCTCAAACGACTGCTACAACTGCCGCAACATCTATTCAATCTGCCCCACTTACTTCTGGAGTATCGACAGCTCTGGTTTCTACTGTTCCTGTATCTACTCCTCAGACATCTTTACCATCGTCTGGATCCACGATTCAAACTACGGTTCAGATGCCTGTAGGACAACCTGGTTTAAGTACGGTTGTCACAAGTCAACCACAATTCACTTATCAACCGTACCAGGGACAGTACCAATTCGGTCCTGCTGTCCAGCAGCCAGTTTACCAGTATCAACCGTATCCTAGGTACACTTATCAACAACCACAGCAACCCCAGTACGGTCCGGTTAATCCTGGTTTTCCAGGAGGATACAATATCCCGAACACGATTCCCATTCCTAGTTATCCTGGATATCCTCCTCCTGGGGCTGGTATAATGACTCAGAGTTTTAGGGATCCTAATCGGCATTTACCGTTTATCGCAACTTTGGACTTACCAGACTTGTCACGCCTAATGAACGATCCAATTAATTATCTTCTGTTTTGGCCGCTAATGCCAAATAAGTTGCCCAGTGACATTCCCAAGTTCGAAGGTAAGTTTGGAGAGGACCCATCGAATCATGTGATGACTTACCACCTCTGGTGTGCCTCTAATTCCATCTCGGATGATTCGATCCGTTTATGTCTTTTCTAGCGCACTCTCATTGGTCTTGCGGCCAAGTGGTATATTGAATTACCACGGGCCTCTTTTTATAATTTTAGCCAGTTAGCTACCTCGTTTTTAACTCATTTTCAGCTGTCGGTCAGATATGATAATGGCACGGAGTTACTAACTTCATTAAAGCAATCGACGTCCACTTATATTTCCGATCATATTCATGAATGGAGACGTCGAAGGCGGTTAGTGAAAGTTTTTATCCCAGACCAAATCTTAGCTGAATGGTTTGTTAAATCATTGTTACCGAAGATTACTGAAGACGTAGCTAAGGCCGAAGTAGTTACTGAGGAGCAAGTGATTGCTCAAGCGCAGTACCTTGACTTAGTTTATACTCAGTCAGGTACGTTACACGAAAAGATCCCCGATCTTCCCAAGTCAAATCAAATCGCTGCTGCTCCGTCAGGGTCTCATGCTGCTGATGGCATGATTGGTACGGTGAACACTAAAAGCAAGAAGAAATCCTCAAAGAATTCTTCTCCTATTATAACCTTACCAGACTCCCCGACAGGAGATTCTTCTGCAGAGGTTTCCGCCGATATTCACGCTGTAGAATCATCTACGGCTAAATCAAAATCCGGTGGGAAGAAGAAAGGGAAGAAGAAGAATAAAGCAGACAAAACTCCAAAGGAGAAAACTGAAAAGGCGGAATCCAATGATGAAAAGCGCAAACCTCGTTATCCATGTCTTATTTGTGAAGAAGAACACTTTACAAGAGACTTCCCTCATCGAGTAGAGGTTGCGAAAATCGTCAAAGGATCCCAAACTCCTGCTGTCTTGAAGGATCCATTTCCAAAAGATAGCAAAATGATAGGTTCTTCCTCGAGTGCCAATGAAGAACCCATTTTGATGATGTCCCATGTAAGGATTGCGACTCGATCGCAAGATTATGGTAGTAAAAGTCCTGTTGATGGCAAAGAAGCAGAATCTTCTCATTCTAATCCATCAACCTCAGCTCCCAGTTCCGATCCACTATAAATCGAGAAGCCTAACCCAGACTTAGTAATCAAACCGCCCGCCAAGGGTATACTTCGAAAGTCTGCTTTCAATCCACATGCGAGAGCGGCTCAGAATTATAACATTGTTGAGGACTTAGCTATTTCACCCTCAGCAATGTCAGCTTTGGACGTGCTGCAATCATGCCTAGCACAGCGTAAATTACTTTTGTCGGCTATAGGAGCTGTTGATGTTCAGGACCCGAACCTAATAATCTTTGATCTAGAAAATAGTACACCGCGTTTACCTCATCAAATGGCTTTCCAGAATGCCGGAGCAACTTTTCAAAGGGCGATGTCTTATGCGTTTCATGACATCAAACACATTGTGCAACCGTATCTTGATGATTTGCCTGCTCATTCGTTACATCGAGCTGATCACCTTGTCCATTTACGAGCAATCTTCATGAGGTGTAGGCATTATCGTATTCGGTTGAACCCACACAAATGTGTCTTCTGTATAGAAGCGGGACGATTGCTAGGATTTGTAGTTTCGAAAGCCGGCATTCGCGTTGATCCCTCGAAGGTAGAAGCTATCATCAAATTTCTTCCTCCTTCGAGTCTTCGCCAACTCCAAAGTTTGCAGGGGAAAGCAAACTTTTTACGACGATTCATTCCTAACTACGCCGAGGTTACAAAGGGTTTTACCCGGTTGTTGAAACAGAACGCTCAATTCTCTTGGGATGAGATAGCTCAGAAATCTTTTGATGCACTCAAACACGCGTTGATCCATGCACCGTTATTGCATCCTCCCAACTACAACCAGGATTACTTTTTGTACCTCGTCGCCGCTCATTCCACCATTGGGATGGTCTTAGTTCAGGAAGATGAATTCGGAACGGAACATGTGATATATTACCTTAGTCGAACGTTAAATCCAACTGAGCTAAAATACTCACATGTGGAGAAATTGGCATTGGCAGCCGTTCAAGCTGTCTAACGTTTTCGTCACTACATTTTACTTCGTAAAACTACAGTCATTTCGGATTGCAACCCTATGATCTACATTTTGACTAAACAATTGCTAGGGGGCAAGTACTCTAAATGGATTGTTATCCTACAGGAGTTCGACTTGGAGTTTGAGAAATCTAAGTTTAAGAAATCTTTAGTTTTTGCAGAGTTAATGTGTGACTTCCCGCGTGCTGACACGGCAACTGTGGCAGAGGAGCCCATTGCGGACGAATCTTTGTTTCTAATCAGCACTTTAGATCCGTGGTATGGGGATATCATCGTCTATCTCCAGACCCAATCCTTTCGGCCCGAAGTTTCAAAGTCGGAACGTTGGAAAATTCGATTCCAGTCCCAACAATACAAAATTATTGGAGATACTCTTTATCGCCGTGGGGCGGACTCTATTTTTCGACGTTGCTTAACTCACGAAGAGGCTGAAAGGGTTCTAAATGACTGTCACTCTGGAGTGTGTGGCAGTCATATGTCTGGGTATGCCACAGCCCAAAAGATATTGCGCGCTGGCTACTTCTGGCCGTCCTTGTTTAAAGATTGTATTATTGCGGTCCGCAAATGCCATAACTGTCAAGTGTTTGATCGAAATATGTGCGCTCCACCTGCTTCTCTCCACCCTATAATTGCCGTTGGTCCTTTTGCCAAATGGGGTATCGATTTTATTACATGTAACCCTCACTCGGCCGAGGGGCATGCGTATATCATCCTTGCGGTAGATTATTTTACTAAGTGGGCCGAGGCAATGCCTACATTCGAGGCAGACGGCAAGACAGCTGCAATTTTCGTGTTCAATCATATAATTGCTAGGTTTGGTGTCCCACAAGCGATAATCACTGACCATGGGTGCCATTTTCGAAACGTTATGATGACAGAACTTACAGGCCAGCTTGGTTTGCGTCACGATAGTTCAACTCCTTATTATCCACAAGCAAATGGTCTGGTTGAGTCCATCAACAAAGTTTTAGTTATCATGATCCGACGAATCATTGGTATTCATCGGTCGAATTGGCACAACATGTTATTTTCAGCGCTTTGGGCGTACCGAACCTCAGTGAAAACATCAACAGGGTTCACTCCTTTCCAACTAGTTTATGGTTTGGAAGCTGTGCTACGCATTGAATGCGAAATCTCGTCACTGCAAATGGCCATCGAGTTACTTCTAGCTACTTCCGCAGAGGAGAAGCGTTTATTATACTTAGCTCAATTAGATGAGAATCGACGTGATGCTACATTGGCGATCGAGACTCACGCAAAACGTATGAAAGCTCGGTATGATCGAAATGTGACCCCTCGAAATTTTTCGGAAGGAGACCTAGTGTTATTGTATGATCAAGCTAATGATAAATTAGGTGCTGGAAAATTCATTCCTATGTGGCATGGGCCCTATATTGTCAAGCGAAAGCTAGCAAAAGGGGCCTATGAGTTGGTAGACTTTGACGGGGACTCTTTGGGTAAACCTAGAAATGGACTTTACCTAAAGAGGTATTATGCTTAAAACATGGGTATGGAGATTTTTTAGTTAGGTTAGTTTTTCTTTCTAGCTGGTGTGTTTGTTAGTTTAGACAGTGTGCTTAGCTTAGAAAGTGTATTTTCGTCGTTATTTCTGCTTATCTTGGTTTTGCTCTTGATGATGCAGATGTCGATGCCTCTCCAAACATACATTGGTTCGCTGATGGTGCTTGTCGTAGTACACGGAATATCTCTTCCGCAGCTTGGGTTATCTATTCGCCCTCTGACGAGTTAGTTTCTATGCATGGGGTGAGCCTCGGTCAAACAACAAACAACATTGCCGAATACAGTGCAGTGATTGAGTTATTGTCTGAATCTATTTCATTTGGGATTCGTAGTTTGATAGTGAGGTTAGATTCTGAACTCGTTGTATTACAACTTAATAGAGTCTATGCCATTAGAAATCCAGTGTTATTAAGGTTATTTTTGAGAGTGCGTCTCTTGGAACATGAGTTTGATTACATTGAATATCAACATATTCCAAGGTCTTTAAATACATTAGCAGATGCAATTGCTTCTCGAATGTTAAATAGACATTTGCAATAATCATACATGTAAATTTAAAACCATTCCATAGCATGATTTACAAGATAAGCCGGTAATAATGATATATATAGATAGGTGTGTGTCAAAAAATACATCGTCCTCGATCATAGGTTGAAAAACGCCTTATGATCGGCAAAAATGATAAGTACAAAAAACCAAAATGTCACATGTGTCTACAAAACGACCATCCAATCACTGGTGATGATCTCTATATGACACCACTGCACGGGCCACCCTACACAAGAACCTCCTAAAAGGTCCTAGGACCCCGACTACATAGCGCTGAAGCCGGATTGGAATGTCATCTATGGTAGTCTTCGGTATATCTGCTGTAAGACGCTCTAGGTCACTTTCCAACTCAGCCAAAGTCTCTGTGGCCTCATCCTGTGGGGCCGGTGCCGGTGCAACTGGTAGTCTCCTCTCGTAAGGCCGGAGATTGGCTGGACGTCGTGGGCCTACATCTGCATTTTGAAAATTATTACTATCAGTTTTGAGACGATATAAAACAAACAAAAAAAATAGATAGTTTAAAAAACTTGTGGAAAATGAAGTTACCTGTATCATCCCATTGTTCTCCCGGTGGAAGAACCATGTCCGGATCTCCACGAAAATCAACTCCGGCATAAGGAAAATCCTGTATAGAAAAGACCTGGTCTTCTAACCAGCGAAAGTACTCCGGAGTAAATCGGACAACCTCCGTTCCCTCATCAGGATGACGGGCCATAACCGCAACCCATCGCATCAATTTGGGCTCTCGAGAAAGCCCGACCCCAACAATGAGCTGCTGTGGGATCAGCATCGGAACCCTCTCTAAGCCAAAACTCACAACTAAAGGCCCATAACCAAAGGTCTTTAGCTGTCCGTTTTTGGCTCTAGTCAGTTGGCCTTTTACATTAGCCAACACAGCATCACACCAGTTGAAAATGGTCCCTCGATAGCAATCAATAGCCATCCGCATCTGGGATCCAGTGGCAATGTGTAAAGCAGCAGCCCCGCAAAGTCTGGTAACTATAAAGTAAATCACCTTAAGTTCAGGTCGGGATATAGTTTTGATCTCTATCCCCTTCTCCTGAGACTGAGTGTTACACCACTCTAGTCAGAGACTAGCGATGGACTGGCCACCCGGCCTAGTCCCGAACAGAGTCAAGTGTTCGCCTCTCTTGGGCAAACCAATGAGAAAATAGATATCTGCAGGCTCCATCTCGAGCTGGTGCCCTCCAATATAAAAACACTGGTCCTGAACGTTCCATCTTTCTACCAGCCACTCTAGAAAGCTCACTTGGGCCCTCATGCCAGGTATGGCCCAATATTTATAAAGGTCGCATGCCTTCAAAGCATCAATTGACGGTTGATGATTAATGGCGGCCAAATCAACATCTTCGTGCTCTCTCTCACGCCAATCGAGCATGGTGAACAATCTACACGCCAAAAAACATCCATTAGATTCCATGAAATCAAAAAAATTTGGTCCATTTTGGAGAATTTAGGGTTTAAAAACTTGTTGCGCGGAGTACGCACCCCGCCTTTAGGAACAGAGCATGGGTACGCAGGGTCCCTGAAGGCAAGGTGAGTACTCCCGATATTTTTCCAACTGAGAAAATGTCGGGGTACGCGGGTCCCTAGTGTGGTGCCTGCGTACCCTGAGAGGCGGTTTTTGAAACCCCAAAACCTCCAAAAAATGAAATCTGGGGCCTTAAAAAGAATTCTAAACGGATGAAATTGAAGAGGAGGATGTTGAAAATTACCTGGAAGAGACGGCGTCCAGTTTCTACGGTCGGATTCTCCGCAATGTCCATGGGAAGTTTCTTGCCAAAAGCCACTTTTCTCTCCTCAACAGTAAAATGGTAAAAATGAATTGGTAAAAACCCTTTTTATAGGTTTTTTGGGTAAATAAATGGTAAATTTGTTTATTTTTCACCATGAAAAGGTATTTTTCAAAGTATTTTTATCTATCTTCAACAGGTATGAGTAATGTGTTGGTTTTTGTGCAGGATAAAGGATTTTCAGGGAAAATTGTCATTTTTTACAAACAAAAACATCAGAGTTATCTTTAAGCTCTTTTCTAACTCCTAAAACATGAAAAGATTGTCGAGCGTTTCTTTTACACTCATTAAAACGGAATTAAAAGACAGTCCTCTTACAGCCCTTTTCTGACCGTAAAAACATGAAAAGATTGCCGGATTTTTGTCGTTTCAAATTCGATATTGGAAATAAAATGACGTGTCCTTGATCGCTTTTTACTTTTCAGATCAGAGACACTAATCATGAAAGTACTCCTTGGTCGTAAAGATCAAGCGGTTCTCTCAAGTATTATTTTATACTTTTTCGGGCTTGGGAGACACAAATTTACGAAAAAGGTCAACCCTGGAGTCTTCTTAAGTTTTTCAGACTCTCTAAAATTGAAAAACGCCGAGTTTCTCCTATACTGGACTCGTTAAAATTTCACAGTAAAGGACCTGTTCGATTACAAACAGGAACAGACCACTCCTTCTTAGGGTTCGAATCTAAACTAAGTTGGACTCATCCGAAGGATGAGCTTATAATCAAGCAAATGTTATCCTCCTCAAGCTTGTAAAAAATAAAGAGGTACTTGCCAGAAATGGTGGGGGAAAAGAGAGAAAAATGAGCCTATTTGTTATCCTTTGTCTCGGAAAAACCTTATCACCACTCTTGAACACGACACTTTTCATTCACCTGGGTTGGGAAATCCTTTGCCTAACAGTTGATCAAACCACATTGAAAGTCTTCAGCCGGTTTCTGGGTATTAACTTTGGGTCAATTGTCACCAAGCCATCTGTTGTGTCGTTATGTGTTCAAGAGGTCACTCCAAATAAACCATTCATCTGCAAAATACCTGTCATCCATCTTGACCATCCCTGAGTCAGTCCTTACAGCTACATTTCTTCAACTTGATCTATGATTTCATGTTATGGGCTTGCCTGCAATGGATTGCTTTCTATCGACATCAGCACATTATCTAGAAAGATGATCTAGGAATCGTCAGTACCTTGAAATCTACATGCCTCAATAGCAGGTTTCTTGCCTTTGACGATAGTTTACATCATTGACTTTCGATCGAAGGATTCCATGACATGTTCGACATCAACACATCTACTCACATTTCATGGATTGTACTGGGTACTTTGAGAGCCATTGACATCACTGGTGGTTTCTCTCACACTTGTTAACATTGACTGGTAATCAAGTGGTTTCTACCATGTTCGACATCAACTCATTTATTCGCATGGATAGAATCGTACTATTTTGGGAAGCAGAAATGAAGACCCTGGATCTAGTTTCTGCCATCCAGACTGCGAGGAGTTTTGTATTCATTATATAGTAGACTAATTATAAACAGATGGCTATGCCCATACTGTGTCTACATGTGTCTATGATTATGATGTATTGCGAAATCATTCCTATATCAGAGCAGTAGTTAGTTTGTTAGTTAAGTTTTTTATCTGAGTATGGGAATGCCTACCTCAGTGATGATATGATCTCATATATGTATTTTGTGTTGAATATTTGCAGGTTCCAACTGGGCTCTCCACAAGATAATCCTCGAAATGATAAAGTGCTTCACCCTTCCTAGATGATATGAAACCCTAATCTACTACAGACCTCGCACTTTAGGGGGCAATCTATTACACTAAAATTTGTCACCATGACTATTTGCAGTCAGTATGGCTCCATCAACAACCATACTGTCCTCCTTGGCAAGTCTTATACCTCCGCTCCTCATGTCAAACTCCAAAAAAGAGAGAAAGCCTTTAAAAGTCAATATAACTCTGGTTACGCAGTTTCTCTTACTCTTACCTGCGTGTACGCACCTCAAGTACATAATACCTGCGTACTTGTACGCTCTGTCTGTAAAAGGGTGGGTGCGTACTCCTGTAAAGGTCAAAAGGCGCAAGTTTTACTTCAAAAAACTTACTTGTGGTCGATTCTAGAGCATTCTAGAAGATGGTTTGACGTGGATTGAGCGCCTCCAGATGGTTCATGCATCCCAATGAAAGAGGAACTTATCCCATGAAGAGGGGAGCTATCCCTTTGAAAGAGGAGCTTATCCCATTGATGGTGGACCTGTTTAACTTCCTCCAAAGCATTATAAATACAGGCATTGGGCCAGAGGGAGGGGAGGTTGAAAGCTGAACATTCCTAAGGGTAGATGCTGCTGAAATTAGGACTCCCTTATAGAGCTTGAGAGGAGAGATCCCAATCCTTTCCTAGCTTCATTTGGAAGTGGGTGAGCTGATCAAAGTAGAGGAGAACTCTTGCTGGACCCTGGGAGGGACCTGCACAACACCAAGGCACTGGTTGTAATGGTTTCTTTTGTTTCCAATTAATACAATTAAGTTCATTTTTCTCAACAAGTTGTTATATATAATTTGTTTCATAAACTCCTTGGTCTTTATGATGAATATGTTTTATTATATGAGTTATTCAGGTGCTATGTAATCGTTTGCTTGTTTGTGTATGCAGGTTTCAAGGAGAAGGAGCTCATCTGGATCGAAGAGACTTGGCTGCTACAAATAGCGTTGGACTAGAGGTAAGCCTTAAACACCTGGTTGCTTTTATTTTAAATGCATATTTAGGGAAAGATAGTGCTTGATTGTTTTGTTTGTCACTAGAAAAGCCTTGTTTTCTAGGGAGGTTGGTTTTGTCCGCAAAATTGACTCTTTCCGCATGACAATATAGTTGCCATCATTTTGCCTTTTGAGATAAACACAATGATCAGAGTGACATCTAGTATAACCTTGTTCAGACATAAACCTGTCAAATTTTAGATACCATTGCCTTGGAGCTTGTTTTAAGCCATACAAGCTCTTCTTCAACCTACACACTAGTTTCTCCTTCCCTTTTACCTCATATCCTTGTGGTTGATGCATATATATCTCTTCCTCCAAATCCCCATGGAGAAAGGTTGTCTTTACATCTAACTGCTCAAGATGAAAATCTTCAGTTGCTACCAGACGTAAAATAGTTCTGATTGAAGTCATTTTAACAACGGGAGAAAATATCTCATCAAAGTCTATACCCTTTTTATGTGCAAACCCTTTCACCACAAGTCTAGCTTTATACCTTTTTCTACCTCCATCTTCTTCCTTCGACTTGTAAACCCATTTATTCTGCAATGTTGTTTTACCTGAAGGAAACTTGACTAAGTCCCAAGTCTGGTTATGTGCTAAGGTGTCCATCTCTTCTTTCATGGTTTGTTCCCACTTCTTCCTAGTTTCTACCTACACTGCTTCTTCATAACATTCTGGTTCACTAGAATCAGTCAACAGTACATAATATAATGAAGGAGAGTATCATTCAGGGGGTCTACTTATCCGGGTAGATCTTCTAACACCACTTTCAGGTGTTTGAGGTGCTTGTTGCTATTGTGGTTGTTGTTCTGGCTGTTGATCATTATGATTTTCAGGCACCATCACTTTTTCTGTGATCTCATCAAGCACTGTGTATTCTCTGTTTTCTTTTTCTTGTTTCTTTTCCTGCAGTTGATCCTTATACAAAACCTTTTCATTGAATATGACATCTCTGCTCCTAATGATTTTGTGTTTTTCATAATCATAAAAGTGATAACCAAAATCATTAACACCATATCCAATAAAAGTACATTTCTTTGATTTTGCCTCAAGCTTTGTTCTATTTTCTTTATTAATGTGGACAAAGGCTTCACAACCAAAAGTTTTTAAAAATGAGTAGTTTACCTTTTTACCTGTCCATGCCTCCTCTGGAATACCACCATCCAAGGAACTTGAAGGCCCTCTGTTTATTAGATAAACAACAGTATCTACAACATCTACCCAAAATTGTAAAGGCAATCCTGCATGCAATCTCATGCACCTTGCACGCTCCATGATTGTCTTGTTCATCCTTTCTGACACACCATTTCCTTATGGTGTTCCTGGAATTGTCTTCTCTCTGTGAATTCCATTCTCTGAACAGTATCTATCAAACTCTTTGTTGCAATATTCACCTCCATTGTCTGATTTGAGACACTTCAACCTTTTTGTTGTCTCATTTTCAACCAAAGCTTTCCATTTCTTGAAAGTATCAAATACATTGGATTTATTTTGAATACAATAAATCTAGGTTTTTCTGGTTGCATCATCAATAAAAGTAACATAATAACGAGAGCCACAAAGAGATGATACTTGAGCAGGTCCCCATACATCTGTATGCACAAGCTCTAATTTTTCTCTCTTCTTTTCTTTCCCAACTCCGAGGAATCTGACTCTCTTCTGTCTTCCATAAACACAATTCTCACATAATTTTAAATCAACATGCTTCAAACCTAGCAAAAAATTTCTTAAGTGAAGAATCTGCATCCCCTTCTCACTCATGTGCCCAAGCCTATGATACCACAATGTTGTATCTTCTCGTGTAGAGGTTAAAACATTAATAGAATTAGAAATACCATTGCATAAATACAATGTACCAACCTTTTCTTTTTTTACTATTACCAGGGATCTTTTAGTGACCTTCCAGGTTTTATCTGTAAAAGTAGTCACACAGCCTTCACCTCCCAACTGCCCTGTTGAAATAAGATTTTTCTTCAAATTTGGAACATGCCTTACCTCATTCAATAGCCATTGATTTCGATTTTTCTGTTTTATGAAAACTGTACCCATTCCAATGACTTTACAGGGTTTATCATCACCCAATCGAACCTGTCCAAATCTCCTTGAACATAATCATGAAAATGTTTCCTATCAGGTGTGGCTTGGAATGAGGCCCTTGAATCTACCACCCAGGCATCAATTATATTTTCTAAAGAAAGAATCAAATAATCTTGCAACACATCACTGCCACATTCGCTTCATGATTGTTTTCTTGATGCGTGTCTCCTTCTTTTCCCTTACGAGACTTGCAGTCTTTTTTTAGGTGTCCTTTCTTCCTGCATTTCCAGCACACTATCCCCGATTTGGACATGTATCTACCTCTTCTTGACTTACTGCGATATCCAGGGTTCTTTCCTCTTTCCATTTTTCTTCCCTTAGTCTCTGCAGTCAAAGCATTACCTGATGTCTCACCGAAGCTTTTCCATCACATTTCCTCTCTAAGGATTGCAGCAACAACATCATCAAACTTTAAAGTACTAGATCCAGAGACAGAGTTACTAATGGCCATAACTAAACCATTCCAACTTTCTGGCAATGAGCACAGAAAGAACAGAGCCCTAACTTCATCATCAAAATTTACCCCTATTGATGAGCCTCATCATTGGGTAATTATATGGGCCTTAATTCACCTCCTAGCTTAGTCAAACCAAGTATTCTCATAACTTATTTGATACTTTTGATTATATTTTGTTTATGAGATGAGTTAGAGTTGGATATTTTTCTTTGTGGTCTAATGTGCATTTAATGCAAGATTAAAGGATAAAAGCAAGGAATTTTGGCAAAGTCCATGGTCAAAACTCGAATGGGACAAGGGAGAATTATAGGAGGTAAATCCTCCTCATTTACTACCCCTCCATTCGAATATTCCTCCATCCGCTCGGAGTGCAAACAGCCAAATCATGAGGACTAGAAGGCAACCAACCAAGTGAAAGACAAAGCACCAGTTTATTTCGAGTTTGGTAGCGGAGCCTCCCTAATTTTAAGGAAGTCGTTGGAGACTTCAAAGGTATAAGTAGAGAGGCCTAGGACCTCAGTAGGATTCAGATTTTTTATTGTAAAACTCTACTCTATTTTCGAGCTGCAAGACTTGTGACAGTTTTTGATGTAATCCATTGTTTTGGTAATAAGAATGAGTTTTGTTTTGAGCCAGCACTGAGTTAACTCAGAGGGCTGAAGCTCTTGGGTTAGGGCCCAACCCTAGCAGCCAAGGCTCCTCTTTATTGTACATGTATGCTAGTATAGATTCATAGTTTAATTGTTCATTTGCTTAGTAGATGCATTTCCATTACAACAGTGTAGATTAGATTGGTTGTGTGATAGTTTGCTTCCATTTGTGCCTTCTTTCAAGTAGCAGGTTAGCAAGGAGAAAAAGGATCACCATAAGGTTGTCAGTAGGTGTCTCGGCCTCACTTCCTCCCTCTGGGACCATGACTTGAGGAAGGGACCCTTCAGCAGCCCCAAAAACACAGATTTCTAGTTCTTGCATGAGCTTTGGAGTTTGTTGTCTTTGATTCAGTATTTGGTTCATGTTGCAAGGCAGATTTCATTGTCATCTTTTTCCATCTCCATTTCTGCAATAAGATCTCACTCATGCTTTCATTCCCTTCAGCAACTTTCTTCATGCATAATATAGGCAATTGATTCATGCTTTTCTAGTTTATGAAAATGTATCTTGTTGCATAGTTCTTGGAAGACACACATGTTTTAAGAAAAGCAGGTACTTTAAGAGGAGACCCAGACTTCATCACCAGTAGCCACCTTCCACTTCATCCACCTTAGCCATCTCTTGTTCCACCATCACCCTCACTAGTTTTTTTTATCATTTTTCATTGAAATTCCCCTAGTTACATTGAGCGAATCTAGCCATCTCTTATCTTGGATATTGACTCCTGAGTGCTCCTAGAATTTCTAACACCCCATTCCACTCATCATACACCTTTCCCAAGCTTCCCAACACCTCACAATTAGCTCTCGGCTGTATCCTATCGATTTCCTGTAATTCCTACAGGATCATCCTGTAGGTTTTCCTGAAACAGCCTGTTTTGAGGCTGAATTGATGGGAAACCTATAGGAAGTCACACAAAGCCTCGTAGGACCCTTCCACACCATCCAACCACTCCATAAACCTTCTATCCATCCTCCATCATCTTTCATTCACCTGTCACATCCACAAGAACAATTAATTTGCATACTTGATTTTGCCTTAAAAAACAAAAAAATTGAAGACATATTTAGTTTAGTTTTTTGCTTACACACTAGTATGGTTTGATGCTCTTTACTTCTGCAACTTAGATAGTAGCATTTGTTTAGTGTTGATTTAGCAATTTTGCTTAGCATAGCTGTTTAAATGGTTAATTAAGATATGGTGTGATTTAGCATTACATGTTGTTTTCTTCATTACTGCAGTAGAGTAGCTCTCGTAGAGTAGATTTGCTCTTCGTCCATCAAAGAATCAAGCTTCTTCCAACTCTATAGAAGTCTGGTTTGGAACCCCTGGGGTCTCTCACCGGACGAATAGTGACAGTAGCCAGGACCTTCACTTTTACTTGTGCATACAACACTGTCACCTCCAAGTTTGTATGAACTCCGAGTTGATAAGTAAGGTTGGTAGCCCAAGAGTTGCAACATCCTTGCTGCAATACTGGCGCTCATCACTTTTTGGCACCGTTTTCGGGGAGGTGTCTGACTAGAATGTGATTACTGCTTTCTTTTCTTCTATTTCTTGTCTTTAATATTCTGTCGTTAGTTTATTTCTACAAAAGTAATCTAGTTGCTTCCTTTCTTTCATTGTCCATTATCTGCTTTCCTTTCTGTTCTGCAAGTAGGATTTCAATTCAGCAAGTAGCTTTTTCATTTTATAAGTGATTTTCATTCAATCAACAATTTCATTTCTGCAAGTACTTTCCAGTTTAAAAAAATAAATAATACAAAACCAACCCAAAAACATTTCCTTTCATGCCTCGTAGGAATAGGGACAACCTAGGGAAATTTTTGCCAAATACCCCCACTGCATCCAACAACCAACCTTCTCTCTTCTTCGGTGGCTGTGAACTGGAGGAACCTTTAGGTGAGCAACCTGACATATTTGAAGAACCTACAGGGGAAGAAGAAGAAGAGGAACCCATTCCTACTGAACCAATGGCTGAAAATCGAAATGATAGAGGGAATAGAGAGAGAGTTGAGGGTGCCTTCCCCATCAGGGAAACCAGCGGGGACACTAAGATTAAAAATATAAGCCCCTCTGCCCTACCTCATTTCCATGGCCTGACCACAAAGGACCCCGACACTTTCCTATTTGAGTTTGTTGTTATAGGCCAAACCTATGACTATACAGATGATGAGAAAAAATTAAAACTATTTCCATCTACCCTCAAGGATGCAACGTTATGCTGGTTCATGTGCTTACATGGAGATAACATCACAACTTGGGCTCATATGCAACAGGCCTTTAACAAAAAGTATCGGGACTACTGTAGGTCAAAGGATACTAAAGAAGAAATTTTTAGGATTACCATAGGCCAGGATGAATCCTTAGAATACTACGAAGAAAGATTCCAGCTCAGTTACAAAAGGGCCAGGTGCACACTTGACCCTGAGTCACTAAAGCTGGTCCTGCTCAGGGGAGTAAGAGAACATCTTCTGGATACCTTACATTTGTTGGCAGGAGGATATATCTACCAATTACCCTATGAGGATATCAAGAATATCTTTAGAAACCATTCTAGGGTGGCCAAGAAAAAGGGTAGGGGTATTCAACCTATGGCGAGTACATCATCTTCCAACTCATCCATCAAGGGTGAAATTGGAAATATGCTGGAAGATTTCAAAAGTGAGATGCTACAAACCCTTGCCTTGTAAATGGACACCATGAACATTAAAAGGAAGCAAGAGGAAGTAGAGAGAGCCTTAGCCATCTTTTGTCCTAGATGCACCAGGAGGCATCCTAGGAATGAATGTCCATTGAACTGTATTGAAATTTGCTCGATCTGTGAGGAAAACCACTCGACAAATAAGTTCCCTTCGTTACTCGGACTCAAAGATCTATATCAAGGAGCTGAAGAGGTCACTGAGCAGCTTTGCTACATTAACCAAAGGAGACCTCCTGGACCTAGACCATACCAGCAGGGCATGCAAGGGTCATCCCATGCATATTACAACCCCAACCAAACCATAGCTATACCTTCTTGGGGACCCCCTAGTCATCCTACCTGGTTTACACCCCCTCCTTGGTCCTATGCATCTCAGTATCATTCCTAGCCAACCAACCAGTCATTTCAACCTTACGCTCTGTCACAACCTCAGTGGAATACACCACTCCAAGGGTGGAGGCCCCAATACAACAATGCCCCAGCTCTATTTCCTCCACCACCTACCCAACCACAACTCCTACACTCTTCTCCACCCAAGCAACCCCAGATGCCTGCACAACCAAATCCGAACCTGAAAAATAGGCAGGCTCAGCAAGTATACAGTGGAGAGACATCATATCCAGCTTATATTGTGGAAATCCAGGAGATTAACCTGAGATCTGGGAGAGTTCTCTTGGATAACCAACCTCCCCCTCTACCTAAGGGAGGTTGAGGAAGAAAGAGAGGAAAGCAACCTTAAAGTAAATCCACCCTTTCCTAAGAGATTGGCCCAACCACTCCACCCTACCCAAGAAGAAGCTGAACTTCTGGGAGAATTGAAAAATCTATGTGTAAAGATCCCCCTTCTTTAGGCAATAAAAGATGTTCCCATTTACAATAAGTTGATTAAGGAGAAGTGATTCAAGCATCTAGGTAGGCGAAAAAGGGACACCCTTACCATTAATGTCATTGGACAGTTATCTGACTTCATGCTAGGGCAGGTAATATGTCCAAAATATTTGGACCCTGGAAGCCCTATAGTAGATGTACACATCAATGGAACCATTGTCCCACACACTCTAATCAATCTTGGGCTACCATTAATGTAATGACCAAGGACACCATGCTCAAGCTCAACCTCCAAGGGTCATTGAGAAAGACCACAAAAGTTTTGCAACTTGCAGATCGTTCCACAGTAACGCCTGAGGGAATTGTGGAGGATGTGATGGTCTCCATTGACTCCTGGGAGTACCCTGCAGATTTTCTAGTTCTCAAGCCTAAGGCTAAGCTTACTGGTTATCCTCTCATTCTTGGGAGGCCATGGTTGGCCACAGCTTATGCTTACATTAGCTGCATATCTCGGAATATGACCATCAAGAACGGGCATATGTCCAAGCAGTTAGTCCTATACCCTCTTGCTCAACTGTCTCTAGAGAATGATTTACCTTTAGGGTTGGAGGAGGAGGAAGAAGATGAGGTTTATTCCGCCCAACTTTATGCTTTGGAAGTGACCATGGGAGGAGGACAACAAGACGAGGATCACTTGATTGAACACCTGCTCCAAAGTCCAACTCCTGGTTCATTACCATTAGAAGAAAAAGTAAGGGAAACCCAGAACAATCATCCAATTGAAATATGCTTGGCCGATTCCAACCAACTTCATGTCAAAACCATAGAATTCGGCCCAAAGAAAACCTTGAAAATTAATCCATCTCTTTCTGCTCTCAAAAAGGAGAAGCTATGCAACATGTTAAAGGAAAACCTAGAAACCTTTGCTTGGAGTTACAAGGAAATGAAGGGAGTACACCCCTCAGTGTGTACTCACCACATATACATCAAAGAAGGTTGCAAGTCAATCTGGCAACCACAAAGGAGGATGAATCCAGCTCTTAAAGATAAAGTCAAAGAAGAACTGCAAAAACTACTAGATGCAAGATTCATTTACCCTATCTCCGACAGTGAGTGGGTCTCCCCTTTAGTGTTAGTTCCCAAGAAAAATGGTAAGTGGAGGATTTGTGTCGATTACAAGGAGTTGAACAAAGCCACAAAGAAGGATCATTTTCCTCTACCCTTCATTTACCAAGTGCTAGATGGCCTGGCAGGGAAAAAGTTTTTTTCTTTTCTAGATGGATTCAGTGGGTACAACCAAATCCAAATCTGCCCAGAAGACTAGGATAAGACCACATTCACCTATCCTTGGGGTACTTTTGCCTATAGGGTCCTTCCTTTTGGCCTATGCAATGCTCCTGCCACTTTCCAGAGAGCAGTCTTGAGTATTTTTGCCGAATTAGTCCATGATGCGGTGGAAATTTATATGGATGATTTTACACCTTATGGTTGTGATTTTCAAGAAGCCCTGACTAACCTAGGAAAAGTACTACACAAATGCATTGAAATGAACCTGTCTCTCAGTCCTGAAAAATGTGAATTCTTAATGACTGAAGGGACTGTGCTAGGTCATTCAATATCTCAGCAAGGACTGCAGGTGGACCCGAACAAAATATCCATCATCCAAAGGGTCCCACCTCCTCAAAAGAAGAGAGATGTCAAAAGTTTCTTAGGGATAGCTAGATACTACCAAATGTTCATAAAGGACTTCAGCAAATTGATCTCCCTTTTATTTGGGTTGTTGGCCAAAGATTCTAAGTTTATATGGACAAAACGCTGTCAAGAGGCCTTAGACATTCTAAAGGGTAAGTTAACCACTGCACCAATTCTCCAAGGCCCAAACTGGGCCCTTCCCTTTCATATTCATGCTGATGCCTCACACAAATCCATAGGAGCATCCCTAGGTCAGGTAGAGGAAAAATTGCCTTATGCCATCTATTTTATTAGTAAGAACTTGTCAAAGGCTGAGCTAAATTATACAGTGACTGAAAAGGAACTCCTGGTTGTTGTGCATTCATTAAACAAATTTAGGAATTACATTATAGGCTATCAAACATTTGTGCATACTGACCATGCTGCAATCAAATATTTAATGAACAAACCAGATGTGAATGCTCGAATTATAAGATGGTTACTTTTATTACAGTAGTTTGATCTAACCATTGTTGATAAGCCTGGTAAGGAAATGGTTGTTGCAGACTTTTTATCTAGGGTAAATGTTCCTGCAGGTGAAGAAGGAATGGTGGATGGCCAATTACTAGATGAGAATTTGTTTGCTATTTTAATTTTCTCTCCATGGTTTGCTGATATAGCAAACTATTTGGTATCAACACAATTCCCACCAAACTTGCCCTCCAAAGAAAAGAGCAAGATAGTCAGGAAAAGTGCCCCCTTCACTTGGATTGGGGGCAATATTTTCAAACTTGGCCCAGATCAAATCTTGAGAAGGTGTGTCAGGGAAGAGGAAGTCTTTGACATCCTTCTGACCTGTCATGATGGGCCTTGTGGAGGTCACTTTGCAGCAAAGAGGACAACATTCAAAGTGCTACAAGCAGGCTATTATTGGCCCACTCTTCATTAGGATGTGAAAAATTACACTAGTTAGTGTGATCAGTGCCATAGGATGGGAAGGCCTACACCAAGAGGTGAAATTCCCTTGCAGCCTCAAGTGACTTTCGATCCATTTGACAAGTGGGGCATGGACTTAATTGGGCCTATCAACCCTCCTTCAAAACAAAAATAGTACATTATTGTGTGCACTGATTATTTGACTAAATGGACTGAAACCAAGGCACTTAAGGTAGCAACAGATGAAAAGGTGTCTGAGTTCCTAAGGGAGAATGTATTCTACAAATTTGGGTACCCTAGAGAGCTAGTCACAAACCAAAGCAACCAGTTTACCTCCTATATGATTGAAGACCTTCTCAACCATCACAAGATCAAGCATAGGACCTCCACTCCCTATCATCCACAAACTAATGGGCAAGTGGAGGTGACCAACAGGGCACTGGAGGGCATCTTAACCAAGGTAGTGAGCAGCAGCAGGAAGGATTGGGCAGAAAGACTAGTTGAGGCCACATGGGCCTATAATACCACATGGAAGACCACCACTAGATTTACACCCCATGACCTGGTCTATGGGAAAAAGGCCTTACTGTCCATTGAATTTGAATATAACACATTAAGGATGGCAGAGCAACTAGATTTGGATCTCAGCAATGCACAGAAAGAGAGATTGTTCCAATTGAATAACTTGGATGAATTCAGAATGCAGGCCCTCCTACATATAGATATGGTTCAACTCTAGAGGAAGATCTGGCATGATAAACATATCAAGGAGAAGCAATTTCAGGAGGGCGATTGGGCATTGTTATATGATTCTAGGTATAAATACTTCGAGGGCAAGTTAAGGACAAGATGGCTCGGACCTTATGTTGTGGAATGATAATGGTTCAGTACAAATCAGAACTATAGATGAAGAAGCCATTCCTTTTCTTGTTAATGGTCACCGATTGAAAATGTACAAGAGACCTTTATCAAAACAAGAGTTCATTGATAATATCAATAAAACAATGATGATGGTGGAGCAAGTTCCAGCTCCTCCCTCATCAAGTCATTGAGAAAGAAAAAAAGAAAAAGGAATAAGGACTCCGGTGAAAACCTCCATGAGGCACCTGAGTCCCATCTTTGGGTTGAAAACCTCGTGAGGTGGCCCAATGATGAAGAAGAAAAAAAAAAGAAAAAAAAAAGAGAAAAAAGACGAGAAAAAAAAAAAAAAAAGAATAAGAAGATCCCTGGGTGAAAACCTTCCTTGAGGCGCCCTGGGCAAATAGCTAGGGTGAAAACCTCTCTGAGGCGACCTAGTTGTTTTTCAAAAAAAAAAAAAAAAAAAAAAAGAGAAAAATATATAATTGTCATTTGCAGGTGGGCGAGAAAGACAATCAAGGAGCAAAAGAGGATCCAAAGGGAACCCTGCCTCTCACATATTCATCTCCTCCACTCCTTACCATGCATCCCTCCATCATTTCTATCATTTTTCCACTCCATTGCTTCAATTTATGTGAAGACTGTGTTTTCTATAGGATCCCCTGTATTCCTACAGGATCATCCTGTAGGAATTACAGCGACCTAGAAAACCTATAGGAAGAAATCTGAAGGCACATGATAGGTTTGTTAGGTCCCTAAAATTCACCCTATGCATGATCTAGCACCTCACCTCGTCCACCATCATCATCCCTGCACTCACCATTCAAAACAAAAAAAAATCAGTTTCAACAGTTTCTGCCAGTCTTAAAAAATAAAAAAAGGAAAATAGAAAGGAGTACGAACATTACCTGAGTATCCTTTGCTCTACACACTTATACTCCTTCTTTCCATTCATTACACCATCCTCACAACCCTAACTAGCAACATGATTAAAGAATTCTAAGGGAGAAGCAGCTACAAGACATCCTGTAGGAAATCCTGTAGCAGCCTATCCCACAGAATGCCAATCACACTAGCAACAAGTCTTCACTAGGATGATCCAGGAGCTCCATAGTAGCGACAACATCATATCTTCAGCCACAGACACCTACAAAAGCAAAGAAACCATTAGCAGATAGTAAGAGGAGGAGGAAGAATGGCATGCAGCGAATATACAAGGCAGCACCTCTGGTCTTCGACAACTGCAGCGTAGCATCGAAACCACAGGTAAGTATCTCGCTTGCTCACTCATATACATCATCTAGTCAAAATTTGTAAGGGTTACAAGATAGTTGGTTTATAAGTGAAAAGGTGGCCAGTTAACTTGGCCACCTTTGTTCAGTCAGCACATGCAGAAC
Organism: Pinus tabuliformis; assembly: GCA_031772625.1. Taxonomy (NCBI): domain Eukaryota; kingdom Viridiplantae; phylum Streptophyta; class Pinopsida; order Pinales; family Pinaceae; genus Pinus; species Pinus tabuliformis. The sequence continues at coordinate 51,059,447 of CM062814.1, read as the reverse complement.
CAGGTGTCCTCTCACACGTGGCTACAGTCAACTCAAAGACAGAGAAAGAGTAGGACAAAAAGTGGTTAAACTATGGATCTATGAGGTGGGAGATGATTACGAGGAGTGGGAAATGATGAGGTGGTAGTGGGGACCAACGGTCCAAAAATGGAAACGTACCTTTGCTGCCAGCACACCACCTCACCCTGAATCACCATAAAGGGAAATAAAACATCGTTCCCATGCATTCATGCATTTCACCTCCTCGAAACTCCCTCACTCAAGTAACTCTAATAACCCAGGCCACCCACCAGAAGCAAAGATCCATCATTCTACACAAGAATTCCTACAGGAGCATGCACAGGAATTCCTACAGGATACAGTCTATAGGATACATAGAGACAGTCTATAGGATAGGCAGAGAAGAGTTCAAGAGGGAATATCACGGGAATTGGCCACTGCAACCATTCTAAAGAGGTAGGCTCTAAAATTTCATCCCCCTTTGCAAGCAAATACACCAGGAATACTCTAAAATCTAGTGAATTTAGCAATTATGAGAATTGAATTACATACACAGTCAACTCTGTTTTGCTCCTACATTTGAAAAGTCGTGTCAACCCTCTCATTTTCTCCTCAAGCTTCACCAGCAAGATGACAGGAGGGTTTAATAGGAAAGAGCCCACAAACACTGTGATAATCCAACAACACCCCCAGGTGCTTGAAATCTTTACAAGACACAACTGGATGGGGTTTAGCGAAAAATTCACAGGGTATGATGATGAGGTGGCTCAAGAATTTGCTCAATCCCTCACTCCACATAGCAGAATCCATGCCACTGTTGTAGTAAGGGGCCTCACTATAGATCTCACCCCAGAGCTCATCAGCAGGGTCACCACACTCCCCCTAGGAATTCCATGGAGAAAAGAAGACAAAGGAGACAACCAGGTGGCAAAAAGGAAATTCTTTTTAAAAGGTGAAGAACCCACTGAGGACAAAAATGGAGTAAGGAGGGACAATCTTCCATACTCATGGAGTGAGGTAGGTTACCAAATCATCAAATACATCTCATGTGAGGATAGATATAGTGTTGTTTATGGTTATCATTTCAAGATCCTTGAGGAATTAAGATTTGGGATAGAAACACCACCTCACCAAAGACTCAACATACCCTATTTCTTGCTACAATCACTCATAGATTCCAGCAACAAAGTGAAGGAAGAAAATTCCCAAAAATTGGCTCACCATGGGTTGAGTAGCATCCTCATTGAATATGCCCTCAAAAACCTCAAAATCCCTATAACATGGCCAGTCTTCAGAGACTTGCCAGCAGAGGATGACATTGAAACCCTAACTTATGATGTTAGTCCTACTGTCAGTGAAGAGGAAGCAAAATAAGAAGAGGAAGATACAGAGCAGGATAAGGATGAGATGGATGAAGAAGAAGCTGACACAGAGGAACATGATGTAGCTGAAGAAGAAGAGGGAGAATAGAAGGAGGATGATGAAGAAATAGAGGAGGAAATTGAGGAAACTGATAGAGATGATGAAGATATACAAGAGGAAGAAGACATGAAAAACAGAGAAGAAGAAGAAAATAAAATAGAGGGGAAAGAACACAAGGAGGAGTCACCTAGGGTGTATTTAGAGGCCACTGAGAGAGAGGTAGCAACTGCCCTCACTGCTCTCAGCACCCCAGTCAAGAAAAAAGGAAAAAGGAGGAGGCAAACCCCACTATATTTCAGAACAAGAAAGAGCACAAGAATAAAACAAGGGAAGCCACAAACATCAACAAAAATTCCTATTGAGATTGAAGATTCCCCTACACAAAAAGACAAAATGCCTTCCCCTAAGTCACCTATCACCTATGTAAGGAGGCCTACTACTAGATCAACTTCCCCAAATGGTAAGGCAATCCTACAGGATCCACAGACAAAGGAAACCAGCCCCCAACCTAACCTGGACTCCTATTACCGGTTTATTGAAGGAGGCAGGGTAATACCTCAAAAATTTTCCATCCCACTATTCTTCGAGCTTGAGAAGGAGAGGGCCAAAACCCACCGATGGATGTAGATCACCAAATCAAAGGGGGTGGAAGACATTGGGCACATGGAAGAGAAACTCAAAGAAATGGGCAAAGAGCTAAGTGGCTTAAGGGACAGAGAAGCTATAATGAGAAGTCAACTTGAGAGAGAAAATGCATGGTTGAGGGGACAGCTGCAAGAAAGAGAGAACCAACTAGCATGTATGGCTAGCCTCTCCTTGGAGGCAATCTAGTGTAGGATGCCAACTAAATCCTATGCTCTTTTCCTCAAAGAACAATGGTTGCAGTTTCAGATTAAGACACTAGCACAGAGGGGAACCATGCCATTTCAGGACTACAGGCAGTTTATTGATCTTTGTGATCAAAGTACACTAGAGGATAGGGCCAAAATGGCTGATTTTTATTTGCACAACATGGCCCTCACAGACATGAATGTTTGGGACCCTAATGCCAAGCTAGGAGACCTACAATTAATGGCTTTGGCTTCATGGATGAACCATGAGGAGTCAAGAGTTGCAGAGATGAAAAGAATATTGGCCAGAGAGTAGACTGAACCTCTTTTGATCAGAGCTGAACAATCAAATCCCATGGCCCTCATCAGTACCCATAATTTGATTGCAAATGATCCTCAGCTGGCACCTAGATATCTTGCTACCTAAGAGCAAGCAATTTCACACTTTGAGGACATGTTTAGGCTGCTAGGAGATGATAGTATACATTCTTGCCTAAGGAGATGGAACACACTGCCACACAACTTGAAGATAAGAGAATATCACTCCCCTCAAAGGTTGAGAGAGGCACTCAATAGGACACCTATGTATAAGAAATCTATGCAAAGGTTGAAGGTCAATTGGATAGGCCTAAAACTCAGTCTACCACTACTCTTATGGATGCTAGAAGGGAGACAAGAAGAAGATGAAAAGAGGTAGTGGGAAGAAGTAGAAAAGAAAGCAGGGTTCTATGAACAAGAATAAGAGACCATAATAGAGGCATGGGATGTCAGAGAGGCTACCAGAGCCATGAAGGATATGGATATTGACTAAGTTGCTTAGAGGATGAGCAACACTTTCAGTAGGGGGGTGATGATGAGCCTCATCATTGGGTAATTATATGGGCCTTAATTCACCTCCTAGCTTAGTAAAACCAACTATTCTCATAACTTATTGCATACTTTTGATTATATTTTGTTTATGAGATGAGTTAGAGTTGGATATTTTGCTTTGTGGTCTAATGTGCATTTAATGCAGGATTAAAGGATAAAAGCAAGGAATTTTGGCAAAGACCATGGTCAAAAATCGAATGGGACAAGGGAGAGGGATTATAGGAGGTAAATCCTCCTCATTTACTACCCCTCCATTCAAATATTCCTCCATCAGCTCGGAGTGCAAATAGCCAAATCATGAGGACTAGAAGGCAGCCGAGCAAGTGAAAGACAAAGCACCAGTTTATCTCGAGTTTGGGAGCCGAGCCTCCCTAATTTTAAGGAAGTTGTTGGAGACTTCAGATGTATAAGTAGAGAGGCCTAGGACCTTAGTAGGATTTGGATTTTTGATTGTAAAACTCTACTCTATTTTTGAGCTGCAAGACTTGTGACAGTTTTTGATGTAATCCATTGTTTTGGTAATAAGAATGAGTTTTGTTTTGAGCTAGCACTGAGTTAACTCAGAGGGCTGAAGCTCTTGGGTTAGGGCCCAACCCTAGCAGCCAAGTCTCCTCTTTATTGTACATGTATGCTAGTATAGATTCATATTTTAATTGTTCATTTGCTTAGTAGATGCATTTCCATTATAGCAGTGTAGCTTAGATTGGTTGTGTTATAGTTTTCTTCCATTTGTGCCTTCTTTCAAGTAGCAGGTTAGCAAGGAGAAAAAGGATCACCATAAGGTTGTCAGCAGGTGTCTCAGCCTCACTTCCTCCCTCTGGGACCATGACTTGAGGAAGGGACCCTTTAGCAGCCCCAAAAACACAGATTTCTAGTTCTTGCATGAGCTTTGGAGTTTGTTGTCTTTGATTCAGTATTTGGTTCATGTTGCAAGGCAGATTTCATTGTCATCTTTTTCCATCTCCATTTTTGCAATAAGATCTCACTCATGCTTTCATTCCCTTCAGCAACTTTCTTCATGCATAATATAGGAAATTGATTCATGCTTTTCTAGTTTATGAAAATGTATCTTGTTGCATAGTTCTTGGAAGACACACATGTTTTAAGAAAAGCAGGTACTTCAGGAGGAGACCCAGACTTCATCACCAGCAGCCACCTTCCACTTCATCCACCTTAGCCATCTCTTGTTCCACCATCACCCTCACTAGTTTTTTTTATCATTTTTCATTGAAATTCCCCTAGTTACATTGAGCGAATATAGCCATCTCTTATCTTGGATATTGACTCCTGAGTGCTCCTAGAATTTATAACACCCCATTCCACTCATCATACACCTTTCCCAAGCTTCCCAACACCTCCAACACCTCACAATTATCTCTCGGCTATATCCTGTAGGTTTCCTGTAATTCCTATAGGATCATCCTGTAGGTTTCTAGTACATCCTGTAGGTTTTCTTGAAACGACCTGTTTTGAGGCCAAACTGATGGGAAACCTCTAGGAAGTCACACAAACCTCCCAGTACCCTTCCACGCCATCCAACCACTCCATAAACCTTCTAGCCATCCTCCATCACCTTTCATTCACCTATCACATCCACAAGAACAATTAATTTGCATACTTGATTTTGCCTAAAAAACAAAAGAAGTGAAAACAGATTTAGTTTAGTTTTTTTCTTACACATTAGTATGGTTTGATGCTCTTTACTTCTGCAGCTTAGATAGTAGCATTTGTTTAGTGTTGATTTAGCAATTTTGCTTAGCATAGCTGTTTAAATGGTTAATTAAGATATGGTGTGATTTAGCATTACATGTTGTTTTCTGTAATAGCCCAAAATAAATATCTAATTAACTTTCTAATTAACATTAAATTTAAATCAAAGTGGCACTTACCTTAGCCAAATAAACATATAATTAATAAACTAAATTCAAACTATGAATAGTGCCTACCTGTGGTAGAAGTAGGCTTACCGCCACAAGGTTTTGGGGACGACTCTCCACCCAACCGTAGGCTCAATTGCGCAAGGATTTGCTACAACTGGCCACCCCCGAGCCCTCAATCAACGTACCACTGCCAATGACTCCTATGTCTTAGAACACCATTCTCCCAAGAGAATGAAAGATAGAATCTTGCAATGATGGAATGCAGGAATGCCTCTCATCTTCCTCACCATCTATTAAATAGAACAAACATTGGAAGGGAAACCACATGTACACACTCCATGTGTCTACATGTGACTTTCTTTTGATTTTTAGCTTTCTTGTTTTATTTCTTTACTTTTCTTTTGATTTTTATCTTTCTTGTTTTATTTTCTTCTTTTTGATAGTTTTCTTGTTTTATTTCTATTTATTCTTATTTAGAGCTTTAGTATGGTTATTACTATTTTTATTTTTATTTATTTTCTTGTATATATTTTTAATATCATTTATTATTTAACATTTATGATTTATTATTTATTATTAAGTGATTTATTTATTATTATTTATTACTTTTGTATTATTTATTATTTGTATTATTTATTATTTTATTTACTTCATGTTGCCAACACCCTCTATTGAACTAGTATAACTAGCAGGCATGGAAAGTTCCACAACACCTAGGAAATCTCAAGGAATCTTTGTCCTTTTTCCCACTTTTGGCACCAGGCATAAGCCTGACCCGGTCTGTATCTTAGTCCAAGGCTGGCCCCAAGGCTCACGCCTGACTCAGACCTCATCTGCCCCAAGGCAGGTATCTCGTATGGTACTCAATGACTCCAGGCATCTCGCAAGTCTGGCCCACTCCCTCCACAACTACTAAGGTTCACAGCCCCAGGCATTGAAGTCCTTACATCCCCACCAGACTTCAACATCCCAATCCAATAACAGGCACCTAGCCTAGAACATCAAGCACTTGGCCTCCTCAAGATGGTCTCATAGCCCTTCAAGAGCTATCCATCGAGAGCTATACACAAGAAAAAGGAACCACTGGCATATGTAGTGTTGATTGAGTTTTTTCCCCAGCCCATATGGTGTTACTTATTCTCCCTCATGCATATGGGCTCACACGAGATCATCAAATAAACCGGCCCTCTCGGCCCATTTGTGGAGTCCTATGAATCATCACACCTCAACATGCATCCAATGCATTAACCATACCATCTTAGTATCATAGAAAATAATCCACATGCCAAGTCGTGCATGTCATCAAGAAAACATTCATTATTGTTAATCGCAACATTAGGAGTAATAATGTATTGCATGCTTCTGCATGTCATAAATTTGTATGCAAATATCGCATGCTTCAGTTATACCATCAACATAATTATATCAAAGACATATCATGACTTCACATAAATGAACCACATGTCAGTAAACCTCATATTACAGCATCATAACTCTTATGCCACGTTATGCATATCATATCCATCATGAGTATTCAACATTAAATATTTATCATCACGTAGTAAATGAATATGTCAATATACCTTGATATAATGTGATAATACTTATGCATATCGCCATCATCGTATGGATTAACACTATAAGAACCATATGTACATCTTTATCCTGCTACCATGATATCATGAAACATCGTCAATATGTTTTCATCAAGTTGTCAATTAATTTTCAATAATCATTTCCACTTCTTTCTACTAGGTAGTTGATCATTTACACCAATGGTATAATCATCGTTAAATTTCACATGAGCCTCATCATCTTGGATCTTAATCTCTCGTTATATATTCTTCCTTTCCCAAGGAAATTCTGGTGAAATTCATTGTTTAAGATATTACTAGTTATACCATCACTATTTAAATCATCTATCTCAAAATTAAAATCCCTTGGTTTTACATCCATTTACCCTTTGGCTTATCAATTCCAATATCACTATATGCAAACACTAGGTCATCATGATTTCATTTTTTTTTTATCATGCTTAATTTACTTGCATGAGGGTTTGTTGATCTGTGTTGACTTATACATACATCACTTAACAATTATCATTTTCATCCACCAAAAATATTTTCTTATCTCGCCAAGTTCCTATCTCAATACCACTTGATTTCTTTATCGTAAATTCACCCTTCTTCAAGTTGGACAAGAGACTCTTTCTCATTAAATAGTATCATTATTTTAGATTTTGAAACAGTTGGAAACACGACTACCATCATTGTCCATGAAAAATTTGAATGTGAGGTGTTACGTGGAAACAACCTCTTTTAACTTTATGGGAAGTCCTACTCATGAAACAATGAGTGAAAATTAGTCAAGTACAACCTCTATTAATTGACTTTCACTGCGTTTGTCACTATGTACACAATCCTTCTCAAGGTATCCTTATAAAATTTCTAGCAACATTCCTTCTATATCTTCCTCGTTTATTATCACTTGGTCATCATGCAACTTCACACCTTCACATTTTAAAATATGTAGATCATCATTATGACCATTACCAATCATGTTTCTCGCTCCACTCATCAATACCTTTAAAAGAACTTTATTCTTGATAGAACATCCCTTATAAAATTGCCTGATCATACGTCCTATTATCCATAATTCATTCATATAGTTAGTCACCTATGAAAAACTTTACCATGTGGCTCTCCCATTGTTATAGATGTTGTTATGCACACAACTTATCTTCTCCAATCATTCTATGTTATCATACCGTCCAGGTTCCGTAAAAATGTCCTTCATTATTACCATGATTATTCAACTTCATTAGTTGATTGCCAATATTTTCTTCTTTATGTGCATCATCCTTAGATAGACCTTATAGTGATACCTTTAGAGTACCAAGTTATGTTTCTTCCATTATGTTCCAAAATAGGTTGCCTCTTCTTACTGGTTTCTTACCCTTGTTGTGATACTTCTTCTCTACCACCTTAAGCATCTTATCCACATTGGCCATAATCACATTTAGTTATCATCCTTAAAAAATTGCAAGTTTCTCCTTTCCATTTCTCCTTAGACAACTTTTATCCACTATATGCAATTAACCTTGAATCACGAAACCTCATGTAACTTATACTCAAAACTAAACTGAAATCATAGGGTACGATTTAGATGTATCATAACGTTCAAACCATAAAACATGACTTAGTCTGTCTTAGCTAAGTAAGCACTCCAAATGGGTTCACAACATCTTAATCGTCAAGATCATATTGAGAGAGTTGTGTTCTTGTAATAATAGACTAGAGAAATACCAAGCCACTGCTATTGCTAAAGGACAATGAGAACAGTAATCCAACCCAGATAATTAGTGAATAATATGATCAACATTCAAGGATTGTTAGATCAGATTGAATAATGAACAGATGCAAGTGAACAATGATCATCTAAAGGTAATAAGATATCAGAGTTTATCCATTGTGAATTGGGACAGATTTCATTATTTAAGAGCACTTTAATTGGTGACAAATTATGCAAATACTTCAAGTGCTATGTAAACTAAAATGAACCGGTGGTGAGTAGTTACACCAACATTAAAGATTTGTTCCTCCACAAAAGCATGCCAGTATACCATATCAATCGTGTAATCTTTCAGAGAATTATACATCATCAATTATGGGTAGATTATCACCATCCAAGATTACAAGATTATATACTTTTCCAATGAATTAATGAGTCATAACAAAACTATATACCTTTAATTATGTGACTCATTTAGAATTTCGCTTTGTTATATGGTTGTAATGGAGAGAGCTATGTCACACCTTTAACCGTTGTAGTTGATTATAACACTTTTCATTTTATGAAATAGCGTTTAGGAAATGATACAAACAACTCAAGAAAATGAGATAGTGGTTTTACCATGTAATGAGATTCTAATGAGAGCAGAGAATCACAAAGGAAAGAGCTGGTATTCAAACCAAAGAATCTGTTGTCTATGATGATGCATGAGAAAAACTAATGAGGAACTAATGAGTGCATCAAACTTTAACTTATACCGGCCAAACACTTACATTTGATCTTCCAAAATAAATGGTAATACCCCTGGAATTTCAGGTCTCACTTCTAATATCATACTTTTATAATGATTCTAAAGAAATAAGCTGGCTGTAGTTAGTTTAAAAGTATATCAGTCTACCAAAGCTAGATCAGTTATCAAAATGTAATGAAAAGAAAGTTGATGAAAAAGAAAAGAAGGTTGATATAGAGACCTTGTACGATAAATAAAACACTACTGTAACTCAATATCAAGATTCATCACTTGAAGAAGCATAAAATAAGAACCAATATACTCAATAATAATTATTATCAGAGTCTAATAATAATAAGGTTAATAAGTTATCCTTATTATCAGAGTTTATGAGTTTTAATAAGATATATTTTATCATAAATTATCAACAATCACAATACTTAAACCATAAATTATCAACAATCACAAATTTTGTAGTATAAAACCATTGAAAACATGAGTTAGAAGGTAATAATGATGTCAGAATAAAACTTAGAGAATTGTCTCAATGTAAAATCCAAATTCGAATGACTAAAGCTTAAGAATATTTGTGGCATTATTGTGTTAAAAGGTACTTGAATTTCGAAAGAAAATTTATTCATCATTATATGTCACACCAATATTAATTCTACAGATTCATGATTTTTAAGGATAAAGATAAATTGAAATTTTGTGTTGTAGAGTGAAATATTTAAGTATCTATTTAAGCAATCATAACTTATGTTAGAAGAATTAAATGGACTGATTTTAACAAAATAAATCATTAAACAAATTTATTGAATGTATCTTGAGATTCTTATGGCTATTAAATGATTACTCTAAGGAAATTTAAGAAATCAAACAACCAAAGAAATATTCCACACCATAAAGAAGAGACACCGCCACCCGACCCAAAACTGGATCAGATGACTGGGAAGGTTATCCCTCCCCAAAAAAATAAAAATCATTTTATTAATAAGATGGCCTGCCTGCAAGCGCACCCATGAAGGCAACACCATATCAAACCCTTAAATTACAACATAAGGATCGAAACAAAACTAGGAAACTCTTGAACAAACGTATTGGCTACAATACATTTTAGCTATAATGATTTTAGCACTTTGATTTTAGCGGAGCCTCTGTAATGGAGACAGTTGAGCCTCTGAAATCCGTCGGCCTCAATGTGAGTGATGTTGTTGTTCTGATTGACAAAGAGCAGGGTGAGACATGGTAAGCTATCTGGAGAGATCGTGCAGAGAATCAGACGAAGGTGCCTGCCTGTCTCTTCCCCTTCGCTTCATATGAACAATAGAAATCTTGTCATTATTGGTTCAGCCCACTGAGCTGAATGAGAAATTCTCAATGCAAAACAAATGGATTCCAGAAAGCTGAAGAGAACAAAGTTCCATCAACCATCATGCACCCTGTTCATATTAAAGGGAAATTGCAATATTTGGGTCTATTTTGAAAGTAGTAAAGAAGCCATTTCCAGCAAAGCAAAGGTTTGGTAATATAATGGATCTAAATATATGTGATCAATCTTGAGGAGATTACGAACTGAACAGTACAGAAAGAAAAGCATAATTGCAAGTACCAAGGCTAAGAAATTTCATTGGAGACCTTATTTCAGAAATGGAGATTTTATCAAACAAGCTATCAGACAATGAGATCTGGGAAATTCAAAGAAATGTTATGTGGAAAAATTGCTAATTATGAACCTGGTATTCCTTCTCGTATCTTTTATATCAAAAAAAATTTGTGGATGTAAAAGACATAGACCTAGCAGCTTTAAAAAATCCTGGAATGAAGTTATTCTTCCATCCCATACAATATGGTTTAATGAAGAGACAGACTCTTCTTACCTTTCCTGATACATAAACAGTAACGCTATCTCTGCAGTTAACAATCGGTTTCAGATTAGAAAAAAAATGATCACGCGGGCTCAACATATGGAATATATAAATAATGAAAAATCATATGGCTAGATCTACAATTTAAGGATGTGATCAACATAGCCTCGAATTATACAAAAAACTAGTAGGGGAAAGATATTTGTGGATGTGTCAATCTGCAAATTGAAGGATTATTTAATGCATTCTCAAAACTACAGGATGGACATGTTGAGAAGATCAAAACTGCCAAAAAAAAAAAAGGGTTACAAGTTCCCTATATCAATCAGTTCGATGTTAGCGCTGACACTCGTGCATCTGAGTCCATGGTAACTATACGCGCCTTGCTTTGAAGATATAATCAGAGGATGAGTTAGCAACAATAAGGATACAGATAATGAGCTAGAGTTCCCTTGTATAAGATGTTGGATCCATTTTCAAATAAACAAAACAGACTCCATAAAGCAGCATAAAATCTTCGTTTTTTGGAAATGTGGAAGTACCTTGCCATTATGATTAGAATAGAAGATCACTGATTTAGCATGACCAATCAGTAAAAACATCAAGGCTGAGGGCTTTTACAAGCCGAATTTATACAGAGGGTCATGAGTTCGAAGATTCCCGAGGAGCAAGGGTTCGTAGCAGGGTTTGGATCGATGACTATTACTGAGAATGATGAGAGCATCGATGACGTTAAATATTTGACTTAAGTAGAATTTTGGAAATGCATGAAATTGACTCTGCAGATGTGCACCGTTCCTTTAAACCATAATTAAATCAAGGTGGCACTTACCTTAGCCAAATAAACATATAATTAATAAACTAAATTCAAACTATGAATAGTGCTTACCTGTGGTAGAAGTAGGCTTACCGCAACAAGGTTTTGGGGACGACTCTCCACCCAACCGTAGGCTCAATTGCACAAGGATTTGCTACAACTGGCCACCCCCGAGCCCTCAATCAACGTACTACTGCCAGTGACTCCTATGTCTTAGAACACCATTCTCCCAAGAGAATGAAAGATAGAATCTTGGAATGATGGAATGCAGGAATGCCTCTCATCTTCCTCACCATCTATCAAATAGAACAAACATTGGAGGGGAAACCACATGTACACACTTCATGTGTCTACATGTGTCTTTCTTTTGACTTTTAGCTTTCTTGTTTTATTTTCTTCTTTTTGATAGTTTTCTTGTTTTATTTCTATTTATTCTTATTTAGAGCTTTAGTATGGTTATTACTATTTTTATTTTTATTATTTTTATTTCTTTTGTTGTATATATTTTTAATATCATTTATGATTTATTATTTTTATTATTTATTATTAAGTGATTTATTTATTATTATTTATTATTTTTGTATTATTTATTATTTTTATTATTTATTATTTATTATTATATTATTATTTATTATTTATTATTAAGGGGAGGGATATTACATTTTCTTCGTTACTGCAGTAGAGTAGCTCTCTTAGATTAGATTTTCTCTTCTTCCATCAAAGAATCAAGCTTCTTCTGACTCTATAGAAGTCTGGCTTGAAACCCCTGGGGTCTCTCACCGGACGAATAGTGACAACAGGCAGGACATTCACTTTTACTTGTGTATACAGCACTGTCACCTACAAGTTTGTATGAACCCCGTGTTGATAAGTAAGGCTGGTAGCCCAGGAGTTGCAGCATCCTCGCTGCAATATTGGCGCTCATCACCTACAGAATTTAACTGATTGGTAACTTTATTAAATTCATTTAAATGATCCACAACAGATCCACCTTCTAACATCTTCATATTAAATAAATGCTTCATAAGAAATACCTTATTTGAGGCCAAGGGTTTTTCGTATAGTTTGGCCAATGTCGACATTAAACCCTCTGTTGTCGTTTCCTTTGAAATATTAAATGCTACCGACGCCACTAGGCATAGCCATATTGTTCCAAGTGCTTTTCTATTGAGAATATCCCATTCTATGTCTGTCATACTCATCGACTTCTTTGCATTTCCACTCAATGGTTGGTACAGATCTCTCTGGTACAAATAATCTTCCATCTGCATGTTCCACAGCTGGTAGTTTTGGTCGTTAAATTTTTCAACCCTAAACCTACCATCTTCTGCCATTGCTCTCACTTGAGCCAGGAACCCTTCTCTCCTACGGGTTTATCAGCCAAATATACCTTCGGCTCTGATACCAGTTGTATATTACAGAGCAATGGAACACATAAAATATTGCAGAAATATAAACACAGAAAACGCATAAAACAAGAGAGACACACATATACGTGGTTCACCCAATTTGGGCTACGTCCACGAAGAAACAACCAGTCCTTCCTTTTATATTATCTAGCAAATTGAAGAGATACAACCAAAAGCAAATCCGTTGTAATTCCCTCTTCTCTCTCATTCAATCTCTCTCTTCTCACTCAGAATACAGATCTGCATAAATGTAATACAATTCCCTCATATGTAGTGAGGGGTTGCCTTCTAGGGCAAAAAACCCTAAATTAAACATAACTTCTATTGTCAGATCTCCGCCTAATGAACGACCCAAATTGACTACGTAATTACAACATTTTACAAGGCAATTTTACATCTATTTTTAGCTTCCCCTCCCCCCCCCCCCCTCGGTCAGGGGAGGGCTCCCAAAGGTTGCAGTGCCCCCCCCTACAGTGTATATTTTACGGGCGGAGTTGCTGCGATATTACGAATTGGGGTCCAATGTGGCGATACCTCTAAATAAAGAAGATAGTCAGGCTCCACACCCAACAATTATCTTAAAGATATGATGAGTGGATTGATCAACATGATTGGTAAGGGTCAAAGTGATGACCTATAAATTTAGAAGTGTCAAAGGTAGGAAGTTCTGAGCACTTGTGATAAACTAGGAAAGTATTTCAAGGATAATGATTGTTTAACTCTTGGAAAAAGAAAGGCACTATGTAAACTAATGAGAAAACAATGAGAATAAATACTATTGGAAATTCTATAATGAGACTTTGAGAATGATTACACATAAATTGGCAGAAGAAGTGAGAATCAACTAATAAAGGGTGTACTTGGACAACTTACTAGTGTGTGTCATTAGTATTGAAAGAAGTTATTGCCAAACACATTGAGCATACCAAATCATTCATGGATGATAATGGTGGTAGTGGTTCCAAGCATTTCAAATTCTAAACTAAAGATTTAACGAGTGAAAATTAAGGTGGAAGTATCCCTAGTCCAACTTGAAGATGGGTGAATCTACGATAAAAGAAATCAAGTGGGAACTTGATGAGATAAGCAAATCTTTTAATATGAACAATGACAATTATGCGAGTGATGGATAAATCACTAGGGGATAGAAAGCCCTCATGTGGGTGGATTAAGCATAACATAAGACTTAAATAAGGATGACCTCGTGTATGTGTGCCATTTGGATAAGCACAATATGTATAGTGATCATGGAATTTTAACTTGATATTGAAGATTTAAAGAATGATTGTACAACTGTTAATATCTTAACAATGAATTTCATTAAAATTTCCTTGAGGAATGAAGAATACATGACAAGAGATTAGGGCTCAAGATGATGAGGCTCATTTAAAATTTAATGTACTTAAAATGAGTATACCTACAATGTAAATGATCAACTTCCTAGCTGAAAGAAGTGGAAATGATTATCGAAAAGTAATTGGTATCTTGATGAAAACATGACACTAATAGTATTAGTGAGATAGCCTAGATCCTAGAGGGATGTTGAATAATCTTAATTCATAGTTAGTATTCATTGTTTATATAAGTAAATGAAATTAATTCATCATAAGAATGCTTATAGTATAGTGTTGTTCAATATTTGATAAGTATTGAGACGATTCTTATATAAATAATGTTTCATGATGTGTTGGTATATGGTAAATGGAAATAGTTATGGTGAGAGGTTAATGATGTATATGTGGTGCTTATTTGTTTATTTGTTATGATAATGATGTTGAATACTCATAATAGATATGATATGCATAGGAATCATGATGTTATGATATGATATATATTGACATTTGGTTCATTTATTATGTGCAAATATGATGATGTTATAACTTATGAGGGTATTTTATGATGTGAAGCATGTGGTAATCACATGCATATTTTATGACATGCAAGAGCTTTTAGTTCTTTACTATTTAGAATTTTGTGATAACAAGGATGTTATGTTATCAAGATGACATGCAATATTTGGAATTTTCTATGACACAATGATTATAACTAATGCCATGATAGCATGTTGAGATATGGTTACTAACAAGGACTCCACAAATGGGCCAAGAGGGCTGATTTATTTGATGATCTTGTGGGATCCCATAGCTACGAGGGAGAATATGTAACACCATATGGGTTAGGGACAAACTCAATCAACACTACATATGTCAGTGTTTCCTTTGTTTTGTATAGCTCTTGATGGATAGCTCTTGAGGGGCTATGGGATCATCTTGAGGAGGCCAAGCGCCTCATATTGTAGGTAAAGTGTCTGATAATGGATTGGGATGTCGAAGTCTTGTGGGGGTGTAATGAATTCGATGCCTAGGGTTGTGCACCTTAGTGAGTGCAGAGGGAGTCGGCCAGCCTTTCAAGATGCCTGGACTACAACTACATGGAGTATTGTGCTATGCTCTTAACCTACAAGACGATACCAAAATACCAAATATGCGAAGAAAGATACCCAGAACATAGAACAATGAGAAATAACAGCAAGTATTTTATTATTTAGAAAGCAATGTTCACTTGCCTTTTCGAGGGGGCAACCTCTAATAGAGCAGAGCTCGATTACAAAATAAGACACGATGCTCCTCGAGGGAAGTCTTTATCCTTTATATAGGATTCATACATGCAATACCATGGGGCAATACCATGGTTCTTATTAATACCATCTATCTAATACCATGGCCCATTTGCAACTAACTGTGGTCCCTTCATTAAATGCAGGTTAACCACTTACAATTATTAATATGGGCTTGATTGACTCTTCACTTAACTATAACTATGACTCGATCCTATTACATAAATAAGGGGGTTAGGGTCGGACCCTAACATGCCCTCCCCCATAAGAATAGCCTTGTCCTCAAGGCTGACGCTGCGGAAACTGCTGAAGAATAGTGGCTGGTTCCCAGGTTGCATCTTCTAGAGAGGTGTCTTTCCACTTGACGAGGACTTCCTTGATCATGCGGCCACGCAGGTGCCTTTCTCGTGTATCAAGAACCTGTTCAGGTTGGAGCCAGATTGACCCTTCTTCATCCAGTTCAGGTAGACTGGTTTGAATTCTGAAATTGTTCCCAATCACTTTCTTGAGGCATGAGACATGAAAAAATGGATGGATTTTTGCAGTGGGTGGCAACGCTAGCTTGTAGGCAACTTCTCCAATGCGCTGAAGTACTTGATACGGTCCATAGAATTTTGGAGATAGTTTCTGACAACCCTTGTCTTTGAGTGATGTTTGCTTATATGGTTGCAGCCTCAAAAATACCTGATCCCCTTCTTGAAATTGGCGTTCTGAGCGATGTTGATCTACCTGTTGCTTCATGTGGTTTTGAGCTTGATGAAGATTCTCTCTAAGGTGGGCCAGCATGGTTGTGTAGTTCTGTAGGAGTTGATCCACTACTTGTACCTTCGAGCATCCCTTGATATAAGAAGTAGGGGAAGGAGGGAGTTGACCATAAACTGCTTCATATGGAATCATTTTGGTGGTGGCATGATAGTTGGTGTTATACCACCATTCAGCTAGACATAACCACTGTACCCAGAGATGTTGCTTTTCTGAAGTGAAACACCTAAGGTAGGTTTCCAGACATTTTTTGACTGCTTTAGTTTGACCATCAGTTTGTGGATGATAGGAAGTACTGAGTTGTAGTTGGGTACCTTGTAGCCGGAAGAGTTCCTGCCAAAAGTTACTGGTGAAGACCAAGTCACGATCAGACACAATGGAAGTGGGCATGCCATGTAATTTGAAGATCTGATCCATGAAAGATTGAGAGACCAAAGTCAGTGTAAAAGGGTGGGGTAGGGTGTAAAAATGAGCATACTTAGAAAGTTTGTCCACAACCACCATGATGACTGACTTGTTTCCTGAATTTGGAAGACCCGTAATGAAATCCATAGAAACCTCCATCCAGATTGAGGTTGGGATGGGAAATGGCTGTAATGTACCTGGGGATTTGACTGTTTCTCCTTTGTGGTGCTGACAGACGTCACATTTAGCTACAAAAGTAAGAATGTCCTTTTTCATGCCTATCCAAAAAAAGATCTTCGAGTGCGAGCATACGTCTTCTGAAAGCCTGAATGTCTTGCAGTGGGTGATGAGTGCAACTCTGCCAAAATGCAGCTTTTGAGGGTGGATATTGGTGACATTACGACTCTATCCTTGTAGCGAAGAATCTCATCCTGCCACGAGTAGCCTGTTGTGGAATTTGGATCCACCTACAATTGATTAATGAGTTGGGAGAGCCAAGGATGTGAAAACCATTCCTTGCGAGCCTCTTCAATCCATTCTGGAATGGGAAGGGAAATTGCGAGTAGGGTACTTTCCTCCTCAAATTGGCGGGATAATGCATCTGCTACAATATTTTCGTGCCCTTTCTTGTAAATTATCTCATAATCATATCCCAGCATTTTGGTGAGCCATTTATTTTGTTGTGGTGAGGATAGGCATTGCTCCAAAAAATATTTAAGGCTTTGATGGTCTGTGCGGATTTGGAAACAGCGCCCCAATAAGTATGGTCACCAGGTATCTACGGCATGTAAGATGGCCATCATCTCCTTCTCATACCATCATCTCCTTCTCATAGTTAGATTTTCCCAGATTCTTCCCACTTAGTTGTTGGCTCGTGAAGGCCAAGGGTCGACCTTCCTGCATTAAGACCACCCCAATACCCGTACCCGAAGCATCACATTCTATCACAAAAGATTTGGTGAAGTCGGGTAGTGCTAAGACTGGAGTGGAACACATGGCATGTTTGAGAGCTGTAAAAGCCTGTTGTGCTTCATCATTCTAGAGGAATGAATTTTTCTTGAGGAGTTGAGTGAGGGGCCTAGCAATGCGACCATAATTGCGAACAAATTTGCGATAGTAGCCTATGAGACCCAAAAATCCTCTCAGGCTCTTCAAGGTCTTAGGTTGAGGCCACTCTTGCATTGCCTGGATCTTTTTGGGGTCCACCCTGACACCTTCACGCCCCACAATGTGGCCCAAATACTCAACTTCTTCCATGCCAAAAGAACACTTGGACATCTTGACAAATAATTTATGCTTGCGGAGTAGTTGCAAGAGAAGATCTACGTGCTAAAGATGTGCATCCCAGGTGCGACTATAGATGAGGATGTCATCAAAGTAAACCAGGACAAATTTTCTGAGATATGGTTTGAGCAAGTGGTTCATAAGGCTCTGAAAAGTGGATGAGGCATTACAAAGACCGAATAGCATGACCAGGAACTCATAATGGCCTTCATGAGTTCGGAAAGCAGTCTTTGGAATGTCTACTTCTTTCATGCGAATTTGGTGGTAGCCTGAGAAAAGGTCAAGCTTAGTAAAGAATTGAGCCCCATTTAGTTCATCCAGAAAATCATCAACAACTGTGATGGGAAATTTATCTTTGACCGTCAAATTATTAAGGGCCCTGAAGTCTGGACACATATGCCATTCCCCATCTTTCTTGAGCACCATGACCACCGGTGATGAATAAGGACTAATGTTGGGACGAATGACACCTGCTTCCAAGAGTTCCTTGATTATTTTTTCTATTTCATTCTTTTGGGCAAATGGATATCTATATGGGCGCACATTTGGTGGTTGAGCCCCTGGGACCAAAGTAATGCTATGATCATGTTCCCCTCTCGAGGGTGGAAGCTCATGAGGCTTGTCAAAGACTGGCAGATGGTTGTTTAAGATCTGTTGCATCTCAGGATGAATATGAAGAGAATTGGGTTTGAAGGCTTGGATGGCATTAAATTGAGCTATAACTCCATGGTGGCCCTTTTTTAACAATTTTTCCATCCGATGTGAGCTGATGATAGAGGGACCTCCCGCCTAGAGTTCGCTGAGGTTATGTGTGTGGTTGTTATGCTTAAAGCTCATATATAACTCCTAGAAATCCATTGTGATTGGGCCAAGTGTGCGAAGCCATTCAGCACCGAGGACAATATCGCACCCTCCCATGTGTATGGCAAACATGTGGGCCTTTAACTGATAATCTCCCATTTGAAGTTTGACATTTTCACAGCGGCCTTCACATTTCATTGTTCCCCCATCAGCAATTTGGACCTGGAAGTTAGAAACTGCTTAGACAAAACAATGCACTACTTCCGCGGCTCTTTGATGGATAAAGTTATGTGTACTTCCACTTTCAATCAAGACTACTACTAGGCGATGCTTAATAAAACCTCTGATTTTGAGAGTTTGAGGCGAAGAAATCCCTGCCAAAGCATGCAGCGAGATAATTGGTTCTTCATGTACATTGTTCTGCTGGTTGTCCTCTTCTTCCTCCTCTGGTTCCTCAAGTGGTGGGACTTCCTCCGATGGACTGTGATCAGCAACATCAATTTGAAAGAATTTGGGGTCCTTGCATTTATGCTCAGGGGAGTATTTCTCATCACAGTAGTAACATAAGCCTTGCTTTCTTCTTTCCCCCATTTCTGTTGGTGACACCTTTTGAACCTTGAGTGTTTGGGTAGTGCTTTGAGCCTATGGGGGGCGACCCTTGGTGATGAAATTTGGGCAATTGGACTGGGCTGCTAATGCACGTTCGAATTCACGAGCTATCCTGCAAGCATCCAGCCATGAGCTAGGGTGGTGCAGTCGGACGTGGGCTTGTATGGCTTCTTTGAGACCATTGACAAAACATTCCACGTAAAACTCATCGTGTAGATCTCCAGTGCAGAAAGCTAAGGCTTCAAAGGCTATAATATATTCATTCACTGTTCCTATCTGTCAGAGCTTGGTGAGACGACCCAAAAAGTTAGATTGTTGGTCAAAGCGATCCATAAGAGCTTTTTTGAATGTCTCCCATGTCAAGGGCCTTCCATAGCAACGTTGATGCCATTGCCAACATTGCCATCTTTCATTGTCCAAGTACATGATACCCACACTAAGCTAAGTCGCATTATCCAAGATGTAATTCAGATTGAAATATTGCTCCATTTGTGCTATCCATGCGGCTGGGTGAGAGCCATCAAATTTGTACATGTCTAGTTTGGGTGGTTGCGGATGGGATTGTTGGCGGGTGCCCCAGAGGTGAAGCGACTGGCTAGACTCACCCTCACTGTTTTCATTGCCAATATATGCGTCCTCGCGTGCCTCCACCTTGCCCTTAGAGAGTGTTGTATTTAAGTTCTGCATCAGCGACATGAGCTCGTTCAATGTTGTTTCAAGTTTGTCGATCCTCTCATTCGCCATAGCTTGAGCTCTAGTTTCTACCATGCACCGATCCGATGTACTGGAAATTTTGGGACCGCCTGAATTTTTTGGCTCTAACAATTGAATGGTGCCACCTTGCTCAGCTTGTCGTCCTGATTCTAATGGGATAAGTCACCAATAAGCGCCCCGGGGGGGGTCTGCAGTAGCCGAATCCCAGAAATGTCAATGCTACCAAAAGTCCTGTGAAAATCACGCCCAGGTATAGGAACCCACACAACTACTCAGATCTGGATGGCAGATCTGATGGTTCTAAGAGATTTGAATGGTTGATCTGATAGATCTGAATGGCAGAACTTATTGCTGCTATGGATCTGATGGATCTAATAGATCCAAATGGCTGTTCTGGTAGATTTGAACGACGGAACTAATTGTTGCTGCTGCAACCAAACCCCACTTGTGAGATCTGTTCTGGCATGATCCAGAGATAGAGAAGGGAACTATGGTCTCTAAGAGTGTCAGGTGCTACAGATTGCAATATACATAAGGGTCTGACAGTAGTACTCGGCCTAATTTTTTAGGGCACTAACCAAGGAGGATCAACCGTACCCTTAGCCATACAACCCGACTACCCTATCGTATGCACGAGTAATCTCTCCGAGTCCTGTTCTCGGTGTACTGTAGCAGTAAGACGGCCGACGGTTTATCTATAGCGAGGTTTCAAGAGAGCTAGGGGGCTTCCGATATACCCAGAGGGTACTTGGAAGACAGTCCGTGTGCAGTTCTGTCTAATGCACTACTACTCGAAGGTGTACCCACAGGGGTTACAAGGGAGTCTAACAAGCGTGACCACCTCTTGTATTTCCTGCATGCATGCCTCCCCAAATCCACAGGTTTATGAGCTCAACGACAGATCTCGTGGTTTAAAGACGTCGGAACACGTATCTAGCCAAAAAAAAATTTGCTAAAAATTGGAGATCCCACCAGCCCTGGAAAGTTCTCTTATACCACTTGTTATGCTCTTAACCTACAAGATGATACCAGAGTACCAAATATGCGAGGAAATATACCCAGAACATAGAACAATGAGAAATAACAGCAAGTATTTTATTATTTAGAAAGCAATGTTCACTTGCCTCTTCGAGGGGGCAACTTCCAATAGAGTAGAGCTCGATTACAAAATAAGACACGATGTTCCTCGAGGGGAGTCTCTATCCGTTATATAGGATTCATACATGCAATACCATGGGGCAATACCATGGTTCTTATTAATACCATCTATCTAATGCCATGGCCCATTTGCAACTAACTGTGGTCCCTTCATTAAATGCGGGTTAACCACTTACAATTATTAATATGGGCTTTATTGACTCTTTATTTAACTATAACTATGACTTGATCCTATTACATAAATAAGGGGGTTAGGGTGGGACCCTAACATACTGAGTCAAGGACCTGCCTTAGGGAAGATGAGGTTTGAGCTAGGTGCGAGCCTTAGGGGAAGCCTTGGGCTATGGTACACACCGATGATGCTTATGCCTAGTTCGGAAAGTGGGAAAAATGATAGATATTCCTTGGGATTTCCCAGGTGTTGTGGAAACTTTCTATGCTTGTTGGTTATACTAGTTCAACAGAGGGTGCAGGGCAAACGTGAAGTAATAAATAAAATGTTAAATGATTCAACTTAACTTCGGGATGAAGTTCCTTAAAGAGGGGGAGTATATAATGTCCCCTAATAATAATAAAAATAATAAATAAAATAAATAGTAAAAATTAAAGAAAAGATAATAATAGCCCACGGAGCTTTGGATTGACGGTGAATGGGTGCACTGTTAAGGCACTCCTTGCGATAGGTCACCGGTTCAAATCCCCGTGGGTACTTAGGTTAGTCTTAACTAGAAAAAAAAAAAATATTTAGCCCACGAGGCTTTGGATTGACGGTGAATGGGTGTGCTGTTAAGGCACTCTTTGCGATAGGTCACTGGTTCAATTCCCCGTGGGTACTTAGTATAGTCTTAACCTAGAAAAAAAAAAAAAAAAAAGATAATAATGGTAAATAAATAGTAAAAATTAAAGAAAATATAATAATGGTAAATAAATAGTAAAAATTAAAGAAAAGGTAATAATAGTATATAAATAACAAATAATGAAGAGAATATAATAATAATAAATAAATAAAATAGTAAATAATAATATTGAAGTTCTAAATAAATATATATAAAATTAAGAGAACTATAAAAATAGTAAAAATAAGTAAAGTTAACAAAAAGTAAAATAAAATTAGAAAGAGTTAAATTAAGAGAACTGTAAAAATAGTAAAATTATCAAAAAGTAAAAAGGAATAAAATAAAAAAGAATTAAATTAAGAGAAATATTAAATTAAGTAAAACTTAAAGTAAAGAAATAAAAGTTTCTTGTTGACACATGGAGTGTGTACATGCAAGCCCTTTCCATTATTTGATCTATTTAATATACAATGAGGAAGATGGGAGACATCATTCCTTCATCCATTCTCTTGGGAGAAAAGTGTTGTAAAGCAAACGATTCCCTGGCAGTAGTACGTTGATTGAGAGCTCGGGGTGGCCAATTGTAGAAAGATTATGTGTCGCTGAGCCTACGGTTGAGTGGAGAGTCGTCCCCAAAATATTTGTTGCAGTTAGCAGAATTCAAATAGCATTCAACTACAAAAACACAAGTCAGGAATATCATCGATACAAATAAGTCATCTCTACTCCTTTTTTTTTAAATTCTATGTTAAATAGTTGACTAATTGGGTGTTGATAATTAATCATATAAATTGATATAATTATTTGTATATTTTAAATCATGGTTGTTGCAGACAAATTCACAACAACTTCATAATAGAGATGTTAGCTAGACAAATTTGCTACTATAGAAAGAATAGGGGAAATACCCTAGTATGGGAGTTCTTCCCATAGGTATCTGATAAGTTTCTTATAAGGAACTAGAGGGATAGTGGTCTTGGTTTCCTTTTGGTATACAAGTGGGCTCTTGTTGGGTTATTGTATCTTTATCCCAGTTGAGAGAGTGTAACTCCATCATATTGTCGATCTCTTGTGGTAACAGTGACATCAAATTATACTACCTTTTGTATAAATTCAACAATGAATCAAGCTCTCGAATTTTAGGCTAGATTGAGTGGGAGAAGTAGGTGGTTGAAAATAAAAAGTCTCTTGGGAAGAAGTGGTGGGTTTTGAAGGCTAACTAATTGAATATGGATGTTGAGAGAATCAATTGCAAAACATTCCCAACAGGGAATTTTTAGGTAGAATAAAATGCCTTTGAAGTGAATCTTCTTCTTTTAAGTGCTTCACTTTTTGGTATGTAACACATTATTCCATTGAATGCCTTCGTCTCTTATGTTAATTTTAATACTTGCTAGGATGAAAGGGAAAATAAGAAATGGATTTATTCTAAGCTTGTTAGAATGGTGTTCCACTAGTTATGGTGGAGATGGATCAATTAGAGGTGGTGGATGTTGAGTGGATGTTTGTAGAGGTAGAGGCTTTGAAGAAGATGCTTGATCCTTCTTTTTCAAAATTCTTTTTATGGGTGGATTAGCATGAGTGGAAGAAATGGCAACAACAACTTCATGCGCTAAATCAGTAAGACCATCCCCTACAACATTTCTATCCTTTTTGTTTCATTTTGGTTTAGTCATTCTTGATTGTGGATCACCTAAGAGGGAATCTACTTCAGTAGCTATAATAGGAGGATAATAACTTCTTAGGGAGGATGGATTTTGGGGGAATCAATTATAGAAGATTCCCAACTAGACATTTTTAAGGGGAATAACATCCCTTTGAAGTGACTATTATTTTTTTAAGTGCTTCACTCTTTGGTATGTAACACATTCTTCCATAGAATGCCTCAGTCTCTTATGATAATTGTAATACTTTGTAATGACCCCAGTCATTTGCAAGTGTATAGATAGTACCTGTAGTTATGAAATATGTATTCAGGTTGTTGATTTTCCTAATCATTGATAGTGTAAGCAATTTCCAGATGGCATTAAACTTTCAAAATCATTGTAAATTGCTCCATGATTAAATCATAGTGGTGTATATATTGGTCACCTTGACAACCTTTATTTATATATGTTGATTTTAATTTATATATTAATGATAAGAATTTATAAATTGTTTGCATGTTTTGAAAAGCATGATGAAGTTGGCTATTCCAGCCATGTGGGTGTTGTCTCCTCCCTTTTTAATCATATTTGTCCAAATATTTTTTGTATCATGAAGGTTTCATTGTCAAAACAATAGCTAATATCCCAAGACCCACAAATCCTTAGACTTGACCAACTGAGGCCTTAAGTTGAATATAATTTTTATTCTAATTATATGATCCAAAAGAGTAACAAAATTAAGGGGGACAACGTCTTTCACATCTGAATTTATCATAGATTACAAAGCTCCTAGTCATTGAAATACATATCTTGAAATGTTGCTTAATGACATATTTTTAGATTTCCATTTAGTTATGTAGCTCGTTGTTATGCAACCAGATCACATAACAGAAGAAAAGATAGATCAAGGACTTGAGAATTATCCTCTTCGAGGGGGTAACCTCCTCTACATCCCATAAATGAACAATTCTTGGATGACACAAATGACAAGACCTCCTCTCTACATATAGGAGTAGAAGGGGTCACAATATAATTAGAGCCTACATAACAATAATAATGTAAGGGCACAACAATAACAATAGTGGGCTTCTATGGGGTACAATAATAACAATATGGGACCTACATTAACAATAACAATAAGGGGGCTACACTAGTATTATAGGGACCTAACATTCCCCTCTCCTTCAAAAAAGGTGTTATCATCAACGCTTGAGTGATTCTAGATGCTTCTGTATAAAATTCTCATCCTCCCATGTGTAATTTTGAGAGAGTACATTCTTCTACTTAATAAGATGCTCTGAAATTGATTGATTATGTAGTTCTCGAGTTCTTTTTTCCATGATTGTTTCAGGCTCCAATATGATTTTTCTTTCTTTTTCAAGTTCTAGAAATATTGTTTGAACTATGATCTTGTCACTCATAACTTCTTTAAGCATGAAACATGGAAAACTGGGTGTACTAGAGAAGATGCAGGCAGCTCCAATTTGTATGCCATAGTACTAAACTTATGCAACACCTTGTAAGGACCATCGTACTTGGGTGATTATTCATTATCCTTCATAGCTTGCTTGAGGGACATTTGTTTGTATGGTTGTAGCCATAAAAATACCCAGTCACCTACATCAAAACTATTTTCATGATGATCCTAATATGCTTGTTGTTTCATTTAATTTTGTGTGAGAGTGAAGTTATCCTTTACGAGTTGGCAAACTTGTTGTTGATGCTTGATGTGATCTTCCATTGCATGAACCTTATAATTTTCTCATGAAGGTGATGTGATGGATGGTGGATTATATCCATAAAGTTCCATAAATGGGATAATTTTTGTTGCAGTATGGAAAGAAGTGTTATACCACCATTCAGCTAGAGGTAACCACTTGACCCATTGTGTTTGTTTATCACATACAAAGCAATGAATATATCCTTCTAAACATTTGTTCATTATCTTCGTTTTCCCATAAGATTGAGGATGATAAGATGAGCTATGAGCTAATTGAGTATCAAGACAAGAAAATAATTATGTCTAAAAATTTCCAGTGAAAATGGGATCTTTTTCACTTACAATAATCTTTGGGTTTCCATGTAGATTTTGAACTGTTTCCATAAATGTAGTAGCAACTATATTGGCTTTAAAAGAATGAGATAATGCACAAAAGTGTGCATACTTGGTAAGTCTATTAACTACCACCATGATGACACTCTTTCCTTTGGACTTGGGTAAACCTGTGATAAAATCCATTGATAGCTCCTCCCAATGCTGACTTGGAATGAATAAAGGTTGTAGCATACCCAAAGTTTTAATTGTCTCAACTTTACTTTGTTGGAAAACCAAACATTATGCCACAAACTTCTGAATATCAGATTTAAGGTTGCCATCCCAAAAAAACTCCTTCTTGACCATGTGGTAAGTTTTTAAAAATCCTGAATGCCCTCCTAAGGGGGAGGTGTGTGATTCCAAAAGAATATTTTGTTTGAGTTGAGAATTCTTACATAGAAATAAACGATGTTTGTACCATAATGAATCATTTTTTCAAATAAATATATCAGATGTATTGGGATCTTGCTGCAACTTTTGAATGATTTCCCACACCTCTTCATCATTCTTCCATTCATTCCTTGCTTATGTTATCCAATCGGGTTATATAATAGAAATGACACAAAGCAATGCTTCCACATCCTCATCTTTTCTTGAGAGTGTATCTGCAACAACATTTTGCTTCCTTTTTTTGTAGATGATTGCAAATTCATAACCCAACATCTTTGTGACCCATTTTTGTTTCTATTATGAAGATAATCTTTGTTCCAGAAATTATTTAAGATTATCATGATTTGTTTTTACCTTGAAGTGTCTTCCCATTAGATAAGGTCTCCATTGATTTAGTGCATGTAGTATTGCCAGCATTTCCTTCTCATAAATAGGTTTGAGTAAATATTTTCCCTTGATTGGATGACTTTCAGAAGCAATGGGTCTTCTTTCTTTCATTAAAACAACACCAATTCCATTTCTTGAGGCATCACATTTCACAATAAAGATTTTTGTGAAGTCTGGTGTAGCTAAGACCGGTTCTTAGCACACTACCTCTTTAAGATGTTCAAAGTTCTTAGTTGCTTCTGGAATCCAATAAAATGCATATTTCTTTAATAATGTTGTTAGAGACGATGTTATTCTCCCATAATTCTTAACAAACTTGCGATAATAGCCTATAAACCTGAGAAATCCTCAAAGATGTTTTAGGGTTGCAGGTATTTTCCATTCCTTAATGGCTTTAATTTTGTTAGGGTCTACCTTAACACCTTCATGAGATACAATATGACCCAAATATTCCACCTCCTCTACTCCAAAAAATATTTGGAGGTTTTTGCATATAATTGTTTCTCCTCTAATAGTTTGAGCACCATGTCAACAAGTTGAGTATGATACTTCCAAGACTTGTTGAAAATTAGTATATCATAAAAAAATACGAACACAAGTTTTCTAAGGAAGGGTTTGAAAATGGAATTCATCAAACCTTAAAATGTGGAAGGTGCATTAGTAAGGCCAAAAGGCATTACCAAAAATTCATAATGACCTTCATAAGTTTTGATTGTTGTTTTCAGAATGTCTTCAGTGTTCATTCTAATTTGATGATATCCTGAACAAAGATCTATCTTGTTGAAGTAAATTGCTCCATCTAATTCATCCAACAATTCATCAATGATAGAAATGGGAAATTTATCTTTAATAGTGAGCTTGTTGAGCTCCCTGTAATCTGGACACATATGCCATGATCCATCCTTCTTGTGCACCAATACTACTAGAGCAGAGAAAGAATTTTTGCTAGGTTGAATTATACTTGCCTCTAGCATTTATGCAACCGTATGTTCAGTTTCACTCTTTCAGGCATAGGGATATCTGTAAGGCCTGATGTTTGGAGGAATGTTTCCTAGAAACAATCGAATAACATGATCATGACCAGGAATAGGTGGGAGGCATTTGGGAGTCTCAAATTCCTTTGAATAATTATCCAAGATTCTTTGGAGATTTGGAGAAATGGTTGATTTCGATGTTTGAACATCTAGTGAGCATAATTGTGAAATTACGCCTTGTTGTTATTTCTTAAAAAGATTTGTTATTCGATTAGAGCTGATTATCCTCCCTGGTTTCCCTGTGATCCCCCTAAGAACTATTAACTTCACATAATAGTATCTCTCAGCACTAACAGTGATTTCATCAAATCCATCGCCAAGGTTATTGATCCTACCACCATGGGAGATGATGTCAAAAAGTTTAAGGTCCCACACCCCCCATGGATATTATGTAACCAACCAAGTGGATGTAATACATTATTTCAAATCATCTTTTGTGGGTGTCCAACCTTAAACTACATACTATTGTAATTGCGGTATGTCATATTGGGTGTTTGGAAACAACCCATCCCCTAGTCCTTATATAAAAAGATTGGGGGATTTATCACTTCCCACCTTGGTCCCACAAAACTGAGCTCTCAGCACAACACCAACCCATATTGTATCTTTTGTGGGAACCATTATCACATCGTGTTGTGTCCCATACACCCTAACAGTATTCAATTACAAGCCACATGGTATAATCAACATGATTCACTAAGACATCTCAATTGCTTCATGTGGAAAATCTCCTTTGGTGTTGGTCGCTTTGTAACTTTTGATCCATTTTCGTGTCTCACCCATATTAACTACTTTTTATTTTGCAATAAGTCTCTTCATTTTCCATTAATACATATAAGGTTCTATTGAAGCCCCGAAAATCGGGTCGACAACAAGGGGGATACCCACCCGGTCCGGACCTTGGTTGGCAGCTCCTTATCCGTTTGGTATAGCGGGTCCGACTGGGGATAATGGGACCAGTTTCCCAATCTAAGGGTGTGTGTGTGTGTAGAGTTGGATGATGCTGATCTAAGAGTACTTAAAGCTAATTTAATTCAAACTTCTAAACTAACTCTATGCTATTGTAATCTAATGAGAAACAACACATCTAATCTACACTAACCCGGGGTGTATTTCTTCTATTATGCGATCTAAAGAGATTTCGAACAATAACTGGTAATAAAGATCATTCAGCTATCATAAGAATAGAAATCAATTAAGATAAACCACTTTGCATAAAAAGTTAAGCAAAACAGTTGTGAACAGCATATCGCATAATAAGTTATTCATATATCAAACACAAATAAATGACTCCACCGTACAGAAGTGCCAAATGGTAACCCACACATTCATGCATTAACATATAAACAACTTAAAGCTGTATATCACTTTAAGAATATAAGCAGAAATGGTCAAGAGATAAAAGTACCATTTATGACTGGTTCTACTCATAAGCTTCAAGCAACAACGATTTATCTCTACTTGTTCTAACATCTACTAAGAGTACAAAAGTGCAACATCAGTAGCAGATATCAAATGCAAACATTGATAAATCTCGATCCAACCATTCATCAAAAACCCCCTCCGATGGTGCAAAAGTGCATGTTTTGAGGACAAATTTTTTGACAAATTCCTGGACCCTTCTCCAAATGCCTGAGAAGGGTTTAAATACTGCTAACTAATTAATCTTAATTACATAAATTTAGGATACGGTTTTAAATGATCGCCCTTCTACTAAAGCAAAATTATTTCTAAAAATTGAATCTAATTCCTAACCGTTTCTGTATTTGCTCCTTAGTGCTGTAAGCATGCAACATTCGCCTGGGAAGAGTCGGCTGGTCCTCTTCTCCTTTCGTTTGAGCTACGAAAATAGAAATAACAAGCGCTGGCACCACTTTCTGGTAAACTAGAAGATATTTTCGAAAATCTTCCTCTCGCTTGGTGTATTCACTGTGTGTATACTTGGTAATAACCCAAATTTCTCTCAAACCGATTCTGCTTTTGCTATTTCGGTTTCCGTCCTTGCGAATGACTGAATAAGTTAGGGACTTTGCTCTCTGAACAATTTTCTGTATTGAAAACTGCCTTCGTTCTTTGTTCCGGGCTTTTCTGGTGCGTTTTCCCTCTTTTGCGCCTTTTTTCTTTTTGCTTTACCGGGCATAAGCTTCAGGATCTTTTGCAAACATGTTGCTTTTGTGCGCCTTTGATTCTGAGTTTTGGATGGCCTATTGACATCAGTATCTGTTGAGTGATACTCTGGAATCTGTGGTCCTGTTGCATGCGGCATCCGTTTGTGAAGGCATCTCTTCTCTGTTCTCCGAGCATTGACGCTTCCCCTTTTCCTTAGATGTTTCCTGCAGATTGCTTTATGTTATTTGCTGTCTTACAGTTTACCCAAAGAAGAAGAGTAATGATGATAAAGATTGACATGAAAGCTTTAAGCTCCAATGAATGCATAATCATGACACTCATAACGAACTGACTCTTCGAAAAACACAACACAATCCTTCTTGGATATTTTGGCGTACAATCATTAATTTCTTTTAAGGCGCGCGCCCAATTTTGGTCTACAGACAGCTTTCCTTGAATACTGTGCCGAGGAAATCTTGCGATGGGTGATTTCTGTGACTCGCATCGTAGTATCGAGGATCGCGTCGTCAAGATGTGTCATCGCAGGAATTGATGATCGCATTCATCGCAGATCGCAACATCGCAGATCGCAAATCGCAAATCGCGCTTAGTCATCCAATCATTGTGTGCTGCTTATGCGATGTTGCGATATGTGACGTCGCATATCGGCCGTCGGAGATTCCTTAAGTTTTTTCATTTAAGAGTGCTTCATAATATATGTGATGCGATGAATTTCGCGTCGCTTCTTCGCAGCTTATTATGCACATAGGAAAACGCTTCACTCTCTTCTCGCGATGCGATACAACTTTAGGGAGTTAAAATACAAAAATTTTGATAAAATGTTTTTTTTGGATTTTTATTAAGGGTCCCCATTTGCTTGGTGTTATCACTAATACCAAACAAAGAGGGGGGTTGTTGGTGGCCACAACAGGTTCATGCTTCACTTCCTCTTACCAAGTTATAAGTATTTCATACTTGGTCAAATTTTCAAGACTTATGTGGAGATCCATCTTCGCAAAGTAATCTTCCACACTTCGCACATTACTTATCTATGTACTACTCTTCATACATAAGTTATTTTTATTCGTGTGTGAAAGACTCTTGCATTCTTTTCTCTACACACCCCAAATTCTACACTCTGCATATTAAATAATCCTACACCTTATTATTGTTTAGTTTTGTAAGAGTAATCTCTTTCCCTATGCGTTATTGAAATTTGTTGAAGTATGGATTTCACATCTTCAAGGGTAGTTCAAGAAATGTTTGAGAAAACCTGATATTGAAGGTAAAAGGTCGTGATCTGATATAAAGTGGATAAATTACTTCATATTTCCATAAAAGATCTACCTTTATCAATGACATTCCTATTATGATTTTCCCATCTCCTGAAGAAGATGGTAAATGATGAAGAGATGTTTTAGTAATAGTATTCATAAAACAAGCCTTTAAACAACTAATATCTTCATAATGCAAGGCTAGATGTGTCACATATATCAATGCACATTGGAGTAATAAGAATAATGGAAACTAAAAGGAAGAAAGAGACGTTTCATGGGGATATTATTAATTTTGTTACCCAACACGACAAAAAATTTGATTAACTAAATGTGTATCATTTGTACTCTAAAAAAATCTCAAGAAGAGAAATTTGGCTACTAGTTTGGCAAATGTTGCATGTGTCACTGAAGTATTTGATTTCAAAGAACTAGTATCCTAGTGTGCTCGGCACTTTGATGCAAAGAGAAAGACAAGTCATCATGTTGTTGAATGGAATAACCTAGTCATTCTCTCACCAATGTTTCTTAGAAGATTGTTATAGTTTCCTCACCCAAACAAAAGCCTAAAGCAACTGGAGTTGGATTCTTTCCTAAACTCTAAGGGTGGAAATTTTAATTTACTAAAGGATTTCATGATTTAGTCTCCTCAAATGCCTTCTAATTTCACGAAACTTGACATCTCTTTATTAGGACAACCCTATCAATATTTCTCTCAGTTATTTTTATGGTTGATGGGATGATACTCAACATCTCATACTTAGGTCAGTTGTGTATATTCTATATAACTATTTTAAGAAAGAATCCATGTTCAAATGGGAAAACGTTATTTCAAATGAAATTTCTTTTCAATTGGAAAATTATCTAAAAACCCATATGTTGTTAAGAATTAACATGTGTGAAATAAGACAATCAAAGAGATGGAAAAGATTTAATGCATTGTATTATTGTATTCATCCCAACATATGCATTTATAATACATCAATTGACCTTCTAGATCTCGCTGACAACTCATTAGTGGATCATGATAATACCTCATCAATATAAGGATTACAACTCATAATAATTACCTTCTCGAACAGATTACAAATGAGTCTGTTATGTAACCACAAGGAAGTCTTGAAGGGAAACATTTGGAAAAGATGCATCATGATGTTGATTTGATTCAAGTTGAACCTAGGATAATTGAATCTCTTCAGCAATAATCACAAGTGAAGAAGGTTAGATAGATGAAGGCAAATATTGCAATGCCTACTCATTGAATCACTCACA
Source organism: Pinus tabuliformis (assembly GCA_031772625.1). Lineage (NCBI taxonomy): Eukaryota > Viridiplantae > Streptophyta > Pinopsida > Pinales > Pinaceae > Pinus > Pinus tabuliformis. Next base: position 51,026,937 of record CM062814.1, on the reverse strand, counting down.
ATATGTCTTAAGCAGCGAAGTAAATAGGGACCTATAGGATCAGCATCCAAGCATCTTCCACAAGTAGCTTCAAAGTATCCTATTTGTGTTAAGATTGATGTTGATGAGAAAACTCTAGATGAGCATTTTAGGGTTAAAAAGAAGCATAGGAATCAATCTATCAGTCTAGCAACGAAAATCCTTTTTGAGCAGCCTATTCAGAAGCCTGCCAAAAGAATTTAAAAATGTGAGATTTCTTCTCCATCATTTTACAATGAGTATATTGACCATAATGATCCTATCTCTTATCCCAATGAATCCATGTTCCATTATACCCTAGTATATTCATTATCTAGGAAGCTTAAGAAAAGAAATAAAAAAAAACGATCATTTGAAGGAAGAGGTTCTCGAACTTAAAGTCCTCAACCATTATGTGCAAAAGGATAAAAATCAATTGAAGGTTCAAATTTGTATGTATCAAGAATAAATCAGGGAACTACAGTCATAAAACAAGAGGCTGTAAGCTAGATTTTTAGATTCTTCCATCTACATACCTTGAGAAAGCAACAAACAGAGTCACCAGGATTGAGGAAGGATTAAGAATCCTTATAAATTTTGCAGGCCTTTCTTGAAGAAGACTACAGAATGAAGATTAAGTTTTTCAATTTTGTATTTGGTTTACATGAGGACATGCAAGAATCTTACCACAGGGGAGATGTTGAGCCTCAAAATTGTCATTCCTAGCTACCTTTTTTACCCATTTTTGACATTATTTCCCTACCTATCACACTCTTTTTACCTCCTAAATCTATAATATTAACCTTTAGTGCCTATAAATAATATGATTAGGTACTCATTGCTTAATATTTTAAAATTACATGTTTTTAATTAGGTTTAAGTATGTTTTGAGGTTGTTTTTTCTAATGGAAAAACTATAGTTCACTTTTAGTATCACTATTAGGGTTTTGGTACCAATGGATCATTGAATTAGTGAGGATATGTTCGTGGATATCCACACATAAGGTTCGCTCTACGATTTGGCTGAGTATGTGATAACATGGAAACTACTTTCCTGGCATGTATTCATATCCTTGTTCAGCAATCTCAAATTCATAATAGTGTATGGATGGTCCGTTGATATAACCAACTAAATTCAAACCTTATCTTACAATCACAAATACAAAGATTGTGGATCTAGTTGGTCACCTCTTCCATATAGTGGGTCTAACAGTGTACACAGGGACAAGGAAAATCTTCTTGGTATGTCTCAACTATTAAGAGAAAGCCCTACCCTCAGATCTAGGGATTGAACTCTATCCTCGAAGCATGGCCTTTCTAAAGGTGTGAATGAATATAATATCTGGTGTAAAATGTTATAAATATACTCGTGCATCTCGATGCCAGAGGAGTTATCTAGAGAGAAAGTAGATACAATCGACCTTTTGATTGAATTATTATAAAAACTATGAACTCAGAGATTATGACAGGCCTAATGTAACTTACTTTTGATTAATGCAAAATAGTAGAGTTTGATCTTCTATTTCATGCGATCCTTGGCTTCCTATGACCATAGCTTAGTCTAGAGTTGTTGTGGGAGGGCCCCTCACAAAAGAGCTCTTGTTGTAAAGTTTTTTTTTTGTACTTGTGTTGATTTGGATTTACTATTGTTTATGCAACATTCATATGAATGATATTCTTATTTTTATCAATGATCCTCACAAGGTAAAATTGCCTGCAAAGCACCCAAATACGCAAGACAACGTTTGTATTGTATAACGATTATCTTTGAATTTTATTGATTTCCATATCATATTGATTGTTGGAAGAGGGGTTTGGATTTCATTTTTGAAAGGATATCATTCCTTTCCATCATGCTTGAGGAACATAATCTGATTTAATAGTTTATACAAATGTTTGGCTTGTGTAACTATTCTTGATCCACGATTTCATATAATTTTCGTGTTTAAACTTGGTGAACACGTACCTCTACCATTGAACAAAGACTTTGCATATCTTTTGTGGTGTTCCAATATGATAGTTAGGGTGCAATATGTCATTTAAATCATTCCTCTGTAATTTTGTATAGTGATTAGTTTGAAAGCATTGAGATGGATTGTTTGGTTTGATGATAATTGGTTTTATATCTATGTTTTGATAATGCTTTGAACGATTTAGAATAGGTTAGATGTATTGCTCAGGAGAACTTTAGAAATAGTTTTAGCATAGGTCTCATTTCATTCCAATGTTTTGATTTACTTTTCAATATGTTATCTTTCATTTCAGTATTTAATTTTAAGAAATTAATACAAGAACAAGAATCCTTCACTTCTTTAGATCTAACATGCATAGATGATCCAAAAATGAAAGTGAAGGTTTCATTGATTAAATCACAAGTTATTTAATGTCCTTTTAGGAAACGGATCGAAATTGCAAAAGTACACAAACTTAAGTTAATTTGCAAAAACTTTGCAATAATAAGAAGATGAAAATGCAACATAAAACAAGAGAAAATTAATAACCGAGTTCACCCATATTTGGTTATGTCTCTAGGTCCAGCTTCCAATGGTTACCTCTTCATTGAAATGCTCAAATGTTAATTACATTAGTTTACAAGCTTCAAATTGGAAAAATAACACTCTTGTGTTGTCCAGAATGCTCAAAAACCCCCATATAGGCTCTTCTTGAGCTCAAAAAGGCTACCAAACGGCCAAAATACACCCTTTTTTCCAAAATTGTTTGTAACTTGTGCAACAAAACAAAAATATCTACTAATCATTCAACAAACAGGCCCATGGGCTATTGGTTGGGCGTGTTGGTTTGGAACCCAGAGGTCTCGAGTTTGATTTGTTAGGTTCGGCTATTTGGGCACATTGTTGTTTTATTGTATTAACTATTTTGGTTGGGTTGTTGGCCCTGCCCTTGGTCCACGCATGGTAGTATTAAAATTCACATGGCCAAAGGCATGAGCGGTAATGCCATGCGCCTGGCTCCTACTCCTCCACCAATATTTTTGTTCACACATATGGCCACAGGCCATGGCCATTGATCCAAAAATGGATCTTGGATAAACCTCTAAGTCTAAAAGACTTCATATAAGAGGTGAAAGGTGCCAAATGGCACACATCCTTTGTAAATCAGAGGAAAATGAAAGTCGTAGGCTGCTCTCAGAAATAGTCTCATTTCAGAGATCTCCTCATTCTAAATCCAACGCAACTTGAATGGGCGAAAACGGACTTCAGATGCAGAAGTTATCGCTTAAGGAAGATGCCCAGTTTCCTTAGAAAAGGAGGCAATTTCTTATTAAATGGGACTTAGGGAAAAAATGTGTTTTTTAACATAAATCCCCTTAAATATTCATCGGAGTGCAAGTCCTAAGGTGCAATGGAAATATCACATCGGAGATGTCGCGTCGCATTACTTCCAAATGGAAGGACTTGAGCCACAGGCATGCGATTGCGATGGAGCAATGGCCGAATATCGGTGTCAACGATCGGTGTCAACATATGCATATAACCCAAGGACGGACCCCTGGGCCGTAGCAATTAGCGATTGCGATATCGGCCATCGGCCGATCGGCAATCGAGGTGATCGACGATCGGGAGATTAGTGGTCCTTGATACACTTGGCCGTTGGGCAGCGTGACTTGCGACTAGCGATAAAGGCCGGACTCGATAGGGATCATAAGCCTGATTTCATAATTTTTGAAGTCCCAAAATTCAGAATTTTCAATGTATTTCCCGTTTAATGGATTTTTGGCCATTGGCCATGCCACCGAAGTGATTGCGATATGCAATGGAAGGCGAGCCCAATAGGGATTTTAGGGGCGATTTGATGGAATTTCAAGAACGGAAATCAGTTCCCGATAGTGTTTTTTCGGCTATCTCTATGCATTAGGAAAAATGTTCCGTTTGTGGGATTTCTGCACAAGAAGGTCTCGATTCCTCTGTAACTACCCCTGATCATTGTGCCACGCTACAAGCGGGCATTTCAATGATGTGTTTGTAACGCCGAGAGAGCCACAGAGCTAGATGGCTAGCCTAGCTGACAAGGAGCAGAGAAGCCAAAGAGCCACAGAGAATGATTATGCACAGAGAAAACGACTGTGGAAGCCACAGAGCTGGAAGACTGCCTCAAAAGCCAGAGGGCCACGCAAGGCGAGGGGCCGACAGTTTTGGGAGCCCGCAGAGTTTGAGCTGCAGAAGTTGCAGAGAGCTCCAAAGCCAGAGGGCCAAAAGAAAGGCAGTGTTGGGACGCAAAGGCGCTCGCAAAAATGTAGTAGCCGATAGTGCTGGACAGACAGCGGAGCCCAAGAGCTCACGCTATAACATCCCATAGCCGCAGAGCTGACAGAGGCAAAGAGAAGCCACCAGAGGTTGGAGGCGAATTGCCCAAGGATGTTTCCTCAGGATGAGGAAGGGACAGAGAGCCCGAATGATCGAGCTGCAGAGAGCCACGAGAGCGTGGAAGGCTGGATAGCAAGTGAAGGGACAGAGAGCCCGAGAACTTGAGCACCGAAAAGCCAGAGAGCTGAAGGTTGCAGAGGGCCAAGAAGCCAGAGCAGAGAGCCACGAGCCACAGCCAGAGCCGAAGAGCCAGAGCAAGAGCTGAGAGCCAGAACTGGAGCCAGAGCCAAAGAGCCAGAGCCAGAGTCAGAGCCGAGAGCCAGAGCCAGAGCCAGAGCCAAGAGCCAGAGCGAGAGCCAGAGCCAGAAAGCCGAGAGCTTCAGAGCCAGGGATGAGATGGTAAAGTAAGCCCATCGTGTTCTGTGTAAACCGATGGAGTTGAGTCAAAGACTTGTAAAAGAACTGCTACCATAATCTTAGAGAGCCTAATTGAGTTGACTAGAGCTCATGGAGATGTAGCTCAAGAATTGTGGGTGAACTCCTAATTAAATTGTTGTCTGATGTGTCTGTTTTACTGCTGCATTATTCACTGTTATATGCATTTATATATCAGTTTCAGCACATTAATTTACAACACATGAACAATAAAAAATAAACATAAGCATACACCTATTTCAAGCACATTTTTAATTCCGCATTGGTTAATCAATAAGACTTGGGAAAATTTAAAGCTTTGGAAGTGGGAGAGGTTCTTGTAAGTAAGACAAGAAGCCTAAGTGCCCCATTTTCAGATCAGGCATGGTCGATGGTGTCACACTCCCAACCCTGGCCCTCTACTCTCGGTCGCATACAATATATATATATATATATATATATATATATATATATATATATATATAGATATATATATATATATATATATATAACAGTTGGGTCGGTCGATCACGCCCGTCGGCTTAACCCTCTCCCCAACCGCCAACTCTATACACATTAAATATAACGTTTAACACATGGTTTAATGAGAGGTACATGTGGCCTGTTGGTTAGATGCTTGTTTCATTGACAAGAGGTTGTGTGGTTGATTATGCTAGAGGTTGGTCAGTCTATTGGCACCAATACCAAGGCCACTTGGTAGCCTCTCATAGAGCCATGTGGCGCCCTCTTATTGGCCCACGTGATGACCTATGCTTGGTCCACCATATCAACTGTATGCCCAATAACTGTGCACCATGTGCCCTCATGCCATTGGTCCACTTGTCATATGTACAAGCCAATCAATAGAAGACATCAGCACCACATTAGTGTACCGACCGCGACGTCAACATTTGTACCCTGCACAGTCAACCTGCAACTTTGATTTTTTGTTTTTTTGCCCAAAATTTTAGAATGTGATAACTTTCTCATACGATGTTGGATTGAGGCAATTCAACCATCGTTGGAATCATAACGACAAGATCTACGATTTGGCATTGGTTTCAGGAGACTTTGAACACTTCAATTTTGAGCATTTCCTGGATCCCCTAGATCACTCCTCCCCACTAGAAGCTTTTCGAACACCAAAAGTATATTTTTATTCAACAAGTAAGTGAGGTTACAACTCTCTCACTTTTCCAATCTCTATCCACCTTTCTTTGTTTGAATTGGTACCTTTGAGCCCCACACGAAGATACTCTATATTGTCTTTGTGTGAATTCCTTATTCTCCTGCCAAGAATATTGTCTTCCTCCAACTCATTCAAATATTCAAGAGAAAATTCCTCTATAGATGGAATTTGGACATTCTCTTCTTGATCAACGATCATAGGAGGCTCATACAATCTCAAGTTTTCCACATTCACAATAGAATATATCTGCATGTAAGTTGGCAAATATAAACAGAAAGCGTTATTACCAATCTTTTCCAAAATCCTGAAAGGACCATATCTGATTGGTTTGAGTGTTTTACCTTCACCTTTCCATTTTTCCTTGTTGATGTACAACCAAAATTGATCTCCCACTTGGAAATCATGATCAACCCGATGCTTATCATGTTTTTCTTTGTACTTGGCTTGACTTTTCTCCAGTTGTTTTTGTACCCTTTGATGCACTAGCTGGATTTTTTCAATGAAATGTTTGGATTTGTTCACATCATTATATCCATATATTTCAATATATTTACCAAAGATAAAATCCAAAGGGGACTTTTGCAAATAACCCAAACAAGCTTCAAATGGAGATATTTATGTAGATGAATGTTTGGCATGATTGTAGGCATGTTGGATGTAATGAAAATGCTCATCCCAAATTTTAGGATGCTTACTACAATATCTTCGAAGGAAATTCACTATTGTTTTGTTCACTACCTCTCTCTGATCGTCGGTTTGTGGATGAAATGTTGTACTCTTCTTCAAATTTGTGTCCATGAATTCCTATAAACTTGACCAAAACTTCTCGATAAATCAAGGATCTCGATCAGTGATAATAGAAGTAGGTAACCCAAAATGAACCCATACATTCTAGAAGAACATCTGTGTAGTTTGTTCAATTGTGACCTGTTTCTTACAAGTCATCAACACATGTATTTTGTTGAAATGATCCACTGCAACATACAAATAATCATGTCATTTTCCAGACAGGTATTCCCCCTACAAAATCCATAGAAACACTTTCCCAAGAACGAGAAGTAATAGAAAGTGGAGTGTACAAACCCAATTTCCTATTAGTTGGCTTACTAGTAGTGCACATAGAACATCCTTTTACATATCTTGATATAGTTTCATTCATGCGAGGCCAATAACAATAACTTTGTAGTTGAGAAACTTTTTTCCTACACCAAAGTGACCATCAATAAGAGAAGTATGGGCTTCCCTTATGACATTAACTCTTTCACTCTATGGAATACACAAATTACCAAGGTGATACAACAAATTTTTATGAACATGATAATCCAACTCTTGAACATGATTATCTTAACTCAAAGTTGAATAAACATATTTTAATATTCATCTTGAGCATATTGTTAAATATAACTTTCATGCATGATTGAGTTATGCTTAAGAATGACAGATGTATTAACAATATGCCTTGATAACATATCTACAACTTTGTTGTAAATACATTTCTTATACCTTATAACCAAATGAAATTGCTGCAGAAATCCCATTGTAGCTTGGTTTGCGATTGTAGATATTGCAAAAGTTGATGGTCAGTATGAATAATCGTTTCTTTACCCATCAAATAATGCTTCCACTTCTTCATGCTTTGTACCAAAGCATACAATTCTTTATCATAATTTGGATAGTTAATTATTGCATTGGAAAAGGTTTCAGAATGATAACATATCGACTTACCATGTTGCATCAACATTGCCCCCATAGCATATTCACTTGCATCGGTGTGAATTTCAAATGGTTGTTTGAGATATGGAAGTGCTAGAATTGGTGTTGTACTAATTTTATCTTTCAAAGTGTCGAATGCTTTCTGTTGCTTGCCTCCCCACTGAAACACTGTGATCTTGTTCAAAGCTTAGACATCTAGACACATGTGCCATGTACCATTTTTCTTTGGAACCAAAATAATAGGAGACCCACAAGGAGATGTACTAGGTATGATGACCCCTTCGTCAAGTAGTTCTTGAATTTGTCTTTTGATCTCTGCATTCTTCAAGACTGACATTCTATACATGCCAATATTTGGAAGTGGTGTATCCTACTACAATTTTATCTCATGTTGGATTCCTCTTTTTTGAGGTAACCCTTTAGGTTCCTGAAACATCTTGTAATAAGTATTAACAACTTCAACCAATTCATGCTTGAGTTTAGAATCACATCCTGAGAAAGCTTTATACTTAGCAGTATATTTATCTTTTATCATTAATAACACAAACTTCTTACTAACATTCACAATCATTTTCATGTGTCCTGCACTAACAAGAGATAAGTTCATCTTCTTGTGACGTGTTCTAATAATATGCTCATCTCCATCTTTGATGGAAAATTTGAGTTTATATTTTTTTGTCACTTGCAATTTGGCATCATCACATACCCAACAAAAAGGGTAAGGTTTTTATGAGGTTTAGTCTCTAAATTAAATTTCTTGACAATTGCTTCATAATTAACGTTGACTTGAGATCCACTATCAAATAATGTATCAACCTTTGTATGTTTTGTAATGAACCTGATATGAAAAAGCTCCCTTCTCTCTTTATCAATTTGAGATTCAACAAACTTGCTAGAAGAACTAGTACTTGAGTTAGAAGCTATACATTTCACCCCCATGGTTGTGATTTTAATTTCATCACTTGAATCGAATCCTAGATCTTGTTGAGTTGTAGCAGAAGTCTTTTGTTTCCCCTTATTATTAAACTTCTTTTGTCTCAATTCTGGATGTAATCTCCAACAATAGTCTTCATCATGAGCATCTTTTGAACAATGTTTGCAAGTTTCTCTCCAACTTTCTTGACTGTAGCACTCTTCTTCTCGTTGCCTTTAGCTTTACCCTTTCCTTTGTCTCCATATTTAAAGAGTTTCTTGTTGGACTCTTGAGGAACATTCTTGCCTCTTTGTTACACTAAAAAATGTCACCATGGCTATTTACAGTTAGTATGGCTCTATCAACAGTCATGCTATCCTCTTGGGCAAGTCTTAAGCCTCTGCTCTCCATGTCAAACTCCAAAAAGAGAGAAAGTCTTTATAAATGTATTTATCTCTGGGTACGCAGGTTCTCTCAACCTTACCCGCGGGTACGCACCCAATGTTCACAAAAACTGCATCCTTGGACGCTCTGCATGTAAAGGGGCAGGTGCTTCCCCCTGTAAAGGTCAAAATGCGCAAGTTTCATCTTTAAAAAGTTACTTGTGGTCATTTCTAGAGCATTCTAGAAGATTGTTCGACGTGTATTGAGCGCCTCCAGATGGTTCATGTACCCCTACCAAAGAGGAACTTATCCCATCAATAAGGGAGCTATCCCATCCAAAGAGGGGATTATCCCATTGATGGTGGACCTGATTAACCTCCTCTTGAGCACTATAAATACAGGCATTGGGCCAGAAGGAGGGGAGGTTGAAAGCTAAACATTTCTAAGGGTAGATGCTGCAGGAATTAGGACTCCCATTTAGAAGCTTGTGAGGAGAGATTGTCATCTTTACTTGTTCTATTTGGAAGTGGGTGAGCTTTGTCAAAGTAAAGGAGAACTCTTGATGGACCCTGGGAGGGACTTGCACAACACCAAGGCTCAGGTTGTAATTGTTCCTTTTGTTTCCTATTAATGCAAATGAGTCCATTCTTCTCAATAACTTGTTATTTATGAGTTGTTTCATGTACTCCTTGGTCTATGTGTTAAATATGTTTTATTCTATGAGATTATCAAGTGCTATTTAATCGTTTGATTGTTAGTGGATGCAGGTTTCAAAGTGAAGGAGGAGCTCATCCGGATCCGCGGAGCTGGACTGCTACAACAGCGTTGGACTACAGGTAGGATCTAAACACTTGATTTCTTATATGGTAAATGCATGTTTAGAGAAGGATTGCTCTTGTTTGTCTTGTTTGTCACTAGAGAATCTTAGGCTCCTAGGGAGGTTGATTTGTGTCCGCACTATCGACTCTTTCCGCCTGACAAAATGGCGACTCCACTGGGGAATCCATTGATGTGAAAGTCTTTTCCTTTGTATGTAACTTTGATCTGAGAAAAATCATTTATTTTCTGGTTTTTGGCTCTGTGACTTTGTTTTTGGGTGGGTTAACTTAGGGTTAGATTCAATTTAGTTTTTCTTGAATTTTCCAGTAGGACGCACCCTCTGAGTATTGCACAGTGCGTCCCTGGACGCACTGTCGCTGTGTGCACAGAGCGGGCCCGCACCTGTCTTAACGGGTTGCCTGCGTCCCCTGCTAAAATTTAAGAAAATTCCATTTTTTGCATTTTTTCTCTTAGATTTTGCTTTTTCTTAGTTTTTACTGCCCAGATCCATTAGTCTCTTGTCAAAGATCTTCACCTGAACTTGTTTCGATAGCATTGAGTGTTTTAGTGGATTTCATAGAAGTTTAAGCGCTAGGGTTTGATTTTTGAGTAGGTCTTGTAGTGACTTTGGCGGTAGAAGTTGTCAAGCCTCAGATCTCTCTGGTTTTGTCAGCCTTCTTAGAAGTCAGACCTGTCATAAAGTCTACCTGTGAGAGCAACTTACCTTTGAGTGGTCTCTTTGGCAAATTTCGAAGTGCTTGTTGATTGAGTGTTGAATTCCATTTTACAAAAAGAACAAAAAGATTTGAGTTTTGTTTTGACTGGTCTTTTGATTCTGCATTAGCTGGTCCTTGGCTTGATTGTGGTCAAGTAAAACAACCTAGAATCATCCTTGTAGGCTTTTGCCTCGTTAGGTTTGCTTAGAGTAAATTTCCTTTTGATTTGCTTGTGAGTAAATTTTCCATAGATTTTATAGTTTTTGAGATTAATTTTCGTTAAAATAGATTTATATGCTTTATTAGATAAAAGAAAATACAAAAACATCTCCTTTGAAAAGTTTTGTTTCAAGTAGCTTTGAGGCATTTTGAAAGAAAAAGAATTTTTCGTGCACGTAAAGAGTGGTCATGTTTGTATGCTTGAAAAGATAAAGAGAATTGTTTCTTTGATTGTCTTTACTAAGAAAGTTGTTTTCTATAAAATTTGCATCTCTCAACTCTCTTAGTTAGGAATTTCATTGAAAGAGGAAAGTAGCGTAAATCATCTTAGGTGCATCTTTGTAGTGGTTTGAGTCGAGTCTACACACCATTGGTTTCACTTCCGCTACCTTTTGTCTTTAAGAAAAACCATAAAATTAACGCTTAAAGTAAAATCAACGTAGTAACTTTTATTTACTAGGGCTCTGAAACACCAATTTAGATCAGGCTAGTGTCTTGGAGTAGGAGAGTAATTAACTCTCCAAGAAAACAAAACCAAACAAGTAGCTTATCTTGTGATAGAATAAATCCAATTGTCTCATTTGTACTCTGGGAAAGCTCCTCTTAAAGGAGAAGCACGAGCTCGTGTCCGAACCAGTGAGGGGATCAATCCTCCCTCGTTGGGAACGACGCCAGACACGCACGTATTACAAACGGTAAACCTCGGATTAACCATTGTCGAGGAGCCAGGGGTCACTTGTCGGTAAACCTTGGATTATTGTCAAGGAACCGGCAAGGGGATTGAGCTTGATACTCTGCCCTTGCGTGCTGTCGGAGTGTAGACTGTTCCCCCAGGTGCATTTGTTGCGGTTGGTAACCTTAGTGACCATTATCTTTAGGATTCTACCGAGGTGACGGTGGAGGGAAGATCCCACTGTACCTGGAGCAGACGTCGGCTAGACTCACTTGGATTTTCCGGGGGGTTCACTTCACTCGAGACGGTTAAAGTGGAGGAACTTGTGCCGGTCTATTCATTAAGCAGGTTGCCGGGGTAACTGTTCCACCCACCACTTCTGTACTGAATCCGGCGATGTTGGGTTTCATCTCCAACTAGCGTTTTCGGTCTGGAAGGCTACTGTTTGTGCTTGGTTTGACGCCCTAGATTCTTTAGGCGTGTGATTCAAATTTGTTTGGTTCTTTAGCGACTTTAGGTGGTTTGATTTGAGATTTTACTTTGTTTTCGTGTGTAGTAGTTAAAAAGTTTTAGCTGTGGCGGAATTACCAAGACAGTCCCGTAGACTTCGGGGCAAGTCACCTAAGATTGTTACCGGAACTGATTTGTTGAGGAAACTCCATAGATCACGGGGTGGATCTCCTGAAGACGTCCCGGGTTAGTACGAAGGGTTGAAGGTCCTTGTAACTCCTCCTAGTGGCAGTAAAGTAGGTTCACCTGAAGAAGGAGAATCTTCCTTGGTAGTCCATCTAGATTACCAAAGTCTAGAGACAAGTTATAATCCTGAAGCTGTTACAGTTTCTGAGCTTGCTGGTAGTTTTTCGTCTACTAGTGATATAGGCGAAGAACCTGAAATATCCGAACCTGTTACTCCAACTTCTAGTGTTCCAGATTCACCAAGGATAGAATGAGTTATCACCGAAAATCTTCCTACTGTTTGATTGCTATTGAAGAACTTGCTCCAGAGGAAGAAATAGGCGTCTCTAACCTTGAAGATCAACTTACTATTGAGCTCAGGGAGCGTGAATCTATCTTTTACAGTCCTCCTAGAAGTACTACTTGGTACCTTTCATTAACCAATTATTTAGACAACTCAGGGATAGGTTTTTCTCCACCTCGTACTCCTTTTCCACCTGGAGGTATTTATACTCCTGTAAATATGTCTGGTCAGTCGTCCGTGTTTACTCAAACTCCTGAATCTTTCTTACACGGCGGTCCTTCTGTTCCCACTGGGTATCAGTCGCTTTTTGGTACCTTTGCGGGGGCGTCTCCTCAACCCGTTGATCATGGGTTATTAGCTGGAAACAATGGTAATATACCATTAGGTGTAGGAGACGTTTACATGATGTCAGGTTCAGCTCCCGTTTCCCAACCTCAAGGTGGCCAATTACCGCTTGGGGGGTAGCCCCAATTACCGCCTGGGGGGCAACCTCAAGGTACACAAATTGTGTCTGGGGGGCAACCTCAAGGTCAGTATGTACCTATGGTACAATACATGCCTCAAGGTCAACCCCAGCCTCAATATGTACCCCAGGGTCAACCTCAGTATCAATATCAACCTCAAGGATGGCAACCTCAAGGGTATCAACCCCAAGGGTATCAACCTCAAGGGTATCAACCTCAAGGTCAAGGTCAACCCCAGTATCAGTATTTACCCCAAGGTTATCAACCTCAAGGTCAATACTCGAGTCAAGGTTATCAACCACCTCAAGGTCAGTCATATGGTCAAGGTATGGGAACTGCACCTTTCAATTATCAATCCTATCCTCAATCCGGTTATGGACCTCAGTATTCTCAACCCGTTACGGGTCAATACCCTGGAATGTTAGTGTGGGATCCATCACAGGGTCAACAGGTGTTGCAGCCAAGTATACAAGTTGGTACCTCAAGCTGGACAACCCGTAGTTTCTGGTTCACCCCAGCAACCGCAACCTGCCCAGTCAAATGTTCAAACTTCTGTAACTTCGGTAGTTACTCAGCCGCCAATTGCACCTAGTACTCCATCTCAAACGGCTGCTGCAACTACTGCTGCATCTACTGCACTTACTTCTGGAGTATCGACAGCTCCGGTTTCTACTGTCTCTGCAACCACTCCTCAGGCATCTTTACCGTTGTCTGGACCTACGATTCAAACCACGGTCCAGATGCCTATAGGTCAGCCTGGTATAAGTACGGTTGTCACTTCTCAACCTCAATTTGTTCAACAACCGTACCAGGGACAGTACCAACAAAGGTAAGCTGTCCAGCAGCCGGTTTACCAGTATCAACCGTATCCTGGGTACACTTATCAACAACCTCAACAACCCCAGTACGGTCCGGTTAATCCTGGTTTTCCAGGAGGATATAATATCCCTAATGCGATTCCAGTTCCTAGTTATCCTGGATATCCTCCTCCTGGGGCTGGTGTCATGACTCAGAGTTTTAGAGATCCTAATCGGCAATTACCGTTTATCGCAACTTTGGATTTACCAGATTTGACGTGCCTAACGAATGATCCAATTCAATATCTTCAGTTCTGGCCGCCAATGCCAAATAAGTTGCCCAGTGATATACCCAAGTTCGAAGGTAAGCCTGGAGAGGATCCGTCCAATCATGTGATGACTTACCACCTCTGGTGTGCTTCAAATTCTATCTCGGATGATTCGATCCGCTTACGTCTTTTCCAGCGTACACTCATTGGTCTCGCGGCCAAGTGGTACATTAAGTTGCCACGGGCCTCTTTTTACAATTTTAGCCAGTTAGCTACCTCGTTCTTAACTCACTTTCAGTTGCCGGTCAGATACGATAACGGCACGGAATTATTAACTTCACTAAAACAATCGACGTCCACGTATATTTCTGATCACATTCATGAGTGGAGGCGTCGAAGAAGGTTAGTGAAAGTTTTTATTCCGGACCAAATCTTAGCTGAATGGTTTGTTAAATCATTGTTACCGAAGATTACTGAAGATGTAGCTAAGGCCGGAGTAGTTACTGAGGAGCAAGTCATTGCTCAGGCGCAGTACCTTGACTTCGTTTATACTCAGTCGGGTACGTTACACGAGAAGATCCCAGATCTTCCAAAATCGAATCAAATCGCTGCTGCTCCTTCGGGATCTCATGCCGCTGATGGTATGATTGGTACGGTGAACACAAAGAGCAAGAAGAAGTCTTCCAAGAGTTCTACTACTCCTATAATCACCTTGCCTGATTCCCCGACAGGAGAGTCTTCTACGGCCAAATCAAAAAACGGTGGAAAGAAGAAGGCTAAAGCAGACAAGGCTCCGAAGGAGAAAACAGAAAAGTCGGAAACCAATGACGAAAAACGCAAACCTCGATATCCTTGTCTTATTTGTGAAGAGGATCATTTTACAAGAGATTGCCCTCATCGGGCCGAGGTTGTGAAAATAGTCAAAGGTTCTCCCACTCCTGCTGTGTTGAAAGATCCATTTCCAAAGCAGGAGAGTAAGATGATAGGTTCTTCCTCGACTGCCAGTGAAGAACCCATTTTGATGATGTCTCATGTGAGGATTGCGACTCGGTCGCAAGATTATGGTAGTAAGAATCCTGTTGATGGTAAGGAAGCAGAATCTTCTCATTCTAATCCATCAACCTCAGCTCCTGGTTCCGATCCACTACAGATCGAAAAACCTAACCCGGACTTAGTAATTAAACTGCCCGCCAAGGGTGTACTTCAAAGGTCTACTTTTAATCCACATGCGAGAGCAGCCCAGAATTACAACATTGTTGAGGACTTAGCTGTTTCACCCTCAGCAATGTCAGCTTTAGAAGTGCTGCAATCATGCCCAGCACAACGAAAATTACTTTTGTCGGCTATCGGAGCTGTTGATGTTCAGGACCCGAATCTGATAATCTTCGATCTAGAAAATAGTACACCGTGTCTACCCCATCAAATGGCTTTCCAAATTCCAGTGATAGTAAAAAACAGGCCTATTCATCGGACTGTGATTGATGAGGGAGCTTCTACGTGTATTATGTCGATTCAGTGTTGGAGATCGCTTGGTTCTCCTTCGCTGAACCAATCCCCGACCATCCTTAAGGCCTTTGATGGCCGTGGGTTCCGTCCGTTTGGTATTCTACAAGAATTGCCTATAGGGGTAGAAGGTAAAACCGTTAGTCTGGATGTGGAAGTGGTTGATGCCCCTCTAGACTACAACCTTCTTTTGGGTCGAATTTGGTCATATGCTATGACAGCGGTCGTTTCGTCGGTCTTCAGAGTAATAAAGTTTCCACATAACGGTAAGATCGTGACAATTGATCAGCTGACATACTTTTCATCCGACCCAGCCTCTTCAGAGAGTATCCAGCATGTCGGTAAGACGACAATCCCTTATAGGGACGTTGGCGTAGGTTTAGTTAAAGATTCCGGTTTACTGGGAACTTTTCCTTTCCCTCCAATCAACGCAGACCCTTCATTTGCATCAATTCATATGATTACATCAGACAACATTATTTATGATGATCCTTGGATCGTCCCATCTGAATCTGAGATAGACTCATTCGGTGATGCTATGAGTCCATATGAAATTGCTTATGAAGCTGTCATGTCTTTTACCGACTCGCCTTCAACCCAAATCGACCAAATGAATGTGGTCAGTGAAGAGTCACTTTTCACATCATCCTTAGAACGGATAGCGTTTCCCGAAGTCGTGTCATCTGACGAGCAACTTCGCGAAATCCTAAGTGTAGACGATCTACCATGGGAAGATCTTCATCACAGATCTTCGTTTTTACCTGAGGATGATGTTCTTGAAAATGATTTTTCATCTATCTTTACCGCTGAATATGTCAAAGACGCTCAGAATCCAACGAAACATTCTGATTCAGAGTTGAATTTAGGGAATATTTCTCGCACTATTCCCATTGACATTTCAGTGAAGCCCGGAATTGAGGAAAACATTCATATAGGTGCCTCATGTACAGAAGATGAAATCCAAATTTACAAGGCCCTATTCCAAGAATTCGCGATGTGTTTGCCTGGTCTTACGAGGAAATGCCGGGAATCGACCCTGCCATTGTTGTTCATGAAATAAAAACCTACCCGGACGCTAAACCTGTCCTGCAACGGTTGCGTCAGATTCACCCTCGGAAAGCAGCTGCGATTAAAGCAGAAGTCGAGAAACTGTTGAAAGCAGGTTTCATTTATCCAATCCCGTTAACGGATTGGGTATCGAATATTGTTCCGGTTAACAAGAAACAAGGAACAATAAGAATCTGTATCGATTATAGGGATATAAATCGAGCTTGTCCAAAAGACAACTATCCAACGCCTTATATCGATCAAATAATTGATGATTGTGCCGGAAGTGAAATGTTTTCCTTTATGGATGGTTTTTCGGGCTATAATCAAATCAATATTATACCTGCCGATCAACCAAAAACGGCATTCATTTGTCCATGGGGGACATTTGCTTACTGCAAATTACCTTTTGGGCTTAAGAATGCCGGAGCCACTTTTCAACGAGCGATGTCTTACGCATTTCATGACATCAAGCACATTGTGCAACCGTACCTCGATGATTTGCCTGCTCATTCTTTACATCGAGCTGATCACCTTGTCCACTTACGAGCAATCTTTATGAGGTGTAGGCATTATCGTATTCGGTTGAATCCACACAAGTGTGTTTTCTATATAGAAGCGGGTCGATTGCTGGGATTTGTTGTTTCAAAAGCCGGCATTCGCGTCGATCCCTCGAAGGTCGAAGCCATCATCAAATTGCCTCCTCCTTCGAGTTTGCGCCAACTCCAAAGTTTGCAAGGGAAAGCAAACTTTTTACGCCGATTCATTCCAAATTACGCCGAGGTCACTAAAGGTTTTACACGGTTGTTGAAACAGAACGCTCAATTCTTTTGGGATGAGATTGCCCAACAATCTTTTGATGCACTTAAGCACGCGTTGACCCATGCACCGTTGTTGCATCCTCCCAACTACAACCAGGACTACTTCTTATACCTCGCAGCTTCACATTCCACTATTGGAATGGTGTTAGTTCAAGAAGATGAATTCGGAGCGGAACATGTGATATATTATCTTAGTAGGACATTAAACCCCACTGAGCTAAAATATTCGCATGTGGAGAAATTGGCCCTGGCAGCCGTTCAAGCTGTCCAGCGTTTTCGTCACTACATTCTTCTTCGTAAAACTACAGTTATTTCGGATTGCAACCCTATGATTTATATTTTGACAAAACAACTGCTAGGGGGCAAGTACTCTAAATGGATCGTTATCCTGCAAGAGTTCGACTTGGAGTTTGAGAAGTCCAAGTTTAAGAAATCCTTAGTATTTGCGGAATTGATGTGTGATTTCCCGCGTACTGACACAGAAACTGTGGTAGAGGAGTCCATTGCGGATGAATCTTTGTTTCTTATCAGTACTTTAGATCCGTGGTACGGGGATATAATCATCTATCTCCAAACCCAAACCTTTCGGCCTGAAGCTTCAAAGTCGGAACGTCGAAAAATTCGGTTTCAATCCCAGCAATACAAGATTATTGGAGATACACTTTATCGCCGGGGGGCAGACTTAGTTTTTCGACGTTGTTTAACTCACGAAGAGGCTGAGAGGGTTTTGAATGATTGTCACTCTGGAGCATGTGGCGGTCATATGTCTGGGTATGCCACAGCTCAGAAGGTGTTGCGCGCTGGCTATTTCTGGCCGTCCATGTTTAAAGATTGTATCATTGCGGTCCGGAAGTGCCACAACTGTCAAGTGTTTGATCGCAAGATGCGCGCACCACCTGCTCCTCTCCATCCTATAATTGCCGTTGGTCCTTTCGCCAAATGGGGTATCGATTTTATTACTTGTAACCCTCACTCGGCCGGGGGGCATGCGTATATCATCCTCGCGGTTGATTATTTTACTAAATGGGCCGAGGCGATGCCTACATTCGACGCAAGCGGAAAAACAGCTGCAGTTTTCGTATTCAATCATATTATAACTAGGTTTGGTGTCCCACAAGCAATCATCACTGACCATGGGAGCCATTTTCGAAACATCATGATGACTGAGCTTACAAGCCAGCTTGGTTTGCGCCACGATAGCTCTACTCCTTATTATCCGCAAGCCAACGGTTTGGTTGAGTCTATCAACAAAGTTCTGGTTATCATGATCCGACGAACCATTGGTATTCATCGGTCGAATTGGCACAACATGTTATTTTCAGCGCTATGGGCATACCGAACCTCAGTAAAAACTTCAACAGGGTTCACTCCTTTCCAGCTAGTTTATGGCTTGGAAGCTGTGTTACCCATTGAATGCGAAATCCCATCACTTCAAATGGCTGTCGAATTACTCCCAGCTACTTCCGAAGAGGAGAAACATTTATTATACTTAGCTCAGTTAGATGAGACTCGACGTGACGCTGCATTGGCAATCGAGACTCACGCGAAGCGAATGAAAGCTCAGTATGATAGAAATGTGACCCCTCGAAGTTTTTCAGAGGGAGACCTAGTGCTATTATATGATCAAGCTAACGATAAGCTAGGTGCTGGAAAATTCGTTCCTATGTGGCATGGACCCTACATTGTAAAGCGAAAGCTAGCAAAAGGGGCCTATGAGCTAGTAGATTTTGATGGGGACTCTTTGGGTAAACCCAGAAATGGACTTTACCTAAAGAGGTATTATGCTTAAATGGTGGGTATGGAGATTTTTTAGTTAGGTTAGGTTTTCTTTCTAGCTAGTGTGTTTGTTAGTTTGGTTAGTGTGCTTAGCTTAGAGAGTGTGTTTTTCGTCCGTTATTTTGGCTTATCTTGGTTTTACTCTTGATATTGCAGATGTCGATGCCTCTCCAAACATACATCGGATTTGCTGATGGTGCTTGTCGTAGTACACGGAATATCTCTTCCGCAGCTTGGGTTATCTATTCGCCCTCTGACGAGTTAGTTCTCTATGCATGGGGTAAGCCTCGGTCAAACAATGAACAACATTGCAGAATACAGTGCAGTGGTTGAATTATTATCCGAATCTATTTCATTTGGAATTCGACGTTTGATAGTGAGGTTAGATTCTGAACTTGTTGTATTACAGCTTAATAGAGTATATGCCATTAGAAATCCTGTGTTATTAAGGTTATTTTTGAGAGTGCGTCTCTTGGAACGTGAATTTGATTACATTGAATATCAGCATATTCCAAGGTCTTTAAATACATTAGCAGATGCAATTGCTTCTCGAATGTTGGACAGACATTTACGATAATCATGCAAGTAAATTTAAAAACATTTCATCACATATGTTAAACAAGATAAGCCGGTAATAATGATATATATATATAGATAGGAGTATGTCAAAAATATACATCGTCTTCGATCATAGGTTGAAAAAGACCTTATGATCGGCAAAAATGATAAGTACAAAAAGCCAAAAATGTCAAATGTGTCTGCAAAGGTGACTAGCCAATCACTGGTGGTGCTCTCTATACGACACCACTGCACGGGCTACCTTACACAAAAACCTCCTAAATGGTCCAGGGACTGCGACTACATAGCGCTGAAGTCTGATAGGAATATCATCTATGGTAGTCTCAGGTATATCCACCGTCAGACGCTCTAGATCCTGCTCCAACTCAGCTAGCGACTCTGCAGCCGCGTCTTGTGGGGCCGGTACCGGTGCAACTGGATGTCTCCTCTCAAAAGGCCGGAGGTTGGCTGGACGCTGTGGACCTACATCTGCATTTTGAAAATTTTTTACTGTCATTTTTGAGACGATATATATAAAAAACAAAAAATATATATAATTTGAAAACTTGTGAAAAATAAAGTACCTCTATTGTCCCATTGTTCCCCCTGTGGAAGAACCATGTCCGGATCACCTCGAAAATCTACTCCGGCATACAGAAAGTCCTGGATCGAAAAAACCTGGTCCTCTAACCAGTGAAAATAACTATCAGGGAATCGAACAACCGCCGCGCCCTCGTCATGATGCCGGGCCATCACCGTAACCCATCGTATCAACTTTGGCTCCCGAGGACCCAAGATTTCAACAGTGAGGTGCTGAGGGATCAGCATCGGAACTCTCTCTAAGGCAAAGCTCACAACTAGAGGCCCATATCCAAAGGTCTTCAGTTTTCCGTTCTTTACCCTAGTCAGTTGGCCCTTCATATTGGCCGACACAGCATCACACCAGTTGAAAATGGTGCCTTGGAAACAGTCAATCGCCATCCGCATTTGGGACCCGGTGGCAATATGTAAAGTGGCTGAACCGCAAATTCTGGTAACTGTGAAAGCTATAACTTTGAGTTCACGCAAAGAGATGTGTTTGATTTCTACGCCTTTCGCATGGTGTGCATTGGGTATGCACCAATCTGCCCGGAGACTAGCAAGGGATTGGCCACCCGGCCTAGTCCCGGCTAGATTGAGTTGCTCGCCCCTATTTGGCAAGCCGGTGAGAAAGTATATGTCAGAGGGCTCTATCTCGAGCTGGTGTCC
This sequence comes from Pinus tabuliformis, assembly GCA_031772625.1. Lineage (NCBI taxonomy): Eukaryota > Viridiplantae > Streptophyta > Pinopsida > Pinales > Pinaceae > Pinus > Pinus tabuliformis. The sequence continues at coordinate 51,006,113 of CM062814.1, read as the reverse complement.
TCCGATGTAAAAGCATTGCTCATGAATGTTCCATCTCTCAACCAGCCACTCCAAGAATCTCACCTGAGCCCTCATGCCAGGTATGGCCCAGTATTTATATAGTCTGCATGCTTTTAGGGCATCAATGGAAGGTTGATGATTGATTGCGGCTAAATCAACATCCTCGTGCTCTCTTTCTCTCCAATCCAACATGGTGAGTACCCTACACACCAAGAAACAAAGGTTAGAATTGATTTGGGAAAATTCAGGTGGTTGTTTGTGGAGTTTGGGGTTTCAAATTCCGCCTTTCGCGGGGGACGCACCCCGCGTTCAGGACACAGAGCGTCGGGACGCAGCTGGCCTGAAGGTAGGCTGCATCCCCCGACCTTTTTCCTGTGTGGGAAAAAGTCGGGGGACGCAGGTCACCCTTAGGGCACCTGCGTACCCCGCAGAGCGATTTTTGAAACCCAAAACCCCCCAAAAATCAAAACTAAAACCTAAAACAAAATTTTAATCAGATGAAATTGAAGAGGGGGATGTTGTGAAATACCTGGAAGAGACGGCGTTCGATTCTGACGGTCGGATTCTCCGCAATGACCACGGGAAGTTTCTTGCCAAAAGCCCTTTTCTCAACCTCAACAGTAAAATGGTAAAAATGACATGGTAAAAAGTCTTTTTATAGGTTTTTTGGATGAATGAATGCTAGGTTTGTTTATTTTTCACCATGGAAGGATATTTTTCAATGTATTTTTGCCTATCTTAAACAGGTATGAGTAATGTGTCGTTTTTGTGCAGGACAAAGGGATTTAGAGGGAAAATTGTCATTTTTCACGAACCAAAATATCAGAGTCATCTTTTAAGCCCTTTTCTGACTCCTAAAATATGAAAAGATTGCCGAGCGTTTCTTTTACACTCGTTAAAACGGAATTAAAAGACGGTCCCCTTATAGCCCTTTTCTGACCGTAAAAACAGGAAAAGATTGCCGGGTTTTTGTCGTTTCAAACTCGATACTGGAAATAAAACGACGTGTCCTTGATCGCTTTTTACTTTTCAGGTCAGTGGCACTAATTATGAAAGTACTCCTTGGTCGCAAGATCAAGCGGTTCCCCCAGGTATTATTTTATACTTTTTCGGGCTTGAGGGACACAAATCTACGAAAAAGTTCAACTTGGAGTCTTCTTAAGTTTTTCAGACTCTCTAAAATTGAAAAACGCCGAGTTTCTCCTATACTGGGCTCGTTAAAATTTCACAGTAAAGGACCTGTTCAATTACAAACAGGAACGAACCACTCCTTCCTAGGGTTCGAATCAAAACTAGGTTGGACTCATCCGAAGGATGAGCTTATAATCAAGCATATGTTATCCTCCTCAAGCTTGTTAAAAATAAAGAGGTACTTGCCAGAAATGGTGGGGGAAAAGAGAGAAGAATAAACCTATTTGTTATCTTTTGTCTCAGAAGAAACTTTATTACCACTCTTGAACACGACACTTTTCATTCACCTGGGTTGGGAAATCTTTTACCTCACAGTTGATCAAACCACATTGAAAGTCTTCAGCCGGGTTCCGAGGATTAACTTTGAGTCATTCGTCACCAAGCCATCTGTTGTGTCATTATGTGTTCAAGAGGTCTGCAAGCAAAACTTTCATCTGCAAAATACTTGTCATCCATTTGACCATCCCTGAGTCAGTCCTTACAGCAACATTTCTTCAACTTGAACAATGATTTCGTGTTGTGGGCTTGCCTGCAACGGGTCGCTTTCTATCGACATCAGCACATTATCTAGAGAGATGACTTAGAAATCGTCAGTGCCTTGAAGTCTGCATGCATCAATGGCAGGTTTCTCGCCTTTGACGTCAGTTTACATCATTGACTTTCGATCAAAGGATTCCGTGAAATGTTCGACATCAACTCATTCATTCACATCTCATGGATTGTACTGGGTACTTTGAGAACCATTGACATTACTGGTGGTCTCTCTCACACTTGTTAACAGTTTACATCATCGACTGGTAATCGAGTGGTTTCTACCATGTTCGACATCAACTCATTTATTCGCATGGCTAGAATCGTACCAATTCGGGAAGCGGAAATGAAGACCCTGGATCTAGTTTCCACCATCCAAGCTGCGAGGAGTTTTGTATTCATTATCTAAGTAGACTAATCATAAACAGATGGCTGCGCCCATACTGTGTCTACAAAAGTCTATGATTATGATGTACTGCAAGATCATTCCTGTATCAGAGTAGTTAGTCAGTTAGTTAAAGTTTTGATCTGAGTATGGGAATGCCTACCTCAGTGATGATATAATCTTATACATGTATTTTGTGTTGAAAATTGCAGGTTCTGACCAGGCTCTCCACAAGATAATCCTTGAAATGATAAAGCGCTTCACCCTTCCTAGATTTACAAAACCCTAATCTATTACAGGCTTCGCACTTTAGGGGGCAATCTGTTACACTAAAAAATGTCACCATGGCTATTTACAGTTAGTATGGCTCTATCAACAGTCATGCTATCCTCCTGGGCAAGTCTTAAGCCTCTGCTCTCCATGTCAAACTCCAAAAAGAGAGAAAGTCTTTATAAATGTATTTATCTCTGGGTACGCAGGTTCTCTCAACCTTACCCGCGGGTACGCACCCAATGTTCACAAAAACTGCGTCCTTGGACGCTCTGTATGTAAAGGGGCAGGTGCGTCCCCTGTAAAGGTCAAAATGCGCAAGTTTCATCTTTAAAAAGTTACTTGTGGTCATTTCTAGAGCATTCTAGAAGATTGTTCGACGTGTATTGAGTGCCTCCAGATGGTTCACGTACCCCTACCAAAGAGGAACTTATCCCATCAATAAGGGAGCTATCCCATCCAAAGAGGGGATTATCCCATTGATGGTGGACCTGATTAACCTCCTCTTGAGCACTATAAATATAGGCATTGGGCCAGAAGGAGGGGAGGTTGAAAGCTAAACATTTCTAAGGGTAGATGCTGCAGGAATTAGGACTCCCATTTAGAAGCTTGTGAGGAGAGATTGTCATCTTTACTTGTTCTATTTGGAAGTGGGTGAGCTTTGTCAAAGTAAAGGAGAACTCTTGATGGACCCTGGGAGGGACTTGCACAACACCAAGGCTCAGGTTGTAATTGTTCCTTTTGTTTCCTATTAATGCAAATGAGTCCATTCTTCTCAATAACTTGTTATTTATGAGTTGTTTCATGTACTCCTTGGTCTATGTGTTAAATATGTTTTATTCTATGAGATTATCAAGTGCTATTTAATCGTTTGATTGTTAGTGGATGCAGGTTTCAAAGTGAAGGAGGAGCTCATCCGGATCCGCGGAGATGGACTGCTACAACAGCGTTGGACTACAGGTAGGATCTAAACACTTGATTTCTTATATGGTAAATGCATGTTTAGAGAAGGATTGCTCTTGTTTGTCTTGTTTGTCACTAGAGAGTCTTAGGCTCCTAGGGAGGTTGATTTGTGTCCGCACTATCGACTCTTTCCGCCTGACACTCTTGATTCTAAATAAGTGGCCTAAACACATACTTCATCTAGATTGGTGGGATTAAACATAAGTATAGTATGTCTCAAATAACTATGTAATCCACCTATATATTTAAAGAGAGTATCTTGTGAGGTCAAATCAACACCCAAGATTAATGTTCTTTTTCTAAATTCTTGTGTGTAACTTTGGACATTCTGACCTTTAGCTTGTCTAAAATTTTTCTAATCCATTATTTTTTTTGTATGTAAACTAATGGATAAAATTGTTTCCTTAATGCAGCTATAAAATTATTCCAAAAAGAGATAATTTTACCATTTTTCTTCAAATCTTCTTGAATTTTGGCTTCCCACCAGATAATAATTGCACCTCCCAAACGAAGAGAAGCAAGTTTGATGTTTGTGACGTCATCATCAATCTTTTGGATCCTGCCATAAAATTCAACTTGGCCAACTTAATTATCTAACTTTTCAGCATTTACTTCTCCATCATACATTGGCAATTCAAGCTTGAAATAAAGCTTAAGCAAAGGAGACTTAGTATGTCCTCTTAGAGATGTAGGAGGAGTTGGTCTAACTGAAGGAGGTGTAAAAGGGGGTGAAGGAAGAGGTGAAGGAGGAGTATGAGGAGGCATGCTACCATAACCATGATCACCTTTTGGTTTCTTAGAACTTTCTCCATGGAATTGTGTTGTTCTTTCATTATACAACACATTCATCATCTCAGTTATATCAAAGAAAGCTTTCCTGAAAGCTCTTTTATCCTTAGACATCAATTATTGTCCTTGTCCTTCTTCATGAGCCATGAATTGTGGAGTATGTGGTCTTCTTGAGAAAATGTGAGGGTTTGGTTCTTAAAGTGCTCCTTCTCCTCTTCTCACTCTAGACCTTGTAAGCACTCAAAAACCTTGCAAATTATTTCAAACCTTCACAAAAGCCATGCTATGATACCAAACTAACCCAAAAATGAAAGTGAAGGTTTCATTGATTAAATTGTAGGTTTTCTTATGTCCTTTTAGAAAACAAATCAAATTTCAAAAGTACACGAACATAAGTTAAGTTGCAAAAAATTTGCAGTAATAAGAAGATAAAAATGCAGCGTAAAACATGAGAAAATTGATAACAGAGTCCACCCATATTGGGCTACGTCTTCGGGTCCAGCTTCCAATTGTGACCGCTTCATTAAAATTATCAAATTTTAATTACATTAGTTTACAAGCTTCAAACTAAAAAAATAACACTCTCATGTTGTCCAAAATGCTCAAAAACCCCCATCTAGACTCTTCTTAAGCTCAAAAAGGCTTCCAAATGGCCAAAATACACCCCTTTTTCCAAAACTACCTATAAGCTTTGCAACAAAACAAAATTCGTTGTTAATCATTCAAAAAACAGGCCCATGGCCTATTGGATGGGTGCATTGATTTGGAACCTGGAGGTCCCAGGTTCGATCTGTCAGGGTCGACTATTTGGGCACACGTTGTTGTTTTACTATATTAATTATTTTGGTTGGGTCATTGGCCCCACACTTGGTCCATCCGCGGTAGTACTAAAAGTCACATGGCTAGGGGTGAAGGTGGTAACACCACGCGCCCTGCCCCTACTTCACCCAGTGCACACATATGGCCACAGGCCATGGGCATGGGCAGTGGTGCCACGCACCCATCCCTAGCCCTCCACTACCGTCACATACAATACATATATATATATATATATAAGCAATGGTTGGGCCAGTCAAGTGCCCCTGTCGGTCGAACCCTCTCCCCAACCGCCAACTCTATACACATTAAATATAATGCTTGTTGTATGTTTTAATAAGCGATACATGTCGCCTGTTGGTTAGGAGTTCATTTCTTTGACAAGAGGTTGTGTGATTAATTCTGCTAGAGGTTGGTCAGTTTATTAACAAATTTTTGGTGCCAATACCAGGGCCACTTGGTGGCCTCTCATAGGACTATGTGGTGCCCTCTGATTGGCCCACGTGGTGACCTATGATTGGTCCACCAAATCAACCGTATGCCCAAAAACCGTGTACCACATGCCCTCACACCATTGGTCCACTTGTCATATGTACATCCAAGTCAACAAATGACATCAACACCACATCAACATACATACTACCATGTCATCATCTGTACCCTACACAGTCAACTTGCAACTTTGACTTTTTGCATGTTTGCCCAAAACTTCAAAATGTGATAACTTTCTCAAACAGTGTCGAATTGAGGTGATTTAAGCATCGCTGGAATCATAATGATGTGCTCTACGATTTTGCGCTAGTTTCAGGAGATTTGATGTTAGGAAAAACACTAAGAGGGGGGGTGAATCATTATTTTACACACTTCAAATTTTCGATTTCTTATTTTGATTTGTATACACTACTATTATGAAGGAAACTAGTGTATGTACGTGACTATTATTAAAGAAACTCGCGTATATCCAGATAGCTTATCTGATCATCATTAATCAGTGTATCATTACTTCATTTTTATCAATTAATTAGTAATTATGAGTAGTTAAGAAGAAAATAAAACATCAACATACAAAAAACCATATGAACACCAATATTATATGTGGAAATCCAATGTGGGAAAAATCGTCGTTTTTGTCGTCTCTGTATTCTTCTTTTATTAAAAGAAACTTTGTACAATCTTGTACTGGAGTAGACTCTAAACAGATCACAGACTCCTACCTGTAGAGGGCTACAACCTTCTCTCATTTTCCAGCTCCTACTGGAAGGGAGCTACAACCCCCTTTCTGAAGATTGTTATCCTCAGCTCTTTGTGGATCACTTTTCAGAATGTTTCAAACTGGATCCACTCCCAACAATTCTGAAATCAACTACCCAAATGAATCATCAAATCAATCACTAAATCTGAATCAACCAAAGACAACTAAGTCAAACCAATTCATAACAGATCATATCAATGCATAACCATTCACTAAAATACTAGACCATATTTTGTTTTTCATAGAAACTAGTTGTTTTCACTGCAAACCCTGATTAAGCATATGTCAAAAGGTATACACTACTATTATGATCCATTCCTGCATATGTACGTGCTTCTCCTTAAGAGTACATGCATACATATCTAAAAATACTAACAATTGAATCTAAATCATTGTACCACTTAATCAATCCCAATCAAATACTGAAGCCAACACAAATCACTGAACCAAATACAGATCATCACACAATAGCATCATCACTTGGTAAACTTCTATTTCATAATTAATGCATCACAATCAGTACTGTCAAACACAGATTATCATAAGAGAGACTTCATCGACAAACAGTGGAAAACATAATAGAATAGATCAAACGTCATCATCAGCTCAAACTGCAAACCCTAGCATGTATACGCGACCATTACAAAAAACATCTGCATATGTATGTGCTTCTCATATTTAACACATGCGTACAAATTCTAAACTTTCGTAGAATATATACGCGACTACCCAAAAGCATATTTGTGTATATATGCACCCCCTCTTAGAGGAAAGCCAACATACATATTTGTAATTACTGAATCATGTCTTCGTTGCAACCATAGAATATACTTCACAACCCTTACTATCTCATATTCATGTCAGAGTGTTATTAACACCACTGATCTATCACAACTATATATTTTCAACAAGCAAATCAAACAAGCACATATGATACCATACTTCAGAATTTTCATATATGTGTCTTTTCCTTGCTCCTTGTTGCACACATGTTTCAGGTCAAATCATTTATAGTGTTGAAAATAGCAATAAGAAATTTTGAAAATGCAACAAGAAAATCCTAATTTATTTTTTCCCTTGAATTATATTAGGAATAAAATTGTAATTCCACATCTGATGACAACTTATATTAGTTAATTAAGTTAATTTGACTTAGTTGGCTCATTTATTTCGAGTTGAGGGTCTAACTTGAGTCATGTAGAGTGTCTCCTACTTTATAGAAGACCTAGTTGAGTTTATTTTGAGTTGTAATTAATTAATTCAGTTTTACTAAATCAAAGTCAGTTAAAATAGTTCCAACTATTGGAGGAAGTAGTGGGGGTTCTAGTAGTGTAGTGTTGCCTGCAGTGATCAACTAGTAAACTAATGATTCACTCATAAATAACTCATGCATGTCAGATATGAGAGTTACCCAATTGTTTTTGGAGTTCAGGGAAAGTGTCTTGTTAGTTGTATAATCATCTGAATCATACATATGGTGCATGCAGTAAAAGGAAGGCCTATGAAGATTGCGCAATTTCGATTGAGGAATTTCTGTAATTAATAGGGATATTATTCCCAAGGAAACAATAGAAGGAAATAGGGACTTGGGAAAGTGAGAAATTGGTTAAGTATTGGCTTGGGCTTGTCTAGGAAGCAGTGAGACAGATAGAGATAGTGCAAAGGTTTCTCGGGCTTGAGAAAAGCACTTTAATATTATCATATTTTTTTACTAATGCAATATACAGATAGCATGGGTTTTTAGCTGTGGTTTTCCCCAGGAAATCATTGTGTAATGTGTTAATTGAATTCTTTCTCTTGTATGCTTCGTAATTCCGTGATCGTTTAATTGTTTCCATTGATGGGTAGAGTAGATTCAATTCTATTATTTTAGCATATTACAATTAGCAGTTTGAATCTATAAATAATTTCTACATGGTGTCAGAGTATAAATCACTCTAGAAGAGAATAATATGAGTTTTTCTTTTGTAGGTGAAATCGAATTTGCAGTATCATACTTCAGAGCCAGCAAGATGTTGTTCTATGGATTAAGACTTGAATATTCCCTTGAGGGTAGTTTGAACTATATTTCTTACAAGGATAGGATGGAGGCAGTGTTGGAAGACAACAAGCTTAAGGAATTCATAGACAAAGATGTTCCTAACCCTCCAGCAGTTGATTCTTAGTATCTAGCAGAGTGGAGAGAATGTGTTGCAAAGGCGAGAAGGATTATCCTAGGAGTTCGAGATCATATTGTCTCAAACCTTCAAGGTAAGGAGATTCCATATGTAATGTGGAAGGCCTTGACATACCTATTTCAAAATAGAGGTGACCACAGGAAGTTGGCACTGAAGGACAAGCTCATAAACATCAAGATGGAGATGGGCGACACAATACCAAAGTACTTGACCAAGTTCACCCAATGTCTAGATGAGCTTGGAAGTGTTGGTGTTACAGTGGTTGAAGACGATATGGTCAACCTAACACTTCTAGGCCTTCTCGAGAGTTGGCACAACTACCATGACTCAATAAATGGGAGGGAGAATCTACCATAGTGGGAGCGTTTGTGGTTCGACTTGGTGCAAGAAGAGATTCGGCAGAACACCAAAGATGGATCCACATCCAAGCATGATGATGAGGAGAAATGTGCCTTAGTTGGAAATGCGAATAAAAGGAAAGGGAAGTCATCCCATTCCAAATCAGATTCCAGTGAGGGTGGCAAGAAGTACATGTCTAAGATTAAATTTTTTCAATGTCACGATCTCGGTCAATATGCCATGAAATGTCTATAGGAGTAGGCAAGAAAAAAGGAACCTACAGTAGCAGCAGCAAGTGAAGCTCTAGCTTCACAATTTGAACTTTATTTCACTCTCATTGCATTCATGGAAAAGACTGTAATGGGAAGCATGTGGTATCTCGACAGCGGTGCCTTGTACCATATGACGGGGAATAGATATTTCTTCAGTGACTTGGAGGAGGAGAAAGACCTCAAGGAGAACACAGAGTTTGGAAATGATGGGAGGTATAGTGTGACCGATATCGGTACAGTTACTTTTCAAAGGGAATCTGGATCTCCTCTTAGACTCACAGATGTAATGCATGTTCCAAGACTAAATAAGAATATTTTTTATGTCGCAGTATTGGAAGACCGTGGCTACAATGTGGTATTTAGAAAAGGGAAGGTTTTCCTTAGACACATCACCACGGGAAAGGTGAAATAGATTGGTGTGAACCACACTGGTTGGTTCGAAACGCGTCGACAAATGATATTCCTTGTGATTTTCGCCGAAGAATTCTTTCTAAAATGTATGTAGTTGAGGTACAAGATGCATGCAAATCCTTGAGGAGCAAGGTAAAGGTTAGAGACTTAGTGGTTGAGAGGGAGCATGAATTACCTCTGAACATGCAGCCTCAGAAGCAACCTCAACAAGTTGTGGAGCAGCCACAATTTGAGAAGCAGGGAGGAGGCCGAGTGGAGACATCCACTCAAGCAGAGACCTCTAGTAGGAGGGAATTCTGAGTGAAGTGGATAGAAGGAGAACATGCAGTCATACCTCCAGGTGCAAGGTGGGGCAATGTGAAGAAATAGTCCCAAGAATTGCAGAAATTTGGGCAAGGTCCATTGAGGTTTTTTTATCTCATGAATCATTACCTTGCTACGGGGGGCCCACAATATTCATTAGAAGGAGGATCAATGTCAGTCATATATTGAGGAGTGAAGAGCAGAGTTGACAACAGAGTATGAGACTTAGTAGCAGAGTCAAAAACATCACAGTTTTCCCAGTAGATAGTTATAGATTGATTCAATGATTATTTTTATTTTTTATTCTCAGTTGCAAATGTTGCAGTGGAAGCAACAAAAGTGAGAGGTGTTGCATGAAATACATTCCAAAGGTACTACATCGGGATAGATGTGAATTTCTTTCTTGTTGAGAGAGAGTGTTGAAAATAGCAACAAGAAATGTTGAAAATGCTACAAGAAAATCCTAATTTCATTTTTCCCTTGAATTAAATTAGGAATAAAATTGTAATTCCACATCTCATGACAACTTGTATTAGTTAAATAAAAGTTAATTTGACATAGATGGATCAATTAATTCAAGTTTAAGTTCTAACTTGAGTCATTGATCAGGTGCTCAAAATTAGGCTCAAACTCAAAATGGTAGAATCTCGATCAATTTAGCTTCAAATCGAAGTGCTCGTCGTCCTAATTCCAATGGTGTGAATAGCACTCGAATCCGAGCTCATATGAAGAAGTTAGAGAAAGTCAAAGTTTAGGTTTGACTTGGACAGATGGCAGGAGAAGATGACGTGGCAGGACTCTTCAGCGAATGGGGAAGCGCCAAGTGGTAGGCCACCATTGGCCCCGCATTTCGCAAATCGCATATTGGAGGTTGGTCATCGTTAAAGAATCGGCCCCAAATCAAGCCAGGATGCAATGTGATAATAGCAATCACACATCACAACAGTGAAGGCATTAAAGAATCGGCCTCAGAGTAAGTCAGGGTTGTGATGTGATGATCGCAATCGCACATCACAGAAGGGAAGTGTTACAGAATTAGCCCCAATTGGATCAAGTTGCGATTGCGATATCGCAATCACATATCGTACAATGCAAAGTCTCGTTATGCGTATTACCCTAGCTCCACCAATTGCGATATATTCCAGATGCGATACATTTATACTACAGTTGATAGTTTCTTCAATTTTGCTACTTATCGCAATCACATATCGCCCACGCCACATTCACAAACCATAAGACCCGTCGATTCCCGCGAATTATGATTTGCGATGGAGTTGTCAGCGTCGACAGTTTATGGCTTCTACGCAACGAAATTTTCACCCAATTAGCACTTTTTGGAGTGAAATTGTAGGATCATGCAGGAAATGGTGCAATTTGTGGAGCGAATATTGGGAAAACTAGGAGAGGTCATAACTTGTTCAATGCTTGACCAAATTGGAGGCAAAAAAAAGGCTAGATAGCCATTTTTGGACATGCTAGACTCATGGGAGCAGGTTTTAGAAGCATTTGAGCATTGTAAACATGTCGTTTTACACTTTTGAGCATAATAGAGAGGCCTAAGCCATTGGAAGCTGGACCAAGGAGACATAAACCAGGAGGGGTGAACTCCTTTATCATGTTCCTATTGTAATGTGTTTTTGATGATGTTCTGTGCATGTTTACGTTGTTGTTCAGTCTCTTATTTATGTTTAATTTCTCATAAAATTAAAATAAAAACTGAATTTTTACTTGCATTCATCAATCCTTAAGCACAATGAAAGCATTTTGTTTCTAATCTAAGGAGGATCTTATCAAAGCTATCTAATAATCTAAATTAGATCATTTTTGCATTAGAGCACTAGGTTTTCTTTGTGAAAGAAGGATTAAACTCCTTGCAAGTTTATGTCATGCTTACAAGGTTAAAATTCAAAAGAGGAAAAGGGAAGCTGGTTGGAAGCCCTGAAGTTCCAAGGGGAAAGTTCCAAACCTCCCAAAGGAGGAGGCTCTTCAGGAGGAGGTAATGGAAATGGAGACAAACCTCCACCCTCTCCACCATCTTATTCATCTTCTTCTTCACAAGCATCTTCACTCTCTTCCACTAACACAACCCTTACTCATACTCATCATCATACTTCAAAAGGAACTGGTAAATCATATTTTTTAAAACTTGATGTTAAATTTGAGCTGGCCATGTATAATGGTGAAGTGAAGAGAGAAGATTGATAATTGGATTCGTTAATTGGAGGTCTATTAAATGATTCAAAACCTTCAAGAGGATGACATAAAGATTCAGTTAGCTTCCTTGAGAATGGAGGGTGCAACATTGATATGGTGGGAATCAAAGACCCAAGAGGAGATTAAAAAACACGGTAAGATCTCAATTTCTTGGAATGATTTCATTGCTGCAACCAAAATACAATTCTACCCTCTAGCTTATATGCAAAAAGTCATCATGAATTGGCAGAACTCTAGAGAGCTTAATGGTTAAAATGTCCAATATTACACCCAAGAATTCAGAAAAAGGTCTTTGTTGTTAGGTGTAGATTTGCAACCATAGGACACCTTGCTGAAGTACATAGGGGGTTTACATAGTTACCTTAGGCATACTATCTTAATGTTTAATCCCAATAATCTAGATGATGTGTGTGTGCAAGCCACTCATCTTGAGGCAAGAAGGAAAAACACCTGGGAAGAAGGTAGTAAAAATCCATTTAAGAGTAAAGGAAAAGGCTTTCAAAGGGAAGGCAAAGAAAAATGTGTTTATAAAAAAAGAAGGAGAGAATGTTACATGCAAACATTGTTCCAGGGAGGGTCATGATGAAGCTCATTGTTGGAAGCTTCATCCTGAAATGAAACAAATGAAAAACAACAACAAGGGAAAATAAAAGACAAATGCAACCACTCAATAGGATTTGGGATCCGATTGAGGTGATGAAACTAAAATCACAACCATGGGGTTAAAATGAAAAGAATCCATTGCCAACACTAATTCTTCAAACTCACAAAATGAAACTCCAAATGAGAAGAGGAGAATATAACTTTTTCACATAAGGGTAATCTCAAAACTCAACAAGATTGATATGTTTTTCAATAGTGTCTCTCAAGCCAATCTTATCTCTGAAAACATTGTCAAAAGTTTAAACTTGGAAACCATTACACATCATAAACCATATCCACTTGGATGGGTGTGTGACAATGCGCAATTGCATGTTACTAGAAAGTGTAAACTGAAATTCATCATTACTGCAAATTTCATAGATGAAGCGGAGCTTGATGTTGTGTCATTAGATATATGTGGCATAGTTTTGGGCAGCCCGTACCTTTATGTTAAAAAAGCTATCTTCCATAGACATGAAAACAAATATAATTTATTCAAAGATGGAGTAGATATGTTGTGAGATCTCATAGCAAGAAAATAAATCTTTCGCTTGTTAATGCAGGGCAGATGAAAGACTAGTGAATTTGAGCAAGAATTTTGTGCTTCTTGTGATTCAAATTTGAAATCTGAATTGGTTGACATAGTTAACCAATATGATGAGAAGTTTCAGGAACGAAAGGGTTTACATCCCAAGAGGGGAATCCAACATGAGATACAGTTGCAGCAAGATTGTCCTCTTCCTAACATTGGCATGTATAGGATGTCAGTGATGGAAAGCACATAAATTAAGAAACAAATTCAAGAGTTGTTGAATAAAGGGATCATCAGACCATCTTCCTCGCCATGTGGTTCACCTATTGTCTTGGTGCCAAAGAAGGATGGAACATGGCGCATGTGTGTGGACTTTCATGCATTGAACAAAATTACGGTAAAGAACCATTACCCACTTCCTAGAATAGATGATTTACTTAATCAATTGAAAGATGAAAAGTATTTTACTAAGATAGACTTAAGAAGTGGCTACCATCAAATTAGAATAGTTGAAGGAGACAATTGGAAGACAGCATTCAAAAAAAAACTAGGATTGTTTGAATGGCTAGTTATGCCTTTTGGTTTATGAAATGTTGTTGGCTTAGTGGGTCTTGACCCAAGTTCAGAGTTAATTGCGCCAAAAAAAACGCTACACTACTAGCCCTTTCGGCATCAACCCGCGTAACGCAGGCTAAAGTCTCACCCAAAACAGTATGGGGGGATGCTGGAACCAAGTTTCTGCATCCAGAGATCAGTGTAATGTCTTTTATTGCCCTAGATCTGCCTTCACGCAGATCTATAAGCCCCTAGGGCCCAGAACTACAACTCCCTTTAACGACCTCTAGACCTTCACGAAGGTCTACGATAGGTCTTTGCGGGCCGTTAACAGATGAATCATCCACTTATGCACATCAGAAAATACCCCTAGATCTAAGCTCGCGCGAGTCTACTTAAGTATTTAATAAACAGAACATAAGGTATTATAATCTTCGTGAAAGCACTTAACATGCATTGCATACAGTCAATAATACTTATCCCATAGATTCACGCATCAATAGATCAATATTTCATAAAGACATTATTCCATCATAGCATATATCGCAAACATAAATAACAGAAGTAAACAGATAAACACAGAGATTCTTCAACAATATTCTTTATTGATCTTCAATATGGTATTACAGACTCAAAACTGCCCTGCGCACTCAACTGCAGGGGTCCGCGCACTCAACTGCGGACACTACTCTAGGCCTCCATGCACTCAACTATGGATCATTTTCCCTTCTATCTATCTGCCACTTACTTACCCTTTTTTCCCCTCTCAGACATAGACATGCCTTAGACTCTCTAAGACACACGTATTTATATCTTTTTACATACAATCCCATTGTCTGCGGATCATGGGTGGATCTCATAACCGACTCAACTTTACATAGACAAGGGGCTAAGACCCCTTTTGACTCCTAACTATCTATGAGCTCCACATCCACAAATTGCAGAGACTTTACATATTTTACCAAAATTTACATCAATACCTGGATTTTTAACCCCAAAACTGACCCAGGGGACCCCATAAGGTCATGACTCGCCCTCGATTCACTTGGATGGCATGAAGATCTTGCTATGAAGACCCCATAGCTCCACCTCCACAACTGTAACCTCGACAACACTCTGCGTAGCTTCCTGCTTAACCTCTTATACGAGCTGCTCTGTAGGTGGTCCTTCCGTGACCAGCTTCATCATTTGTTGTGTTTGTTGCAAGCTCATTAGCTTCTCCTGAATGTTGGTTGTTACTTGGTAAGCCTCTTCTAACTAAGGTCCCAACCTGGCCTTAAGCATGGCCTCCTTCTTCTGAGCTACTTCTACCTGTGCGAGGAGCTTTTTCCTCTCCTACAACTTGGCAAGGCACTATGGTGGAGCAATTGAGTGCGTCGTCGCCCTGAGCTCGCAAACCTCTATATTTAGAATCTGAAGGTTTGGGTCTTCCTATAGATTCATTACTAATTCCATCGCTTGTTCAAATAAGATCGAGCAATCAACAACTGCAGTGTCCAAAGTGGCCATCCCTTCCTTGATGGCGGCTCCACGTTGCTCCCTGACTTTGGATGGAGTTGTAGGATATAATTTGAGTTGCAGCTCCTGCAACTAATTTCTGGATCTTGGCTTCTAGTTATGTGTCCTCTGGAATGTGCAACTCTAGTATTGACCTGCATGCCTCTGCTATGGCAACCTCTAGCTTGGAACTCTATGCCTACATTGTATCTTTTTCCTTCAAGGATTGCATTTTCTCGGCGAACATCTGTTCATTGTTCACCCTATATTCGCTTATCAAATTGAGAGCGCACTGCTCCCGAGTTCTCAATTCCTTCATCACCCCTGCCTGGAATGCATGAAGAAGCTCATTAGGGAGTGTTGCAATGTTCAGCCTAATGTTCTTAAGGGTACTTAAGATTATGCGGTCATCGGTCGACTCTACGCATAGGGACCCTTCCAGTAAAGCAATTGTGTGAAGGTCCAGGGTCCTTACCAATTCTGTAGCCTGACTCATCCCTGGTGCCAAGCTCACTTGTGTTGTGCTCGCTTGACCTGTGCCCACCTATATCCTACTAGTTTGGATCTGCAACTTGTGCAGATCCTTCTAGACGCTCCCCAACGTCTGCATTTATTGCTATTCAAACTGTTTTAGTAGTTCAATTGTAGTATCGCAGAATTTTTCGTTGATCTCATCGAGATCACCCTCCGTCAACACCATGGGATCACCCTACGATTTATCCGAATTTTTCTTCTTGCGAGGACCTTCCCGCTGCTATTGTCCGCACTTTTTCAACCGAAAGGGAGTGCTCTACCCCTCATCTCCTCCGCCGCCCTGTTCAAACTTTTCTTCCTCCTCAGTCATGGGAGAATGGGATTTACCACTTCTCTATGATTCATGCTACTCTTGCTCATCTTGCTCCTTAGCAACATGCTCCTTCTCCATCTGATCCTTCTCTACGGCTTCCTTCTTCCATTGCGCGCCCAAATTTTGCGTAGCCTACTTGGTTGCATCCTTCCTTTTCTTTTCGGTCGAGATTCGCGTGCCCTTACTAGTTCTGGCATCCAAGTATGATGAGATGCACCATTCTGTTGGCCAGTGCTTGATTACCTTCTGTATGTCATGATCTGTGAGCTTGATAATCAGGATGTACCACTAAAGAAGACTCTCCTTCTTCAGGTGACCCAACTCTACTGTCTCTAGGAGTTACAAGGGCTCGTAACCCTTCAGGCTGGCTCGGTGAAAACTCAGGAGGTTGGCCCCGAAGTCTACGGGACTTCCTCGGTAATTCAGCCACAATTAAATATTTTAACTACTTCACACACAAACAAAGAAAAATCTCAATGAAAACCACCTAAAGCCTCTAAAGAACCAAACAATTTTGAATCACACACCTAAAGAATCTAGGAGATCAAACCACACACAAACAGTAACTTTTTGTACTGAAAACACTAGTTGGTGATGAAATCCAACGTCGCAAAGTTCAATACAGAAATGGCGGTTGGAACAGTTACCTCAACAACCTGCATAATGAATAGACTAGCACAAGTTTCTCCACTAAACCGTCTCAAGTGAAGAGAAACCCCCAGAAAATCCAAGTGAGTCTAGCCGACATTTTCTCCAGGTACAATGGGATCTTCCCTCCACCATCACCTTAAGAAAGAATCCTATAGAATATGATCACTATGGTTACCAACGGAAACAAATATACCTGAGGGAACAGTCTACGATCCGATACTCACGCAAGGGTAGAGTAACAAGCTCAATCCCCTTGAAGGCTCCTTGACATAATCCAAGGTTTACCAACAAGTGACCCCAGGCTCCTCGACAATGGTTAATCCGAGGTTTACCGTTTTTAATACGTGAATATCTGGCGTCGTTCCCAATGAGGAAGGATTGATTCCCACACTGGTTCAAACACGATCTCGTGCTTCTCCTTTAAGAGGAGCTTTCCCAGAGCATAGATGTAACAATTGGATTTTATCTCCTACCGCAATATACAGCTACTTGTTTGTTTTACTATCTTGGAGAGTTAATTACTCCCTACTCCAAGATACTAGCCTATGCTATGTTGGTGATATAGAGCCCTAGAAAATAAAAGATTACTAGATAGATTTTACTTTAAGCGTTATTTTTATTGGTTTTTGTCTTAAGCCAAAAGGTGCAGAGATGAAACTTATGGTGTGAAGACTCGACTCGAAATCACTAAAAAATGCACTTAAGATGATAAGCAATCTTTTCCCTTCAATGAACTTCTAGCTAGGAAAGAGTTGAGAATGCAAATGCTTGTAAAAACAAATCTTTTCCTTAACAAACAAATCAAAAGAAGAGCTTTTTGTCTTTTCCAATGCACTCAAAAACAAGACAACTAGTTATGCTCACAAAAATTTCCCTTTTCTTTCAAACACTCAAATACTACAAAAACAAACTTTTTCCAAAAGAGATTTTTTATTTTTTAAATTTTCATAAAACACTCAAAACTATGGAAAAATCTAAGAACTATTTGAAGTAAAAGCTTACAAGATTTCTTTTCAAGGATGTTTTACTTAGCTATAAGCAAACTAAGGACTAATTTGTCCAGAATCACAAATCAGTGAAAAAACAGCGAATTTTTGTTTTCTTTTCTAAAAATGAAATCCAAAACTTTTAACACAAGTCTTTTCGAAGTTTCGCAAAGAGAAACACAAGATGGATTCCTCAACAAAGGAAGATTTTGCAAATGGTTAGACTCATAAGAAGGCCAGTAAAAACCAAGGTGATCTGAGGCTTCTAAGGCTTCTAAGCTCTGAGCTACTACAAGATCAGAATGAAAATCAAGCCCAGTAACCAAAACTTCTAGGAATTGCACGTAAAACCCTAATACCAATGGAATTAACCTAAGAAAATTTCCTGACAAGTCACATGTAGGTCTGGGCAGGGGCAAAAAACACCTAAACAAATCCTAAGCTGACTGAAAGAGAAAATCTTAAGTTTTTTCAAAATTTTGATAGGGTCCACAGGCCCGCAGTCCACACAGGTGTGGTACTGCTCTGTGTGTAAAGCAAAAGTGCGGACAGGTCCGCACTGTGTTACAAGCAGAGGGTGCGGTCCTCTCCCAAAAGTATGAAAAACAAAAAATAATCCAAGATCTACTAAACCTACCCAATTCCACACACAACAAGCCAAAAACAGAAACAAAAACACAGTTTCTCAAGTCAAAGTAAAGCAAATCAAAAAATCAATTCCCCAGTGGAGTCGCCATTTTGTCACATGGAATGAGTCGTTCTTGCGGACAAGACCGACCTCCCTAGTATCTAATGATATCTAGTGACAAGCAAGCCAATCAAATCCTATCTTTCTCTAAGTATGCAATTTATAAACAAAGGCAAACAAGTTTTTTAGGCCTGCCTTGGTTCCAATGCAAGTTTGTGGAAGCCTCGCTCCGTTGATCCAAATGAGCTCCCTTGTAGAGAATCTGCAAACACAAAAAAGCACACAAATTAAATAGCACCTGAAAAGCCAATATAATAAAGCATACTTATTATGATGATCAAGGAATTCATAAAACAAATCACATAAGACAATTTGTTGAGAAAAATGAATCTGATTGTATTAATTTAAATCAAAGAATAACTTTACAACCTGTGCCTTGATGCTGTACAAGCTCCTCCCAGGGTCCATCAAGAAGTCTCCTCTACTTGGACAAGTTTCACTCTCTTCCCAATGAAGCCAAAAGGTATGTGATCTCTCGTCTCAAGCTTAACTAGGAAGTCTTAATTCCACTAGCATTTACCCTCAAAAATGTTTAGCTTCTAACCTCTCTAGCAACCAGCCCAATGCCTTAATTTATAGTGCAATGGAGGGAAGTTACTAGGTCCACCTTCAAAGGGATAGCTCCTCTCATCAAGGGATTAGCTCCTTCACTTTTGGGATGCATGAACCACCTAGGAGCGAACCATCCACGTCAAGATTCCTTCTAGAATCATCTAGAATTAACCCAAAGTGAGTTTTTAAGAATAAACTTGCACCTTTTTGACTTTCACAGGGGTCCGCACCCACTCCTTTAGAGACAGAGCGGGCAGGTCCGCAGGTAACATGAACAGGGGGTGCGGGACTGTAGGCAACAGTGAGAGAAAGTGCGGAACCAGAGCTTTAATGATTTTTAAGGTCTTTCTCTCATTTTCAAAGCTTGACATGAAGAGCTGAGGTTTGAGACTTGCTTAGGAGGATAGTATGAATGATGATAGACCCATACTGACTGCAAATAGTCATGGTGACAATATTTTGTGTAACATATCTGCAAAGTAGTTATCTGCTATGTGCACCGCAAAGACCTGTGCATCAGTTAACCCTTCCTCCAAATTGGTAGTCTCCTCACTTGTCTCGATCCACGATATATGGTCAGGTCCTACATTCAACCTTCCTGGCTTCGTAATAACCTCAAAGTCATACTCCTGGAATAGTAGCAACCATTGGTAGATCTTCCCCCCCAACATAGGATTATTGACCAGGTGTTTCAAGGCAGAATGATCTATGTACATTTTGAAATGTCCGCCCAATGATCAGTGCCTGAATTTTTAAAGTTCATATACAATAGCCAATCCTTTGCACTCTATCGTTGAGTAATTATTTTCAGCCTTCAATAATTTCCTGCTCGCGAAGGCTATAGGGTGGTCCATCTCTCCTTCATCGACCTGTGTTAGCACTGCTCCTAACGCAATGCAAGAGGCATTGACATGTACATGGAATTCCTTCTTCTAATCTGGGAAGACCAAAATCAGCGTGATGACCATCTTCTCCTTTAATACGTCCAAATTTCCTTGACATTTTTCATCCAAACAAAATGTAGCATCCTTCTTCAGCAGTTTCTCCATGGGCGCGGTAATCTAAGCATAAGCCTTGATGAAATTTCTGTAATATCCTGTATGCCAGAGCGTTGCACGCAATTGTTTGACACTTCTTGGGGCCTCCAAATTTACTATTACCACGATCTTGGCAAGGTCCATCATCAACCCTTGCTTGCACACCACATGACCCAGCAAGATCCCAAAGGGGACACAGAATAGACACTTCTTGAAATTCAGCGCAATCTGGTATCTTCATAACGTATCCAGCATCAGGCGTAGACTTGCCACATGGCATTTTACTAAATCGAACATTGTCCAGTCATCACAATACACCTCCAAGAACTTATGAATAAACCCCTTATATGTCGTGATGACTACGCGAGAAAATATCACAGCCGCATTCGTGAGCCGAAACGGAATCATAGTTTATTGAAAACAACCCCATTCCATCACGAAGGTTGTTTTTCTCCTATCCTCTCGTGCGATCTTGATCTGATGGTACCCCTGCTTGGTTTCCAATGGTACGGTGATGTTCGAGTTTTCTATCTACGGAACTTCGACCTCGTGATGGCCTTCTGCCTCCAGAATATTAATATTTCTTGGATCTTCATCCTCCCACTCAGTGGCCACATTATAGCATTCCAGCGCATGGCATAGCTGGGTGCTCCAAACTGGTTGAACCAATGCCAAAGGTTCCTGCGGAATTATGAAGATCGTTGCCTTAATCTCCTACAGAGCTTCATCAATGCTCTCGAATCCATCTTCAAAACTGAAGGTCATCAAGAATCCTTCCCTTAATATATCCCACTTCATGGTGCCATGGTAGAGCTCTATTTCTAGATACCAATTCATAGGGATTGTATCCAAAGTATGACAGAATAAGTGCACCCACTCTGGTTGTGGCTCCATTCCATAAACTTTAGTCCACTTTGCTAAATGATCACGTGGATCATTCCTCCCATCGTATTTCTCAGTCAGTCGAATTTTAGGATGACCAAATTGCAACCTCATCATCCTTCTGTAATCTTGCCATTCATCGAAGTTGTCCTTGTGCGTACCCCACCATCGTGCGGGTGTAGCGCGCAGTGCCAAATCTAGTGCTTGGAAGCGATGATCCTCAGGGACTTCTCATTCAAAGGCATCCAAAAACTTATCTACATTAGTTAAGCCATCATAATAGGGTAAATTTCTTACCTCTGATGACACGCATCACAACAATTTAGTCATCATGTTGCAGCGCAACGTAGATACTTCATGCCGTCGATTCTGCCAATGCTCCAATTCCTCATCTGAATCCGAGGTGCAGGAACGTTCTCGGTCTCATGCAATCCATCCATTAGCTCTTGTATTAATCTAGTCTTTATCTCACACAGTTAATTTGTAGATCTGATCCAAGTCATCATCACTTTCTTCATAGTCGCGGACCGGTTTAGTATAGCGTGGTCCTTCTACAGGGTCCAATGGTACTACCACCCGAAGCGATTTCCTCTCAAACGACATTTTCCTCTTTTTCAAGTTGATGACTCCATTCATATCTATGGCCCAGTCAATTCCAAGGAGTGTGGGGTATGGATTGTTGTCATCGACGATCTCTATTACTTCAAAATTAGCCAACGCACTCGCACCTTCTATATCCACTGTTACTCCATGTAGTCGTCCCATAGGAATGATCTTCTGCTAGTTTTCCATTCTAAGCTGGATCGAAGACCAATACAGCATAGGTCTCCCCATTCTCTCCTATGTCTATTTAGGCAAAATGTTGGTGTCAAACCCCATATCCAGAATGACCTAGTCTGTCTCATAATCTCCTATCTCCGCGGTGAGCTGCATCTCGTGCCCTGTTCTTGACTTATGTTTGTCAATCTTTCTTACTACGCGATGTCCATCTGGAGCGTTTTCTTTGCCATCGCATTTATTTATTAACTCCTACAGGCCCCTCACATGTTTACTATCGCACAACAGCTTCATGCAGGCCTCCAAGAATGTGGTAAGCATAGAGGGATCAACCTTTGTAGGCACGCTAGTTTCTGGTACTTTGTTTTGACTTCCTGAGGTAGACGCCTCAACAAAGCTTTTCTTGGCCTCCATAAACATATCCTTTGCACGCTCCAGATCAAACCCAACTTCCTTCTCTGGGGCCTTGCGGACCCATTCATTCTCTTAAGGATGTTTTCCCTTGTCATCGTCAGTGTTTATTCCACTCCTCAGCACTATATTCACATTCTGATCTTCTTTGCGGGGCTCAACGCTCATCATTTATAATTTTTGCGTAGGTTGTTGAAGTTGCACCTTCTTCTCCTACATCTTGGCTATCAACACAAGGCATTCTTCTATAGTGTGGTCAAACTAGTTGCAGTATTGACAGGATGGGCGTGTATGATTCTGACACTCCCACGCATAGTGCCCTGGTGTCCCATAATTATAGAAAATAACCTGTCCGTGACCTCTACCAGGTCCTCCTCCTCCTCAGCCTCATCCACATTCCTGATATCCTCTGTGTGCTCCTCCAATGCCCTGATCCAGAGGCTGAGCTTCTGCTTGCATTCGGTAGGTAGGTGTTCTTTCCATCATCAACTCATAGCTGCGACAGTGGTGCTCATCGTGGCCCGCTGATTTGCAGAAATTGCAGAACAATTGTTGTGGCGTTTGAACGAACTTTTGAAGTAAGTGGAAATTGGCCATTGCATGTTTTCCAGCCACTTGAAAAATAGTGCACCATACCACAGCCCCCGCACTTGCTCTTGTTGGAGCTTCTAGCCTTAGGGGAATTGGTCCCCCTCTTGTGAAATAGTTCGCAAATATGAGACAATGGTCTTTATCATGCCCCTACCTCTTACATTTTAGGCACCAGACTTCCTCGCGTACCTCGGGTTTAGTCTCCTTCTCTTTCTTCAAGCTCTGCAATTCCAAGCAGAGGTTCTGCAACTGTGAGTGAATCTGTTGGACTCCCAAAGTCGTGTCCTGAATAGGTGTCACGCGAAATCTCAACATGATTTCCAGGGCTTTTGCCTGAGTTCCTATCTTCTGTTGTGACAAAGAAATCCTTAGATGGGGTAGAATTGAGGCTATAAAACATTCACAATGTTGTCCATCTATGAGCTGCATATTAGCTTCGCGGATCACACATTTCAATCTTTGATCTAAATCCCAAGGAATTTCATCAACCCTCATCGTGACTTCCTTAAATCCAACCACTAACTGTGAGTCAAGGTTACTAAACTATTTGTTTAAAGCATCCTTAGTCTCTGCTAGCATTGCTACATGATGATCCGCACAGTACTTAATCTACCACGTCAGCGCGCGATCTTGCAGAGTAGTAACTAGTTGTTCCTTCTTTATGTTATCATTAGTGATCTGCTACATGGTCCACACATCATTCATAAAAAACTAGAACTGATATGTATCTTCGCTACCTATACCCTTGAAAATTGATAGCTTTATTGAGTTCTTCATGTTGTTCAGTGGTGGTGGTGGCATAGGTGTGGGAGAAGGTGTATGATGTGGAGGTGAAGGTGGAGGTGGAGTAGATGGATGGTGTATCTGCGGAAAACCCTATCTTATCAGCTAGACAACACTCCATGGTGAGGCCTGTACTATTCCCTTGTCATTGCTCGAAGGAGGTCCAATCAACGGGCTATATTCAGGACCTGCTTTCTCTCAATTTCTAAAGAGTTTTCCACTTCGCATAGCTCCAAACATCAAGGCAATGACATAACTCGTTTCTCACACAAGATCATCTTAATCCAGGTATTCAAAGATCTCATATACTTACCTCACGGTCCCTTGAAGAAGCGTCACCTTGCTTCGTTGTAGTTGACTGAGGTATCAACTGCGAACTCTGTAACAAATCCTCCTATAATTCAATCGAGCTAGTGGTCAAGAGTGTGTGCAATCTTGTCTTAAGAGGCTTCCAACCTTTGCACTAGCTCCGGAGTCCACACTATTAGATTGTCAAGCCTCCACCTTCGTTGGTCGTTTGCTAAATTAGATATCCACTCGTATAGTTCGATCAGAAATGTGCAAAATAAAATAATTTCATGTATTTATATGTACAAATATTTGTCCAACCACTGCTCCTTTGATAGGCACATATTCTTGTTCTCTTGCACCGTGAATTCGTGAATTTTTCTATCCAACCACTTCTCAATTTCCTTCTTGGTTGGATTCCAGTGATGCGACATCACACATCTCCTTAAGCAGATCCCAGTCCTGGAAACAGAACCATTTGTTGGCTTAGTGGGTCCTGACCCAGGTTCAGAGTTAATTGCACCAAACAAAACCCTACACTATTGGCCCTTTTGGTATCAACCCACGTAGCACAGGCTGAAGTCTACTCGAAGCAGTATGGGGCGATGCTGGAACCAAGTTTCCGCGTCCAGATATCAATGTGATGTCTTTTATTGCCCTAGATTTGCCTTCAAGCAGATCTATTTTCCCCTAGTGCCCAGCGCTGCAACTCCCTTTAACGAACTCTAGACCTTCGCAAAGGTCTACGATAGGTCTTTGCAAACCCTTAATAGATGAATCATCCACTTACGCGCATCAGAAAATACCCCTAGATATGAGCTTGCGCAGATCTACTTAAGTATTTAATAAACATAACAAAATGTATTATAATCTTCGTGAAAGTACTTAACATGCATTGCGTATAGTTAATAAGACTTATCCCATAGAGTCACGCATCAATAGATCAATATTTCATAAAGACATTATTCCATCACAACATATATCGTAAACATAAATAACAGAAGTAAACAGATAAACACAAAGATTCTTCAACAGTCTTCTTTATTGATCTTCAATATGGTATTACAGACTCAAAACTGCCCTGCACACTCAGCTACAGGGGTCCGCACACTCAGTTGCAAACATTGCTCTAGGCCTCCGCATAGTCAACTATGGAGCCTTTTCCCTTCTATCTATCTGTCGCTTACTTGGCCTTTTTTCCCCTCTCAGACATAGAAATGCTTACACACCTATTTATAGCTTTTTACATACAATCCCATGGTCCGCGGACCATGGGTGGATCTCAAAACTGACTCAACTTTACATACACAAGGGGATAAAACCCCTTTTGACTCCTAACTATCTATGCGCTCCACATCCAAAAATTGCAGAGACTTTACATATTTTACCAAAATTTACATCAATACTTGGGTTTTTAACCCCAAAATTGACCCAGGGGACCCCATCCCAACAAATGCTCCTACTACATTCATGCATGTGATGAATGATGTGTTGAGGCCATTTCTTGATGAATTTGTCGTAGTCTACTTATATGACATCTTAATTTTTAGTAAATCTCGTGATGAACATGTCATGCTTGTAAGAAAAGTACTTGATGTCTTGAAAAAAGAACAATTGTATCTTAAGATGTCAAAGTGCGAGTTTAGAAAAACTTGTGTAGTTTACTTGGGTCATATTGTTGGAGGAGGTGAGTTGAAAGTAGATCCCTCCAAGGTTAATGTCATTGTGAATTGACCAATTCCCAAGACAATTACTGAGCTAAGAAGTTTTTTGGGAGCAGCCCAATATTGGAGGAAATTCATTGCTAATTTTTCTCTTATAGCTACTCCTTTGCATGCGTTGACAAGTGTGAAAAAGGTTTTTTAGTGGGGAGGAAAATAGCAAAAGGACTTTGATGCATTGAATGAAAAGATCAGTACAACTCCAGTACTTACACTTCCAGACTTGAGACAATCATCTGAGATTCAGACTGATGCTAGCGACTACGCCATGGGTGCAGTCCTCATGCAACATGGTAAGCCTATCTGTTTTCATTCAAAAACTTTTAATGGTGTAGTGATTAACTATCCTACATATGACAAGGAATTGTATGCATTGGTCAAATGTGTGAAAAAATGGAAACACTACTTGATGGGTAAGGAAACAGTCATTCACACTGATCATTAACCATTGCAATTCTTGCAATCAAAATCAAAGTTTCCACAATCAAGGCACTTCTGATGGATGGGTTTTCCTCAACAATTCCACTCTATAATCAGGTATAAGAAAGGTATCTTTAATAAATTTGTTGACTTTCTTTCTAGGTATATTGTTAGTGCAGCTACTTTACTCAAGCATAATTATGTTTTACATGAAATTTATATTGAGAAATATGCATTAGATAATGACTTTCAAAATGTTTATGCAAGCTTGAGTCAAGGTAACCAAGTAGAGGAATTGGATTATCATTTGCATGATAACTTGTTGTACCATCTTGGCAAGCTTTGTATTCCACAGGGAGAAAGAGTTAACATCATAAGAGAGGCACATACTTCTCTTATTGCTGGTCATTTCGGTGTAAGTAAGATGGTGGCACATCTACAGAGGTATTGTTATTGGCCTCGTATGCTTGAAAGTGTGTCTCATTTTATTAAAGGATGTTCATTATGTGCAATCAGTAAGCCTAGCAATAGGAAGTTAGGATTGTACACACCACTTCTGGTTCCTTCATGATCGTGGGAGAGTGTTTCTATGGATTTTTTAGGAGGTATTCCATTGTCAAAAAGATGTCGTGATTATTTGTATGTAGTTGTGGATAGGTTCAGCAAAATGTGTATTTTTATGCCATGTAAAAAGCAGGTTACAGCTGAAAAAACTACTCAGTTATTCTTTCAAAATGTTTGGGGGCATTTTGGATTGCCCACATCCATTGTTAGTGATCAAGATTCTCACTTTGTTGGGAATTTTTTGTCAAGATTGTGGAGATTCATGGACACCAAATTGAAAAAGAGTATAGTTTTTCATCCACAAACAAAAGTGGTGAACAAAACAGTGATACATATTCTTTGTGGGTATTGCAGCAAACATCCGAAGTTGTGGGATGAACATTTGCACTATATTTAGCATGCTTACAACTGAGCCAAGCACTATTCAACTCAAAATTCGCCATTTGAGGCATGCTTGGGATACTTGCCTAAATCTCCTTTGGATTTTATTTTTGGCAAAGATGTTGATATTAAAGGTCATAGAGACATAGACAAAGAAAGAAAGTTCATTTAACAAATCCAATTAGTACACCAAAAGGTTCAATAACAGCTTGAGAAAAACCAATACAATTACAAAGCAATGCATGGCAAGCATCGTCAAGATCACAAGTTCCAAGTTGGTGATGAAGTTTTTCTTCACATTAACAAAGAGAGGCTCCAAGGAGAAGGTAAAAAGCTCAAACCAATTAAATATGTCCATTTGGAATTTTGGAAAAGATTAGTAACAATGCCTTCATGTTGGATTTTCCTTCATATATGAAAAGTTATGTTTTTGTTAATGTTGAGAAATTAAGGTTGTATGAGCCTCCTTTGATTGAAGATCAAGGAGAGAATATTCAAATTCCATCTATTGAAGACTTTTCTCCATAATTCCTTGATGAACTTCAGCAAGACACTATACTTGACAGAAAAACAAGGATATCAAAAAGGGGAAGTTTCGATTATCTTCGAGTGGGGCTCAAGGGTACAAATCCTTTAAATTCCAAATGGCTATAGGTTGGAAAGGTGAGGGAATTGTACCCTCACCTATTGGACAATTGAAAGTGATCTTTTGGGGTCCAAAAGGCTTCTAGTGGGGAGGAGTGATCAAGTACTCAAAATTAGGTTCAAACTCAAAGTGGCAGAATCTCGATAAGATTAGCTTCAAATCGAAGTGCTTGTCTTCCTGATTCCAATGGTGTGAATGACACTTGACTCCGAGCTCATATGAAGAAGCTAGAGCAAGTCAAAGTTCCAGTTTGACTTGGACAGATGGCAGGAGAAGATGACATGGCACGACTCTTCAACGAATGGGCAAGTGCCAAGTGGCAGGCCGCCATTGACCTTGCATTTCGCAAATCACATATTGGAGGTGGGTCGTCATTAAAGAATCAGCCCTAGAGCAAGCTAGGGTGCGATGTGATAATCGCAATCGCACATTGCAATAGGGAAGGCATTAAAGAATCGGCCCCAGAGCAAGTCAGGGTTGTGATGCGATGATCGCAATCACACATCGTAGAAGGGAAGTGTTACAGAATCGGCCCCGATAGGATCAGGTTGCGATTGTGATATCGCAATCGCATATCGCACAGTGCAAAGTCTCGTTATATGTATTACCTTGGCTCCGCCGATTACGATATATTCTGGATGCGATATAGTTATACTACAATTAATAGTTCCATCGGGTCCATCACTTATCGCAATCACATATCGCCCATGCCGCGTTCAAAAACCATAAGACCCATCAATTGCAATTTGCAATGGAGTTATCGGTGCTGATAGTTTATGGCCACCGCGCGGTGAAATTTTTTCCCAATCAGCGCTTTTTGGAGCGAAATTGTAGGATCATGCCAGAAATGGTGCAATCTGTGGAGCGAATATCAGGAAAACTAGGAGAGGTCATAACTTCTTTATTTCTTAACCAAATTAAAGGAAAAAAAGAGGCTAGGTAGACATTTTTTGACATGATGGACTCATAGGAGCAGGTTTCAGAAGCATTTGAGCACTGTAAACACATCTTTTTACACTTTTGAGCATAATAGAGAGGCCCAAGCCATTGGAAGATGGAACAAGGAGACATAGCTTAGGAGGGGTGAACTCCTTTATCATGTTCCTATTGTAATGTGTTTTTAATGATGTTTTGTACATGTTTATGCTGCTATTCAATCTCTTATTTATGTTTAATTGCTCATAAAATTAACATAAAAACTCATTTTTCACTTGCAAAAAAATTCATGAATCCTTAAGCACAATGAAAGTATTTTGTTTCTAATCTAAGGAGGATATTAGCTTAGCAATATAATATTCTAAATTAGATCTGTCATGTATAGTGTCTCCAACTTTATAGGATCCCTGGTTGAGTTTATTTTGAGTTGTAATTAATTAATTCAGATTAATTGAGTTAAATTCATTTAAAATAGTTCCAATTGATGGGGGAACTAGTGGGAGGTCTAGTAGCGTGGTGTTTCCTACAGTGTACTGTGGTGATGCCTGCAGTGATAAACCAGTAAACTGATGATTCACTCATGAATAACTCATGCATGTCAGATATGAGAGTTACCCCGTTGAGATTAGAGTTCATGGATAGTGTAGTATTAGTTGTATAATCATCTGAATTGTACATGTGGTGCATGCAGTCAAAGGAAGGCCTATGAAGATTGCACAATTCCAATTGAGGAATTTTTGTATTAATAGGGGTTAATTCCCAAGGAAACAATGCAAGTAAATAGGGACTTGGGCAAGTGATACATTGGTTAATTATTGGCATGGGCTTGTCTAGGAAGTAGTGAGACAGATAGAGATAGTGCGTAGGTTGTCCGGGCTTGAGAAAAGCATTGTAATCTTCTCATATTTTCTAACTAATGCAATATATAGATAACAAGGGTTTTTAGCTCGGATTTCCCCAGGAAATCATTTTGTAATGTGTTAACTAGATTCTTTCTCTTGTATTCTTCGTGATTTCATGATCATTTAATTGTTTCCGCTGATGAGTAGAGTAGATTCAAGTCTATTGTTTTAGCATATTACAATTAGCAGTTTGAATATGCAAGGAATTTCTACACATAAAAGACATAAAACTTGGACACCCTAACACTTGATTTCCATCTCTTTATATAGCATAAGCATTAGTCAATACCTTAGGCCAATACCTTAGTAATTCTAATGGTATTATTTTACGAGATACAATATCCATTGTCGCAATCAATACTATGGGTCAATACCATGGTAAAGACCCGTGGTATTCAGGATACCATGGTGTGGATTTTGTATGCGACTTCTCTTCACCATACCTACGTATCTACGCAACCTTTTTCACTATTTTCCCAAACTTCACCTTTAGCATTCCTCTATCTCTGAACTAATATTCCTTTGTCCATTTTCTCTGTCAAATTTGTACCAACCTGTATAATCATCCTGCTACCATTATGTTGACATATTTATCAAGTAGATTTTTATCAAGGACAACACTTTAATCATAACGCCAACAATTGAGCACTTTGATTTTTGAGCATTTCTTGAATTCACTGGATCAATCGAGTACTTGAAAACTTGCATAGGAGCAGTGAAAGATAGTATTTGGGAGCCAAGTTAGGGGATCTGAGACAAGCACTGGCCAGACGGTCTTTAGTTTTAGTGTGGTTGTCTTCTATTTTTTAATAAATCATTTATTTGTTGATTTATAGTAGTAGTTGCTTACTTTAGATTAGATTAAATTAGGTTTTAATCATGTGTATATTTTTCTAGCATCTCTAATCTCATGAGCCCTAGTTAGATAATTGAGTGTTGGAAATGTAATACATATAATTTGAGTAACATTTTTGGCGCCATTGTTGGGGAGGTGCTAAAAGGGATTGAAGCATTTGATAGTTTAGTTTTTCTCTTATCCTTGCTAACACTTGTGACTTGGAAGAGGAGAAATAGTAAGACGCAAAGATGCCCTTCTTTCAAAATATTTTAAAAGGGTCCTAGCCTAACACTACTACGTTAGTGGGTTTCTCCAAAGCCTCATTGATTTTTATTTTATGCAAGTGTGGTGTGCAAATGCAATTTGTTTCAACTCAATGTTTTAGAATGTAATGTTTCAATCAATTTTGGGTGTTGTTAGAACCCACCCCCCTGCACACCCCCCCCCCCCATTCTACTAATCCATGTGCTAGACAGGAATTCATAACCATCAAGGCGACATTTAAGAATTTTTAAGAACATGAAGAATAATGTTACTCCAAAGATTGTCTCAACTCGTAGCAACAATTGGGAAGCTCTTTTCATCTTAGCAAGAGCAATTTTTGGCAGTGGTCGAGAACATACTTATACTCTGGGAAGCAATTGAAGGCCATGGATTTCATGAGCCATAAGAAAATCTAGAAGTCTTTCTTGATCATCTTTGCCAATTTGTTGAGGAGACCAATGAATCAAGGATCGAGCTATTTGAAAGGCAACCATCAAAACCAAATATCAAGGAGTTGTTGACGGGCCTATCATTAGATCCATCATGCACTCAAATGATCAACCATTCAATGATAGAATATTTCCATGGCATAATATAGGAAGACATACAGAGTGGACCAGATGAGCAAGAGAGTCGAGTATATCATGACTACATTAAATGTTGGTTCCAGACAAGCATTAATATGAAGTACCACCCTCTCCTTCAACAACTCCTGTGGTGCAGGTAAGTTCCCTCTGCGGATAGAGACAACCCCTCTAGCCCTAGCGTGAGTCTAGTCACAGCAAGACAAAGAAAATAGCTAATTCCTTAAATAGTCATCGTTGAAGAGGCCTATCTTATACCGGTGTTTGATGAAGTCTTCATCATGTCACTTCAGCTATCGCTTTCTTCTCCTTAATGAATGATTGACTTGAAACAACATATGAAAAAGAAAAAACACATAATAGAACACAACAACGAATTATCTACTTATAGAGTCAAGGAACCATAAGCTATCAACAAACATTTCATACATGATATAGGAAATAACCATTGATTCTATTAATGTAAACAACAGTAAAGCTTACAACCATGCCTTAACATCACAAGCTTCCTTGAAGGGTCCAATCAGTATGTCTCCATAAGCATTCACTCTCAAAGGTCTCCCAGAAAGACTGATGACTCTCTCTCTCACCCAAAAGCACAAGTATGAAACTAAGGCAATCACAACAAGGCTTCCTTCTTACAAAACCATTTCACACTATCAATCCACAACATGGAAGGCTATTCTCATACCTCACAAGCTATTGCTAGGCTATCAGCAATCCAAACTATAAGCTATCAATCCAACAAACCAAGAACTAGCTAACTAAGAACTAGCACTCCATAAAAACTAGCTGATCATAGTCATGGAGGATGCTTTTATAAGAGGAGGAGCCTCCATAAATGAGGGGAGAGGAAGCTTATCTTCAAGGGAAGTTACTCAAAAGGCAGAAACACCATCTCAAATGAGGAGAGGCGAACTTCTTTGACCCATCAACCAGCTCCAGAACCACCTAGAAGTATTTTATTTGAACTAATTTTCCATATCTGGGTCGTCGCAGGTCAAACACGAAGACTCAGAGATGACATCGTGAGGCATTAGTGCATTCCGGGCTATCATCGCAGGCAGGATACTGATGACCTGCGACGACCTTGAAAAATGGGTAAAAGGGGGTCAACTTCAGGATTAATGAGCTTAGGCAATCTTATTGAGTAATATGGAAGATTTGGACACATATTTTGGTATATGACAAAGAGTAGATGTCATTTAGGGACCGACTCTATCCAGGATCAGGGGATGCAGGGTCGGTGACAAAATACTGTGTAACAACTCCTATCACCACATCATTTGAACTCAATTGTCTCTCCTCAAGTATATACTACAACATACTTTTCAAATTTGAGCCTACGACTTATGTCTGGTATCTTGTTATGCACATCGATTCACTAGAAGTATTCTTATACTTGAAGGAGGATGCTCTTTTTCAAAGTAAGATAGGGTAGGGTGATGAATAAATAAATAAAATAGTAAAGATGAAAATAAGTCTAGTTTTGAAAATCATGTAGCTGACATAACTAGACACAGATTTTGCTTAAAAACTAAGTATCTTGGGGGGAAATATCCACAATAAACTTTGTAAGTTCATTTTGGCTCCAACATTTCTTCAAAATCTTCTTGGTTTATGCTTGAGTTAACTGATGTGGGATTCCTTAAGGCCCACCTTCCAATAGACCTTGTCTGATCTACTTCAGCACCTTATCTAGGACTAAAATCATAGATATTTCCAAGTGCCTTGGAGTTGGCCTTGCTGACAATAAGGGGATACCTTAATGCCTCTTGATTGTTAGTTCTTGTAGGTGAATCAACTTCAGGGCATCCATTCGTACATGTCAGCATTCACTCCTACACCTTAAGACTAATTAACATTAAAGGTGGGTGGTCTCACACTAGTTAACAAGATCATCATTGGTTGGTAATTCATTGATTTCCTACTGCATTTGACTTCAGCAAAAAAATTCACACGGTTGGAATTGTTCTATGGTTTGGGTTATGGCGAATACTATTAGGTTTCTGATCTTGTTCAACAGTCTGTAATATCAGAATGAATAAAAAGGGAATTGGATACATGGAAGTTAGAGCAAGTCTGATTATTCCAAAAAGATGAGGCTTCAAGGGCCTAAATTTCTTCTTTGTTAAAGAGCTTGGATCTCAAAATTGGCTAATAATTTCATTACAAAAGTCAAGTTACAAAGGTTGAAGTTTGAAGTTGGTTCTAAAATAGAATAAATAGTACTAGAAATTTTGTAAGTATCCTTTTTTTTACACAAATATTTTAACCATCTTCCATCCTTCATCTCTAGCATCAATATTTCCATAAATGGCATTGGTAAGTGGACTATTTTTGAAGTAAAAAATAATCTCAGATCTACTTTTTCCTATAACAAAAAAAAAAATTTTCATTTTTTTATAAGCATGATACCTCTCATATCTATTCCTAATTTCAGATATATATATATATATATATATATATATATATATATATATATGGGTGTGAAGCAAGGCAGGCTAAACGGAAGTAGTGATGGCAGCACAAACCCTAGTTTTTTCATACCCTGGTTTCCTCCTTGCTAGGTTGGTCCCATGTTGGGTGTTGGTGGCTCTTTAGGCGGGGACCTCATGGGCGGTGTCAGGGGATTTTGGCATGCACTCTGAACTGGGGTTTTTGGGTTTTATTGTGTTTATAAGAAGGTTATTTCTTTTGTCGTGGGGGGTATTATTCTATACTTATTTGGATCTTGTGGTCTTTGGGTCAAGGTAGCTGTTGGCCCTCAATTTTGGTCATTTTTGTCTATCCTAAATCCATCTATTTACCACCACATTCCATCCTATTTCACCTATATATGTCCCATTTTAGTCCTATTTTTCATATTCAGGTAACTAAATTAAGTTCTTCAATTTTTAGAAATTTTTGTAAAAATTGGGTTTTAAGAGTAAATTTGGACTACATTAAAAATTCTCATAATAGCTCCATTAAAGTCATATGTGTAGGAAACCTCAACGATATCTGAGTTCATATTTGGAAATATTGGGAACCACAGATAAAGAAACACCTATTGGTTCATTCAAACCGAGCAAAAACAGGCTTGGTCAACACTAGTCAAACTTGACCTGTCATTCAGAAATCCCTAGTAAAAAGTGGTAGATTTATTATTTTGTGGGATTT
The DNA here is from genome assembly GCA_031772625.1 of Pinus tabuliformis. Classification (NCBI taxonomy): domain Eukaryota; kingdom Viridiplantae; phylum Streptophyta; class Pinopsida; order Pinales; family Pinaceae; genus Pinus; species Pinus tabuliformis. Next base: position 50,972,003 of record CM062814.1, on the reverse strand, counting down.
TTCTTAATTTTGTGAACCAGACTTGATGAGTTCGACCTGTATGTATGGATTAGGATTGATAAGGTTGTTAGAGCTATTATAGAAAAGTTTTTTTTTTTTTTATGTTTTTCCTATTTAAACACAGTTTATGGACCATTCAAAGGGGTGTAAGTGTGTAATTTTGTATTTAGATTATTGGAGACTTTTGAGATAATTTGAAGAATCATTTATACTATTTTATTTGTTTTTCATGTTTTGGATGCTTTATTAAATTAGATGCAGTTGAAGACTTCTTTAGGTGTATAAGGCAATGTTGGAGGGCCCCCATACCAAGCTAAGTACACTTTGGTTATATTTTGTATAAATTAGCATAGTTTTGATTCAGTATTTCTTGTTTCAGTTTTATGATTCAGTTACTTAGATGTGTTATGATTTTTGTATGATTTTTGGATGGTTTTGGTTTAAAATCTAATTTTCATACGAAAGGACAACCAAGGATTTAAGTTAAATTCTCTTTCTATCAAATTATGAATCACAATTAAAATTCATCATTTTGCATTTCTTGAATTGTTTCTTGAATTCAAGTTTATGATTTGATGCAATGGTAATGTTGTTGGAGTAGAACTATGAGGAAGGGCAACCAGGACCTTCTAAGTTAGGAGCCTCTTCTCTTTCTTTCTACACATCACAAATTGTTGCTCTTTGGTTTCTCTTCTTGAGGACAGTATTGTGGGAAAGAACAACCAGGACCTGCTAAGTTAGGAGCCTCTTCCTTTGCTTACTGCATCTTGAATCAGAGACTTTTTAGTTTATTTAAACTTAGAACTTATTTGTAATATGCATTTCCTTTAACCTTTGAGCCTTGCCTTCCGAAATTGACTTTACTTGAAATCCATATACTTTGGATGTGCTTCCAAGTCTACAAACCCGGATTGACAAATAAAACACCTGCGTTAATTTACTTAGTAAATTGACTTAACATATTTGGCGTCGTTATCGGGGAAGCACATTCAGATTTAATCAAAATAGGAAGATCATTTAGAAAACATTAAAAAAATAGGAGTTTTCATTATGGTCATTTATGCTTAGAAAAATAGATAAAAAGGGTAGATACACAAAACAAGACCCCCCAACTACTAAACCATTGGTAGAAGCAGGACTACCTCCATTTGAATTAACTACACCAATTGCTAGAAAACCAACCTTAGAAGAGTTAGAGGAAAAACAATGTTCAGTTCAAAAGTTAATGCTTGTTGAAAGACAAACTTTGTTAGCTTATGAAGTGAAGAGAAAACAAAAACAAACAGAAACATCTTCCATAGGAAAACAAAGAGAGACAAGAAAACCAATTGATCAGCCTATTCTTGAACAAATAGATCAGCCTATCTTTGAAACTATTTATGAACAAACAAAACAAGTTGAAAATACACAATCTCAATTTGTTACTGAAACATTTGAAACTGTTGAAAAAGATATGGCAAAAGAAGGGCAAGGATCTAACATCCCAATACTCACTCCAGAACAAAGGTTACAATATGAAAAGCAACAAAAAGAATGGCAAAGAAAAAGGGAAGAAGAGACAAGAAGAGAAGCAGAAAGGAAAAGAGAAGAAGATGCCAAAAGAGAATATGATCATAAGAGAAGACAAGATGCAGAAATAGAGAATGATGAAGAAGCTACTTTTGGATTCTCAATTTTAGATACTAGGGAAATTCTTGGAGAAGAGGTAAAAATGAAGAATATTCCACCTTCGGTTTTACCAAATTTCTATGGAATGTCTTCTAAATATCTTGATTCATTCGCATTTGAATTTGATATCTTATGTTGTACTATGGTTATACTGATGATATACATAAGTTTTGTCGTTTCCCTGCTACTCTTAAAGCATCTGCATTAAAATGGTTTATTGGATTAGGAGAACACACTATAACTTTTTGGGAAGACATGAGGAAAATTTTTCTTCAAAATTGTCAAGCCTATTTTAGGCTGAGAGATTCAAAAGAAGATATTTTTAGGATGTCTCAACAAGAATATGAGAGTTTGGAAGAATACTTAGAACGATTTCTTTACAACTTACAAAAATCCAAACAACATTCTTTAAATCTTGATACCATTAGAACAATTTTTCTCAAAGGAATGTGAGATGAGTATCTTGATATTCTAAATGTGATGGGTAAAGGAGATATTGCATATTTATCATTTGATGAAATTTTTGAATTATATCAGATGTATTCTAGAGGTAGAGGGAAAACAGGAAAAAGATATATAACTTCGAAAGCTTCTAAATCAATGACAAGAGGAGTAACAAGAGCAAAAATAGGGAGTTTGCTAGAAAACTTTAAAACTAATATTTTGAGCACTTTAGGAACATAGGTTGATGTATTAAAAGCAAAGAAGAAATAAGAAGAAGAAGAAAAAATACTATCAATCTTTTGTCCTAAGTGTAGGAAGAAGCATCCTTTATGAGAATGTCATTTGGTTAATATACATGTTTGTGGACTTTGTACAGAAAATCATGTCACAGATGATTGTCCAACATTAAAAGAGTTGCAAGCATGCCAACTACAAGAAACTCAAGGATTTTATTATATGGCACCAAGAGAGCTTGGCAACCACGTTTTGCAGGTACATCTCAACAGTTTCCTCAACAAATCCCTAGAATTTTCAGTATCAAAATTCATGGAATTCTCCTATGCCATGGCAGGTTTGGTCTCCTCAGTGAAACCAAAACCAACCTTCACAAAGTTGGTGAGGATATGCTTATGGATCCCAACCTCCCCAAAAATTTTACCCTCAACAACCATATCAACAACAATATCAATCTTATCCTCAATAGTCATATCAACAGCCATATCCTCAACAACCATTTCCATATCAGCAATTCCATCAATCCCTTCAATCAAATCCATTCACACAACAATCAATTCCTACACTAACACAACCTCAGCAGCTTCAACTTCCATCTAACCAACCACCACCCGGACCAACTCAATTATCATCTCATTCAGTAACAAATCCGAGTAATAGAGTGGAAAGGCCAGCATATAATGTGGAAGAAACAACATTATTTCCTACATATTCTATTCTTCTTATTCAAGACATCAACTTGAGGTCTGGAAAAGTTCTAAAAAAATATTCACCACCAATCATAAAAGAACAAATTGAAGAAGGAGAACAATCTGAAAAATCTAATCCAAAGAATCAAATTCAGAAAAGTAAAACTATTATGACTCAAACACCACATTTCCCATGAATGTTAGTAGAGTGGAAAACTTCAATTTCTCTTCCTGAATTTGATATCTTAGATGAATTAAAGAATTATTATGTCAAAATTCATTTGTTGCAAGCTATCAAATATATTCCAATCCATACAAAAACAATAAAGGAATTATGTATAAAGAAAACTAGCAGAAAGAAAGAGATCCACCAATAATCCAAGTCATTGGAAAATTAGCTAGTCTCATGTCTGCAAAAACAACAATTGAAAAGTATATTGATCCTAGGATACCTATGGTTACCATTTCAATCAATAATTTTTCAGTTCCTAAAACTTTAATTGATCTAGGAGCTGCTATAAATATCATGACAACATAAACTATGAAGTATTTAAAATTGCCAAATATCTGACCTACTACTATAATTTCAAAACTAGCAGATAGATCTAAAGTTGTACTAGAAGGAATAATTGAGGACATCATTGTTTATTTGAATTCATTGGAGTACCATGTAGACTTTTTTTATCTTGCAACCAAAAACAAATCTAAGAGTCCATCTTTTAATTCTTGGCAGGACATGGTTAGACACAGCAGATGCTTCATTGGATGTAGATCAGGAAGCATGATTGTTATAGCTCCATATCCCACTTTTATGGTTTGTGATGCTGCACTCATGGCCTAGGGCAACCCCTCTTTCCAGACTTGGTCCAAAATTTAAAAAACAGTGTTTTATCCCTTATACGCGACATTGCCCTGAGTTAAACGCATGTATACGCGGGTAGGCATATACCCAACCCGCGTATATGTATTAAAACACTTTAAAAAATATAAAAATCCTTAATTTCGGGCGAAGATCGCGGGTTTTACCTGCTAATCACCTGTTAGTACCCGTGGCCCAACTGTTCCCAACCAACTCCCAACTAAAAAACTACTTTGGGAGAGGTATAAAAAGACCTCAATGGGAAGGCCTAAGGGAGGAGAGAAGAGAGAGAAAGGTTATTATGCTGAGATTTTCCCCCTGACCAAGTCTGAAGATCCTTGTGCCTCGTGCACTTCCCCCATTTGTACAGGAAACCCTTGTTTCCTTGTGTGTTGATGTTCGTCCACTACTTGTGACATCATGGAGTAAGTCATGGAAGGAGTTTGTTAAAGGCTTGAGGCTGGACGAATCCGGAAGGAAGCTTTGCTTGGAGCCTGCGAAAGGGTGACTCAGGTGAAATTATTCATTTTCTATACTTTATTTGTCTATAATAAAAGAAACACATGTATTGGTTCCTGATATAAATCTTCTTTATGTTTATGATATTCATGTTAGAATTCACATGTGAATGGTTGTTTAAATTTCATAACTAACTACCTTTCTCTATAACATGAAGATGATTTCTTTATAAGGTTTTGTCCATATACTGTTGTGCTCTCCGGAATTGGTTGTTTTGCAAGACAAAGGAGCCAAAGGAACTCGAAGAAGGGTTTGGACCCTAAAGGACCTTCTCAAACGTAGGACCTAAGGTATGCCCCCTTATCATAGAATTTGCTTATAATAGCATAATGGCTGTGTGAATGTGTGTTTCTCTGTATAGACAACTTTCAATCTGCTAGGGTTTCAACCCAAAAGCCCTAGGGGAACATTTCCCTTAACAGAATTGGCGACTCCACTGGGGACAACACTGTTGTTGTTCCTAGTTTGGGTGTTTTCAAGCCAATCAGGGCTCAGCTGCCTGTTTGCTTGCTGTTGCTGTGTGGTCTGTTCTTGAATTCTAAGTTTTGCCAATTTCTTCAGTTTGTTTTTTTATTTTTCTTGAAATATTTTATATACGCTATTTTTCTTAGTTACAGAAGCGTATATACGCATGTTTCCTTAAGTTAACCCGCGCATACACAGGTTTCCTTAGGCACAGTAGCGTATACACGCAATCTGTACATAAGTACAGTCGCGTATATCTTGCAATTTTCAAGATTTTTAAATCTTTTTGTCTCTAAAGGTCTATTTGGTGGTTTGATTCAGTCCGAACAGTCACTTTCCAGTATCAGTTGTTAGTTTTACAGCAAGCATCTTGTTCCAAATTCTCTCTGATTGTAAGGAGTGTTGGTCTTGTTTTTGTTGTTGCAAGCGTCATCGTTTTTGCTTAAGCACGCAAGATTTCTTGCTTGGAATCTTGGCTGCTCTGATTCATCAAGGCAGGAAGATTGATCTCAATCTTTGTGTTAAATCTTGCTTTTGGTGACTTTTTGTTTGCTTGACAAAACCGCTTTTTGTGACCATCCACTTCTTTGTTTCATGAAAGTTGTTGATTGATACTTTCTTGAAATTTGTCTTTTTGATCTTTTTGGTCTTTGTTGCCAAAGCTTTCATTGCTGCTTTTGATTTTTAAGATCATCTTTAAACACATTTCTTTTTGTTAAGTTTTCATCCATTGTGTGGTGTCAACTTGCAAAAGTGTTTGTTGCCTATTCTTCAATCACAAAGTTTCAGTCTTGTTGAGAGCATTTTTTAAAAGACTCTTTTTTTTGTTGTTTCTTTTGAAGAAAACTTTTTGAAAAACTTAGTTTTGCTTTCTTGAACTTTGTTTTGATTTGGTTTCCTTTTAGTGAATGAAAGTGCTTTTTGTTTGTCTTGGAACTTGTTTTTAGTGTTTAGATGAAATGAATGATAGCATCTCATATTCCATCATTTTAAGTGGCAAAATAAAAATTGATAAGCAAGCAACTTTCATTTCTTGATTTTAGAGTAGTTTTGAGTCTTGCATCAACATATATTTGTTGCATTAGGATAGATTTGCATATCTTTTTAGGCATCCATAGCTTTGTTAACTTTTGAGGGTGAAGAGTGAATTAATGAAAGGAAAAGAAAATTTTGTTTTATTTGAAGTTCCTTTGAACCCTGTAGAGATTTCTTTTCATCGAAAAACGAAAACAAGTGCATGTGCATGTAGTTTGGTTTTTATTAATTTCTTTTGCGTCAAAAACACCACTAGTTTCACTTCCGTTTATCCCGTGACTTAAAGAACAGCCTATTTTAAAATCAAGCGCTAATTAAAATTCACTAAAACTTTTTTTTAAGTTAGATACACCAACAAGTTTTAGGATTTTAGGGCCTTGGATTAGGCGAGTGGAGAGTTAACTCTCCAAGGCCATTTAAACTGTCAAACATAGGAGTCTGAATAGTGAGTGAAAATCCAATAGCGTTAGGAAGACCAGGAAAGCTTCGGATCTGGGAGTTAAGCACGAGGGTCTGTGAAGACAAGGAAGAGAGATACCCCCTCTCCTACTTGTCCGAACTTACCTCACGACTGTTCCGCCTGGCTTCTGCGATGAGTTGGTATCCATAGTTGCTACTCCTAGGGATCTACACAGGTGGCTGCGGAGGGGAATCCCGTGGCACCTGAGGTCGACGTTGCATCACTCTCAACGGTACTACTGGAGGGCACCCTTGCGAAGCTTGGGGGCTTGCACCGGCGCAGGCTGTTGTTAGGAGGTCAGCGTAACTTCCTCTGTTACCTTCGCTGATAGGACTGGGCCCTCATCATCCCAGACTATCTTCGGAAGGCCCCTTAATTCACTTTCTTGTATTTTGGTGTCTAGTCCTAATCACCCGGAGCAGAAATACTTGGAAGTTGTTTGACTGGCTGATATCTTTAGGGACTTTATAGTGTGTGCTCTGTGCTCTTAGTTGGCCTAGCTTTCAATTTTTTGAGTCTTTAGTTAGATCTTAACAAAAATTCAAAGTGGTTGACCGATCACCTAGACGGTCTCGAAGACTTCGTGGTCTTTCACCACCAAGTTTAGAGCCTTCTCCTAGAAGGCGCAAAGGTAATACTGCTGGTGGGTTTCGTCCCACGGCAGTTGACGCATCGGGGATTGATCCTCCTCTCGGGGGCATTAGTGTTCAAGCAAGGCCTAGCATTTCCGCGGAACAAGAGAGGAACACTCCAGTTCCTTCTCGAGTTCTCTTTTAGACAGAGAATAACATAGAGGTAGAAGAACTCTCGGAGTCGTTAGCGGCTCTGAATTCTCTACCATCTAGCCATCCGGACGTATTACAATACATTGGGACTCCGACGCGACCGTCAAGTCCAGGTTACGCTATGCGCTTACCATCAATGACCACTACTGGAAGCATGGCTTCTACTACAAGTGCTACAACTATGCAAAGTCCAACATTGGTACAAGGGGGAGGAACGAGTTCCATCTCCTCTGCTTCTTTGTTTGGATCTTTTGCTAGCACATCTTTAGTTGGGTCTACCTCCATTCCATCCATGAGTGGAAATTCCAAAACCAATGCTTTTAGTTCTGGATTCTTCCCATTTGGCACCCATTCACAGGGTATTCCATCAGTTCTGTTTAGTGCCGCCACGTCCATGATGGGTGGATCGGCTTCATTCCAGGGTTTTCCTTTTGGAAGTGGTCATATACCACATTCCAACCCGACAATAAGATCCATTCCTTTTTCTTCTATAGGACAAAGTAGCAATCCTTTTCAAGGTTGGACTAACCCTGGGGTTAGTGGCGTGGGAACTGGGAATCCGTTTTTCGGCCAACAAGGGAATAGGCCGTACTCCACAATTAGTTCGTTTCAAAGTATTCCTCCCTTAGCTTCGGCTTGGAATCCGTATCAGGGGTTATCAACTCCTTATAATCCTTTAGGAGGAAACTTTGCTGGTTATGGAGGTTTTGCGACCGGAGTTGGTCAAACTCCGAATTTTGCTGGATCACAAGGCTTGCCTTTTGGTTCAGCCGGTTCTGCTGGTTACTTCGGGCAGCCTGGTGCCTTCCAAAATCCAGGCCAATCTTTTCATAACTTTGGGAGCTCTGCCCAGTCTGGGTGGAATCCCCAAGGTCCTCCTAGGCTTCCTTTTCTGGCAACTTTGAACTTGCCAAATCTCACTAAGTTAACAAACGATCCAATCAAATACAATCCGGCCTGGCCTCCGGTCCCAACCAAACTCCCTTCGAACATTCCAAAATTCAAAGGGAAGAGCGGTGAAGACCCAGGCAACCATGTAACCACATTCCATTTGTGGTGCTCATCTAACTCGCTTATCGATGACTCTATTAGGTTGAGACTTTTTCAACGCACCTTGACTGGTAATGCGGCCAAATGGTATATAGAGTTGCCAGGGGGCAGTTTTACATCTTTCGCTGACTTAGCTAATATTTTCTTAAATCATTTCTAGTTGCCCATCCGTTATGATGCCGGAACTGAACTTCTGGCCACTTTTCGTCAGGATAAGGCAACTCACATTTCTGACCATATTCAGGAATGGAGACGGAGAAAGAGGCTCATTAAAGCCGAAATCCCTCCGGAGTACTGTCTCGAATGGTTTTTGAAATCTTTACAACCCAAGATCTCCAAGGATGTCTCCATGTCTGGAGTCTATTCTGAGGAGCAAGCCATTTTTAGGGCCCAGCAATTAGAATTGATCTACTCTCAGTCTGGGATCCTACAAAAATACTTGCCAGATGCTCCTAGGTCTAAGGTTGACATAGCCAAGTCGAAGCCAGGTCCCCATGCGGATGGTATCGTTGGGTCGGTAGACACAAATATGGTGAACTTGTTGAACCAATTGCAGCAGTTGTCTTTACAAACTACTTCTAACAACCAAGTCACATCGTCTAACCCTCCGGCTTCCCAAACCTCTTCAATTAATGCCATCCAATCTAATAACCCCAAAGGAAATCAAAATTCCAATGGGAAAAAGAAAGGACAAGGTAAGAAAAAGAACCAGGATGGGAAGGCTGACGCAAATAAATCTGGCAATAATGCTGGTGGTGGTAGAAATGAGTCTAGAAAGAAAGTCAAGTTTCCATGCAATTTGTGCAGTGGAGACCATTTAACTCACCTCTGCCCAAAGATTGAAGACACTCGATGCTTGTTAGGGCAGCAAGGGACTTCTAGTTCTCAGGCTGTGTTAACCAACCCTTTTCCCCAAGGGCAGCAACTTCTTGCTGGCGCGAGTTCAAACCCTGGAACCTCCGCAGGGGGCAACCAAGAAGGGGAAAAATCATCAAATGTTTTCATGATGGGTTCTAACGTCCATGTGGCTACTCAGTCACGTGATTACGGTGAAGCCGAAACTTCCAAGGACAAGACTGCTCCCGGAAATACCGACCTTCATATTGAGCGACCCCCTGTCGAGACTATACCACGGATACCGAAAGGTTCCACTAAACGCGCGACTATTAATCCTAATGCTAGGGCCGCCTAGAATTACTCCATTGTTGAGGATCTGGCTCAGAGTCCATGCACCATGTCCGCTTTAGAGGTTCTCCAGTCGTGTCCAGCTCAACGAAGTGCTTTACTTTCCGCGATTGGGGCAGTCGATCCAACTAACTCTTTAGTGCTCACTTTTGACATGTTAAATGTCAAAAAGCGACTCCCTCATCATATGGCTTTCCAAATAAAGTCTACATACCGAAAAATTAACATTTTTCGTACCATTGTCGATGAAGGAGATTCCACGTGCGTCATGTTGATGTCATGCTGGAAGGCTATTGGATTGCCTTCAGCTGTTCCTTCACCTACCGTCTTGACTGCATTTGATGGTCATTCTCATAAGTCGCATGGGATTATCCTGGCCTTTCCTATATGTGTTGGGGAGAAGGTCGTCAATATTGAAGTATAAGTCATAGATGCTAACCTAGACTACAATCTCCTCTTAGGAAGGAACTGGGTATACGAAATGGACACCGTTGTTTCAACTCTGTTTCGTGTCATTTTCTTTCCTCATGAGGGGAAAATCGTTAAGGTTGATCAATTGGATTATTGTCCAGTCGATCCTCAAGCAACCTTTGACTCTACTATTCCTTTAGTGGATAACCCTCGTCCCCCTACTGAGAATTTAGGAGTGGGGATGTATTCCTCATTGATGGGTACCTTTGATCTTCCCTCTCCTTTTGCTAGAATCAATGCCGTTTCATCATCTAAGGAGTCTTCTAGAGAAGAGTTCTTCCGAACTCGTTATTTTTCAGACCCTTGGACCTTGCCTTCACCTACGACCACATTAGTTGAAGGACAAGTAAATGGAATTGCATTCCCTATATCTGCAGCTGAGCTTAGATATCAGTCTATCGTCAACTCTGCAGACGACCACTCTACTCCTTTTTCTGAGGAGGAGTTAGATGGTGATGCAGCCCCGGCCTGGAGCCTTGATTCTGCCTCTGCCTTGGACTGCTTAGATTCGGTTTTACCTTCTGAAGAAGCAATCCTAGAAGCAATGATGGGTATAGATCGACCTTGGGAAGACTTACACCATCGTTCATACTTTCTTCCTCCATTACAGGAAGTAGAATCTAAATTCTCCGAGCTCTTTACTAGTGATGTTTGTACGGTGTCAAATCCTTTGGCTCTAGCACACGTTCATGCCGAAGGTAATATGTCGGTGATTTCAAAAACGATACCTATAAACATCTCTAGGGACCCTAACATGATCGAGAATCTCTTCATCGAAATTGAGTGTTCCCCTGAAGAAATTCAAATTTACACCGACCTTTTTAAGGAATTTCGAGATGTATTTGCTTGGTCTTATGAAGAAATGCCTGGCATTGACCCATCTATAGTTCAACATGAGATCAAGATGTATGAAAACGCCAAACCGGTTCGTCAAAGGCTTCGGCCGGCTAACCCTAGGAAAGCAGCAGCTATCAAAGCTGAAGTTGAGAAGCTGCTAAAGACAGGTTTCATATACCCTGTTCCTCTTGCTGATTGGGTTTCTAATCCAGTCCCTGTGGATAAAAAGCAAGGAACAATCCGAGTATGCATCGATTTTAGGGACCTAAACAAGGCTTGTCCGAAAGATAATTACCCCATGCCATTCATTGATCAGATTATTGACGAGTGTGTGGGTAATGATATTTTTTCCTTCATGGATGGTTTCTCTGGTTATAATCAAATTTCTATCCATCCCGAAGATCAACATAAGACAGCCTTTATATGTCCCTGGGGTACCTTTGCATATAGAAAGATGCCTTTTGGTCTTAAAAATGCTGGAGCCACTTTTCAGCGGGCCATGTCATATGCTTTCCACGACATCAAACGTATCATCGAAGCATACTTGGACGATCTCGCTGCTCGTTCTCGAAAGAGAACAGATCACCCTAGTCATCTTCGAATGGTTTTCGAGCGATGTCGTTTTTATAAAATCCGATTGAATCCCAACAAGTGCATTTTCGCGGTTACGTCCGGTTGGTTTTTAGGGTTCATTGTATCAAATGAAGGGATTCGGGTTGATCCCTTCAAGGTTGAGGCAATAGTTCAGTTGCCTCCCCCGTCTTCAATTCGACAACTTCAAAGTCTTCAAGGGAAGGCTAATTTCTTAAGACGGTTTATAGCGAACTATGCCGAGATCACTAAAGGGTTCATGCGTTTGCTATGGAAAGGAGTTCCATTTGTGTAGGACGACTTTGCGCAACGGTCGTTTGATGCTTTGAAAAAGGCATTAGTCTCTGCCCCGCTTTTGAGTCCACCGGATTATGGTAGAGACTTCCTTTTATATCTCGCTGCAGCAGAATCAACCATTGGTATGGTTCTCGTTCAGGAGGATGATGCTCTCACCGAGCATGTGATTTATTATTTGAGCCGAGGCTTAATAGGTCCTGAACTTCGCTATTCTCTGGTTGAGAAGTTGGCTTTGGCAGCTGTCCATGCTTTCCAGCAGCTCCGTCATTATATCCTGCTACGCAAAACTTTTGTCTTAGCGGCAGTCAATCCATTTCAATTTGTCCTCAGTAGGCAAGTGATTGGGGGCAAATATAATCGATGGATAGTCATTTTGCAAGAATTTGATCTCGAGTTCTTGTCTGCCAAGTCTAAGAAATCCATGGTTTTCGCTGAGCTAATTTCTGAGCTGCCTTGTGGAGAGGATACTGTTTATGAGGAAAGTTTTCCCGATGAAAATTTATTCCTCATCTCTTCACTCGACCCTTGGTATGGAGATATCATTGTCTATCTCCAGACTTCGAAGTTCCCTTCTACTTTCTCCAAGGATGAACGTCGAAAATTACGTCACCTAGCTAAAAATTATGTTATCATTGGTGATACCTTATACCATCGAGGGGTTGATTCAATCCTTCGGCGCTGTTTAACCTTAGAGGAAGCAGAGTCAATTCTAAATGACTGCCACAGTGGAGCTTGTGGTGGTCATCTATTAGGGCTTGCTACAGCCCAGCGCATCTTACGTGCCGGCTATTTTTGGCCTTCACTCTTTAAAGACTGTGTGGAAGCAGTCAAACGTTGTCACCCCTGTCAAATTTTTACTCAGAATATGCGTGCACATCCAGCTCCTCTTTTTCCCGTTGTCACCGTCGGTCCCTTTACTAAGTGGGGTATTGACTTTACAACTTGTAATCCGCCTTCAGCGGCGAATCACAGGTACATTATCGTGGTTGTAGACTACTTTACGAAGTGGGCTGAGGCCATGCCCACTTATAAAAATGATAGTGACACGGTAGCATTGTTCCTTTTTAATCAGGTTATCTCAAGATTCAGTATCCCGAGAGAGATTGTCACTGATCATGGCAGTCATTTCCAGAATCAACTGATGTCTGAATTGGCTCTCAAATTGGGTTTCCGGCAAGAGCATTCGTCTCCTTATTATCCTCAGGCCAATGGACAGGTCGAGGCAGTCAATAAAACTCTTAAGACGATCCTCCAATGGACAATCGATAAAAATCAGTCCAATTGGCACGTTATGTTGTATTCGGCTCTTTGGGCATACCGAACCTCCGTAAAGACTGCTACTGGTTTTACACCTTTTCAGTTGGTTTATGGGATGGAATCTATCTTTCCGGTTGAATGTGAAATTCCATCTCTTAAGTTAGCTGTTGAGCTCCTTCCAGAGACTTCGAGTCTCGAAGAGCGCCTCCTTCACTTGGAACATCTCGATGAGCAGCGTCGAGATGCCGCCACGATGAATGAGGCTCATAAGAAAAGGGTTAAAACGCAGTATGATAAATCTGTCTGTCCTCGAGTCTTTTCTGAAGGTGACCTTGTCTTGGTCTATGACCAAGATAAAGACACCTTGGGGGCAGGCAAGTTTAAGCCTATGTGGTACGGTCCTTTCATTATTAAACGAGTTTTAAAAAAAGGGTCGTATGAGTTAATCGATTTTGAGGGAAACAAGCTAGCAGAGCCCTGAAACGGGCTCTACCTAAAGAAGTACTTTGCTTAAGTAGGAATTAGGCAATGGCTTCTTTGTACATTATGTATATTTGTACATATATCATCGAGAGTTTTTGATATCAACACTTTTTGGTCTGCTGTGGTAGGTGTTGATGGATGACTTGGTCTATTTTGGGTTCACCGATGGTGCTAGTCGGCACACTCGGAATCTCGCATCCGCAGCTTGGGTACTCTATTATCCAACTGGTCAATTGATGGTATCAAGAGGCGTATGCATCGGTCCCGCTTCAAACAACATGGCTGAGTATACTGTCGTCATTAATTTACTATCCGAGGCAATTTCTTATGGAATTGACTCGTTGGTAGTTTATCTTGATTCTCAATTGATAGTGTCACAATTAAACAACATTTATCGGGTAAGGGATCCATGTTTATATCACCAGTGCTTAAGGGTGATGTTGTTGCAAAGATCATTTACTTATATTAATTATTTTCACATTCCAAGATCTCATAATTGGTTAGTTGATTCTATCGCTAATCAAGCATTAGACTGGCACATCAATCATTCATCACAATAAAATCAAGCATCAAAAAGTCAAACTGTATATATATATATATATCATAAAGCATCTCGAGTGTACATATGTTTGTCCAAAAATATACAAAATTGGGACTCAAATGCCCATAATCATGTCCGGCATATCTAATGCCCCGGCTCAGGATGAGCGGCTAAGTAGGTAACTATCGCATTGGCCACACGCCGAAAAGTGCGAACCCAGTCACGTGGCATGCCAACCACATGACGCTGCATATCCTCAGGAAGGTCCTCTATGGTAGCCATTGGTACTCGGCAACTCAGTCTCGCCAAGTGTCGCTGGACATTATGTAGAGTTCGTTTTGTATCAGCAGCCGCCTCTTCGGCTCCTCGGCCGCGCCGTCCATGCCGCGGGAACCCATCTGGTCGTACCGGCCCAATATCTGGAACATGATCATCATATTAGTCATTTGAATCCCATCAAAAATATTTTTCAAAATTCATCATTATATTTGAAAAATCCAAAAAAATCATAAAATCAAAAAATTCTTACCAATGTCGCCCCATGCTACGTTCGGTGGTAATGCTAGATCAGGATCTCCTCGGAAATCCAACCCAGCATAGGGGTAGTCATCTATGGCGATGATCTGCTGATCCCACCAGGTGAAGAAGTCATCGTCAAATGCAGTCCGTGGGACCTCCCCACCCCCTAGACGTTTCATCAGGTCAGCCCACCGGCCCATGCGTGGATCTCGTGGGGTGTTGATGGAAACTGCTACCCTAGGGCGGAGTGCGGGGACCTTCTCGAAAAATAAAGAACACAGGATAGTCCCATATCCAAAGTTTTTGGTCTGTCCCCTCTTGATAGAAGTGAGCTGGCTCTTCATGTTGGCCAGAAGAGGAGTACAGTAGTCAAACACAGTGGTGAGACAGTCAACTGCCACGCTCATGGTTAGCCGTGATGTATGATGCAGAGAAGTTGATCCGTTCACTCGAGCTATGGTGAACAGGATTATCCTTAGTGATAAACTCGCCACATGTGTGATGGAAATCTGGCTCCCAACCTTCTTGGGATGTCTCGGGCAATATATCTGTACGTAGTCCTCGATCGTGAGACTACTCCGTGTCCTGCCCTGGGAATGTACTACCTCTCCCCTTCGGGAAAGGCCCGTGATGAAATAGATATCCTCCACTTCTATCCTGAGTGGCATCTGGTCAATCATAAAGGCATCCTCCTCGACATCCCAATAATCAATGAGCATCTCAAGCAGACGTGTGTTTGCTTTCATATTCGGCAGTTTGAAGAATTTAAGCAAACCACATCCCCGTAGGGCTTCCAAAGCATCAGGATCGTTCATGACTTCATTATCCACCACTGCATGCTCTCTTTCTCGCCAGGTGACCAGCATTCTGAGAAAAAAATGATTTTCAACCGTTAGTTTTTTGGTTAAAAATGTTCGCGGCGTATACGCGGGTCCCTGTGCACACAGTCGCGTATAGGGCCCACGTGTATGCGGGTTTCATATTACCAACCCGCGTATACACCACGGTGAAATTTTTGGCAAAAAATTCAATGGTGAAACATTAATTAAAATTCCTAAAACTAGTCACAATCAATTGTAAGATAAGTATAAGAGTTACCTGGAGGCTTTTGAAGAATCTGAACGGTTGAATTTGGCATATGGGAAGTTTGCTCCTTTTGCTCCAATCCTTTGCTCTCAAACTCAAATGGTGAGTCCAAAAGCTCTTTTATAGGTTTTGAAAATGCAAAATTTTTTCAAATTTTTATTTTGTTTCGCTTCATGTGACTTTTAACTTGGGAGCTTGGAATGTCGAGAATGGTTTGATTTTCAGGACATTTTGGACGTTTTTTCGACAGTTTCGAGACGGTTCCATGACTGCTGACCCGTCATGGCAGGTATCGTTTTCTCACTGGCATATAGGTTAGGGACACCATTTTTCCGTTGCATTATGCATACTAGCCTCCATTTGTCGATACATCTGCCATAGGGTCGACCCCATCATGTTATGGTTCGTAAGCCATCTTCACTCGCCGATTCTTTAAATCATGACACAATGGTAGAGCCATCCTTTACATGGGCATCGTAGTTAGCACCTCACTGACATTTGTTGCCCATGCTGCTCCGATTTGAGTAGGCTCATGAGTCCTCTATAGTCCTGCCATGACTTATGCATTGAAAACTCATTCCTCTTTGCTTCTTCGCTTTGTTCTGGACTTATACCCTAGAGGCTCCTTTGTGTTGAGTTGTACTACTACATTGCATGTTGACCACTTGCACCTTTTGGCCTAGAGCCGGCTTCACTTGGACTCGTGTTTAAGCCAACTTTTGACCATGACGACTGCAAAATCAACCTTGCATACCTTTGACTTCTGCAACTTGACACACCTTGACCCGTGGAAGGAACGCACCTTTGAGTGTCACTGACCAGTTGTCACCTCCCTGCATTGAGCATAGGAACGTTCCATTCCCAGGGACTAGATCATCTGTTTCACCGACACTCATTCTTTCCACTATACCATAGCATTCTTTTATTCTTTTTCAAGCTTAATAGAAAAAGACAAAAAAATTAAATATTCCAAAAAAAGAGCGGGAACGGGACAGTATTTCCATGTATTGTTGGTAGCTAGAGTCAGTCATGTCGCCCTTGAACAAAGCACTCAAAGCAAAGTCTCCTCCATTTGGGCGGGATTTAGTTTGACTTAGGTACGCATTAACCTTGTTATTGAGTCAGTTCTCCCCCGATTGGTTATCTCTTCCAATCATATGGAGGGTTCGTTCGTGCCTCCTGCATGACGAACTTATACAGAGTCATCATATGCTACCACATAATCACATTGAGTCGCGCTTTTGTTCAAGGGAAGTTAGCCTGAGTCGGCCTCTTTGTGGTGTCTCTTGACTCATTTTTCAGTCGGCCATCCATGGTTGTCAGTATCATGTCTATCATCACATCATCTATATTGGTCCTTTACTCATGCTGGTTTGAGAAGGTCTCCATTGACTTCTTGCTGGCGGGTCTTGTCCTTATCGACGACGACATCTTGCTCTGAGGACAGGCCTAGAGCTGCACCTTGGCCCTATTTTCATTATTGATAGGTCACCTTGTGCTCAACATCGATCAGTATCATAGGTCTTTGACTGAGTGGTTTCCCTTGTGTTCGACATTATCTTACATTATCACACATTGGGATTCATGCAGTACCTTGGTTTCCATTTGACCCTATTGGTGGATACCTCGCCTCTGTGTCAGCTTCCATTATTGGTTGGTTCAAAGGGTTTCTATCGTGCGCTAGCCACATCTTGTGTACGCCGGAAACGTACTTCGGTTGGGTTACTACATCTCTTTCATCTGATTCCTTCCACATTATTGGCCTACGAGTTACACTCGCGCTAGATTGATGAAGGATGCCTTAATGCCTTCCTTCTAGCGGATCTTTCCCTATCGACTCCGACTCATTGCTCTGGGGCAAAGATCTAGAGTCCATTTGGCAGTACCTTGGGGTTTGTAGTCATTAGTGGTAGATCCTTCGCTATCGACAGTGGTAAACCATCATTGTCTCCTGATCGATAGATTCTTACAGGTGTTCGACTCCAGCTCATCTATTCACACTTGTTAGATTGTACTGGGTACCTTGACGCTCATTATCATTATCGGTGAGTAGTCTCGTGTTTGTTAACGGTATACATCAATGACCGGTAATCAAACGATTTCTCACATGGTCGAATTTAGATCATTTATTCCCATCGTGTAGAAATGTACCACGACTGTCAGTGAAGACCTCAGGTTGTATCAGCATTCCTTGGTTCACTTGACAGTTGCTCCTGTTTCTCCTAGTTGATACCACTCCACCTTATATGTTGCAGTCAGTCATGGCGACATTCTACATGCTGGCACCTGAGTTTGCAGTGTAGTACCATCATATTCCATCATGTTCAGTTGGTACCTTTCGGGATCAGTCTTTGATATCAGTGATCCGTTGCATCTTTCAGCATCATTGACAGTCTTATATGTGATATTCAGACATGTACTTGTTCGATCATGATCAAATGATCCATTATGTATTTTCTAGTCATTTATACTTTTATAATTAGTGGATCCACTTGTACTTGATATGCGGACATGCTTTACTTTTTCTGAGCATGGGTATGCCCGCCTCAGACAGTGTTTCTTTCTGATCTCCTTTTGTGGCTTGGCAGGCTGAATTCTGGTGAAGTCCTCCTCGGTTTTTGACAGATTTCCTTTCCATGTACTTTCTTAATACATTTCGGCCATCATGTACCCCTTTTGACCTCATATATTAGGGGGCATCTGTTATAGCTCCAAATCCCACTTTTACGGTTTGCGGTGCTGCACTCATGGCCTAGGGCAACCCCTCCTTCCAGACCTGGTCCAAAATTTAAAAAACAGTGTTTTATCCCTTATACGCGACATTGCCTTGAGTTAAACGCGTGTATACGCGGGTAGGCATATACCCAACCCGCGTATATGTATTAAAACACTTAAAAAAATATAAAACTCCTTAATTTCGAGCGGAGATTGCGGGTTTTACCTGCTGATCACCTGTTAGTGCCTGTGGCCCAATTGTTCCCAACCAATTCCCAACTAAAAAACTACTTTGGAAGATGTATAAAAAGACCTCAATGGGAAGGCCTAAGGGAGGAGAGAAGAGAGAGAAAGGTTATTATGTTGAGATTTTCCACCTGACCAGGTCTGAAGATCCTTGTGCCTCCTGCACTTCCCCCATTTGTACAGGAAACCCTTGTTTCCTTGTGTGTTGATGTTCATCCACTACTTGTGACATCATGGAGTAAGTCATGGAAGGAGTTTGTTAAAGGCTTGAGACTGGACAAATCCGGAAGGAAGCTTTGCTTGGAGCCTGCAAAAGGGTGACTCATGTGAAATTATTCCTTTTCTGTACTTTATTTGTCTATAATAAAAGAAACACATGTCTTGGTTCCTGATATAAATCTTCTTTATGTTTATGATATTCATGTTAGAATTCACATGTGAATGGTTGTTTAAATTTCATAACTAACTACCTTTCTCTATAACATGAAGATGATTTCTTTATAAGGTTTTGTCCATATACTGCTGTGCTCTCCGGAATTGGTTGTTTTGCAGGACAAAGGAGCCAAAGGAACTCAAAGAAGGGTTTGGACCCTAAAGAGGACCTTCTCAAACATAGGACCTAAGGTATGCCCCCTTATCATAGAATTTGCTTATAATAGCATAATGGCTGTGTGAATGTGTGTTTCTCTGTATAGACAACTTTCAGTCTACTAGGGTTTCAACCCAAAAGCCCTAGGGGAACATTTCCCTTAACAATGATCATAGCACATGGAGATGAAAGGAAACATATTAAACTTTATCCTCCTGCTCAATCTCCTTCTTTATTATCATGGCCTGATGACCAACAAGAAGAAACTCAACCTGTTTTAAGCATTAATCAAGCCTTTAATTTTAGAGAAGAAGAAGAAAATGAGGATTTAATAGACCTTTTTATCTCAGAACTTGAATTTCTAAGCAGCTAGGAATAACGCAATATGAAGATGCAAATCATATTTTAAATAAATGTTTTCAGGAAAATTGTACTATTCAATCATTGCAGAATTCCTTTGAAAGCATTTTTCCTATCAGCTCAATTACCAATTCTCAAAGCAAAAGCATTGAAATCAATCCTGGAAAGAATCTAAATAATGGTAATAATCTACAGTCATCACAAGAACAATAGGTAATTGCATTGTTACAGAAATATTCAAAAGCGTTTACCTGGGACTATACAGACATGCAAGGAATCCATACAAAAACATGTATCCATCACATTTACACAGATAAAAATATATCAAACCAGTAAGACAACCACAAAGAAGAATGAATCCAATAATGAAGGAGATAGTGAAAAAAGAATTGCAGAAACTATTATAGGTAGGATTTATCTACCACATCTTTGATAGTCAATGGGTTTCTCCCTTAGTTGTAGTTCCTAAGAAAAATGGAAAATGGATAATTTAGATTATAGGGAACTGAATAAGGCAACACTTAAGGATCATTTTCCACTACCACTCATTTATCAAGTACTAGACTCATTGGCAAAGAAAAAGTTATTTTCCTTTCTCGATGGATTTAGTGGTTATAATCAAATCAAGATAGCATTAGAGGATCAAAATAAAACTACATTTACTTGTCCTTGGGGAACATATGCTTATAATGTTTTACCTTTTGGATTATGTAATGCACCTGCTACATTTCAAAGAACAGTCCTAGCTATCTTTGCAAATCGTATACATGAATGTGTTGAAGTCTACATGGATAATTTTATTATCTGTGAAGGTACATTTGATGATTGTTTAAATAACCTTGAAAAAATTCTAAAGAGATGCATAGAGACAAACTTATCCCTCAACAATGAGAAATTTTTTATGATGTTAACTGAAGGGATAGTGTTAAGACACCACATTTCTTCTTCTGGAATAAAGGTTGACCAAGCAAAGATACAAGTCATTGTAAACTTAATGCCACCAACAACACAAAGAGAAGTAAGAATGTTCTTGGTATATGCAGGCTATTACAAAAGATTCATTGAAAACTTCAGCAAAATAGCTTTACCCTTATTCAAATTACTTGCAAAAGACATTGAGTTTCAATGGACTAAAGATTGTCAAAATGCATTTAAAAAACTGAAAGAAAAATTGTCTATAGCACCTATTCTCAGAGGACCAAATTGGTCATTGCCATTCCACATATCTATTGATGCATCATATACAGCTATTGGAGCATCTCTAGGATAAAAAGAAAATCAATTTAACTATGCCATTTATTTCATTAGCAAAAATATAACTCCAACATAATTAAAGTATACAGTAACTGAAAAAGAAATGCTAACTTTTGTGCATGCAGTCAATAAATTTAGGCATTATATAACAGGATATCAAGTGTTTATTCATATAGATCATTCAGGAATTAAATATTTAATGAACAAAACAATTACTAATGGCAGAATTACTAGAATGTTGTTACGAATGCAAAAATTCAATCTCACTGTTCTAGATCGACCAGGAAAAGATAATCAAGTGGCAAATTTCCTATCAAGGCTTTATTCTCCTGGTGATCTTATTCCTGTTTCAAACAAATTCCGTGATGAACATCTATTTGCTATAACAGCTAAAACACCATGGTTTGCAGATGTAGCTAATTATTTATCATCTGGAATATTACCATCTCATTTCACTAGCAAGCAAAAAAGAAAAATAATTAGAGAGAGTGCTAAATATAGTTGGGTCAATGGTGACCTCTTCTATACTAGTCTTGATCTTTTGATAAGAAAATGTGTAAGAGAATATGAAATTCCTAATATTTTAAAATCATGTCATGATGAACTATCTGGTATCCATTTCACAGATAAATGAACAGCATACAAGGTGCTCAAGCTTGGTTACTACCGGCCAGCAATTTTCAAGGACTCAAAGGCCTATGTCAGAAGATGTGATAGTTGTCAAAGAACTGGAAGACTTGTAGTATCAGATGAGATTTCATTGAAACCAAGTACTTATAGAACCATTTGAACAATGGGCTCTTGACTTTGTGGGACCTATTAACCTGCCTTCAAATGGAAAGAAGTACATCTTAGTGTGTACAAACTATGTTACAAAATGGGTAGAAGCAAAAGTAGTGGCATGAACAATAGAAGAAATAGTGGTTTCATTCCTCTTTGAAGAAATATTTGTAAGATTTGGAGTTCCAAGATAGATTGTTACAGACCAGGGATCATAGTTCACTTCTAAACTTGTATGAGATCTTACAGAAAAATACAAAATCAAGCATAGAAAGTCTACTCTGTATCATCCACAAGCAAATGGACAAGTGGAATCTACTAATAAGGTTCTGGAAAACATCATGACAAAGACAGTGCAAATGAACAGAAAATATTGGTCAGACAAATTAAAAGATGCATTATGGGCATACAGAATTACATGGAAAAATACTACTGGATTCAGCCCATATCAACTGGTATATGGTAAAGAAGTTATGTTACCAATTGAATTTCAAATTCATACATTTAAACTTGCAACAGAATTGGGATTGGACCTGTCAAAAGCCCAACAACAGAGAATTATGTAGCTAAATGAACTAGACAAGATCAAACAACAAGCAGTTGAGCATACATCACTAGTACAGCAGCAGAGAATCAAATGGCATGACAGATTTATCAAAAACAAAATTTTTCATAAGGGATACTAGGCACTTCTTTTCAACTCCAAGTACAAAGATTTCAAAGCTAATTTTACTACTCATTGGCTTGGGCCATATGAGATAGAAGAAATCTTTGACAATGGAGCAGTCAAGATCAAGACAATTGATGAAGCTGCCATTTCATTTCTAGTTAATGGTCATAGACTCAAAGTTTATAATAAGCCTATCAATAAAGAAGACTTTCTGAACAAAGTCTCAGTAGAAAACAATATGGAAGTATTGGAACAGCATAGTGATATGCCTTCCTTACTTCCAGAATATAAAAATTAAAAAATAATAAAGGAGTTCGATTGTGAAAATACAGGATAGTGGCACAATACAAATTCGAATTCATATCGGAAAACCAACTTGTTTGGCCAATATGAATTCTCTTTTATGTTTTTCAATTTCATTTTGTAGAATCATCCTCCAAAATTCAAAGACTTCAAGGAAAGTCTTAAGATCAGCGAGTGTGAAGATTCATAATAAACCAACAAACTATGCAATTGGTTTAATATCAAACAGTTGTATTGAAGAAGGGACCTGAGACATCATAATCAATATTTATCAATAAGGGACCTGAACAAGATCAATGGCATATATTATTGCAGAAGGGACTTGATTATTCATCTTAAAATCAACATCAAAGGGACTTGAGAAGCAACTACAAGCATCTACAATCCAACAAAATCATTCAACATAATTCATTTTGAGGTCAAAGTATTTTCATCATTAGCAAAAGGTCAAGTATTGACAAAAGAGCTAAGGTCATCATCAACAGAAGAAAATTATTGAGCTATCAAGTGAAAGGAAATTACTGTAAGTTTAAAGCATTCTTAATGGCTTCGATTTTGAAAATTTTTCTAAGATTGATAAACTAGTTTAAACTTGAATATGCAATACCCCTATCTATGTATATATCATCCTACATTATCCTACATTACCCTATATCCTACATCACCCTACATTATATACATTTACCTCTTAGATTATTCATTCATCCTATTACATTCATTAACCTTATTATAACCTTACATTCATCAATTCATCATTCACTCAACGACATTCATTTGCACTTTTTACCAAACTTTTTTGCCACATCTCCTTTTTGCGATTAGTCTCATATGCCTACAAAACAAGAACAAAGAGAGTTAATATCATTAAAAATATACTTAACATCTTATTTCAAAAAAGATTTGATTTGAAATGACCGAATCTTATGGTCATTTCAAAACTAATCAATACATAATTATATGTAAATGATGAAAAAATGGCAAGTATGCAATGATAAAAGCATAATAATGGATATGCAACATGCAATGCAAGTATAATGGATCTAAAAATGCATAATGAACAAGCATAATGCATAATCAAGAAAGCATGCAATGTAAAAGTCACAGACTAGTCCTAATAGTGATGAGTATTGAAAGCTCTAAACTATAAGCAGTTATGAGCTATGATGCAGCATTAACAAGAAACAAAACAAGTGTCGAAACATGTACAATGGACAACACTTGTGTTACAAAGCGGTGATAAGAGTGTAAAATCACGATGCAAGTTATGTACAAAGTTTAAACAAATGGTAAGCTATGTACAAAGGGAATAGAGTTATATCATGCGCATGTATCGAGTGAAACAAGTGGCAGCCAAGGTACAAGTGACAGGATGAGCAGACAGCTAGTCAAATCGAAAAACATAGCAGGTCAAAAATTGTTTCAAAGGGTTGCACACATAGTTGAACACTATCTACGCGTTTTTCTTCATCATCGCAGCTAAGTTTCATCATGACCCAACTCGGAATCAGAGGACATTGTGTATTCATTGTTTATCCACAGCCTAAACAAAACATGAAACCCTATTTGATTGAGAAATATGCAGAGATTGAAAGAGGAACTGCGTGCAAAGAGGAATTGTGTGCAAAGAGGAACTGCATGCAAAGAGGAAAATCCTGTGCAGTAGAGATAGCACGAGGAATTGTGTGGAGAAATAAGGAGGAGCATTGTGTTTAAAAGGAGAAGAGATAGGAGAGCACCAAACCGAGATTTCCTCTACGCTGAGCGGACATATTCTCCATCAAATCCCATAAATCGCGCAGTGATCAGGTAAGAGTAGATCTCGGGGTATTCTCAACAGTTAAAATATTTTTAGGATTGTGTTATTCTCTCGAAAAGGGTTCAACTTGAGTTGTAGTTTAAATGTGTCATACTATGAGAGAAACACGACTTCAGTAATTCTCTGTCACCCTAAAAAGGCTTTGCCACCTGTAGACCAACGATTTTTCAAATTGTTGGAGACAGAGTTTAACTAGGACTGTATGTTTACACAGGAGCAAACAAACCTTAACAACCTAATCTCTACAAGGTTTCGACAGTCATTTGCAGCTCAGGTATCGTTCCAAAAACGATTTCCTCATACATTTTTAAAACGCAGTTTGCCAAATTTTGCACATAAAAAAACCATAGTGAGCATCCTTTTGTATACACAGTGAGCAGTTTTGTACGAAATTTTGCAAACAGAGAAGGTTTTTATGGATTTTTATGGGCAATTTTGCAAACGAAGAGGATTTTTAAACACAATTTTGTAGACAATGAGAGATTTTTGCAGTGGAGACGTTTTTTACATAGTTTTTCACACAATGAGATTTTTTTTACTCAGTTTTACAAACAGGTGATTTTTTTGAATACCATTTGTAGTAGGAGATAGAGAAATTAATGACCTAAAGGCAGAAGAAGTAATATCATTCTCTTTTTCAAAGCTACAGAGGTATGGTAAGTACATTTACCATGATTTTTATCCAAAGATTGCATGAATGAGAAGGTCAAATATATATATTTTTCTTGTTATATTCATGATGAGGTTATTTACTGGACAAGGCCATATTAATTGGTACACAGAGCAGATGCAAATGGAAACCAAAATTGAACCTAAAGACTTCAAGATAGAAAACTGGAGTAAGGATACAATAGAGAAACTATACTAGGCAGGGCTACTAGAGTTTCTTAAAAATTTCAATGGTCACAATGATAAAATCACACAGGAGTTCATAGAGCATTTTGAACATGGACAAACTAGAGTTGGTGAATTTTATATACCATTAAACCCAAACTCTCTTTCTCAAGCATTGGACCTTCCTTTGATAGGAAAACAGTATCACAAGGGGTTGCATTTTAAGGAGAAGGGATGGACCTTTTTCCTGGAGAAACAAAGGAAGGGGTCCTTTGACAAAACAAAAGGGATTCCAAGAGATTGGCTCAGAGAGCCATGGTCAGAATTGGTTTTGATTATCCAGAAGTACTTCACTTGTGATAATCGGTATAGTGTGGTATACCTCTATCATATCAAATTGCTTCAACATATGAAGGGAGATTGTAAAATCAACTTACCCTACTTCTTTTCAAAAATCCTAACCAAAATGATAGAGAATGTCAAGAACAAAACAAAAGCCAAGGAAGCCAATATCTATCATCATGGGCTAATCAAGATACTTGTTGAATATTAGGTAAGGAGTAAGGGGTTGCTTTTAAAGGGGTTTTGGCTAAACATCATTTTGAAGAACAAATAACAGGGAATGAGGAGAAGTTTGAGCAGTTTCATGCAACAAGAAGTATCATGCATTCTCCTTTGTATCCTAAGACAAAATCGAAGAAGAAGAAAGATGATATTATGATTGAAAAAGAGAAATCATTTATGTCCATACCTAGGATGCCTAGAAGATCACAAGAGGAACCAAGCAACAAACGAAAAGATCCAGAAATTGAAATTATTGAAACTGAGCCTCCACAAACATCAAAGCAGATTGGTGAGATTATATGGAGATTGGAGAAGAAAGTACAGGAAAAGCCCATAGAGAAAGACTCCTATTTTGAGGATGCTTGGGTAGGAGTCACCTCATCTCACTCATATGCCAAAGAGACCAGGGAAGAATCTAAAGAACTGCACAGTGAAGTATATCTTAAGAAAATAGTAGAGCTGACAAGTGAGTTGGAAGACAACAAGATCATGGAGAGACACTTGAAAAAGGAGAACAAGAAATTGAGCAAGTAGATTAAAAGGCTTGAGACTCAAAATATCCTCATCTCCAAACAAGCCTACAGATGGCTAAAGGAGAAAACGTTATGGCAGTACAAATATGAGAAACAAAAAGTGAAGATTGCCATCTACAAAGAAGATAAATATGAGGGTATTGGCATTCTCCTTTAGGTTGCACAAGAAGAAGAATAGGATTAAGAAAAGTAGGGGCATCATCACTCAGGAGATCCAAATGGAGGAAGTAAGCATGAGGACATGCTTGAACATCAGCAAGGGGGAGATGTTGGCCCTCAATTTTGGTCATTTTTGCCTATCCTAAATCCATCTATTTACCACCATATTCCATCCTATTTCACCTATATATGCCTCATTTTAGTCCTATTTTTCATATTCATGTAACTAAATTAAGTTTTTCAATTTTTGGAATTTTTTGTAAAAAATGGGTTTTAAGAGTAAATTTGCACTGCATTAAAAATTCTCGTAATAGCTCCATTAAAGTCATATGTGTAGGACACCTAGGTGAGATCTGAGTGCATATTTGGAATGATTGGGAACCACAGATGAAAAGACACCTATTGGTTCAGTCAAACTAAGCAAAAAAAGGCTCGGTCAATGTTGGTCAATCTTGACCTGTCATTTAGGAATCCCTAGTAAAAATGGGCAGATTTATTATTTTGTGATATTTTTCCTGATTTTGTGAACCAAACTTGATGAGTTTGACCTGCATGGATGTATTAGGATTGATAAGGTTGTTAGAGCCATTATAGCAAAGTTTGTTTATGATTTTCCTATTTAAACACGGTTTATGGACCATTCAAAGGGGTGTAAGTGTGTAATTTTGTATTGAGATTATTGGAAACTTTTGAGATAATTTGAAGAATCATTTCTATTGTTCTGTTCTCTATTCATGTTGTGGATGATTTATTAAATTATTTGTAGATGAAGAGTTCTTTAGGTGTACAAGACAAGGTTGGAGGGCCCCCATACCAAGCTAAGTACACTTTGGTTAGATTTTGTATAAATTAGCATAGTTTTGATTCAGTGTTTCTTGTTTCAGTTTTATGATTAAGTTACTTAGATGTGTTATAATTTCTGTATGATTTTTGGATGCTTTTGGTTTAAAATCTAATTTTCATACGAAAGGACAACCAAGAATTTAAGTTAAATTCTCTTTCTATCAAATTATGTATCACAATTAAAAATCATCCTTTTGCATTTCTTGAATTGTTTCCTAAATTCCAGCTTATGATTTGATGCAATGGTAATGTTGTTGGAGTATAACTATGAGGAAGGACAACCAGGACCTCCTAAGTTAGGAGCATCTTCTCTTGCTTTCTACACATCACAAACTATTGCTCTTTAGTTTCTCTTCTTGAGGACAGTACTGTGGGGAGGACAACCAAGACCTCCTAAGTTAGGACCCTCTTCCTTCTCTTATTGCATCTTCAATCAAAGACTTTTTAGTTTCTTTAAACTTAGAACTTATTTGTAATATGCATTTCTTTTAACCTTTCAGCGTTGGCTTCCAAAATTGACTTTACCTAAAATCCATATACTTTGGACATGTTTCCAAGTCTACAAACACGGATTGACAAGTAAAACATGTGCGTTAGTTTACTTAGTAAATTGACCTGACAGCAGTTGTGTCTTTTTTTTGGAGGTGCTTGGGGCCAAGGCTATTATTTTGTTCTGGAGTTACCCTTTTCAGTGTCATTGCTTTTGGTGGTGGGATTGTTTGGTTTTCCTAGCACTGATCTAGTATTTTATTATGGTTTTCATGGAAGACATTGAGAAAGTGGATTATGATACAGTTACATCGTATAAGGGTTCCCTTTTCTCGAACCCTCGGGCTTCCACAAATCGCAGGGACAACAGTGGACAGGTGGAGAGAGGTCCCGAAAAGGGGAATCCAATCCATTATGGTATGGCGTGGCCAGAATTCCATCTGTCAATTGGTGTACCGTTATTTATACCAGGTAGTTTACCTCAATCATTGTTGGTTTTCTCTCAGGTAAACTTATGTTATGTTCTTATTCCATCAGGCGATTTAGTAGGTGGTTTCTCTTTCCTAATGTTACCTTCCATGGTTTTTGGGCCTCTGGTCTTCCCAGGGTCCATTTCGATCAGCTTACCAATTTTGGGTCCTTCCTTTCCCTCTTATTGTTGGTGGCTAGAATTGTCCTACTTTTTGGTCTCTATCCTATCCCAAACACACCACTTTAACCCTTGTTTTAACCCTGAATTTGTATCTATTCCTGTACTCTTTCCCAATTGCACACATTCCTGCATTCCTCTTATGTTTTTCATATTCAAAGGTTATATATGTACTTAATCATTAAATTTATAGGTTTTATATCTTAAAATGTCTTTTCAACTAATATATTCCTTTCCTAAGTAATTCGATGGAACCAAAGTGTTAATCTATGTGAGAGATTGGGTTGGTGCAAGAATCGTGCTTGTTCTGGTCAGCGTTCCTACACTTTCGAGGTAGCTGTCAATTTTTGTTTGACTTGCCTCTTATGGACGGGATAGCTCAGTAGACTGTGTGGATTTCTTGTCTAAGAGATTAGTTTCCTTATTGGGCTCGGCGCTTAGAGAAGAAGGCAGGATATGAAGGCTGGACTTCGACTGCAAAACCCTTGTTTAGACCTTTTGCGAACAATTGAAAGGCTTAATATATCATGTTGTTATATTTTTGTTGCGGCCAAGAGCTGAAGCATGTATTTAATAGGGTTTTTCCACAGATGTTAGCTAGCGATGTTGTGTTAAACTTTTGCTACCAACTGTAATTTCTGATTATCGTCATTTCTGGGCTAGATCGGGATCCATGATATGTATTTGCACTTTTTGAAACTAATACACAGGAACATGCCAGTTGTGAAGTTCTTTGTCTCGATATCATTGTGATGTTCCATTTGAGCACTTGAAGTTTTCTATTTCGTTACAGGGAAACGAGATGGTTGGCTAGGGCCCAGCCAACCCAATTCATTCTCCCTTCATTAAAGGTGTATTAGATTTATTTTCATGCAAGGCTAGTGAAGCAGATCATGTTTGGATTCTTTCATAGTTCATAGAATTTAATTTCTTGCAAGTTGTGAGGTCTGGATCCAGGTGTGTGTGTGGTTCATTTGCATTTACTTTTATTCCCTTCCATTATTTCCTGCAATTGTGTGCTTCCCTTTTCTTTACAAACTAAATGTACATCAAGCTTCCTGCACTGGTGTGTTTTCATTTTAGCAAGTTGAAAGTTTCCTTTACTCATTACAGCAAGTCATTCTTATTTATGCAGGTCTATTATTCTTCTGCAAATAGTGTTTGTCTTTTTAGTGAAGCATATTCCAATATTCAAGTTCAGATTTACATTTGATTAATGTCAATAATATTTAACTAAAACATTGTTGTATTACTTGGATTTGTACCTGCACTCGTTGTTGGACTTAATACTGAATTTATCAGAAGGATTCCCTGAGTTAAAATGATTATTTGTATAAGGGTGCAGATATAATTTACTTAATGAACAATCATCGCAGGAAAGATCTTGCTAATGTTTGGGTCAAAGTAGTTTCCAAGTAAAACGGTTTCTTATTTCAATAGAAATTCCCTTTGGTTGTGAAAGCACCTTTCATTTCCGAGCATGTGATTAGTTAACAATTCATTTTGATTATAGAGGTTCACTTTACAGTTCTGTTTTCACCTTGAATTTATTTTCCTAGTTAACACGCTTTTATTTCTTGCAACCGATTTGGAAACCAAATACAGGAACCTCTGTTCTAGTACTCAGCGTTCCTAAACTTTCGTGGCAACTGTCAATTTTTGTTTGACTCGCCACTTATGGAAGAGATAGCTTAGTAGACTGTGTGGATTTCTTGTCTAAGAGATCAGTTTCCTTGTAGGGCTCGGTGCTTAGAGAAGAAGGCTAGACTTCGACTGCAAAACCCTTGGTTAGACCTTTTGAGAATAGTTGAAAGGCTTAATATATCATGTTATTATATTTTTGTTGCGGCCAAAAGCTAAAGCATGTATTTAATAGGGTTTCTCCACAGATGTTAGCTAGCGATGTTGTGTTAAAATTTTGCTACCAACTGTAATTTCTGATTATTGTCATTTCTGGGCTAGATCGGGGATCCACGATATGTATTTGCTCTTTTTGAAACTAATACACAAGAACATGTTAGTTGTGAAGTTATTTGTCTCGATATCATTGTGATGTTCCATTTGAGCACTTGAAGTTTTCTATCTCGTTACAGGGAAACGAGATGGTTGGCTAGGGCCCAGCCAACCCAATTCATTATCCCTTCGTTAAAGGTGTTATAGACATTTTTGGGCACTACAACCCCAAGCATGAAATGTCCATAAACCAAGGGCTCCTAAGTCCCTAAAAGTGTTGTTCTAACCCCTAAAGGAACAAGGTCAACTGATTACAGCTTCTCCCAGAAGTTCTCCATGAAAAACTGCTCAGAATTGGTCAAAACGGGATCATTTCAGCTGCTCCATAGGTTAAGTGCGTTGCATCTCACCTAAACACACTGTGTGGGTGCGTTTCATTTCAAAAATCCCTTCTATGGGGTGCGATGGGCGAGAAATGACAAATGGCAATGTCATTCCGCGAGGTGGAGAGGCAATGGAAGCTTCCAGAAACTTCTCCTGTGACACTTGCCTCTCTGAATTCGACCAAGGATGAGTAAGAGATCATCAATCTCCAAGTGGAAGCAAGAACTATCAGAGGGAAGACACTAATCAAATCACAAGCTGACTCATCTCCCTTACAGATATCTATATATGGATCCCTCATCCCAGAGATCCAGGGGGCTGGAATTTTGCATATTGTAAGGAATTGTTGTTGGTTTCTTGAGACAAACATCAGATTGTTGGGTGATCTAAGCTTTGTATGAGGTGAAGAGGGGCTTCCTTGCTGAGAGGATGATGCTGGGTCAGAACAACTGGTTGTAACTCCCCTTGGCTCTTTCTTGTTTATCAATAAAAGCTATTCAAGTTTTCCTCCATACTCTTGTGTCATTTATATTTGCTGCATTTGTATGGTCAATTTACATCTGATCCTAGATTGTTTATGATTATAGATCCATGTTCTTGTATAGTGCTATGCTACTGTGATCTTACAAGTACTCCGTGAAGCTGGGCGTACAAGGGAACAAGTAGCGAAAGACTATCAAGGAAGAGAGGAATTGAACCAGGAGATTAGCGCAAGACAGAGGTTGGTCTTCTTTGTTCTTCTCTATCTATACTTCATAAAGGAAAAACAAAAGTAGCTTTACTTTGTTTGTTTCTAAGGCAGCTATCACACCTTAGTGGGATAAGCAGTTCTGAGTAGACACTTTTCCCTATAACAAAATGGCGACTCCGCTGGGGACGAATTAGTTTGTTTGTTTACCTTCCTTGTTGTCTATTTCATAAACTTACAGACGGAGCCTGAAGTCGAGCCAGGTAGCTTTCAAACTGCATTTGCTATGCAAATGCAAAGTAGATAAATGTCGCTTCAGTCAATCTCCGGGATCTGTTTCTGATTTAAACAACTGATTCACAAACTCTCTGATTGCCCCTTGTGGTAGCTCTTAGATCCTCCTTAGATCTACCCCTGATTGTTGCATTATTGATTACCTTTTGCTCGGCCAAAACCCATGAACTGAACTGCAAACTGTGACTCAGAACCCAAGCAAAGTCTCGTCTCTGGCCCAACGCAGGTATTGTTCTGAGAATCTGGAATTAAGCGCACTTCCCGAGTGTAGTAGGTGCGCTGCATTTCGAATTCCCTGTGTTACAGGTGCGCTGATCAGACTAGGCATTGTTCAGTTTTGGTTTTTGTGATTCATTATTTCCAGTTCTATTCATGAATTTTGCTGCCTGTGATCAATATATCTCTGTTTGAAACCCCTTTTCCTTACTGTTATTCCGCCTCCTTTGTACAAAAGAACTGTAAATGTTTTTGTGTGTTTGTTGAGTCATTTTCAGTTCTCCTTTGCAAAAAGTAACATAATCGCACTGTCGTCCTTTGATTTAAAAAGTGTCGCAAGTTTCGTTTTCAATCATAGGAAAGAGTTTGATTGCTGTTGATAGTCGATTATCCTGTTACTATTGTTTTTGGTCTGAATTTGTAATTTTTCTAGTGTCGAAAACAAGTATTCATTTCAAAATCGTAAGGTGTTGTGATTGTCTCCATTTTTTATTTCGAAAAGAAACTCGTTGATAACTGTCGCTTGAAAAGTAATTCAAATTTGTGCGTCAACTTTCTTTTTATCATCTACATACTAAGAAAGTTGAAAACAAATACATGCATGTGCATTTGCATTTAGACAGTCTGATTGGTTTGATTTAGGAAAGTGCATTTAGAGTGTGCTCTTTGCTCTTTGTGAAAGAATTCTGTCTTTCTTTCCTTAGTAGCTAGGATTTTCTTTGCACAAAGAAGATAAAAAGATTGTTTATCATCTTAGATTGCATTTTAGGAATTATACTACATCTCACGGTGAACCTGAAAGGCAAACTTCATAAACAAGATCAACCATAAATAAATTCAATGAATCTAACAACGCTTTGGAACCTAACGCACAACATTTAGAAGTCTAGGCTAGAGACGTATTCTGGCGTCGTAAAGCCTGGTAACTGTTGTTCTCACTGATGGTTGGGTGATTCCTCCACTTTGAGACGATAAGTACCAGTACGGACTTGTGCTCCCACGTACAGTTGAGTATATTTTGGGAGACCACAATAGGCTTAATCCTTTATCCATAGGAAGCCGTGTCTGCCGCCCTATCGATCGCAATGCACTGAACACAACATTTGGGAAGATTGACTGCCGTACCGTAAAAAGTATTCTGCAGTTTTGTGATTGGTTTGGTAATCCCTCTACCTAGATTTCCAGAGCAGTCCCTTTCGTTCATTTTCAGACTCTTTAATGGAAAAGGTCCATCTGATCACTTGTCACTTCAGGCCCATTAAAAATCGAAGGCGACTAGAGTCATCTTTTGTTTTTTCTCGACTCTTAAAAATTGAAAAAACAAGTTGTGTCAAAGCGTCTAAAATTTATTTTAAACGGAATATTCATCACCCTTTCCTACGTTGATCTTGGGTTGAGAAAATGGAATCCACCAACCAAGGAATTCCCCTTGGGGGAAATCCTAGTCCCTTCTCCTCTTGGGGAGATGTTGGTGCACCCCATATGGCCACATCGTCGCTTCCAGGACTGAAAATCGGCTTGCCTGTATGGCTCTTCTCAACCTCTATCGTACAGAACACCGCAATTCCTGAACAATCAAGTCAGCAACTAGACGAGTCCAGAGTTACCCACCGACCTTCTACTTCCTCCAATTCTTCCTCTCCTCCTTCTTCTTCGCTTGATAGAGCTGGTAAAGCCAAAAGTCAAGTACCTAAGAAGAAGAAGGAAAAGAAGAAGAAAGAGAAGAAGAAGAAGGAGCCAAAAGCGAAAGGGGGCAACCAAGCGTCGTCTAGCGAAAATCCACACACTGCACCGACTAGGCCTAAATCGCCATGTGTCATTTGCAAAGGAGACCACTATCATAGAGATTGTCCTTGCATCCCTCGGATCTTAAGGGACTGGTCTCCTCATTTGCACAACCCGGTGTCGTCAACCTCTGATGATCATGTTGAAAACACACTGTCGACTAGTGAAAGTGAAGCCCCAGGACAAAAAGGAAAATATAGATTTCCTTGTAAACTGTGCGAAGGCGATCATGTCGTCCACCGTTGTCCCTTCTTAGACAAAGCTAAAAGAGTTTTGGACGATCGTCCGGTTTCACCGTTACGACTTCCTCCTGGATATAAAAAACTCTTGCCGAGTCCGTTACTAGTTGAAAATCCGGTTGGCCCACTCAGGTGGTCGACTGAAGCATCTATCATTGAAGACAAACCATCTGAACCCATACTAGACGAAAGTCAAAAGGTCGAGGCGGCAGTTGACCCGGTCTTGCCTTCAGAGGTTCCATCTTTAGATGATACAGTCACCGGAGAGAACAAGGATGACATCGTCCAAATTCTTTTCGTAAACACAGACTCCGATGAACATGGGGGCAATTTACCCGTTCCTTTACCGCAAGAAGGAAGTTCGTCAGAGTCGTACCCGGCCATCTATTCAGTCCCACCTCCAAGAAACCTAGTTGTCTCCTTTGACTGGAATCAACTAGGTAGACCCCGTTTACTGGCTAGTATACCATTCCGAATCATTGTTCAAATATATAGAATGGTTATGGCCGGTACCATCATAGATGAAGGGGCTTCTGTGAGTATCCTTTCCTCGACTGCTTGGAAAGCGCTTGGTTCGCCATCGCTTTTGCTTGAAATGAGAAATCTAACAGGCTTTGGCAAAGGAACCAGTCGACCGTTAGGGATCCTTCCCAATGTGCCAATAACATTGAGAGGGAAAATCGTTCAAATGAACGTAATGGTAGTCCAAGGACCCCTGGATTATAATCTACTCCTTGGACGAGACTATATTTATTGGATGGGAGCGATTGTCTCCTCACTCTTTAGAGTAATGTGTTTTCCGCACGAAGGAAGAGTGGTCAAGCTCGTAGACCAGCTTTCATTTCCGGGATCACACAGACCAAATAGTCATATGCCATCCCTGAATGGTCTTTTCACGCAAGAAATGTCTCAATCCCCAGTCCGTCGACCTGATGAGCACGAGTGATTCGGGGGACATGACTGAAACCCGGGGGGCATGTACCCTGGTCTGCTTCAGCAGGAAAACTTCAGGTATAGGGTAGGTTTCCGCGAGAGAATATGACTAGTCTGTACTCTCGTCCGTGATTGGAAGAGGGGGTTATTCTGGAATAAGATTCTCTTGTCAAAGTTATGTGGGTTGGCAGGCATTGCCACTCACCTTTGTTTATTTCGATAAACATCGCTGAAGAAGTGTTTTGTTTACTCCGTGAATAGAACAATCTTTGGTAACCTGTAAGAGGTATACCTTTCTTGATAAAACAAATTTTTTGTTGGTGATTTGAAGGGTGACCTTGAAACTCTGTTTTATACCTGGGGGCATGCAAACCTTTTGGCGTGCAAGCGAAGAGCGACTATTTATTTTTTAAATTTGTAGGTCATCTAACCCTTTAAACTCGTAGGATTGGTCGTTTCCTAACTTGCATAAAGAAAGGATGTGGGGCAAAACTCTAAAAATTGCCGTTTTAAATGGGACATTCTTATTACACGACTGGATTAATCGAGTAGTTTTAGCGCGGACTTCATGCTCGTTAAAAAATAAACATAAGCAATGAGCACATGTTCCTCCAAAGTTTAAGCTCATTAAAAAATGAACCAATTTCCGGTAAATAACCATCGTGAATGTAATACTTCAGCCTTTAAAGCCTTGGTCGTGTTTGCACCATCACCTCCACTTTTACATTGGCCGATCATTCACCTCCATTTGATTGTTTACCCATTTTGAGGAACAGCTGCGAAGAGTGATCATGTTAGCCATCCTTGTAACATTGCTGTGATTGGAAAATTCCAAACCTTCCCTGGAATCAGCTGCTACCAATTTTATCACTCGTTCCTCAAAAGACGAGTCTCCTTTAAGCTCTTTTCAATTGACTCGTAAAATATGAAAAGATTGCCGAGCCATTGGCCTCTCCAGCTCGTTAAAGGGACCTCCAGCTCGTTAAAGGGACCGGAAGTGCTATCCCTCCTCTAAATTTTAATCTTTTTGGACCTGAGGGATTATTACACAAAAAGATCGAGCGCTTGTTTTGTTCGGCTCGTTAAAAGGATCGAAAATTCATCCCTTCTGTATTGTTTTATACTTTTTCGGACTTAAGTGATTAGATGATGAAAAAGGAATTTTGGAGTTTCCTTTACGTTCCTTTTCAGACTCTCTAAAATTGAAAAGGACCGAGTTATCTTTGTCGTTAAACTCGTTAAAATTTTAATAGCGACAAACTTGTCTATAGACGAGAACGAGTTTCACTATCGCTAGGCTCGTTAAAACATAGCGATGGGTTTGCCCGAAGGGAAAATTATAGAACAAGCATATGTTATCCTCCTCAAGCTTGACAAAAATAAAGAGGTACTGGTCAGCAATGACTGGGGAAAATTTGGGAAGAAAACTTGAAGAAACTTTGTTGGTAGCAAGTCGTTCTTGAACATGACACTTTCACTCCGCATCCGAGTCGGGTTGGGTTGTTTCATTCACCGGTCACATCACCATGGTCCCATCACACCATCCACATTTGGGGTTAATGCTACCAATCCATCACGTCAGTGTCGCCGATATGTTCAAGAGAAGTCATTCAGAGAATTCACCTGTGTCTCACCCACTACAATACATTTATACTCCATTCTTTCATGACCGCCACCCTTAACCTTATATCACCAGATCGTTTTCACCTCCATTAAAATCATTTGCTCTGTTCCATGTCATTGATGTGGGATTCATCAAGGCCCTCCTGTGACGGATCACTTCTTGTCGACATCAGCTCATTATCCAAGAAGTCGATCTAGGAACACCCCATTCAGTACTTTGAAGCTTGCATGCCTCAATGGCAAGTTTCTCACTTCCGGCGACAGGTTTACATCAATGGCCTTCGACCAAAAGATTTTGCGTGGTGTTCGACGCCAAGTCCTTTATTCACACCACGTGAATTGTACTGCAGTACCTTGAGGGTCATTATCATTATCGGTGATTCCTCTCGTGCCTGTTAACAGCTTACATCATTGGCTGGTAATCAGGTGATGTCCTTCCATGTTCGACTCCAGAACATCTCTCACATGGATAGATTTGTACTTCGAGTGAAGATCGAACGAGATTGAAGACCCCGGATCTAGTTTCATCCATACGGGCTGCGATATATATTCAGGGAAATAAAGACATTAAATGTACATTGTTGCTGCACAGATAATCATCCAATCAAAGGGATGATGGCTCTACCAGAATCATCAGTCTACACTCAGACGATTGTCTGTCCTATGTACATGAAAATGAATTTATAAAGTTGAGCATGGGAATGCCCGCCTCAGCTAGATCATGAAAATATTATGAAGATAATGTATTGTATTGTATCTTATTACAGGTCTTCTCCCAGCTTGAAAGAACTTCGGATCCTCATGATAAAGCATTTCACCCAACATCAAAGAGATTAACGACCTCATGCTTTAGGGGGCAACTGTTATAGACATTTTTGGGCACTACAACCCCAAGCATGAAATGTCCATAAACCAAGGGCTCCTAAGTCCCTAAAAGTGTTGTTCTAACCCCTAAAGGAACAAGGTCAACTGATTACAGCTTCTCCCAGAAGTTCTCCATGAAAAACTACTCAGAATTGGTCAAAACAGGATCATTTCAACTGCTCCATAGGCTAAGTGCGTTACATCTCACCTAAACACACTGTGTGGGTGCGTTGCATTTCAAAAAGCCCTTCTATGGGGTACGATGGGCGAGAAATGACAAATGGCAGTGTCATTCCGCGAGGTGGAGAGGCAATGGAAGCTTCCACAAACTTCTCCTGTGAAACTTGCCTCTCTGAATTCGACCAAGGATGAGTAAGAGATCATCAATCTCCAAGTGGAAGCAAGAACTATCAGAGGGAAGACACTAATCAAATCACAAGCTGACTCATCTCCCTTACAGATATCTATATATGGATCCCTCATCCCAGAAATCTAGGGGGCTAGAATTTTGCATATTGTAAGGAATTGTTGTTGGTTTCTTGAGACAAACATCAGATTGTTGGGTGATCTAAGCTTTGTATGAGGTGAAGAGGGGCTTCCTTGCTGAGAGGATGATGCTGGGTTAGAACAACTGGTTGTAACTTCCCTTGGCTCTTTCTTGTTTATCAATAAAAGCTATTCAAGTTTTCCTCCATACTCTTGTGTCATTTATATTTGCTGCATTTGTATGGTCAATTTACATCTGATCCTAGATTGTTTATGATTATAGATCCATGTTCTTGTATAGTGCTATGCTACTGTGATCTTACAGGTACTCCGTGAAGCTGGGCGTGCAAGGGAACAAGTAGCGAAATACTATCAAGGAAGAGAGGAATCGAACCAGGAGATTAGCGCAAGACAGAGGTTGGTCTTCTTTGTTCTTCTCTATCTATACTTCATAAAGGAAAAACGAAAGTAGCTTTACTTTATTTGTTTCTAAGGCAGCTATCACACGTTAGTGGGATAAGCAGTTCTGAGTAGACACTTTTCCCTGTAACAAAAGGTGTGTTAGCTTTATTTTCATGCAAGGTTGGTGAAGCAGATCATGTTTGGATTCTTTCATAGTTCATAGAATTTAATTTCTTGCAAGTTGTGTGATTTGGATCTAGGTGTGTGTATGGTTCATTTGCATTTACTTTTATTTCCTTCCATTCTTTCCTACTAGTGTGTGCTTCCCTTCTATTTACAAACTAAATGTACATCTAGCTTCCTGCACTGGTGTGTTTCCATTTCAGCAAGTTGAAAGTTTCCTTTACTCATTACAGCAAGTCATTCTTATTTATGCATGTCTATTATTCTTCTACAAATAGTGTTTGGCTTTCTAGTGAAGCATATTCCAATATTCAAGTTCAGATTTAGATTTGATTAATGTCAATAAGCTTTCACTAAAACATTGTTGCATTACTTGGATTT
Organism: Pinus tabuliformis; assembly: GCA_031772625.1. Taxonomy (NCBI): domain Eukaryota; kingdom Viridiplantae; phylum Streptophyta; class Pinopsida; order Pinales; family Pinaceae; genus Pinus; species Pinus tabuliformis. Next base: position 50,933,293 of record CM062814.1, on the reverse strand, counting down.
GTACCTGCACTCGTTGCTGGACTTAATACTGAATTTATCAGAAGGATTCCCTGAGTTAAAATGATTATTTGTATAAGGGTGCAGATATAATTTAATCAATGAACAGTCATTTCAGGAAAGATCTTGCTGATGTTTGGGTCAAAGTAGTTTCCAAGTAAAATGGTTTCTTATTTCAATAGAAATTCCCTTTGGTTGTGAAAGCACCTTTCATTTCTGAGCATGTGATTAGTTAACAATTCATTTTGATTATAGAGGTTCACATTACAGTTCTGTTTTCACCTTGAATTTAATTTCCTAGTTAACACGCTTTTATTTCTTGCAACCGATTTGGAAACTATGTACAGGAACCTCTGTTCTAGTACAAGAATTGACATTCCGAGTACAAGAACAGAGTGCTCTAGTACAAAGTCTCAAAGCTCTTTTATGCAGGTCAAGATCTTCAGTAAGGGTCCAATATATATACTTCCAGTATAGAAACTTCACTCTAGTACAGGAACAATGTTCCAGTATAGGAACCTTGTTGCGATATAGGAACGGCAGCTTGGTACAGGAAGGAAAATCTTGAGGAAGATAGACATCCTGATTAGTTGGATCATTCTTCTGTCTTACAACCATACTGAAGAGAATCTCAAATAGTTATTTTATCGATTCAGATTGTTCATGACAAATTGAGAGTTTCCTTTATTTGAGTTTCTGCAAAGTACATTCTTTTCATTCAGCACCAGAGTTTTCTTGGTATTCATTATCGTGTGATCTTTCCTTTTGAGTTTGCAATTTGTAATCAAAGAAGTAGGAATACAATTAGAGAAGGTTCATATCATTTCTTGTTATTTCATGTGTTATGCCTCGAAGCATACGAAACCCCAAGTTAACAAGTTAAGTGTTGAAAGGAGTTTGTTGAACTGCAATTCATGCACCCAACATTTTGGCGTCGTTGTCGGGGAGGCGTTTCTAAAGATTGGTAAGAAATTTCTTGTTTTATTTCCTTTGCAGTAGGGGTAAGTATGTTTTTATTTTTTTTGCAGTTTGCTTCTATAGTTGAAGGATTTCATAGTGCTGATTTATTTATTCGTTTGCAACATTTGATTTAAGATTCTTTTTTGTAAATTTAAAAGTTTTGTCATTCTTTTGGATTTTATTTTAAGATGAATTCCTATAAGGGGTAAGGGTCCAAAGCCAATAAGGGTCGAGGGAACACTGATAAATCTAAAACTTTTTCTCATATTGGACCTTCTTTTGCAGGAAGAAATTCCAAACAGACACAAACTCATCACGCAGGAACTGTCCACTTGGATTCTGGAGACAGTAGTTCAAGTGTGACACAACCCAAGAAGGGGAAGAAGGAAACTAGTGGTGCTCCAAAGACCAATTTGAGCCATAGTCAACCTTCTCACTTTAGTGGGAGTGGTTCGATCAAGGGAACAAAAATGGCAAAGCACGAGGATCATGCTGAGGGGACTAGCAAGAATTAGGTAATTGAGGAACAATCCACCTTTGGATTTCCAATAGTGGATTCTGAAACAACTACTCAAATGAAGAACATTCTACCATCAACTCTCCCTCATTTCTATGGTAAGGTGCATGAAGATCCTGATTCTTTTCTTTTTGAGTTTGATATCCTATGTAGAAGCTATGATTACTCTTCAGATGCCCAGAAATTAAATTTATTCCCTGCAACTCTCAAGGACTCAGCCTTGCGCTGGTTCATGGGACTCGGAGGGAAAACTATAATTTCTTGGGACCAAATGAAGAGAGTTTTTTTGACTAAATACTAGGAATATTGCAAAACTAGAGAAATGCAGGACGAGATCTTTACCATTGTGCAAGGTGATGATGAGACCTTGGAGGATTACTTAGAGAGATTTTTATACATCCTCCAGAGGTCAAAACATAAATTTGACATAAGTACTATCAGGACCTTGTTCTTACGTGGACTTACTGAAGATTCTAGGCATAATTTGAATTTATTAGGACAAGGGGATATTGCTTAGAAAAATTTTGATCAAGTTTGTTACTTGTGCAGGAAATTTTCAAGGAATCAATCTAGATCCAATAGAAGAAATCAAATTAGAACTAGTAAACTTGGATCTACATATGCTATGATTATTTGTTTGGAGAATAAAATGGACAATATGAAAATTTAAATAATGAATACTATTAGCAAGCAAATAGACTCTTTAAAAATTCAGCAAAAATTGGTAGATGAACAAGGGTCCTTGTCTATTTTTTTCCTAAATGTAGGAAAAAACATCATTGAAGAGAATGTCTTGTTGATTTAAAATGTGTGATTTGTGCAGAAAACCATGCCACCGAGAAATTCCCCTCCATACCAAGATTAAAAGATGTACTTGAAGGAGAGCATTCCGAACCTGAACCATTACATGCTATGGGAGCACGAAGAAATTAGCCTCAGGTAGGTGCAGGTATGGTTCCTGAATCTTCACCACATTTTTTTGGTCATAATGCACATCCATATTCCTATTATAACACTCATCACTCTCAACCTTGGCAGCATGGGAACCATTATCAGTATGGGCAACCCCCTCAATCCTGGCAATAAGGATGGAGAGGGTCAAACCATTCACATTAGTCCTATCCTGCACAGATGTTGTCATATCCTCCTACATATGCACCTCACCATATGTCACAACCATCCTTTCCTCCCCTACCTCAACAAAGTCAACTGATGCCACCATTACCTTTACCACCACCTTTTCAACCACCCCAACTGCCTGCTCAATTGGTACCAAATCCTAATAATAAGACGATGCAATCAATCCATTTTGTTGAACCACCCCCTTCTCCTATTTACCAAACCTTGATGGTTGGGATGCATGAGCTTCAATTGAGATCGGGAAGGGTAGTAAAAAAAAAAACAAACAAATAAACAAACAAGCAAAAAAAACAACCCATGGTGATCATTGAGGAGAAAAACGAGGAGGAAACTCTTAGTCATTCGAAAAACAATGTCACCATTCAGCCCATTCCCACACCATTAGAGTTACCATCTTCTTCAAACCAAGCTCCCTATCAAGAGAGGCTAGTTATGGAGAGGGCTAACCCCGAGTCCAGTCTGGCTTCTGAGCTGAGGAATCTTTGCATAAAGGTCCATTTTCTTCAGGCTATTAGAGAGATCCCCATCTGCACAAAAATCATTAGGGAACTCCATCTCAAAAAGCCAGGGAGGAAGAGAGTAGAACCTCAAACCATTCAATTTGTTAGCCAAGCAGCCGAGTTAATGACAGGATGTGCACAAATGGAAAAGTACATTGATCTTGGAAACCCAGTTGTTTCTATTCAGATAGGCGATATCCTTGTCCCAAATGTATTAATAGACCTAGGTGTGACCATCAATGTCATGACTAGGCAGACCATGGATCAGCTTAGGTTGGTCCATATTCTTCCTACCCCTACTATGGTTGAACTTGCAGACAGATCAAAAATCAAGCCAGAAGGTGTGTTGGATGATGTGGTTGGGAATACCCCATGGACTTTATTATGCTTCAGCCAAAAATCTTGTGGGTGGACATCCCTTGATTCTGGGATGACCATGGCTTGCAACAGCTGATGCTTACATTGGATGTCACTCTAGTGATATGTATCTTTCACATCGAGACTCTAGGAATAAAGTCACCTTATACCCACCTACTAGATCTATTCAGGAGCATAAGGACACTTTGTGGTTAGATTACGACGGCGGTGATGAGGAGACTCAACCTATTTCTTTGATCCACCATCATACCGAGTCTACCCAAAAGGGTGAATCACAATATTTCTTGAATAACATGGACACAATGCCTAATTTTGATATGTTTCATCAAATATTTAGCCCAAATTTTCAAGGAAATTTTGATTCTCAACCCTCCTCATTGCCAGTCTTAGTAGCTTCTTCATGCACTTTTGAGCCCGAGACTGCTTTTGTTGAAATTAGTCCAGGAAAATCCTTACATATCGGTTCGGACCTGGACTCATCTCAACAAAAGCATCTTGTTGATTTGTTGTGTGATCACCTTGATGCCTTTGCATGGAGTTACGAGGACATGAAAGACATACCTATTGAAACTTGTACTCACCATATTTATATTTAGGAGGGAACCCGACCTATTCATCAACCCCAAAGGCGCATGAACCCTATGAAAGAAGAATTACAAAAACTCTTGGACGCTAATTTTATATATCCTATATCTGATAGTCACTGGGTCTCCCCATTGGTAGTAGTCCCGAAAAAGGATGGGAGATGGTGTATCTGCATTGATTATCGAGAACTTAATCAAGCAACTCTCAAGGATTACTTTCCCCTTCCTTTTATCAATCAGGTGATAGATACCCTTGCTGGTAAAAAGTACTTTTCATGTTTATATGGCGTGAGTGGGTACAACCAAATTCAGATCGCACCCACAGATCAAGATAATACCACCTTTACATGTCCATGGGGTACATTTTCTTACCGAGTGCTTCTCTTTGGACTATGCAATGCCCCAGCTACCTTTCAAAGGGTTGTGTTGGCTATTTTTGCTGATCTCAAGTGTTTTGAGATCTATATGGATGATTTTTTAGTGTTTGGTAACTCATTCCAAGAAGCCCTCAAAAATTTAAAAAAGTATTTTTATGTTTCCAAGAGGCTCACCTTGCTTTGAGTGATAAAAAGTGTAGATTAATGTGCAAAGCAAGAGTAGTCCTCGGACATTTTGTTTCTGACAAAGGTATCCAGGTAGACCCTGCCAAATTAGAAGTTATATGGCGTCTTCCTGCACCCAAAACACAAAGCGAAGTAAGATGGTTCCTAGGACATGCAGGCTATTACAAGAGGTTCATTGAGAACTTTTCTAGGATAACTACCCCCCTTTTCTGATTGTTAGCTAAGGATAGTGAGTTTTTTTGGTCCACAGCTTGCCAATAGTCTTTTGAGACATTAAAGGAAAAATTAGTGCAGGCACCAGTTTTGAGAGGTCCCAACTAGTCCCTTCCATTCCACATTTTCTCTAATGCCTCAGATACTGCCATTAGCATATCTTTAAGATAGGAAGAGAACAAAAAATCATATGCTATTTACTTCATTAGTAAAAATTTGTCACCCGCCGAATTGAACTATACAGTGACTGAGAAAGATTTTTTAGCCATAATTTTTTCTATCAATAAATTTAGACACTACATCACAGGATATGAAGTCTTTGTGCATACTGATCATTCCGCGATAAAATATTTAATGAATAAACCATTGACTAGCGGTAGAGTGACTAGGTGGTTAATGATTTTTCGGGAATTTAATGTTACTATTATTGATAGACCAAGAAAATCTGATGTTGTAGCTTACTATCTTTCTAGATTGAATAATCCTAGTGAACTAATTCTTGTTGATGATGATTTCCCTGATGAACATCTTTTTGTTGTGTCAACAAAGTCTCCATGGTTTGCTGACATGGCCAACTATTTAGTCACCAGAAAAACACCACCTCACTTATCCGCTCGTGAAAAGCAGAATATCATATTAAAAAGCATTGCATATTCTTGGATCCAAGGAGACCTGTTTTACACTGGACCAGATGTTATCATTTGTAGATGTGTAAGAGAGGAAGAAGTCTTTGATATATTGAAATATGCCCATAATGAACCTTGTGGTGTTCACTTCACTAATAAAAGAACTGCATATAAAATATTACGTGCTATATACTTTTGGCCTTATTTTTTTAAGGATGCCAAATAGTATGTCAAGCAGTGTGATAGATGTTAGTGAATGGGTCAACCTGTTCAAACCAACGAAATGCCTTTATGTCCTCAGATTATGATTGATCCCTTTGAAAAATGGGCTATCGACTTCGTAGGACCAATAAATCCAACATCCATGAATAAAAAGTATATATTTATTTACATTGATTTTGTTACAAAATGGATAGAGGCTAAAGCTATTTCTTTTGCTATAAAAAACGTTGTTGAAATTTTGTTTAGTGAAATTTTTACTAGATTTGGTGTCCTTAGAGAGATTGTTACTGACAACGGGCTGTAGTTTATTTCTAATCTGGTACAGGAAGTCATGGATCAATACAAAATTCGGCATAGGAAGTCCACTCTGTATCACCCGCAAGAAAATAGCCAGGTGGAGTCTACCAACAAGGTGATCGAATCCATCCTCACCAAAACAGTAAATCTGCATAGGAAGTATTGGGCCAGCCAATTACCTAAAGCCTTATGGGCTTATTGAACCACTTGGAAGAATAGAATAGGACATACACCATATGAGATGGTATATGGGAAACAAGTTCTTTTACCGATAGAGTTCCAGATAAAAAAATTTCGAACAACAGTTCAGTTGGGATTAGATATCTCAGAAGCACAGCAACAGTGTCTATTACAGTTAAATGAGTTAGATGAATTTCGAAGAGATGTTGTTCAACAAAATGTTTTAGTACAACAGCAACGCAAAAAGTGGCATGACAAGTCTATCAAGAAGAAGCAGTTCTAACCAGGTGATTGGGTACTTCTTTATGACTCTAGATTTAAACATTTTAAAGGAAAATTCCATACACGCTAAATGGGATCTTATGAAGTAGTCAGAATTTTTGAGAATGGGGTTGTAGAGATCAAAACTATTGATGGGCAAGATTCAATATTCCTTGTGAACGGGCATAGACTCAAGGTATATTTTCAACCCCTCACAAATGAAGACATTAGGCAACAAGTGCAACAACAATTTGAGCTAGAGATGGTAGGTGGCTATGCCAACCTATTACAGATTTGATTCTTTCTTTCCAAAAATTAAAAACAAAAATTAATAATAATAATGAAAAAAAACAACAAAAACTAAAAACAAAACAAGAAAAAAATATTTTCATGTGATTGTGAAAATCAGTTTACTAACATGGTCACAAAAGGATCAGCCTGAAAACCAGCATGCTGGTAGGAAGATCGAAATTCTAATAAAATGGGAATGTTGCTTGATCTTTATATGTGCTAACTGTCACCAAGAAGAAGCAGGTTTTTAAGTGTAGGAACCAAGCCCTTATCCAAGTTTGGGACAGCTGACACGGAAATTTTTATGCAAGCAACACTCAATTCCCACTGCATTTACTTTTGGTTCAGCACTATTCAGGCAGATTTTTGAGGTGAAATTTTGCCCTTCTTCTATTTCCTTTTCATAAATTCCCTTCTATTTTTTCTTCTTCGTCCTATGGAAATGAACCTTCCCTTTCTTCTAAAGAAACTGCCCCTATCCAATTTCATTTTTCCCTCTTTTCCCCTAAATTTATTTTCCCTTTCCCTTTTCCCATACGCCCTCTTGGTGGTTTCACACTTGAATTCCCTGTTGAACTTCCTTCCCATTCTGAAATTTACTCATTTGTCGCTTCTTTCTCCCTTATGGACTGTATTGCAAGATCTTATCAAAATTCATGGATTAGATCGGAAGGCATGTATCACTACCAAGAAACTGGCGAATAAAACATCCTTTGAAAATCTCACAAATCTTTCAAGATTCAGCCCGTAGATTGTATTTTTTTTAGAAACCTTTTTCAGATATTCCACAACATCAATTAGTGCAGGAATAGTGATGTCCCTTAGTACAATAATGTATGTTCCAATGCAAGAACATTAAATCTCAGGTGCAAGAACACACACTATTGTGTGCCCCAAGCACAAGAACATGTGCCCAGTGCAGGAACAGTAGTAGTCTTCAGTGCAAGAATGTATGTTCAAGTGCAGGAACCAAAAGTTCCTTAGTGCAACAATGTATGTTATGGTAAAGGAATGTCCGGTGCAGGAATGCACACTTGAGGCAAAATTTAGTCCAAGAATAAAAGGGGATTTATTTTTATGTTTGGTACAAAAATCACACTCAAGCACAACTGATTGCACTACTTTAAAATGATGTCATGCAATGATTTTCTTTCATAGATGATTAGACTTTGTTCATCATTACTAATTAGGAAAGATTTTTTAAGTACATGGACATTTAATTATGAAAACCTATCTCTATGTAAGTTAACATGTGTGCCTTGTATGAAATCATGAGTTGATCAAAGGATGTGTGCGAAAATATCCTAGAATCCAACATTCATTTTTGAAAAGCCTGTTGATAATTAAATGATGACCTGCTCATATATAACACCTCACATTCTCTCACATAACTTCCTCCATTACTGCCACCCACCACCAATCATTATTACTACATGCACGATTAGATTAGGCCGTATCACATCCTTTCCCAAGAACTGAGATTTTCATGAGTGTGATTGTTAAAGAAAAAAAATCAATATAGCAATGTCTAGTTCATTCGGAAATTTCGAATTTCTCAGTCCTAAACCCCCTGCTAATTAACTCTCTCAAATTCTGAGTAGTTGAGCAAATTTGAACAAGAAATGGCGCATGTTTGAATTGAACCATGGTTTGTGAAGGAAGTAGAGCAAACGGCGAAGTACAAGAATAGTCTGTCCATAATGCAAGAAGCAGGATTCCTCCCATTCTTGCTTAAGTTTGATGGTTTTGATTCGTCCATGGTGTTAGAATTTTCCTGAACCTTTGATGGACGCAGAGCCAAGGTGGGGTCTCTAGAGTTTGAAGTGACAGAGCAGACTATTTCGTAGGCTACAGGGCTAGCGGCCACAGGAGAACAATGGTTCAAGAAAGGAGATCTTGAAAAATGGGCTTGGTGTAGATTTGTAGTCAATAAAAAGAAGAAAGTGGACTAGAAAATTGGGTTGCAATGAAGTGTTATGATCAAGAAATGGAAACACCTGTTGTACATTTTGCAGAAGTTCTTCACCTATGAGGGATGATATTCATAACCTTCCTATATCACATTTGCTTGCTGTTACACTTTGAGTCAAGTAAGTTGATTAATTTTCCTTACTTCTTGCTTAAAAGTTTGGAAAAAATGTCGAAGGGTGTTCAGAAAAGTCAAGAGAGTCAGGTTGGGTTCAAGCTATGTCATTACAGGTTGATCTCAATTCTGGTTAGGAAGGAATTAGAGAGTAAAAATGTGACCTGGGGAGGGTTCTTGAATGAATTACAAGGAGGAAACATAGTGGAGTCACCCAAGAAGAAGGGTAAGAGTAGGAAGGAAGAATCTGAACAGACGGATAAAACCCTCACCCCGCAAACTAGTAAGAAGAAAAAGACCTTGCCTAAGGAACCAGTGCAGGAAGAGAAACAAGCACCAGTAACTGAAACCCCTCGCCCTTTGAAGAGAATAACTAGAAGTTTTGTTAAGAAGAGGTTTTCCTCCTTGAGAGAGGGCCATACTCAGTCAACCTCTCTGATAAATGTAGATGATTCCCAGCCTAGTTCGCCGAATGAGAACAATCTCTCGCTCCTTGCAGATGTTGCGGTTCACACAGTGTTTAGTGTAGGATACCTCGAAGAGGAAGATGTTACTCCTCTGTCAATGTTAGTTGGAAGAATGAAGAAGAGGAAGACCTCTAAGACACCAGATGTCAGTGTAGAGAAGGGTCCAGCAGAGGGTCAGGGTGATAAAGCGCAATGTAATGTTGAAGTACAGGGAGATGAAATACAATGTGATGACAAAGTGCAAGATGATGAAACACAACGTGATGATGAAATGAAGGGTGATGAGACACCTTGTGATGTCGAAATGTCAGATATTGATATATAGGATAATATTGGTCTTGACAACACCAACACTTACTTCGAGTCAACTGCTGAGAAGATTTTAATGCAGGAGGAATTCGTTAAGGAGGATTCCACTCTCAATTTGAATAGTCAGGTCGAGGAGCTGAAGCAACGCATTTATGGACTCGAAGTTTTAAATCAGGCCATGAAAGAACAGGGTGTAGTGCTACAGAATAAGAATGTTGAATTGGTAGGGGAAGTGCAAGAACAAAAACAACAAGAAAGAGTGTGGAAGTTCCGAGCTTCGAAATGCTATGGTCAACTCAGGAAATTGGTCAAACGGGTCAAGAAGGCTTGAACTAAGAAGCAAAGGATGATGAAGACAAGAATTAGCATACAGATACAGGACTAAAGGAAGGTCTCCATGTGTTTTTTTGCAGAGGTAAGGGTAAGGTTGTGTGAGGACACACAACAGGATAGGGATGGGAGGATGTTGGTGGCTAGAATTGTCCTACTTTTTGGTCTCTATCCTATCCCAAACACACCACCTTAACCCTTGTTTTAACCCTGAAGGCCTATCTATTCCTGTACTTTTTCCCAATTGCACACATTCCTGCACTCCTCTTATGTTTTTCATATTCAAAGGTTATATATGTACTTAATCATTAAATTTATAGGTTTTATATCTTAAAATGTATTTGCAACTAATATATTCCTTTCCTAAGTAATTTGATGGAACCAAAGTGTTAATCTATGTGAGAGATTGGGTTGGTGCAGGAATCGTGCTTGTACCGGTCAGCGTTCCTGCACTTTCGAGGCAGCTGTCAATTTTTGTTTGACTCATCGCTTATGGACAAGACAGCTCAGTAGACTGCGCGGATTTCTTGTCTAAGAGATCAGTTTCCTTGTTGGGCTCGACGCTTAGAGAAGAAGGCGGGATATGAAGGCTGGACTTCAGCTGCAAAACCCTTGTTTAGACCTTTTGCAAACAGCCGAAAGGATTAATATATCATGTTGTTATATTTTTGTTGCAGCCAAGAGCCGAAGCATGTATTTAATAGGGTTTCTCCGTAGATGTTAGCTAGCGATGTTGTGTTAAACTTTTGCTACCAACTGTAATTTTTGAGTATCACCATTTTTGGGCTGGATCGGGGATCCACGATGTGTATTTTCTCTTTTTGAAACTTAATACAAAGGAACATGCCAATTGTGAAGTTCTTTGTCTCGATATCATTGTGATGCTCCATTTGAGCACTTGAAGTTTTCTATTTCGTTACAGGGAAATGAGCTGGTTGGCTAGGGCCCAGCCAACCCAGCTCGTTCTCCCTTCATTAAAGGTGTGTTAGATTTATTTTCATGCAAGGTTAGTGAAGCAGATCATGTTTGGATTCTTTCATAGTTGATGGACTTTAATTTCTTGCAAGTTGTGTGATCTAGATCCAGGTGTGTGTGTGGTTCATTTGCATTTACTTTTATTTCCTTCCATTCTTTCCTGCAAATGTGTGTTGCCCTTTTCTTTACAAAGTAAATGTACATCTAGCTTCCTGCACCGGTGTGTTTTTGTTTCAGCAAGTTGAAAGTTTCCTTTACTCATTGCAGCCAGTCATTCTTATTTCTGCAGGTCTATTATTCTTTTGCAAATAGTGTTTGGCTTTTTAGTGAAGCATATTCCAATATTCAAGTTCAGATTTAGATTTTATTAATGTCAATAAGCTTTCACTAAAACACTGTTGCATTACTTGGATTTGTACCTGCACTCGTTGCTGGACTTAATACTGAATTTATCAGAAGGATTCCCTAAGTTAAAACGATTATTTGTATAAGGGTGCAGATCTAATTTACTCAATGAACAATCATCTTAGGAAAGAGCTTGTTGATGTTTGGGTCAAAGTAGTTTCCAAGTAAAACGGTTTCTTATTTCAATAGAAATTCCCTTTGGTTGTGAAAGCACCTTTCATTTCCGAGCATGTGATTAGTTAACGATTCATTTTTCTTATAGAGGTTCACTTTACAGTTCTGTTTTCACCTTGAATTTATTTTCTTAGTTAACACACTTTTATTTCTTGCAACCAATTTGGAAACCAAGTATAGGAACCCTGGTTTCCTAGTATAGGAACCTCTGTTCTAGTATAGGAATTGACATTCCAAGTACAGGAACAAAGTGCTCTAGTACAAAGGCTCAAAGCTCTTGTATGCAGGTCAAGATCTTCAATAAGGGCCCAATATATATACTTCCAGTATAGAAGCTTCACTCTAGTACAGGAACAACGTTCCAGTACAGGAACCTTGTTGTGATACAGGAACGGTAGCTCGGTACAGGAAGGAAAATATTGAGGAAGACAAACATCCTGATTAGTTGGATCATTCTTCTGTCTTACAACCATACTAAAGAGAATCTCAAATAGTTATTTTATCGATTCAGATTGTTCATGATGAATTGAGAGTTTCCTTTATTTGAGTTTCTGCAAAGTACATTCTTTTCATTCAGCACCAGAGTTTTCTTGGTATTCATTTCCATGTGATCTTTCCTTTCGAGTCTAAAATTTGTAATCAAAGAAGTAGGAATACAATTAGAGAAGGTTCATATCATTTCTTAGCATTTTCTGTGCTATGCCTCGAACTGTACGAAACCTCGGGTTGACAAATTAAGTGTTGAAAGGAGTTTGTTGAACTGCAATTCCTGCACCAAACGCTCATAATGGGGGGTTTACTTCTTTGTTGGCATGCTTTATGGGTGGGGGTTTGTTGGGGGTCTCAGAGGCTTTGTCGAATGGACATGCCAATCCAGTTCATCCAAAAGAGGTGTTTATTGTCACTTCTCCTAGGCCAGGTGTTGGGTTCACAAGAGCACAAGTAGAGATCGGGTTGTGCCCGACAGCGAGTGAAGCGGATGTTGTATTCCCTCCCTTACAAAATTTTGGACAGCACAGAGCTCCAAATGAGTGGAGGAAAAATTCCAGGGTTTTGAAATAGGAAGTTCCTACAACACCATATAACATATATCTATGGATTGATGTCGAAATGGCTAAAGTGATGGATCTCACAGAAAAATATTTGGTCGGTCGGGCTAGAGGCCAAAAATTTAGTAAAGAGTCCATTATTTCATGGCGTGATCAATTCCTATGTGCAAAGGTCTTGGAGTGTCAGGAAATTTTCATGTTGGCGAAGGGCTCGTTTTAGTGAACTTCAAAACACGAGGCGGCGACGGAGGTTGCAAGTACTGTCTAGTCCATTGATTCCACTCGCATGATATTCAAATTTTGGGCTCCGACCTTTGATGCTAGCTGGGAAAGGAGTGATGTGGTTTCAGTATGGTTTCATCTGTCGAGTTTTCCAACACATACGTGGAATCCTCAGAGCTTTTCAAACTTGGGAAACATTATTGGTAACTTTATCGAAGTGGATTATTCATTTGAGGAGTTGATGGATTTGTATGTGGCTCAAACTTTGGTTAGCTTGGACTTGTGCAAGAAATTACATGAGGCTATGGACATTTCGTCCAAGACTGCAACCTTTCGTTTCATCAAGCTGGGGGTTTTGCATCAGCTTCAAAAAAGCAATAGGTGTAGGTTGGAGTTGAGATGGATTTGGACAGTCGATAAAATGGGAGATTGGAGGGTGAACCTCAGGTATCTTTGGGATCAGTGGCCCCTAGTGACATGTACACCAACCCCATTGTTTCAGATTATGCTCATTTCGAGGCAGTTGCATCTTCCTCTATATATGTTTCGACGTTTACTCCTCCTTCCACAGGTATTATTCATCTTGTTCCTCCTATATCTTTGCTTGTTACTTCTTTATTTGTTCTTGGTCTGGATGATTTGGCTCCCACTTCTGGGAGTGGGTTACATGGGTCTCTGAAGTCGATCACAACTTTACCCACTGCCAAAGTAATTTTTTATATCCCTCTTACGCTTTCGGGATATACTTCTCCTAGGGCCTCTATCTCTTCTAGTTTTTTCAGTCTTTTGGAGGGAGAGGATATATTGTACAATCTCAAATCCATACTTATTGTTTCCATGTCTGAGGGTTGTCAGGAGGGTTTGTTCTATTCCCTATTTCTGTTGCTAAATCCAGGAGTCGGTGTCGTAAATCAAATTTATCCAAAACCAAAGACAAGGCTTGTGAGGAGATGGTTGTGAGTTTTCGGTCATCCATTGATGGTGCATTTAGAGTGTTATTGCCCCCTAGATAGTGTTCCCTAATGAAACTACTCTCCTTCAATTGTAGGGGTTTGGCAAGTGATCCTAAAAGTCTTGCTCTTCGTCATATGTTTCAAATCAAGCATCTTGATGTAATTTTTCTCCAAGAATCTCTTGGAGATGAGACAATTGTTTCTTCTTTCGTGGAATATATATTTCCCTATTAGCACTTCATTGTGGATGATGTCTGCAGTAGAATACTCAACAATGATACATATTTTATTAATAAATGATTGAATGGACGGTTTACAGAGTGAGAGGCCCTGGCTTAAATACAGCCCTAAGTGCCTCTTGGTGAATGGGCATAATTAAACTAATAGTTATAGGAATAATTTATTTTTATATAACATTTCCTTCCTCCCAAAAAGAAGCTTTCTCCTAAAATAATACGTAACGACTGATGTTGTTGATGAAACGCTTCAGTCTCCTAAGAAGCTTCTTCCAGTAAGTCCTTCCACTTGATCAAGTATTCTTTGATTACTCGTGATCGCAGCTTCCTTTCCCTGCTAGATATGATACCTTCTGGCTCTAGAATAACCCTTCCTTCATCATCTAAATTCGAAAGTGTTGTCTATGTTGATCGATGTTCACCAAGTGCCTTTTTGAGGCAGGATACATGGAAGACGTTGTGAACACGACTTTTATCAAGAAGGCTTAAACTGTATGAGACTTGGCTGATCTTTTTGTTGATCTAATATGGCCCATAAAACCTTGGTGCCAATTTATTGTTTCCTTTTTGTTTTAAGGACAGCTGCTTGTGTGGTTGAAGTTGGACAAATACCCATTCTCCAACTTCAAATTCTCTTTCTGTTTTGTTGCAGTCAACTTGTTGCTTCATATGATTTCTTGGATTTAGATTTTGTTTTAGAGTTTGGACGACTTTTTGGGTTTCTTAAAATTGGTTTTTAACAACTGGTAGTTTTGTCTAGATTCTATAAAAATCCTTCTTCGGAGGCTCATACTCATACAGAGCTTGAAATGGAGTCACTTTAGCTGATGTGGTAAGTAGAATTGTACCACCATTCAGTGAGGTGTAACCACTGAACCCACTTGTTTTGTTTGTGTGTGGCTTAACAACATAGGTAGGCTTCGAAACATTTATTGACAACCTCTGTTTGGCCATCTGTTTGAGGGTGGTAAGAGGAAATCATGTTGAGATAGGTTCCTATATGATTGAAAATTTCCTCCAAAAATTACCCTTAAATTTGACATCTTTATCGCTCACAATAACCTTGGGAAATCCATGTGATTTGTAAACATTTTTACAAAATATCTCAGCAATTTGTTTTTCTGAGTCCGATTTCCTCATTGCAATAAAGTGAGCATACTTGGTGATTCTGTCAACTACTACAAGAATCTTATCCTTGCCATCAAACACAGGTAAACCTTCAATAAAGTCCATTGATATTTCCTCCCATTTCTAATTCGGGATGTTTAAGGGATGAAGTAGTCTAGGTGTCATAATATTTTCATTTTTATTCCTCTGGAATTTATCGCATTCAGCTACATATTTTTTAATATCCTTACTCATTCCCTTCCAAAAGAATGACTAGCGTGCGTTATATTAGGTTTTAAAAAATCCTACATGTCTGGCTGACAATGAATCATGCAACTCTTTGAGAACCTTGGATTTAAATTTGGAATCTGCATTTAGATAAATTATTCCCTTGTATCATATAATATCGTTCTTCCATTCAAATTTTGAGTTATGAGGAAGATTATTGATTATAACACTTGTTTTTGGGTCTTTTGCATATTCACTTCGAATCTCATTAAGCCATTCGAGCACAACCACTAAAACTGCAAGTAATGATGGTTCTTAGTCTTTCCTTGACAAAGCATCAGCTACTACGTTATCTTTCCCTTTCTTATGTAATATATCCATGTCAAAGGCAATTTTTTCTATCCATTTTTGTTGTTTTGTAGATAGCGTTTTCTGCCAGAGGAGATGTTGAAGACTATTATGATTTGTTCATATTAAGAACTTACTTCCCAAGAGATATTGTCTCCATTTGGCTAATGCATGCATAATAGCAAGCATTTCCTTGTTGTATGTAGACTTGAGACATTTGTGCTTATTGAGCTTTCTGCTTTCAAATGTGATTGGGTGACCATCCTGCATTAGTACTGCTCTTATGCCAAAACCCGAAGCATCACATTCAATTACAAATGGTTTTGAGAAGTCTGGAGTTTCCAATACAAGGGCATTAGACATAACTTCCTTAAAGTATTCAAAACAGTTTTTTGCTTCATCATTCCATCGAAATGAGTTCTTCTTTAGAAGGTTCGATAGAGGTGTGGTTATATGGGCATATTTTTTAATAAATCTTTGATAATACCCTATCAATCCTAGGACTCCTCTTAGCTTGGAGATATTAACTGGTTTGGGCCATTCCATGATATCCTTGATCTTATTAGGATCTACTTTTACTCCTTTCGATATTATATGTTCGAAAGATTCTACTTCTTCCTTCCCAAAAGTGCATTTGGATTTCTTGGCATACAATTTATGCTCTTCCAACACAGTACGAACTTTCTCCAAATGTTGTAGCTACTCCTTCCAAGTTTTACTGTAAATTAAAATGTCATCAAAGAACACTAACACATATTTCCTTCGATATGGACGAAATAGCTCATTCATAGTAGCTTGGAATGTTGTCGGTTCATTGGTTAAACCGAAAGGCATTAATTTAAACTCGTAATGACCTTCATGTGTTCTGAACACAATTTTTGCTACATCTTCCAATCTTATTCTGATTTGGTAATACCCTGACCTTAGGTCCAATTTTGAGAAGTATTTAGCGCCATGTACTTCATCCAACATTTCATCGATAAAAGGAATTGGAAACCTTTTTTTTAATTGTTATTTTGTTTAGTCCTCAATAATCGATGCATAATATGAACGATACATCTTTCTTTCGAACTAATACAACTGGAGCAACATACGGACTTTTACTTTTTGATATTATGCCACACTTTAAAAGATCCTGGACTAATCTCTCAATTTCAGTCTTTTGATGATGTGGATATTGATATGGTTTGATGTTGATGGGATTTTATCTTGCGTTGACTTCTATTGTATGCTTGATATCTCTTTTAGGCAACATCTTCATCGGAAGGTCTTGGAATACTTTTTCTTGCTTTTGAATTAGCTCTTGGACTTCTGGTGCTTCTTCATTGACTAGATTCAAAGTTAACATTTTTAATTGATGACATTGTACTACATAGGTTGGCGCTCCCTTCGGAATCATTTTCATCATTTGGGATGATGATACAATTTGGTTCTCAGGTGGCTGGAACCCATAGAATTTGTATTTATGTCCTTCCCATTTAAATTTTATAAATTGATTTTAATAATTGTCAGAGTAAGTACCGAGGTTTTGTAGCCATTCAATACCTAAGACCACATCCACTCCTCCTAATGGTACCGTGTAGAACAGAGATTCTAAATTAAAGTCTTGAATCTGCAATTTAACTTTATGGCATTTCCCTACTTTTTCAATTATCTTACCATCAGCTACCATAACCTTCATGTTGGGCATGTGAAATGTGAAAATGTTGAATCTCTTTGCCATGGTTGAATCCAAAAAATTGTCGGTGCTACCGATATCAATGAGAATCATTACATTGTTCTTCTTCATATGTCCTTTTAATTTTAATGTCTAGGGTTGTGATAGACCTGTCATAGCCGATAATGATACTTGCGGAATTCTCTCGTCATCTAGTTCTAAAGAGAATTCTGGGGCATCTTCAATTTCTTCTACGTCTGATTCATCACTTCTGAAGCATTAGCGGCTTCACATTTATACAAGTTCTTGGTCTCTTTTCCTTTGGCACACCTATGTTTAGGGTCTCACTTTTCACCACAACATTTGCACTTGCCCTCTTTCATCCTTTGCATTTCCACGTTAGTTTTGTCTCCTTCACAAAGATGTGGTGGAACATATTTTGTATTATCGGTGTTCACGGACTGGGGAAATCTTCGTCTGAATATACTCTTTTAGCCTTTGACCACAACATCTTTTCAAATTTCTTTTCAACAGCTTTTGTTTTTTGTCTTGCTACATCTATCGAGGTAATGTCAAGAAGCTCAAGTTCTACTTGTAGATGGGGTTTAAGTCTCATTGTGTACGATTGAATGAGACAAGTTTCTGATAATCCAGGTACTCGTGTTGCTAAAGTCTCCCATTTTCGAGTGTATTCATCCACATCTCCTTTTTGTTGTAATATGATGAGTACTGAGAAGAATTCTTCTTCCTTTACACCTTGGAACCTTTTAAAGACCGCATTTTTGAATTTCCTCCAACTGATCTCAAGTTTTGTCTTTTTCCACCACATATACCAATTGTATGCTTCGCCTTCCATTCGCATGGAAGCATGCTTGATCTTTTCATCATCATTGTCAATACCGTAAATCTCGAAATATTCTTCTGCTTTATTGAACCAAGCAACACTGCATTTTTCATTGCTGTCAAACTTGGGTAGCTCAAGTTTTGCTCTTCGTTGATATGTAGCTATCGTCGGGGTGAAGAAAGGGTGTTGACTTGAAAACAACATATTGGTGTATGGATTCCAAAGCTGCCGAGTTTGAACATTCATGTTACTATTTCCTTGATTAAGCATGGAAAATGTCTTTGGAGACTCTGGATTCTCATGTGTGCTGACGATTTTGACGAATCTGGAGAATTGAGTTGTTGGGTAGCCTCATTATTCTGGAGTATTTGACCAGGCTTAATCTTCATATTGTCAAACATACAGGTCAACATCACCATCGCTCGTCCACCTTAACTGAAAATTCTGCCTGATCATTTTTAAATGCATTCTTATTCTCCTCGAGTTGACTCTCTATTCTCTTTGTTGTATTCTGGAGCTCTTTGATTTTATCGCCCTATCCGGTCACCTTAGTCTCAAGGTCTACTAGTCTTTTATTGAAATCGGTCATCAACATTGATGAAGTCATTGAGTGGATATGAGGTGGAGTATACTTATCCAACGTAACTGGACTCTAATAATTAATTTTTTTATATAATTAAATTAAATTAATTAATTTAATTATATAACGAAATTACTTTTTATAACATATATATATAGTAATATTAATGCCATGATCCCTGATTAAAAGAAATGTAGTGTTTGTTTAGTGTTTCAGAACAACGGCAGTACCTACGATTGGAGCGATGGCAACCGGTGGAAATACTCGACATCAACAAAGGCACATAGAAGTAGAGGGTTCGACGGCAGAGAAGAGGGTGGGGAAAATTGGTGACTGTGTGCGCACTGGGGTCAAACAACAACCGAGTCCGAGGAGCAACTAGCTCTGATACCAAATGCAGTAGAATACTCAACAATTATCAGCAATGGTACATGTTTTATTAATAAATGATTGAATAAATGGTTTACAGAGTGAGACGTCCTAGCTTAAATACAGCCTTAAGTGCCTCTTGGTGAATGGGCATGATATTTGATCATGCCCTTTGCCTTAACTAAACTAATAGTTACAAGAATAATCTATTTTTATATAAAAATGTTTGTGGCCACTCTAGTGGTCTAGTGGTGGGCTGGGATTCTAGGAAGTTTATCATGGAAAATTTCTGGAGTTTTTCAAATGGGTTGGGGGTGGACGGCTTTCTAATGGAGTTGAATTCTTCAATCACTTTTATTAATATCTATGGACTACATGTTGATCATGTTACATATTAGAATGAGGTGTTCAATAAATCCCCTCTTGAGGGATAACCTCATTTTGGTGGGCGATTTAAATTTCTCTATCTAGGAGTTGTAATCCTGGGGCGTCCAAGCACACGTTGACCCTTTATCTAATTTTTTTTCAAACAAGTTACCTTCTAGAAGCCTAAAGTTATCTTCTATAAGCCTTGTTGATTTGGCGCTTGGGCGAATCATGCCAACTAAGAGGAACATGTGGCGAGGTGACGATTTGGTGGTTAAGCATATTGATCGAATCCTGATCGTTGAACCTCTACTTTAGTGTTTCCCTTTGTTTCGACAACGAGTGGTATCTAGGGGGTATTTGATCATTTCTCGATTATTTTTGAAATCCTAGGCGCTTCTCAAAAGTCAGCTAGCCCATTTAAAATGAATTCTTGATGGACTCTAGACTTGGGGTTTTCTAATCTCTTCAAAGCATATTGGTGTCCTTTCTTTGAAGGTGATGGAAGATCTACGGTGGCACATTTCCTTCAAAGTCTAAAAAATATCAAAATGTTGGCAAAGGAGTAGGCTGCAAAACTTCAATGGGAGGAGGATTTTGGACTGAAGGATATAGAACATTAGATTTATCGTTATTCCTCTACTATTGGAGAGGTTGTTCCCAACCATTCTTCTCGGGACTTTTTTATCCAGCTATGCTCACAATGTTAGGCAGTCTTGGACTATAAGGAGGCCACTTGGAGACCAAAAAGCAGGGTGATTTGGTTGGAGTGTGGTGATGAGAACACGAAATTCTTTCATTCTTATGCTAAGGGGAGAAAGTTTACAAATACCATTTGGAGTATGCAGAGGGCGGGGGTTGAACCTGTTTCTTCTTTCGAAGGGTTTTCCTCGCTTGGATTGGCTCACTTTCGATCCATTTACTCTGATTTAGTGGGAACAAACATTGCTTAGGAAATCCAAGTAGCACAATTCTTCCCTAATTTCATTGGGGCAAATGATAATATGGATTTGATGGTTTTGGTCTCAGAGGGTGAATTAAAGGAATTTCTTGCCAATTTTCAAAAATATAAAAGCCCAGGGCCGGATGATTAGGCTATGGAATTGTTCATCGCCTATTACGATCTTGTGGACCCAAATCTTCTTCGAGTGGTAAATGAATCCAAGGTGGGTGGCCATAAACAACTTGCTTTCAACTCTACCTTAATTGCTTTAATTCCAAAGGTGGAAAATCTGGTATCTTTTGAGGACTTTCGTCCTATTACTCTGTGCAACTATGTATAAAGTCATCGCAAAAGTTATTGCTATGAGGATTAAGCCAATTCTCTCTAGATGTATATCCCAAGAACAATTTGGTTTTTGGGGGGGAATACAAATTCACGAAGCTTTTGGGGTTGTACAAGAGTACCTTCATAGTTTAAAAATACAGAAGTCGAAAGGGGTAGTCATCAAACTAGATCTCTCAAAGGCTTATGATCGTGTGAATTGGCTCTTCATGCATCTTCTTCTAACACATATGAGGTTTCAGGTTCTTTTCATCAATTGGATTATGAATGTCATGTTTATATCCTTTATTGTCCTTATCAAACGGCTCAACCTCTCCTTTTTTCTCAACCCAAAGGGGGCTTAGGCGAGGGTGTCTACTTTCACCATTTTTGTTCCTACTTATTACAGAAGGGTTGAGTCGGATGTTGTTAAAAGCTAAAGGAAGGGGGTCCTTTGTGGGAATCAATGTTGCACATCCCCTTTCCATCACACATTTTCCTTTTGTAGATGATATCCTCATCTTCTCAAATGGATTACTACAAGACATGGAAACCCTACAGGACATCCTCATGCTTTTCTATAAGGCCACTGGCATGGTTATCAATGATAATACGTCTTTGATTTCTATCTTCAATCTCAATGAGATAGTCATTCAACAGATCAGTACTATGTTCCCATACAAGACTTTGCCTATTGACCAAGGCCTGAAATATTTGGGCTTTCAACTCAAGCCAAATTGCTATAAGAAAGAATATTGGAAATGGCTAATCTCAAAACTGGAGAAAACACTGAAAAGTTGGAGCTTCAAATGGCTATCTCAAGAAGGTCATCTCGTTTTGGTCAAATCAATGCTTGAAGCCATCCCAATTACTAGATGTCCTTGGTTTGGATTGCAAGGGGGGTGTTGGAACAAGTGCGTCGTCTATGTTGTAAATTCCTATGGGCAAGGGTCTCGGGAAGATTATGTGCTCCCTTGGGTCAAGTGGTCTCACATTGTTATGCCCAAACTGCTTGGAGGATGGGGTTTAAAAAACATTTATCTTCTCTCTCGAGCACTGGCTACTAAATGTGGATGGAAACTTATTGATTCACACAGTCTTTGGACTAGTGTAATATCTCAAAAATACTTAGTTCCCCATATAGTAGAGGAATGGATCTGTCTTCCTCAACATTCAAGAACCAATAAATTTGTGGATGGAGAGTGGTATTAAATTCATTTCATGTGATCTTTGCAGGTTTGGCATGGAAAATTAGGTCTGGATCAAAAGTTTGGTTGGGCATGGATCTATGGATTGGCAGTGGAAACAATCATATTATATCCTTGGCTTTGATTTCCTTGCTTAGGGAGTGGGGTTACACCAGATTTTCTCACATAAATGATCTAAGACACACTTCCAATTGGAGTCAGGGGTGGTTGTCGACATCAAGTATTAGACTAGCAAGGGCATTTCATAGGGAATGGGTTGCTCATCTAACTGCTCTGTACACAACACACATACGCCTCTCGGATGACGAGGATGCCCTGATTTGGATTGGAAATGCACATGGCATATACTCTCATAGCGCTGGTTATATTCATTTAAAAATCATTGCACAGGAGGTGCATCCTCTTTGGTCGTGGCAAGTGCTTTATTCTACAAAATGTCCATCCAAAACAAAACAAAACAAATTGGTGCATTCAAAAGGGTAAAGTCCCCACCTGGGATATTATGCAACATCGACACAAGATCGACCCCGGATGGTGCTCCTTGTGTCGAAATGTTGCTAAGACTATTATGCATCTATTTGCTCATTGTTCATTCACACAAGTATGGTTGTCTTGTCATAATGTTCTTGGGGAGACATGCAAGTGGGAGGGAGATCCCTTTGTCAATATTTGGAAAGTTTGGATTGATAACAGGGGTTATGTGGAAAATTCTCTTCTGCAGACAAAAGGGAACTCCTTAGATCTAGTGGCATGATCTTGAAACAACAAAAGAAAAAACACATGTTTTCTTTTGAGAAATTAGAAAATGGAAGAAAAAGCCTACTTGGAGTCCAATGCTAGTCCTCCTCTTCTCTTGGATTGTAGACTTTAGGTTCAACTCCTATTACTATAAATGAAACTTGCAAGACAATTACAACAAACAAGGGAACTACAAGACATACATATCATAGACTAATATCTCTAATCAATGAGTCAGGAGAACATTGAAATACATAAGCATCAAGTAGACACAAGTATAAGAGAACAAAGCTTTTTTTATTAATAAAATGTAGGAGAATATTACAACCCTTTTTGTAGTTCTTGACAATGTAGATATCTTCTGCCAAAACTTGTCCTTCCTTAGCCACAAAGTAAGCTTTCAATCCCAACTCAAGGATGGTAATATATTCTTAGGTAAAAAGCAGCAACAATAGGGCATAACTAAGAGTCTCCAAAAGCCAACCCGGACTCTATGTGAGGCAATGAATTTATAGGGTAAATAAGGTAGTTTTGGTTTACCAATCTAGGACTTAGATCCACATATGAAGGAGGATAAACTTTAGGGATAAGAGATAAGACCTCTAAAGTATGAATTCTATATCTCTATCGATGGTAAATGGTTAAAACCACCTTAGAAGATTGTAGAAAGGGAAGTTTCATAATTATATTTTATTTTTCCCGAAATTCTAGAACCATTGCACCTGCAAAGAAGGGTAGCCTACATTGATCAATGCAGGTGCTCAGTTATGCAACTTGCAACCATTGCAAGTTGACTAAAGTGCAGACATTGGAGCCAAAAACATAGTTTCTGAGTTGATTAACCCAAAAACTCAGACTTTTTGGGGAAGTAATTCTTAGGGCTTTGCAAAGGAATATTGGCAGAGTGTTAAGGATGTTGATTGATCCAGTGTTTTAAAGCCATTTGATTGGATTAAACATAATGACCTGTAACAACAAGGATACCTTTCGGTATAAACTGTTGCCCCTCATTATTGCTTGGGGCACTAGCAGGCCCAAAATCAGGGCATTTTCAGGGACACTTCTTCCTTCCCAATTTGGACAACGACAGATTGTCTGGATATTTTGGAAAATTATCCACAAATTCAGCAAAGGGATAAGCTTCAAGAGGTTTTCATTGAAACTCGGGATTTCAATCAGCCTTGGGGTTATTTTAACAAGGCCTCACAGGAGGAAGGGGGTTCATTCTTCATCTATCTGAACAGATTTTCTTTCACATAGCATTAGGCAGGGATCAAATAATTAGGACAAACTCTTGGTGTGCAAATCCTTGATTTCTATTGCTCTGGAAAAAGGTTGTGACAGACTTTAGATTTTCAGGGGCTCACTAATAGTGGTCAATTAGGCTAATGCTACTCAATCTTGCCACACAATTTCTCTCTCACATATTGTCTGATATTTTTTTGTCTAAAAGTTGCTTTTGTTTCTATGACTATTAATCATGTTTATAGGGAACAGAACAGGGTTATTGTCAGACTTTCCAAAGAAGGCTTGTTTATGGATTAAGGAATTTGGCAAGTGACTGAATTTGGTGGACCAGCTACATATCAGTTTTTCCACTACCCTTTTTATTGAGCCTATCTTGGAGGACTTTAGTTGATTTTGTCAGCCAAGTATTTTGATGTACATATTTTCTTTTCTAGACTCTCTAATACTTATTTTTTGATTAGATCTATTTTATTTTACAATAGGTTCTATATATGTGGGTGCTTAACACACATTACATTGATTTTTTTGTTGTTGTTTTTGTACAACCATACTATATGGGTCATTGATTTTTTGTTTTTGTTTTTGTACAACCATACTATATGGGTCATTGTTTTTCGGACATTTATATTTTTTTATTTTGCCTCACCTCTGGACATTGTTGTTTTTCCATGGAATGTGCTATAGGGTGTATATGCCAAATGTATTTTCTGATGCTTTTTGAATGAATGAAAAAAAGGCTTTTTTTGGGAAAAAAAAAAAAATATATATATATATATATATATATATACCTATTCAACCGTTGTATACATATATTTCCTATCCCAATCTATTTTCTTAATCTAATTTCTTATTTCTTATGGTTGCATCTACTATCAACTCAACAATTACCTCTTCTATAATCCACAAGTGCTAACATACCGAATTCCATCCCTTATATTCTTTCAAACTCACACAACACTTGTAATATTCTCCATGCATCGTAATAATTACCCAACCCTTATGATTGATTACAATGTATTTGATCACCAAGCCCATTCCCTAATCGATATAGCTTACTTGTAGGAATAATGTAGAAATGATGTGCTATAGGGTGTATATGCCAAATGTATTTTCTGATGCTTTTTGAATGAATGAAAAAAAGGCTTTTTTTGGGAAAAATATATATATATATACCTATTCAACCATTGTATACATATGTTTCCTATCCCAATCTATTTTCTTAATCTAATTTCTTATTTCTTATGGTTGTATCTACTATCAACTCAACAATTACCTCTTCTATAATCCACAAGTGCTAACATACCGAATTCCATCCCTTATATTCTTTCAAACTCACACAACACTTGTAATATTCTCCATGCATCGTAATAATTACCCAACCCTTATGATTGATTACAATGTATTTGATCACCAAGCCCATTCCCTAATCGATATAGCTCACTTGTAGGAATAATGTAGAAATGATATGTCCAGATAGAGTTGATGAATTGTGTTGTCGTAGTTAGTGTTTGAGTCTATCTATCATGAGTTGTGTCTTTGTACTTTGTATTGTGAGTTGGTGATCCGAATTATTTGGATCTAGATTGTCCTAGAAGTTGTCTATGTGTGCCTATATAATGCACTAGTTGTCCAAAAAGTTTGATCAATAAGATTTGGTTTTATTCTTGTGCATCTCTCTGATTTTTTAATATGGTATTAGAGCCATAATAGTGAGGCTTTAGATCTGAGAGCAAGAAGGCCCAGGTTTGTGAGGGTTGTGAGATTGAGGGCAGTGAGATCTTATTGTTAAGTTGCTACTCTCCAATTTTTTTTTGGCTAAGATCGTATACAAATCCTACGGGTGCAGTTCATTACTATTGTAAGGGCCCTAACTGCGCAAACTTTCATCGCACAGGTCCGTGGTTCATTGCTGCCAGTTATTTAAATGTCGCGGATCAGTGATTTGCAGAAATTTTACAAAATCAAGGTTGTGGTTGCAAAGGTGGTTATTTGGGGCATAAAATTGTGGACAATTTGATACATTCACTAAACCAGAGGCAGTGTGAAGTTTGTCGAAGGTATTTGTAAACCTCCTCCGCAAACATTGCAGAAGGTGTGAGCAGTAGTTTCGATATTTTATTCAGCGTGTATTCTCTCCACGGTGGTGAGTGGAAGGACCGATTTCATGTTTCCAAAACGATTTTATGTTTACAAAACCAAGCCCATCATAAAGTGAATTTGTTTTTTATGAAGAGTATGGTGTGATACATTAAAGGAGTTCTATGGGATTAGTTATTTTTTTAATGGTGAAAAAAATATACAAGGTATAAGGAGTTAAATATTTTTTTGGGTGAAAGTTAAAAATTGAGTGTATTTGATTAAAAAAAGGGAAAATAAAGTTTTGGAAACAGGGTTTGGTAAAAAAAAAAAAAAAAAGAGAAACACGAAGTAATTTTTGGCTTTAATTTTTATTTGAAGCAATATTAAGTCTTGTTTTTTTAGATCTTCTGCATTTGGTTTTGTATCTGGTGAATTTGGATGTAGATCTGGTGAATTTGGGTGTAGATTTGGTGGGTGCATTTTGTTGATTGGAGACAATTTTTTGTCATTATGTCAAATTTTTTGGCTGAAACTTATTTGAATGAGTCCACAAGGCCTTGATGAAGGAAATTATGAAAATTGAAAATTCAAAGTATTAACAGTTTTAGAGGGAAATAATTAGTGGGGCAAAGCCCAAACCCACTGTTGTTGCAGCGATTCCAAATTGGGAAAAAAGGAAGACAAAAGTAAAGGTGTTGCTATGAATGTCAGTTCAAGACAACATCATTCCTCGTATTAGAGATTGTAAAACATCCAAAGAAACATGGGATGTTCTCAAAATCTTATATGAAACATCTAATACCAACTGGATTTTGTTCTTGAAGACCAAGCTTTTGTCAATTAAAAAGGAGGCCAATGAAAGTATAAGCAATTTCATTTCCTGTGTCAAAGAGCTAAGTGATAAGTTAGGATACATTGGTGAACATATGTCCAATACAGACTTGATCACCGTCACATTAAATGGCTTAGTGCAAGCTTATCAAATTTTTGTTTCAAGTCTTTCAGTTAGAGAGAAGCCTCCTACTTTTGATGAACTGACAAGTATTCTTCTACAAGAGGAAGAGAGGACGAAAAAACTCAATTTGGGCTCAAACAATTCATATTTAGCATTGGTTGCCAAGGGTAAACAACCATACAAAGGCAAGTCATGGGACAAAAGAAAAGGAGGAAAGTTTCAAGCAAAGCAAAAAGTAAATTTCCAGTTCATGATAAAAGAAATGATGATTGTTATTATTGTGGCAAACCTGGACATCATACTAAAGATTGCTATAAAAGGAAATATAATGAGTCTAAACAAAGAAACAGAATGCATAATGGAAATTTTGTGGACAACAACACCTCAATAAATGGTGGATTTAAAAATTTCAAATTGTTTGTTTCTGATGCTGCATTGTCTGCTGAAACTGATGATGTGAATGCTTGGTTCATTGATTCTGGTGCATCACTCCATATGTTTTTGTAACAAGGATTGGTTTGATGAATATCATGAGAACATTGATGGAACATGTGTTTATTTAGGAGATAACAGATCCCTTCAAGTTCAAGGTTATGGAATAATAGGTGTGATGTTACCTAATGGAAAAGAGAGACAGATCCATGATGTGATGTATGTTCCTAGTATCAAAAAGAATTTAATTTCTATTTCTACTATTGTTGATCAAGATCTAAAGGTGGAATTTGTCAAATCACAGTGTGTCATTAAAGATATCTAGAATCGCTACAAGGTTATTGCCACAGGTACCAGAGTTGGAAGCTTGTATAAGCTAGATGTGACCAAGACATGGCATCAAGCATTGGCATCTACAACAATGTCAACAGAAAAGTTATGGCATCAAAAGTATGGGCATTTAAATCACAATGATTTAATGTTACTTCAAAGAAAAACAATGGTTGAAGGTCTTCCTGTTATGAAGAATAATCATGTTGAATGTGAAGCATGTGCACTTGGCAAGCAACATAGAGAGGAATTTCCTATACATGAAGAAAAAAGGCAAAGAGAAACACTTAAACTATTCATATTGATGTATGTGGACCTATGCAAACTAGATCTCTTGGAGGAGCATTGTACTTTCTTATTTTTGTTGACAATAGATTTAGATACACTTGGGTCTATTCATAAGAAAGAAAAGTGATGTTTTTGAGTACTTTAAGGAATTCAAAAACATGGTGGAAAAACAAATTAGAAAATACATCAAAATTCTCATATCTGATCAAGGGGAGGGAATACAAATCAAGAGCTTTTAATCAACATTGCAAAAGTCATGGGATTCTACAACAATTTACAGTTCCTCATACACCTCAGCAAAATGGAGTTGTTGGGAGGAAAAGTAGAACTCTAGTGGAATGTGCACGAAGCATGCTTCAAGGTAAAAATATCTCCAGTGGTTTTTAGGCTAAAACCATTAACACTGTTGTTTATTTGAAAAATAGGAGTCCAACCAAAAGTTTAAATCTGAAAACACCTTTTGAAACATTTTATGGATATAAACCAAAAGTGAATCATTAAAAGTTTTTGGATGCAAGGCATTTGCACATATTCTAAAAGATGAAAGAAGAAAACTTGATGCAAAATCAATCAAGTGCACATTCATTGGTTATTGTGATGATCAAAAGGCATACAAGTTGTTTGATCCTAATTCACATAAATTGCTTGCAAGTAGGGATGTGGTGTTTCATGAAAATGTAGATGAAGGTGATGAAATGAATAACACGTGTATGGCATGATATTGATGATTATATCAAAATAGAAGCAAGTTTTGAATAAGAACGAGTACAAGAACAGGTACAAGTTCAAGAGCAGGAAGCATCCAGCGTCATGACACTCCAAAAAGAGAACGAGAGACTCCACAAAGCAGAAAGAAAGATGAAAGCAATAAAACTCTAAGGAGGTCATCACGTCAAATTCAGCCACCTATAAGGTATAAATATTATGCATTGATGTCTCATGTAATGAATGTTGTAGAACCTTCAAGTTATGAAGAAGCTAAAGAATATAAAGAATGGAGAGATGCAATGAATGAAGAATATAGCTCCATAATGAAGAATGACACATGGGAATTAACAGAATTGCCCAAAGATAAAGTTCCCATAGGATGCAAATGGTTGTTCAAACCAAAGTTTAATGTTGATGGTAGTATTAATAAGTATAAAGCTAAATTGGTTGCAAAAGGCTATTCACAAAACGAAGGCATTGATTATGAAAATATTTTTGCACTTGTGGCTAAACTGAATACAATTAGAATCGTGATTGCATTAACTACAAAACAAAATTGAAAAATGTATCAATTAGATGTCAAATCTGCTTTCTTCAATGGTGAATTAAAAGAAAAAGTTTATTTGGTTCAACTTGAAGGGTTTGTAAAGCAGGGACGAGTATTTTGTTTGCGGGTTAAAGAAAGCTTTGTATGGTTTGAAACAAGCACCAAAATCTTGGTATGTGAAAATTGATTCATTCTTTTATGAAAAAGGTTTTATGAGAAGCAAAAATGATCCTAACTTGTACATCAAGATAGATGAAAATGGGAACATTGCCTTGATATCTTTGTATGTTGATGATCTTATCATAACACCGAGTGCACTCAAGTTGATTGAAGAAATTAAATTTCAATTGTCACAAGTATTTGAAATGAAAGATCTTGGTGAATTGCATTATTGTTTGCGTCTTGAAATTTGGAGGGAATCTGATAAGACAATCATCACACGAAACAAAAATGCAAAGACAATCCTTGAAAGATTTCATATGTTTGAATGCAAACTAGTGTCTACTCCTTTCGAACAGAATGCCAAGTTGTACAATGGTGATGGATCTAAAGAAGTGAATGGAACTTTGTATCATTAATTGGCGGGAAGTTTGAACTACCTCACCACTACCAAGCGAGATATAGCATATTCTATCAACATCCTTAGTCAGTTTATGGCTAAGCCTTGTGAAAGCCATTGGAAAGCAGCAAAGAAAGTCCTTCGATATATGAAAGAAACACTTTATTTTGGTATTTTGTATATTGATGAATCTAATGTTGAGTTGGCAGGTTTTTTTTATTCAAATTGGGTTGGAAATCTTGATGATAGAAGATCAACCTCTGGATATGCATTCAATTTAGGATCGAGGGCCGTATCATGGAGCAACAAGAAACAACCAATTGTTTCTTTATCATCCACAAACGCTGAATACAAAGCCTTGACAAATGCAACTTGTGAAGTTATTTGGTTAAAGAGGATTCTTGAAGATGTTGGAGAAAAACAAAGAGGACCAACGAGCATCAAATGTGACAACCAGAGTTCTATGAAGTTGGCAAATAATCCAATTTATCATGCCAAAACAAAACATATTGAAGTCCAACATAATTTTGTAAAAGAAAAGATACAATCAAATGAAATTCATTTAGTCTATTGTAATACAAGTGAGAATGTAGCTAACATCTTTACCAAACCTCTTGGAAAGATGAACTATGAAATATGTAGACAACAACTAGACATTGTTGAAAATCCATTTCTCCATGTTGGAATGTTAGATGTTGGAATAATGTAGAAATGATATGTCCAAATAGAGTTGTGTTCTAATAATTAGTGTTTGAGGTTATCTATCATGAATTGTCTTTATAGTTTGTGTTGTGAGTTGGTGATCCTAATTATTTGGATTTAGATTATCCTAGACGCTGTCTAAATGTACCTATATAATTTACTAGTTATCCAAAAGATCTCTGATTTTTTAATATCAACACCTGCGATTTGCATGTGAATAACCTCATTCCACTTCATATATTCACTACTCTATAATCATGATAGAGTGTGCCTACACCCAAGGCTGAAACCAATAAACGAGCGACTTTAATTGATTTACTATTACAGTATCCTCTGCGTCACGCCAATCAAACCCAGTGTCAAGTGTTCAGGCCGTCAACAAAGGAGAGCAACAGAGGAGTTTTATAATTCAAAGAATCAATGGCATAGTGGGGTTTCACAATTCAAGGCAACCGAGCATCGACATTATATGATTTTGTCTCAAGTTACAGAGAACATGAGCCATCAGCTCAAACTCGAGTCATTGTTAGACATGATTTTCTCCTCTCATCTTCCTCACGTGAATTTCTTCTCTTCCTTCCTGCTTGGCATGGGAATGCAATAATTATTTTAATGATCATTTTAGTTATATATAATGTAAATGAAGTTTGTATAAGGTAAATGGTTGATCAACTTCATGGAAGTAAAAATAACAAGTGTGATAATAAGGTTGACAAATATTCAAATCTTCACATGCAAATAGTTTAATAAATTTAATTTTAAAAATATTTATTTTTATTAAATATTTTAAAAACATTTAACATTTATTAAAAGAATCAATAAACTAAAATAGCATTAAATCAAAACACAAACTTTCAACTTTCAATAATGGTTAAAAACAACAATATAAAAAAATGTGAAAATTATCAAACTTTAGAGTCTGTTTCATGTCAGTGAATGTACAGAATCTCCCATGGATATAAAGATGCTTTTCTTCGTAACAAGGTTTGGGGTTTTTCCAAATATGAACTTTGTTCTTTATCCAAATTTATTTTAAAAAACTTATTCCAAATCTAATAAATAAATTAAAAAAACAACAGCAACAAAAAAAACCCTGTACTATTTGAACCAAAATTTTAAAGCATGTGTTATTCAAACCAAAATATCTCTCCAATCTCCCACTATAGAACTCTAGGTGTTTGAAAGATCATTGCATCCCATACGATGTTTATGAAGATGAGATAACAAAACTAAGTGTCAAAATTGCATTAAACAAACCAGACCAAGAAAGCTCAACCTTCTCACCTCTTCCAATGAATTCAAATATCCAAATGTTACTATAATAGAATGTTATACAGACACCCCCCTAAGAGCCAACAAACATGAACGAAACACATCTGAAGGAAGGAGAAGAGGGTGGGATGGTTCAGACGAAGTACAAGTACAGGGAGATGATGCTGCTGCTGCTGTTGGGACATCAACAGCAAACAACTTGAGAACCATTTGTTTATTAAGAAGAGCTCCTGCACACAACAATACAGCACAAAACAGAAATTTTATTAACTATTTTCAAAAATATGTTTACCACTAACAAATTTAAATAAGAGGATGTTACTGTTATTTTTAAGCATGAGGATGCTACAGAACATCAAAAGAAACAAGAGCATCGATATTCTAATCCAGAGAAACAAGAGCTTCAACATTAAAAAAAATAGCTAGATAGGAACAGTCCTAAGAAATGAACATATAAATATAAATTATGTAGCTAGATATCTAAAAATGTAAATAAATAAATAAAAAATAGGTTAACATTTATATATGGTTAAAAAAACATCTATAAATGCACTAGCTTATTTTAAAATTGAAAAATGCAAAGATGGTGTGTGAGATACATTTTGAAGTTTATATATAATTTTATGGTTTGATGTTCAAACGTGATTTTAACTTGGGAGTTATTATTTTTTCCATTTTCAAGTTTTGTTGAGTTTACTTGAAGATGTGTATATTGTTTTTTAAGAATTTCAAACAAATTACATTAAAATTCAAAAAGGGAGGTGTCAATATTTTTTTTTAAGAATTTCAAACCATTTTTATTAAAATTCAAAAAAGGGAAAGAAACAATTTTTATTAAAATTCAAAAAGGAAAGATATTTGTTGGAGATAAAGTTAATATGATTTTACATTTTTGATGTTTAAATGTTTACAATTAAGGGTAGAGTTATTGAAAACAATATAATGAAAAAACTAGAAATTCAAGGTGATGAAATTGGCCTATAGCTTTATGGGAAGAGATTTTTTAAAATTTATATATGTTTGATATTTTGATGTTTAAATGTGATTTTAAATAAATTTATGGAAGACTATATAATGAAAAAGTACATATGTTTGATATTTTGAAGTTTAAATGTGATAAGAAGATATAATGAAAAAGTATTAGAAGTTCCAGGGATGGAATCTGACTAGGATATATAAAAGGAGAATTTTATGTATTGCAAATTTAACAAGGAAGAAAAGAAATTTTAGAATTATATATGTTTGATATTTTGATGTTTAAATGTGATTTTCAATAAAGTTATTGAATGCTATATAATGGAAAAGCATTAGAAGTTCAAGAGATGGAAACTGACTTGGATATATAGAAAAATTATTTTATGTATTGCAAATTTAACAAGGAAGAAAAGAAAATTTACAATTATAAAATATAAATATTATTTTAAAAACGACAATATAAGAATTTCAAAATTATTAATAAGAAAATTGTTATATATGTTTTGGTTTTAGAGAGAGTATTAAGTAAAGGTTCAAACATGTCATGACAAGAAATACTTATTATGAAGTTGACATGTAGGAATTAAATTTGGGTGTATTATTAGGTTAGCATATTACATGCAAAAACTAAATTTAAATAGTTGAGATAACAAAATCTCTTCCAACTATTCAAACTAAAACCATTTAACAAATTACAATATAATATGTTATCTATATATATATATATATATATGATAATTTAAATATTTTTGAGCCCAGTAGGATGTGTAAAGGTGTCTATCATCAAAGTTGAAATTTTTATATGTAGGCCAAAATAAAATTAAAAATTTCAAAACAAAACAAAAAATAAAATAAAAAAAATAACTATACAAAACATTTAAATAGTGTGGCTCATTAAAAATTCACACATGAAAATAGATCCCTCTCGACTCATGTTAAATCCTTATTTAAAATAGATCTACACTGGTTTTAACATAAAAGAAAATTTTACAGTAATAAATTTACATATATTTTTAACATGAAATTTGTAAATTTAATGAGATGAAAAGATTACCATTGTAGTAGTTAACTATAATCAAATTTAATTAACATGATTCACTTTAATTAACCATAATTAACTATTTTAACTATGTTCAATATAGTGAATCAAAGTCATCTAACACTTTACCAGCACTTTGACCGTCAACTAATACAACCCATATAATAATAAACATCATTATATAAATAGATAGACATCATTTTCTACCTGCCGAATGCCAAGGCCAATAAGAGAATAATATCAATCGATCTGCCATTGTCAAGTGGCTGTCCTAAATATCTGCCATTGTCAAGTAGCTAATTCATTTGGAAATGGAAATTTTCATGTTTTAGCCCTTTTAATAAAAAAAAGAGTTGCAAATAGAAATTTTCATATTTTACCCTTTTAATAAAACAGAGACTATACGATTATTAAAACTATTTTTAAATATAAAATAGAAAAGGGAGTAAAGTAATTTTATAATACTTCAGACTAGTTGAAATATCACACTATATCATACAATGCACGAGAAAAACATCCTAGACAAATTATTCTAAACTGGTACATGACAAATGTGTATCTAGACTGTAATAAACCTTTAAGGCATTGAAAACATACAATGTGACGTTGATTTCAGGAATACTCTCCAGCTCGGGCTTCCAAGACACGCTTCCACCTCTGGACGCCGAACTCTTGGGACTGCGCGCTGCCATTTCTGATAACAAGAGAGGAGTCACGATGCTTTCCACCATTTTCATGGCGTCCGTGCTCTCAGACATGAGAGTTGCAAGTTCCTTGTTCGATATCAGAAGCTTCAGCCTCACCACACCATCTTGAGAGGAACAGGGGATGATTTCTATGGAAGGTTGTTTCTTATCTCCCCCAATGGAACGGAGGAGGAGGAGGCATGATTTCTTATGGTGCCGTGTATTCTCCAACGAGGAGGCCAAAGAAGTTTCAATAAACTCACGGGAAGTTCCAGGGCAAGGGATGAGGTAGTAGAGTTGGCCCTCCTGGAGCTCTGCGTTGCCATTAAGCGGCCTATTGAGCGACTGAGAATCAAATAATAATGCACTGTTGGGATAGTAATTGCATAAAACCTCCTCTGCATATATGGGCCCTTCAAACCTTAACACCTGCCCATCCATTCTCATTACCCTTATACTTTGGTCACCATTAGAGCACCTCTTCACACATTGCAGTATCACATTCCCCATGTTCTTCTCTTCTACCAACAAACCTCTTCTGCCATTCAACACTTCAAGCTTAACAGATGCATGTAAAACCCTTTTGTCCAACAAA
Source organism: Pinus tabuliformis (assembly GCA_031772625.1). Lineage (NCBI taxonomy): Eukaryota > Viridiplantae > Streptophyta > Pinopsida > Pinales > Pinaceae > Pinus > Pinus tabuliformis. The sequence continues at coordinate 50,898,237 of CM062814.1, read as the reverse complement.
AAATAAACACTTGCTTGATATATATACACACATTTAACTCTGTGCACAGGATATACACATTGAATATATATAAAGAGAGAGATATTGAGTGGAATTGTAGGCGGGAATCATGTGAAGGGTGAGCATTTTGAGTGACTGATGAAATTGATAATGTCAGTTATCCAATCAATCAGTCAGTCACATGAAATATGATACGCGTGCCACCATTCCCGATAGTAGCCACCCTCGTCTTCAACGCACATGAATTGGAGTTAGGGAACTTGGGCACGGCACATGGGCGTTTTTAGAGCTCGAAGTACGTAACTGCATTAACATTTTTTGTTTTTATACGGGTTTTATAGGGGAGTAGTCTAACGATTTCACAACAATTTTGTTTTGTTTTTAAAATATTGGAAATCTATTAAATTTTGGGAAATTTAAGTGATAGTTATAAAGCTTAAGATTATAAATATTTAGAAATTTTTTATAATATTAAATACACTTTTACTATCAAAAATGATTTAAACTTAAAAAAACAATCACATCACAGCTAAAAATTAAATTTCCCAATAAAATTGCGAGCTCTATAGACCGGATTACGGCCCACAAAAAATGGGTTTCCCGAGAAAATTGCAGGCTCTATAGACATCGCCGTTTTCCAGAGAAGATAACGTATTCTGCTGTCTGGTCAAATAAATCTTTATTTTTCTTGAAGTGTTAAAATCCAACATAATTGTTTTTTATTTTTCTTGAAGTTGGAAATTCCAACATAATTGAGTAGTCAATTCAGAGCCCGTCATTTCCAATTACAATACGTTGGTAGTTTGTAATGGGTCAACCTTCAGCTCCCGTTATATGTATTTGAGGTTTGTTTCTTTAAACCGTTATTTGGAAAATAATTAGTTTATAAAAAAGATGGTTGGATTTTCTCAAAATTATGTTAGAATTTTTATTAATTTTTTTTGGGGTCAAATTATAGTTTATTTATATTATAGATTAAGTAATAATTTAGTGGTATAAATTAAATCATTAAAAAATATTGATAAATTTTAAAACATTTATTTTATAATATATCTAGCATGGTGAATATTAATAAAAAAAATATAAAAATGTAATTTTATTTTAAATAATAATAATTACTATTAAAATAATTATATTATGAATTAAATATATATATTTTTAATTAGAAAAATATGTAACAACTTTTTAATCATAGAAATTTATTCTTATTTTCCTCTGAAAAAGAAATTTATTCTTATTTTATAATGCAGATTTTTAACCAATAAATAGATCTAGTTACATATTATAAGCGAAGCCAATTTTATTGCTTGCTAATACCACATACAAAAAAAATAACTCATATTCATATAACACATAATTTATATTATATTTTTTTCAATAATCACTTTAATAAAAATAATAAAAAAGACATAAATACTGTTGAAATAAATCTCAATCTTTAATTTATTATTATTATTAAAAATATTTTGTGAAAATTAAATCTCTACTATTTATTTAATAATTAAATTAATATTTTAAAAATATTATTCCAAAATAAACCCATGAAATACAGTGTTAAACCAAATAATTCAATAATTAAAAAAAAATAACGATCACTTAGACAAAAATAAATAAATCATACTCCAACCCTTCCCTTTGCTCAATTTTTATTGTTAAAAATATTAATAAATTTTAAATTTTTTTCAGAGAGAAAAAGCTAGATGGATTATATTAAGAAGATATAATGATGGATTTGACTGGTGTAATTTATATGATAATTAAATTGTTTTTTTTTTTTTAATTTTTAAATTTATTTTTATGTTAAAAAATATAATTTAAATAATAAAAATATATAACCACTTTATTTTTAAAAATAAATTTCGGTGATAACTAAACCAATAATTTAAAAAAGTTACTTTAAAATATTAAATTCTAGTGAGAACTAAACCAATAATTTAAAATATTAAATTTTCGTGAGAACTAAACCAATCATTTAAAATATTAAATTTTCGTGAGAACTAAACCTATCTGTTTCATCAAATTTTAGGATATCTTGTATTGATAAACAGAATGGCTGAATATAAATATAAAAACAAATCATATATTGAAAAAACTATTTTTTATTATTTTTTTTCGAAAAACTACATTGGTAAGTTTTCAAGAAACGACACTTTATTTTTAATGCCTTAGCGTTCTGCGAGGTTTAAATTTGGCTTTAAAAAAATAAAAATTTCACAGTAATGGAAAAGGATTCAGTTTCATCAAAAATTTGTTGGGCATTTAAAATTTTGAAGTTTGACGGCTGTAACTTTTGGATGGTTAAAAGTAGTTGGAATCATATTAAAAATATATATAAAAAATTCTACAATAATAATGTTTGAATTATGTTTTTGATCATGAAAATAGATTCAGTATCATCAAAAAATTTTGGAGTACCCAAAATCTTGAAGTTTGACTACTATAACTTAAGTTTACAAAAATCCTACCACAAAAATCCTAAGAAATTTTACTCAAATTTCAGTATTTTTCAAAGCAAATTTACAAACTAGTTAGACCACTGCTATCCAATCTCATAAACCCTAAAGAGCAGCCTGTATTGAGACTTTCTGGAAATTCAGGTGCCTTGAAAGCGCTTTTTCCCAGCATCCTTCTGGTTGATGGGACGTCGCGGGAACGTAAGGACAACTCCAAAACGTAATATATTGAGTACGGCCAACTCTGAGCTTACATTAATGCGCGACGTTGCCAACTTTCCATGAAGGGTTGTGGCACGTCCCAACAGCAAAACCATTTTCAAAAAACTGAGAAATACCTGTGAGTGTACTGTGTGTTCATAAATGATGTTACAGAGGTGGGCGGAGAGGACTACTCTGAAAACAGAATGCATGCGTTGTTAACTTGTTGCACAAATAAAAGATATCGTTTACTCGAGTGTTATCTTTGACAGACGGCCATGCCTTGCAACACAAGACACCGATCTCATATTTCTACTTGGAAATCAGGATTTCAAGTTAAAATATGAATATTTTCCTCCAGGAGAAATAAAAATTATATAAATAGTCTTCATGTCTGAATCCGATAGGATCTCAGTGATTCATAAACCAAGCTGCCCAGCAGATGAATTGCATAGTACCTCCATTACTGGCAAAGAACCCATAAAAAATTAATTGTTAATAATAATTACAATGTGACATTTTATCCCGGGGATATACCTAGTTGCATGGTCACAGTCCTAAGAATCATAAAGATTAGAATGTCCTTTTGTGGGGATTGAGTGATTGAATCAAGAGGTTTATGTCCTTTTGTGGGGATTGAGTGATTGAATCAAGAGGTTTATTTTATAGTTCAGCAGGGATATGTAAATGTGTTTGTTTATTTATTTGTTTTTAAAATAAAAATAAAAAATAAAAGTTATGTTTTAAATAGAAAAATAATATAGATTGTTAAAAAATTGAAAAAAATAATATGTTGTAAAGTAATTAGAAGTAAAAAAATATGTAAGTAAGATGTTTAAGTTTATAAAGAATTAAATTTTTATGGTTAAAATATTTATTTGGTCATATATATATTCTAATTAGCATTCACAAATATAATTTAAATAATAAAAAATAACACATTATATTTTGCACTCTAAAGAAGTTTGCATTTAAAAAAATATAGACCCTTCTCACCTTAAAACGCCAAATCAATTAATGTAAAATAAACCATTTAGTTTGGTTAAGTAATGGTTAATCATTAATAAAATTATGTACATTTGTTACTTAAGTTACTAGGATGGTCATTATATTTATATTTATGAGTCTAATGTAATGGCCCTAAATCACTGTTCAACTATTTCGCTATTTGCACTAACCCAATGAGCTAAGTAATAATTCACTATTGTGTTTGAATAAAATTGCAGTTCCACTTAATGAACGGTAAGTTTGATTCGAAAATCTTATTTATAAAGTATTGACTGACTGACTGACTAACTAACTAACTAACTACTGACTAACTAACTAACTAACTAACTATATGGATTTTGTCATTTATTAATCCACTCATTTCCAAAATTAGTTCATAATAGGACAATTACACTCATGGATATTTTGAAGGATAACGTAATGCATATGTTAAGTGGATGGAAAATTAACCTCGAGAATCAAAGCTACTAGGTGTCATCCTTTGAACCTTTTTGGTGAGTGTATGCAATGCATATTATTATGATGGAAGTCATGTATTAAGGTACAAGAAAACAATAATATTAAGAGTGTGAATCTCATGTAAGTGTGAACCATATTTTGTTTGGTGTCGATACTTTGGGTGGAGCATTGAGAAGTATAGTTATATTTTTAACTATTTTGAAGATTTATATATATGTGATTTAGGCACTTGTTAAGCAGTTATGAGATAATGAGAGAGAATTGACTATCTAATTGTTGGTATTGTATTGTGTTAAGATTGTGGAACATGTTGAGAGTTGTAGTTGTATTTGTATGGTGAAAGTTAACTCACTTATTAGTGCATACTAAATTTACATATGAATGTGTTATGAATTTGTATGAAGGATGTTATTAGGGTTTTCACTATGTTTTTATAGGGAAAATTTTAAGAACCCTTACAAATTTATATGTATAGTAAATGCGTGAATTTTCATGGTACACAAGAAAATGTATAGGTTGTTTTTTCAATAATGTAATACACATATATAATTTTTTGGCAAATTTTTAAGTGAATTATAAAATTTTGTACACATTTTTCACTAAATTATAAAACACTACAAAGTCTTGGAAATTTTTTCATAAAAAAAAAAAAAAGAACATTGTAAAATCTTGGTTATTCCTTGATAATATATACAACCATATATAATAATAAGAAAAAAATTTAGGATTGTTTTTTTCTGAGCGATTCTCTGTTGTGTCGATCCGCGTTGCGTTCTAGGGTTGGTGATCCGCCGCCTCGACCCTCTGCGCGCAGCCTCCTTTGCGATCTGGATCCTCCCTTGCCCGATCTGAGCTGCGTTGGCTATGCCCGCTGCTCAAGGTTGAGCTCGACTGGTTCGAGCAGAATATTGATCCAATGGAGCCTCCTCCTGCGGCCCCCTCTGAAGCCGAGGCTTTCATCAGCCTGCTGAGATCTCTTCCCAAAAAGAAATCGACTGAGGCAGCGAAATTTGTCAAACGCCTGGAGGACATTCCTGAGATCTCGCTTCCTCCCGAGAAGCCGATCCAGGTTGCCCTCTCTCTTGCTGAGCATGCATTAGTTGGACAGTTCACTGGGCTCTGGCCCTCCCCCAAATCCACAGAGAGTTGGGTCGCAAGGAACTGGGCGCCACTCATCAAGAGCAGAGTTACCTCGTACTTCCTGGGGAAGGGTTTCTTCCTGTTTGAATTCGCTGAAAAAGAAGACAAGGAGCTGATATTCCGCAATGGCCCTTACTTCATGGGCCCTCAAGGGCTGTATCTGAACAAATGGACGCCTGATTTCGACCCAACTGTAGACGTTCCCTCAGCCGTCCCCGTGTGGGTTCGTTTGCCTAATCTGCCAATGCATTGCTGGAACTGGGAATCCCTCATGCACATAGGAAATACCCTAGGCAAATTCATTGACCGCGCCAACAGCGAAGATCAATTTGACTGTGCCAGAATTTGTGTTGAAGTTGATTTGGAAATCGGTCTGCCGGAGGCGATAAAGGTCAAAGTGGGCAGCTGGTCGCATATCCAAAAACTGGACTATGAGCAGCTCCCGTTTAAGTGCAGGAAATGCCACGTCTATGGCCATTTTGCTAGAGACTGTCCGAAGAACAGTGATGCAGAGAAGGGTAAGGAGGAAGGATGGACTCAGGTTAAAAGAGCCAAAAACAAACCTCCAAGAACCGGCAATAACAATACCAAAGCCCCTCAGGCCGGCTCAGGGCTTCAAACCCCTCACATGGAGGATCAAGGGAACAAATTTAATCAGTTAAGTTCAGCAACAGAAAACTCCCAAGGAACAGAGACACAAAATGAAGGACCATCGCATAATGAGCCCCAACCGGAGTCAAAGCAAGCCGATAAAAATACAGTCATAACGGAAGAGATACCCTCAGAAGAGACTGAGGATGGGCAAAGCTCGGAGGATTCAGAAGAGGAAGGAGAAATAGCAAGCACACAGGCTTCGCCCAGACGGTCAATGAGAGGCCGGAAATCCGCCCGAGAAAAGAGAGAGCAGGAAACATACAAAGACAAAGTGCAAGGAAGTCAGCCCACCCTTGAGAAACTCCTGGCTAAGACTCCGAAGATGACTAGAAACCAGATCCAGAGCTCCAAAGGAGCTCCCCATTCCAAAAGCAAATAATGAAGATCATCTCCTGGAACTGCAGGGGTATGGGGAGCAAGATAAAAGAAGAAGCCATTAAAAGTCTGATAAGATCCGATTCTCCTGACATACTCCTCATCCAGGAGACTAAAATGGAGGATAAGGCCTTCCTCCATATAGGCAAAAATCTATGGAAAAGAAGTGAAGGGCAGGCAGTCTCAGCCCGGGGTGCCTCAGGAGGCCTGGGAACTCTATGGAACACAAACAAATTCATGAAGGTACATGAAATCGCCACCGCTCACTGGCTGTTCACAAAGCTGAAGCATGTGGGCTCAGATGAGATCCTTTGTCTTATTAATGTGTATGCTCCAGTTAACGCTGGAGAGAAAAAGGTCTGCTGGGAAACCATTAGAGGACTGGCAGATTCAGAAATTCTGGAAAACATCATCATTGCCGGAGATCTAAACCTTACCTTATCCTTGGCCGAAAAACGCAGAGGAAGCATTGTAAGGGATCCGGCGCGCGAATGGGTGGAGGACTTGCTTCAGGATTGGGACATGATCGACATCAAACCCTCATCAGGCAAATATACCTGGTCCAACAGAAGACTCGGCCCGGGTCACATTGCTGCAAGGTTAGACAGATTTTTTGTTCAAAGTTCTTTTCTTCTTCTTGGTTTAGAATCTAGAATGCACATTCTTCCATGCAGTGTGTCTGATCACAGACCCATCAAGCTAGATCTCGTGGCCCATTTGGATCAAGGCCCCATTCCTTTTAAATTCAGCCCCTTGTGGGTCAAGGAACAGACCTTCATGCAGTTAGTAAAAAATACATGGAAGCAGCCTGTCAATGGCTCAGCCTTCTACGTTTGGGAAGAAAAGCTCAGGAGAGTGAAGGCTGCTCTGAAAACATGGGCTAAACTCCTACCCAATCCAGCAATAGAAAGGAAAAAGATTCAAAAATGCCTTGAGATCCATCAGATGAAGGCGGAAAATGAAGTAATCACAAAGGAAGTCTTGGATAAGGAAGCTGAGCTTCAGCAAAAGCTTCTAAAAGCAAGCTTGGCCGAGGAAGAGTATTGGAGGGTCAAATCTCGTAGACTATGGCTCAAGGCAGGAGATAGGAATTCTGCTTTCTTCCATAAGCAATCCCAGGCTCGAAAAAACTTTAACTCAATCTCTGAAATTAAGGAAGGGGATAGCACCCACAGAGATATCCAAAGCATAAAAAATGCCGCCTTCTGTCATTTCAAAATCCTGTATAGTGAAAAAGAGGACCAGGGTCAGGTGTCATCCTTAATGGATGAGGTTCCGAATCTGATTTCGGCCAGAAAAAAACAATTACTAGAAGCAGAAGTCACTAATGAGGAAATTAAAACCGCCCTCTTCGCTATGGAGCCCGACAAGGCTCCGGGCCCAAATGGGTTCACCGCCAGATTCTTGCAAACTTGCTGGCAGATAGTGGAAAAAGATTTAGGCAGAATGGTTCGAAAATCTCAAGCATGCCAGAAAATAGGAGGAGGTACCAACTCGGCTTTCTTAGCCCTTATCCCTAAGGAAAAAGGAGCCAACACTTTCTCCAGATTTCGCCCTATCTCCCTTTGCAACATAGGTTACAAGCTGATAACAAAAGTGATCGCCAACAGGTTGAAACCTATCCTTCCGTCCATCATTCCAGAGAACCAGGGAGGCTTCATCCAGGGCAGACAGATTGTGGACAACTTTATCCTGGTCCAGGAGGCGATACACTCAAGCTTGACCCGAAAAGAGAAAGGCATGGTGGTCAAATTAGACCTTGAAAGTGCATTTGATAGAGTAAGGCACAGGTTTCTGTTGGATGTCATGCACAAATTTGGGTTTAGTCCCAGGTTCATCAATTGGATTAAGGCTTGTATCAAGGAACCTTGGATCGCCCCTTTGGTGAATGGAAGGGCCGCAGACTTTTTCAAGGCCTCCAGAGGGCTGAGGCAAGGGTGCCCTCTATCACCCTTGCTCTTCGTGATCCAAGCCTCCGTCCTTAGCTTTGTCATGGCGGAAAAAGTCGTTTGTGCGGACACAACTGACCTCCCTAGGAGTCTAAACTCTCTAGCGACAAACAAGACAAAATGGAGCGATCTTTCTCTAAATACACCTTTTAAAACATGAAAACTACAAGTGTTTAGGCTTACCTTATTCCAAAACGCTGTTGTTGTAGTCCGTCCTTGCCGATCCGGATGAGCTCCTCCTTCACATCAATTCCTGCAACCACAAACAATCAAACAATTACCAAGCACTTGCATCTCATATAATAAAACATATATTCAACATGCAGACCAAGGAACACATGAAATAACTCATTAACACAAGCTATTGAGAAAAATGAACCAGTTTGTATTAATAACGAAACAAAGAAACTCTTACAACCTGGCCTTGGTGTTGTGCAAGTTCCTCCCAGGGTCCATCAAGGGTTTTCCTCTACTTTGACAAAGCTCACCCACTTCCAAGTAGAATCAAGCAAAGACAATCTCTCCTCACAAGGTTCTAAATGGGAGTCCTAATTCCTGCAGCATTTACCCAAAGAAAATGTATAGCTTCAACCTCTCCTCCCTCTGGCTCAATGCCTTTATTTATAGTGCTGTAAAGAGGTTATTCAGGTCCACCATCAATGGGATAATCCCCCTCTTTGGGTGGGATAGCTCCCTTATTGATGGGATAAGTTCCTCCTTAATAGGGATACATGAACCAACTGGAGGCGCATCCATTTCATCAAACCGACCTCTAGAAGTAACCACAAGTAACTTTTTTAAGATGAAACTTGCGCATTTTGCCTTTTACAGAAGGACGCACCTGTCCCTTAACATACAGAGCGTCCAAGGACGCAGCCTTTGTGAACATTGTGAGCGTCCCCGCAGGTAAGGCTTGAGAGAGCCTGCGTCCCCAGAGATAAACACATTTTTTACAAGACTTTCTCTCTTCTTTGAGTTTGAGATGGATAGCAGAGGCATAAGACTTGCCTAAGAGGGTAGCATGACTGTTAATTGAGCCATACTAACTGTAAATAGTCATGGTGACATTTTTTAGTGTAACAGATTGCCCCCTAAAGTGCGAAGCCTGGAATAGATTAGGGTTTTGTAATTCTAGGAAGGGTGAAGCGCTTTATCATTTCAAGGATTGTCTTGTGGATGACCTGGTTGGAACCTGCAATTTTCAACACAAAATACATGTATAAGATTATATCATCACTGAGGTAGGCATTCCCATACTCAGATTCAAAACTTTAACTAATGGACTAACTACTCTGATACAGGAATGATCTTGCAGTACATCATTTTTATAGACTTTTGTAGACACAGTATGGACGCATCCATCTGTTTATGATTAGTATACATAGATAATGAATACAAAACTCCTCGCAGCCTGGATGGTAGAAACTAGATCCAGGGTCTTCACTTCTACTTCCCGAATTGGTACGATTCTAGCCATGTGATTAAATGATTTGATGTCGAACATGTTAGAAACCACTTGATTACCAGTCGATGATGTAAACTGTTAACAAGCGTGAGAGAGACCACCAGTAATGTCAATGGTTCTCAAAGTACCAAGCACAACCCGTGAAATGTGAATAGATGTTTTGATGTCGAACACTTCACGGAATCCTTTGATCGAAAGTCAATGATGTAAACTGACGTCAAAGGCGAGAAACCTGCCATTGATGCATGCAGACTTCAAGGTACTGTCGATTCCTAAGTCATCTTTCTAGATAATGTGTCGATGTCGATAGAAAGCGACCCGTTGCAGGCAAGCCCGCAACACGAAATCATTGTTCAAGTTGAAGAAATGTTGTTGTAAGGACTGACTCAGGGATGGTCAAATGGATGACAAGTATTTTGCAGATGAAAGTTTTGCTTGCAGACCTCTTGAACACATAACGACACGACAGATGGCTTGGTGACGAATAACTCAAAGTTAATCCCCGGAACCCGGTTAAAGACTTTCAAAGTGGTTTGATCAACTGTGAGGTAAAAGATTTCCCAACCCAGGTGAATGAAAAAGTGTCGTGTTCAAGAGTGGTAATAAAGTTTCTTTTGAGACAAAAGGTAACAAACAGGTTCATTCTTCTCTCTTTTCCCCCACCATTTCTGGCAAGTACCTCTTTATTTTTAACAAGCTTGAGGAGGATAACATATGCTTGATTATAAGCTCATCCTTCGGACAAGTCCAACCTAGTTTAAATTCGAACCCTAGGAAGGAGTGGTTCGTTCCTGTTTGTAATTGAACAGGTCCTCTACTGTAAAAGTTTAACGAGCCCAGTATAGGAGAAACTCGCGTTTTTCAATTTTAGAGAGTCTGAAAAAACTAAAGGAGACTCCACGTTGAACTTTTTCGTACATTTGTGTCCCTCAAGCCCGAAAAAGTATAAAATAATACCTGGGGGAACCGCTTGATCTTGCGACCAAGGAGTACTTTCATAATAGTGTCGTTGACCTGAAAAGTAAAAAGCGATCAAGGACACGTCGTTTTATTTCCTTATCGAGTTTGAAACGACAAAAACCCGACAATCTTTTCCTGATTTTGCGGTCAGAAAAGAGCTAAAAGGGGACCGTCTTTTAATTCCGTTTTAACGAGTGTAAAAGAAACGCTCGGCGATCTTTTCATGTTTTAGGAGTCAGAAAAGGGCTTAAAAGATGACTCTGATATTTTTGTTTGTGAAAAATGACAATTTCCCTCGAAATCCCTTTGTCCTGCACAAAAGCAACACATTACTCATACCTGTTTAAAATAGGCAAAAATACATCGAAAACATCTTTTCATGGTAAAAAATGAACTAATTCATCCAAAAAACCTATAAAAAGACCTTTTACCATGTCATTTTTACCGTTTGACTGTTGAGGTTGAAAAAAGAGCTTTTGACAAGAAACTTCCCGTGGTCGCTGCGGAAAATCCGACCGTCGGAATCGAACGCCGTCTTATCCAGGTATTTTACACATCCTACTCTGCATTTCTATCCGTTTAGAATTAATTTTTAGGTCTTAGTTTCATTTTTTGGGGGGGTTTTGGTTTTGGAATGCGCCTCTCGGCGGACGCGGGTGCCCTTCGGGTGACCCGCGTCCCCCGACTTTTTCCTATACAGGAAAACGGTCGGAAGACGCAGTCCGCCTTCAGGCCAGCCGCGTCCGGGCGCCCTGTGTTGTAAGGGCGGGGTGCGTCTTCCGTGAAACGCGCATTTCAAAACCCCAACCCCCTCAAATAACTATCTAAAAATTCCCAAATCAATTTCTAATGACTATTTCTGGTGTGCAGGGCATTAACCATGTTAGATTGGAGAGAAAGAGAGCATGTAGAGGATGATGAAGCTGCAATAAATCATCAACCTTCCCTGGATGCCCTAAGAGCATGCGGTTATACAAATACTGGACCATACCGGGCATGAGGGGCCAGGTAAGATTCTTGGAATGGCTGGTTGAGCGATGGAACGTTCAAGAACAATGCTTTTACATAGGAGGGCACCAGCTCGAGATAGAGCCCTCGGATGTATACTTTCTCACTGGCTTGCCGAACAGAGGTGAGCAACTCAGTCTTGCGGGGACTAGGCCAGGTGGCCAATCCCTTGATAGTCTCCGCGACGAGTGGTGCACACCTGGGGCTCACCATTCGAAAGGCATAGAGATAAAACACATCACTCTGCGTGAACTCAAAGTCATAGCGTTCACGGTTACCAGAATTTGCGGCGCAGCCGCTTTACACATTGCTTCCGGATCCCAAATGCGGATGGCAATTGACTGTTACCAAGGCACCATTTTCAACTGGTGTGAAGCTGTGTCGGCTCATATGAAGAGCCAACTGACCAAGGCAAAGAACGGACGACTAAAGACTTTTGGATATGGGCCTCTAGTCGTGAGCTTTGCCTTGGAGAGAGTTCCAATGCTGATCCCTCAGCAACTCACTGTTGATATCTTGGGTCCTTGGGAGCCAAAGCTGATACGATGGGTTGCGGTGATGGCCCGGCATCCTGACGAGGGCACGGCGGTGGTTCGATTCTCAGATAGTTACTTTCACTGGTTAGAGGACCAGGTTTTTTCGATACAGGACTTTCCGTATGCCGGAGTGGATTTTAGAGGTGATCCGGACATGGTTCTTCCACCGGGAGAACAATGGGATGACAGAGGTACTTTATTTTTCACAAGTTTTCTAATTATGTATTTTTTTATTTTTCATATATATCGTCTCAAAACTAACAGTAAAAATTTTCAAAATGCAGATGTTGGTCCACAGCGTCCAGCCAACCTCCGGCCTTTTGAGAGGAGACATCCAGCTGCACCGGTACCGCCCCACAGGACGCGGCTGCAGAAGTACTAGCTGAGTTGGAGCATGATCTAGAGCGTCTGACGGCAGATATGCCTGAGACTACTATGGATGACATTCCTATCAGGCTTCAGCGCTTTGTAGTCGCAGTCCCTGGACCGTTTAGGAGATTTTTGCGTAAGGTAGCCCGTGCAGTGGTGTCGTATAGGGAGCACCACCAGTGATTGACTAGTCACTTTTGTAGTCACATGTGACATTTTGACTTTTTGTACTATCATTTTGCCGATCATAAGGTGTTTTCAACCTATGATCGAAGACGATGTATATTTTTTGACACACTCCTATCTATATATATATCACTATTACCGGCTTATCTTGTTTAACATATGTGATGAAATGTTTTTAAATTTACTTGCATGATTATTGTAAATGTCTGTCCAACATTCGAGAAGCAATTGCATCTGCTAATGTATTTAAAGACCTTGGAATATGCTGATATTCAATGTAATCAAATTCACGTTCCAAGAGACGCACTCTCAAAAACAACCTTAATAACACAGGATTTCTAATGGCATAAACTCTATTAAGCTGTAATACAACAAGTTCAGAATCTAACCTCACTATCAAACGTCGAATTCCAAATGAAATAGATTCGGATAATAATTCAACCACTGCACTGTATTCTGCAATGTTGTTCGTTGTTTGACCGAGGCTTACCCCATGCATAGAAACTAACTCGTCAGAGGGCGAATAGATAACCCAAGCTGCGGAAGAGATATTCCGTGTACTACGACAAGCACCATCAGCAAATCCAATGTATGTTTGGAGAGGCGTCGACATCTGCAATATCAAGAGTAAAACCAAGATAAGCCAGAATAACGACGAAAAACACACTCTCTAAGCTAAGCACACTGACTAAACTAACAAACATGCTAGCTAGAAAGAAAATCTAACCTATCTAAAAATTTCTCCATACCCACCATTTAAGCATAATACCTCTTTAGGTAAAGTCCATTTCTGGGTTTACCCAAAGAGTCCCCATCAAAATCAACCAGCTCATAAGCCCCTTTTGCTAGCTTTTGCTTTACAATGTAGGGTCCATGCCACATAGGAACGAATTTTCCAGCACCTAGCTTATCGTTAGCTTGATCATATAATAGCACTAGGTCTCCTCCGAAAAACTTCGAGGGGTTACATTTCTATCATACTGAGCTTTCATTCGTTTCGCGTGAGTCTCGATTGCCAATGTAGCGTCACGTCGAGTCTCATCTAATTTAGCCAAGTACAATAAACGTTTCTCCTCTTTGGAAGTAGCTGGAAGTAATTCGACAGCCATTTGAAGTGATGGGATTTCGCATTCAATGGGTAACACAGCTTCCAAGCCATAAACTAGCTGGAAAGGAGTGAACCCTGTTGAATTTTTCACTGAAGTTCGGTATGCCCATAGCGCCGAAAATAACATGTTGTGCCAATTCGTTCGATGGATACCAATGATCCGTCGAATCATGATGACTAGAACTTTGTTGATAGACTCAACCAAACCGTTGGCTTGCGGATAATAAGGAGTAGAGCTATCGTGGCGCAAACCAAGCTGGCTTGTAAGCTCAGTCATCATGACGTTTCGAAAATGGCTCCCATGGTCAGTAATGATTGCTTGTGGGACACCAAACCTAGTTATGATATGATTGAATACGAAAACTGCAGCTGTTTTGCCGCTTGCGTCGAATGTAGGCATCGCCTCGGCCCACTTAGTAAAATAATCAACCGCAAGGATGATATACGCATGCCCCCCGGCCGAGTGAGGGTTACAAGTAATAAAGTCGATACCCCATTTGGCGAATGGACCAACGGCAATTATAGGGTGGAGAGGAGCAGGTGGAGCGCGCATCTTGCGATCAAAAACTTGACAGTTGTGGCACTTCCTGACTGCAATGATACAATCCTTAAACATAGATGGCCAGAAGTAACCAGCGCGCAACACCTTCTGAGCTGTGGCATACCCAGACATATGACCGCCACATGCTCCAGAGTGACAATCATTCAAAACCCTCTCAGCCTCTTCGTGAGTTAAACAACGTCGAAAAACTAAGTCTGCCCCCCGGCGATAAAGTGTATCTCCAATAATTCTGTATTGCTGGGATTGAAACCGAATTTTTCGACGTTCCGCTTTGGAAGCTTCAGGCCGAAAGGTTTGGGTTTGGAGATAGATGATTATATCCCCGTACCACGGATCTACAGTACTGATAAGAAACAAAGATTCGTCCGCAATGGACTCTTCTGCCACAGTCTCTGTGTCAGCACTCGGGAAATCACACATCAATTCCGCAAAAACTAAGGATTTCTTAGACTTGGACTTCTCGAACTCCAAGTCGAACTCTTGCAGGATAACGATCCATTTAGAGTACTTGCCCCCTAGCAATTGTTTTGTCAAAATATAAATCATAGGGTTGCAATCCGAAATAACTGTAGTTTTACGGAGAAGAATGTAGTGACGAAAACGCTGGACAGCTTGAACGGCTGCCAGGGCCAATTTCTCCACATGCGAATATTTTAGCTCAGTGGGATTCAAGGTCCTACTAAGATAATATATCACATGCTCCGCTCCGAATTCATCTTCTTGAACTAACACCATTCCAATGGTGGAATGCGAAGCTGCGAGGTATAAGAAGTAGTCCTGGTTGTAGTTGGGAGGATGCAATAACGGTGCATGGGTCAACGCGTGTTTAAGTGCATCAAAAGATTGTTGGGCAATCTCGTCCCAAAAGAATTGTGCGTTCTGTTTCAACAACCGTGTAAAACCTTTAGTGACCTCGGCGTAGTTTGGGATGAATCGGCGTAAAAAGTTCGCTTTCCCTTGCAAACTTTGGAGTTGGCGCAAACTCGAAGGAGGAGGCAATTTGATGATAGCCTCGACTTTCGAGGGATCGACGCGAATGCCGGCTTTTGAAACAACAAATCCCAGCAATCGACCTGTTTCTATACAGAAAACACACTTGTGGGGATTCAACCGAATTCGATAATGCCTACACCTCATAAAGATTGCTCGTAGGTGGACAAGGTGATCAGCTCGACGTAAAGAATGAGCAGGCAAATCATCGAGATACGGTTGCACAATGTGCTTGATGTCATGAAATGCATAAGACATCGCCCGTTGAAAAGTAGCCCCGGCATTCTTAAGCCCAAAAGGTAATTTGCAATAAGCAAATGTCCCCCATGGACAAATGAATGCCGTTTTTGGTTGGTCGGCAGGTAGAATATTGATTTGATTATAGCCCGAAAAACCATCCATGAAGGAAAACATTTCACTTCCGGCACAATCATCAATAATTTGATCGATATAAGGCGTAGGATAGTTGTCTTTTGGACAAGCTCGATTTATATCCCTATAGTCGATACAGATTCTTATTGTTCCTTGTTTGTTGTTGACCGGAACAATATTTGATACCCAATCCGTTAACGGGATCGGATAAATGAAACCTGCTTTCAACAGCTTTTCGACTTCTGCTTTAATCGCAGCCGCTTTTCGAGGGTGAATTTGACGCAACCGTTGCCGGACGGGTTTAGCATCCGGGTAGGTCTTTATTTCATGAACAACAATGGCAGGATCAATTCCCGGCATTTCCTCGTAAGACCAGGCAAACACATCGCGGAATTCTTGGAATAGGGCCTTGTAAGTTTGGATTTCTTCTTCTGTACATGCGGCACCTATATGAATGTTTTCCTCAATTCCGGGCTTCACTGAAATATCAATGGGAATAGTACGAGAAATATTCCCAAATTCAACTCTGAATCAGAATGTTTCGTTGGATCCTGAGCGTCTTTGACATATTCAGCGGTAAAGATAGATGAAAAATCATTTTCAAATGCATCATCCTTAGGTAAAAACGAAGATCTGTGATGGAGATCCTCCCATGGTAGATCGTCTACACTTAGGATTTCGCGAAGTTGTTCGTCAGATGACACGACTTCGGGAAACGCTATCCGTTCTAAGGGTGAGGTGAAAAGTGACTCTTCACTGACCACATTCATTTGGTCGACTTCGGTTGAATGAAAGTCGGTAAAAGACATGAGAGCTTCATAAGCAATTTCATACGGACTCAAAGGCATAGCATTACCGAGTGAGTCTATCTCAGAGTCAGATGGGACGAACCAAGGATCATCATAAATAATGTTTTCTGATGTAATCATATGAATTGTTGCAAACGAAGGATCTACGTTGAGTGGAGGGAGAGGAAAAGTTCCCAGTAAACCGGAATCCTTAACTAAACCTACACCAACGTCCCTATAAGGGATTGTCGTCTTACCGACATGCTGGATACTCTCTGAAGAGGCTGGGTCGGATGAAAAGTATGTCAGCTGATCAATAGTCACGATCTTACCGTTATGTGGAAACTTAATTACTCTGAAGACCGATGAAACGACCGCTGTCATAGCATATGACCAACTTCGACCCAAAAGAAGGTTGTAGTCTAGAGGGGCATCAACCACTTCCACATCCAGACTAACGGTTTTACCTTCTACCCCTATAGGCAATTCTTGTAGAATACCAAACGGACGGAACCCACGGCCATCAAAGGCCTTAAGGATGGTGGGGGATTGGTTCAACGAAGGAGAACCAAGCGATCTCCAACATTGAATCGACATAATACACGTAGAAGCTCCCTCATCAATCACAGTCCGATGAATAGGCCTGTTTTTGACTATCACTGGAATTTGGAAAGCCATTTGATGGGGGAGACGTGGCGTACTATTTTCTAGATCAAAGATCATTAGGTTCGGGTCCTGAACATCGACAGCTCCGATAGCCGACAAAAGCAATTTCCGTTGTGCTGGGCATGATTGCAGCACTTCGAGTGCCGACATTGCTGAAGGTGAAACAGCTAAGTCCTCAACAATGTTGTAATTCTGGGCTGCTCTCGCATGTGGATTGAAAGCAGACCTTCGAAGTACACCCTTGGCGGGCGGCTTAATCACTAAGTCTGGGTTAGGTTTTTCGATCTGTAGTGGATCGGAACCAGGAGCTGAGGTTGATGGGTTAGAGTGAGAAGATTCTGCTTCCTTACCATCAACAGGAGCCTTACTACCATAATCTTGCGATCGAGTCGCAATCCTCACATGAGACATCATCAAAATGGGTTCTTCACTGGCATTCGAAGAAGAACCTATCATCTTATTCTCCTGCTCCGGAAATGGATTTTTTAACACAGCAGGAGTGGGAGAACCTTTGACTATTTTCACAACCTCGGCCCGATGAGGGCAATCTCTCGTAAAATGATCCTCTTCACAAATAAGACAAGGATATCGAGGTTTGCGCTTTTCGTCATTGGTTTCCGACTTTTCTGTTTTCTCCTTCGGAGCCTTGTCTGCTTTAGCCTTCTTCTTTCCTTTCTTCTTTCCACCGTTTTTTGATTTGGCCGTAGATGACTCTACAGCGTGAATATCGGCGGTAAGTTCAGGAGAAGACTCTCCTGTCGGAGAATCAGGCAAAGTGATAATTGGAGTAGTTGAAGCCTTGGAAGACTTCTTCTTGCTCTTTGTATTCACGATACCAATCATACCATCAGCGGCATGAGATCCCGAAGGAGCAGCAGCGATTTGATTTGACTTTGGAAGATCCGAAATCTTCTCGTGTAACGTACCCGACTGAGTGTAAACTAAGTCAAGGTATTGTGCCTGAGCAATGACTTGCTCCTCAGTAACTACTCCGGCCTTAGCTACATCTTCAGTAATCTTCGGTAATAATGATTTGACAAACCATTCAGCTAAGATTTGGTCCGGGATAAAAACTTTCACTAGCCTTCTTCGACGTCTCCACTCATGAATGTGATCAGAAATATACGTGGACATCGATTGTTTTAGTGAAGTTAATAACTCCGTGCCGTTATCGTATCTGACCGGCAACTGAAAGTGAGTTAAGAACGAGGTAGCTAACTGGCTAAAGTTGTAAAAAGAGGCCCGTGGTAACTCAATGTACCACTTGGCCGCGAGACCAATGAGTGTACGCTGGAAAAGACGTAAGCGGATCGAATCATCCGAGATAGAATTTGAAGCACACCAGAGGTGGTAAGTCATCACGTGATTGGACGGATCCTCTCCAGACTTACCTTCGAACTTGGGTATATCACTGGGCAACTTATTTGGCATTGGCGGCCAGAACTGAAGATATTGAATTGGATCGTTCGTTAGGCGCGTCAAGTCTGGTAAATCCAAAGTTGCGATAAACGGTAACTGCCGGTTAGGATCTCTAAAACTCTGGGTCACAATACCAGCCCCAGGAGGAGGATATCCAGGATAACTAGGAACAGGAGTCGCATTTGGGATATTATATCCTCCTGGAAAACCAGGATTAACCGGACCGTACTGGGGTTGTTGAGGTTGTTGATAAGTGTACCCAGGATACGGTTGATACTGGTAAACCGGTTGTTGGACAGCTTGCCCATGTTGGTACTGTCCCTGGTACGGAGGTTGAACAAATTGAGGTTGAGTAGTGACAACCGTACTTATACCAGGCTGGCCTATAGGCATCTGGACCGTGGTTTGAATCGTAGATCCAGACAACGGTAAAGATGTCTGAGGTGTGGTAACAGGGATAGTAGAAACTGGAGCCGTCGATACTCCAGAAGTAAGTATGGTAGATGTAGCGGTAGTTGCAGCAGCCGTTTGAGATGGAGTACTAGGTGCAATTGGCGGCTGAGTAACTACCGAAGTTACAGAAGTTTGAACATTTGGCTGGACAGGTTGCGGTTGCTGGGTTGGACCAGAAACTACGGGTTGTCCAGCTTGAGGAACCATCTGTACACTTGGCTGCAACACCTGTTGACCCTGTGATGGATCCCACACTAACATTCCAGGGTATTGACCCGTAACAGGTTGAGGATACTGAGATCCATAACCGGATTGAGGGTAGGATTGATAATTGTAAGGTGCAGTTCCCATACTTGGAACATATGACTGACCTTGAGGCGGTTGATAACCTTGACTCAAGTATTGACCTTGAGGTTGATAACCTTGAGGTAAATACTGATACTGGGGTTGACCTTGACCTTGAGGTTGGTACCCTTGAGGTTGATAACCTTGGGGTTGATACCCTTGAGGTTGCCATCCTTGAGGTTGCCATCCTTGAGGTTGATATTGATACTGAGGTTGACCCTGGGGTACATATTGAGGCTGGGGTTGACCTTGAGGCGTGTATTGCACCATAGGTGCATACTGACTTTGAGGTTGCCCCCCAGACACGATTTGTGTACCTTGAGGTTGCCCCCCAGGCGTTAACTGCGGTTGCCCCCCAGGCGGTAATTGGCCACCTTGAGGTTGAGAAACGGGAACTGAACCTGACATCATGTAAATGTCTCCTACACCCAATGGTACATTACCACTGTTTCCAATTAATAACCCACGATCAACGGGTTGAGGAGATGCTCCCGCAAAGGTACCAGAAAGAGATTGATACCCAGTGGGGACAGAAGGACCGCCGTGTAAGAAAGATTCAGGACTTTGAGTAAACACGGACGACTGACCAGACATATTTACAGGAGTATAAATACCTCCAGGTGGAAAAGGAGTACGAGGTGGAGAAAAACCTACCCTGAGTTGTCTAAATAATTGGTTAACGAAAGGTACCAAGTAGTACTTCTAGGAGGACTGTAAAAGATGGATTCACGCTCCCTTAGATCAATAGTAAGTTGACCTTCAAGGTTAGAGACACCTATATCCTCCTCTGGAGCAAGTTCTTCTATAGCAATCAAACCAGTAGGAAGATTTTCGGTGATAATTCTTTCTATTCTCGGTGAATCTGGAACACTAGAAGTTGGAGTAACAGGTTCAGATATTTCTGGTTCTTCGCATGTATCACTAGCAGACGAAAAACTACCAACAAGCTCAGAAACTGAAACAGCTTCGGGATTATAACCTGTCTCTAAACTTTGGTAATCTGGATGGACTACCAAGGAAAATTCTCCTTCTTCAGGTGAACCTACTCTATTGTCACTAGGAGGAGTTACAAGGACCTTTAACCCTTCGTACTGACCCGGAATGTCTTCAGGAGATTCACCCCGCGATTTACGGAGTTTTCTTAACAAATCTATTCCGGTAACAATCTCAGGAGACTTGCCCCGAAGTCGACGGGACTGTCTCGGTAATTCCGCCACAATTAAAGATTTTTAACTACAACACACAAAAACAAAGTAAAAATTTCAAATCAAACCACCTAAAGTCTTCTAAAGAAGCAAACAAATTTGAAGCACACGCCTAAAGAATCTAGAGCGTCAAACCAAACACAAACAGTAGTCTTCCGGACCAAAAGCGCTAGTTGGTGATTAGGCCCAACCTCGCAGGATTCAGTACAGAAATGGCGGGTGGAACAGTTAACCCGGCAACCTGCTTAATGAATAGACCGGCACAAGTTCCTCCACTTTAACCGTCTCGAAGTGAAGTGAACCCCCCGGAAAATCCAAGTGAGTATAACCGACGTCTGCTCCAGGTACAGTGGGACCTTCCCTCCACCGTCACCTCGGTAGAACCCTAAAGATTATGGTCACTAAAGTTACCAATCACAACAATTACACCTGGGGGAACAGTCTAAACTCCGACAGCACGCAAGGGCAGAGTAACAAGCTCAATCCCCTTACCGGCTCCTTGACAGTAATCCAAGGTTTACCGATAAGTGACCCCTGGCTCCTCGACAATGGTTAATTCGAGGTTTACCGTTTGTAATACGTACTGTCTGGCGTCGTTCCCAATGAGGGGGGAATGATCCCCTCACTAGTTCGGACACGAGCTCGTGCTTCTCCTTTAAGAGGAGCTTTCCCAGAGTGCAATTGAAACAATTGGATTTATTCTACTCAAGATAAACTATCTGTTTGGTTTTGTAGTCTTGGAGAGTTAAGTACTCACCTACTCCAAGACCCTAGCCTAAGCTATGTTGGTGTTTCAGAGCCCTAGAAAAATAAAAATTACTAGATTGATTTTAATTTAAGCGTTACTTTTAAGGTTGTTTCTTAAGTCAAAAGGTGATGGAAGTGAAACCAGTGGTGTGTTGACTCGACTCGAAACCACTACAAAATGCACCTAGGATGATTTACCCACTACTTTACTTTTTCGATGAATTGCTTAACTAAAAAGTTGAGAGAATGCAATTTTTATAAAAGCAACTTCTTAATTAAAGACAATCAAAGAAACAATTCGTTTGTCTTTTCCAAGCATAAAAACATGACCGCTCTTTACTTGCATGAAAAAACTCTTTTTCTTCCAAAAACTTTAAATGCTACTTGAAACAAAACTTTTAAAAGGAGATGTTTTTGTATTTTTCTTATTTAACGAAAAACATAAATCTATTTTAATAAAAATCAATTGCAAACTATGCAATCTATGAAAATTCACTCAAAAAATAAAAACAAACAAATCAAAAGGAAATTACCCTAACTAAATCTAATGAGGCAAAGCCAACAATGATTATTCTAAGGTGTTTTACTTGATCACAATCAAATCAAGGACTAGCTTATTGCAGAACCAAAAACTAGTCAAAACAAAACTCTAATCTTTTTGTTCTTTTGTAAAATGGAAATCAACACTTTATAAACAAGTAATTCGAAATTTGACCCAAAAGACAACTTAAATGGCAAGCTGCTCACACAAGGAGACTTTACGACAGGCCCGACTTCTAAGAAGGCTGACAAACCAGAGAGATCTAAGGCTGGACAACTTTCTACCGTCAAAGTCACTACAGGACCTATTCAAAAATCAAACCCTAGGCCTAAACTTCGTTGAAATCCACTAAAACACTCAAAGCTCACAAAACAAGTTCAGGTGAAAATTTTTGACAGGGTACTAAAGGATCTGGGCAGAAAACACTAAAAAAAAAAAACAAAATCTAAAAGCAATTAAAGCAAAAATGGAGTTTTCCTAAATTTTTACAGGAAGACGCAGGCAACCCGTTAGAACAGGCGCGGGCCCGCTCTGTGCAAACGGCAACAGCGCGTCCAAAGACGCACTGTGCAGTACTCAGAGGATGCGTCCTTCTAGAAAAGTTAAGAAAAACCAAATCTAACTAAATCTAAAGCTAAGCCACCCAAATACTAATTCTCACAGTCAAAAACCAGAAAATAAAAATGATTTTCTCAGAGCAAAGTTCACACAAAGGAAAAGACTTTCACATTAATGGCTTCCCCAGTGGAGTCGCCAATTTGTCGTGGCGGAAAAATTCGTTTGTGCGGACACAACTGACCTCCTTAGGAGTCTAAACTCTCTAGCGACAAACAAGACAAAATGGAGCGATCTTTCTCTAAATACACCTTTTAAAACATGAAAACTACAAGTGTTTAGGCTTACCTTATTCCAAAACGCTGTTGTTGTAGTCCGTCCTTGCCGATCCGGATGAGCTCCTCCTTCACATCAATTCCTGCAACCACAAACAATCAAACAATTACCAAGCACTTGCATCTCATATAATAAAACATATATTCAACATGCAGACCAAGGAACACATGAAATAACTCATTAACACAAGCTATTGAGAAAAATGAACCAGTTTGTATTAATAACGAAACAAAGAAACTCTTACAACCTGGCCTTGGTGTTGTGCAAGTTCCTTCCAGGGTCCATCAAGGGTTTTCCTCTACTTTGACAAAGCTCACCCACTTCCAAGTAGAATCAAGCAAAGACAATCTCTCCTCACAAGGTTCTAAATGGGAGTCCTAATTCCTGCAGCATTTACCCAAAGAAAATGTATAGCTTCAACCTCTCCTCCCTCTGGCTCAATGCCTTTATTTATAGTGCTGTAAAGAGGTTATTCAGGTCCACCATCAATGGGATAATCCCCCTCTTTGGGTGGGATAGCTCCCTTATTGATGGGATAAGTTCCTCCTTAATAGGGATACATGAACCAACTGGAGGCGCATCCATTTCATCAAACCGACCTCTAGAAGTAACCACAAGTAACTTTTTTAAGATGAAACTTGCGCATTTTGCCTTTTACAGAAGGACGCACCTGTCCCTTAACATACAGAGCGTCCAAGGACGCAGCCTTTGTGAACATTGTGAGCGTCCCCGCAGGTAAGGCTTGAGAGAGCCTGCGTCCCCAGAGATAAACACATTTTTTACAAGACTTTCTCTCTTCTTTGAGTTTGAGATGGATAGCAGAGGCATCAGACTTGCCTAAGAGGGTAGCATGACTGTTAATTGAGCCATACTAACTGTAAATAGTCATGGTGACATTTTTTAGTGTAACAAGCTTCCTCTTGAACAAAAAGTAGGAGGATCAAGAAATAATGGGAATAAACATTGCAAGAGGCATCAAAAGTATAAATCATGCCCTGTTCGCAGATGATACTCTACTCCTGGGCGCTGCCTCCCTGCCCTCAGCAAAAAATTTCAAAGAAGTGTTGGATGATTTTTGTGAGGACTCAGGAAGTAACCTCAACAAAGGCAAATGTCACATCTACTGCTGGAATATAAAGGCCAGAACGATTCAAGCTATTTCTAACTGTTTTGGTTTTGCAGCCTCATCTGCCTGGTCATCCTTCAAGTACCTGGGGCTCCCTATCTTCCAAAAAAGAGCCCTCAGTAAAGACTGGTTGCCTCTGCTGGATAAAATCAAGTCAAAAATCTGTTCCTGGGGATACAACTGGCTCAACCTAGCAGGTAAAACAATGCTAATAAAATCTGTTCTAAATAGTCTTCCTATCTATCAGGCTGCAGTGATGATGGCTCCTCTTGGCATTACAAGGAAAATTGAGGAGTATATCAGGAATTTTTTCTGGAAAGGGGGGAAAGCCAATGAGAAGAGAATACCCTTATTAAACTGGGATACAATCTCCCTGCCCAGAATGGAAGGGGGTCTGCAATTCAAGAACATTAACAATCAAAACATTGCCTTGGGTGCAAAGCTGCTATGGAGGATAATCGTGTCAAAGCCAGGCTGGGCTCAACTTGTATTGTGGAAGAAGTACTTCCGTGGACAGAGAACCCGCTGTCTTGATAATCCAACAACCATCTCTGGAACTATGATCCAAAAACTGTGTGACAGAGCCCTTGCTTTAATCAAACAGCACTTGCATTGGATCCCGGGGAACGGGAAACGTATCAAAATATGGGAAGACAACATTATGGGCAGTGACCCCATTGTGGATGACTGCTCTCTGTCCCTGCTAAAAGACTGGATGGACAGCGCTGGAGTCAAAACACTGTGGGATTTGTCACAGTGGGAAAATAATAATTGGCAGCGCTGGAGAAACATTGAGGTACCTCCGCATCTGACTAAAGACTACTCCAATCTTCTAAATCATCTTAATGGCAAAGCTCCTCTAAATATCAATAAGGCAGATAAACGAGGTTGGGGATCGATCCCAGGCAAGTATACTGTCGCTCAGGGTTATAAGCAGCTCATTCAGAAACCATATGCGCTGCCTGACCCGAGACCCTGGCAGGGGATTTGGTCTCACCCTACGATCCCCAAGATCGATGTGTTCTGTTGGCTTCTTGGCCACCATCGGATTCTGACGGAAGACAGATTGCGGAAAAGAGGATTCAACGGCCCCTCGCGCTGCTCTCTATGTGGAAACGATGAGGAAACAGCCGCCCACCTGATGCTGTCATGCAATTTCGCTATGGTTCTCTGGAAAGAAGCGCTAAGTCCTCTGAACGCCGAAGTCATCACGCCCACCCACTGCTCAGATCTGTTTGCTAACTGGGCATACAGGTATCCTGGTGGCACTCAAAACCAGCAGATTAAAAGAGCCTGGATCGCGCTGCCAAAAATCATCTGTTGGCACATTTGGTTGGAACGAAACAGCAGGATATTTAATGACAAAAAGAGTGATCCTGCAATGATCTGGATCAAAATCAAAAGTCATCTGAAGGACTGTATGGGAGACCAGTTGGACAGGGAAGGCCTCAGTGATCAAGACGCAGCCTGGGGAAATTCGTTGGGCCTTCAATTCATTGACAAAATCAGGTCCCCCTCTCCCCTAAACCAATGGAAAATTTGCCTCAATACTGAAGATCTAGATGAATTATGCAAAATAAAGGCAAGGAAAACACTGTTCTTTGACGGAGCCGCAAAGGGCAATCCCGGCAATTCTGGAGCTGGTGGGGTCATTAAAAATGCAGATGGCAGAATCGAATCTAGATATGCCTGGGGAGTGGGCTTCAACTCCAGCATTCAAGCTGAAGCCTTGGCTCTCCTTCAGGGACTCAAGATGCTCACCTATCTGGGCATCAAAGACGCAATCATCTTTGGAGACTCTCAGTCCATAATTAAGCTCATGGTGGATAAAACCACTCCATCAGATGTAAGACTAGCAAGACTCATCAACAGAATTAGAGTTCTGATTAACACTTTCCAGAATCTGGAGTTCTTGCATGTTAAAAGAGAAAACAATAAAGAAGTCGATGCAGAAGCTAACAAAGCGGTGCTTCTCCCTCCTGGAACGCTTCTAAGAGATGGAGAGGAAAGCTGGGATTTCATTCCTTAAATCAACCTGTTTAAAATGTTTTACTGTCTTTTAATGAAGCAGTTTGTCTGTATTAGCAGTCTAGGAAAGATAGACAAAGTTGTAAGAACTGCAGCTAGTAAAAAATGCAAGCTCAGTGGAGGGGAAATCAAATGGATTCGGATAGAAGAGAAACCTGATCATTGTGCATCTCTATGTAAACCGAATTACGGCTTTTCAGCCAAGAATTAAAACAACAATCTACTCGTTTCTGTCAAAAAAAAAAAAAAAAAAAAAAAAATTAGTTGAATCATAATATATTCATTTTCTATGTTTGGGAAAAAAAACTTCATTGGTTATGATGATTGAGGTTCTTACTAATACTTTTCCATATTTTTATCATGTTTTACCACAAAGGTCTTATTACATCCCAAGGGACAACTAGTTGGAGAGGCACGCTAAGAGAATGGCTGTGATCTGAACTTAAACAGGGACACAACAAATTACAGATATAAGCATAAACACATAGATGCAGCAGAAATAACTCTTCATTTCATTAACATCATAATATTGAAATATGCTTACAAACAGAATGGAAATAAACTAGCTCGAGCGATGGTAGCTTATCTCTGAGAAGAGATGTGGCGGCTATATGTCTCTAAACTGTGTTACAATGAGGCTCAAGGGCCTATTTATTATTGAACAACAACAGAAAAACCTAAACAACCAAAACCCTAACCCTAGGAGATGTAATGCCAAGATATTATGGGCCACGTTGGGTTAGTTGGGTAGCCAACTTACCGAGGTCATAATTTGGTCATATTATCTTCATTTGGCGCGTATGATACCTTGTTGGAAAGGTCTCTCTAAGTACTACAAGCTTTATGGTAGGCCAACAATTACAAACCTACATAGGACCTTTAAAAACGTCGTTTAGGGGGTCAAAAATGCTCCGGAAGTTCAGGACCCAAAAACTCCTAAAAATAGTAAATGCTAAAATAAACAAGGAAACCGATGAAACTAACTGAAGGTCTAGGTGGAATAGGTGAGTAGCCACCAATATCCACCTGGATCATTCCTCCCCCCTTAGGAAACAATCATCCCCATTACGTGCAGAGCCTCCATGAGGTGAGGAAATTTCTATTAAACCTGGTCCCTAGTGAACCACTTGTCCTGGTGAAGAAGTTGGCTTGCTTTGACAACTCGATAGAGTCGGATCATATGTTGGCAATTGTTGTTGATCTACGTGTCCATGAGTTGATTCGTTGTGGCATGTTCCATGCAGTCCGGGTTGAGCTATGTTGGTGTGAGTTGTTTGGCAATGTCGGATGTGTCCAACAATGGTGAAAAGTATGGCCAAAGGTGGTCTACATTGAACATTTGGTGCAAACCAAGGAATGGTGGGATGTTGGGCTCGAAGGCATTGTCACCGACAACCTTGGTGATGGTGTATGGCCCATATCAGAGTAGGCGAACCTTGCGGTGGGTTCTAGCGAGACGGTCCTTCTGCAAATGTGGCCAAACTTTGTCTCTCACTTGGAATTTGTGCGGCACTCGATGCTAATCATAGCTCTGCTTGTACTTAGCAATGGCTTTGTCTATCATATCATGGACCTACTGGTGGATGTATTGAATGCACTCAATGAAGTTGTTAGACCAGTCGGCTTCGGACTGGACATGAGCCGAATCTTCTTGAGTGGTTGCAAATGGCATGGCCACATCAATGTGACATAATAGCTGAAATTTCAGCCCTACCTGAAAGGGGCTTTGGCTCATTGAGATGTGGAGAGCTTTGTTGTAGTTGTGTTGTACATAGGGGAGACTTTCATCCCATGTGTGTAGATGCTTCGAGTTGTATATCCATAGAATGTGTATGATCATCCTATTGACAACCTCTGTTTGGCCATTAGTTTGGGGATGGAAAGTCGTGGAATTAGTAAGTTTTGTATCTAGCATCGACCAGAGACTTGACCAAAATCCACTCAGGAATCTATTGTCACGATCTGAGACAATGGACTATGGGATCCCAAAGTGTACCCACACTCGCTCAAAGAAGAGCTTAGCAGTGGTATTTGTTGTGATACTCTTCTTGCAAGCCTCCATGATGGCCATCTTAGAGAATCTTTCCACGACCATGAAGGAAGACTCGACATGTAATCCAGGAGATAGATTCCCAAGGTCGATTAGGAGTAGGTAGATGAGTATATAGGCCTTATTTCTTTATGGTTGGTTTGGGAATGGCACAAGCAGTGTAGGATCTAATGTACTTCCCAACATCTTGACAAAATTTCGGCCAATAAAAATACTTTTGCAATACCGTCATTGTTTTCTCTACTCTGAAATGTCCAGCAACCCTACTATAGTGCGCCTCCCAAATCATCTTGGCATGTTCGCTTGAAGGAACAAAGATGTGTCCCAGGTGGCATAACAGTGCATCCTGAAGGTTAAAATTTGGAACTTTTTTCCCTTCTAGGAATGTCTAGTATGTGTTGCTGAATTCTGGATCACTCTGGTAAAGATGCGGCCACCCTAAAGTCTCGTGCCCACAAGAGTCGAGCACAGTGATCAGTGCCATGCTTGGTGGTTAGCTAAGGTAGTTTGCAACATTATTGGTGTTGCCCTTCTTGTACTTAATGTCCAAATGGAACTATTGCAGGTAGGTGGACATTTATGATGGAAATCATTCTACAACTTCCCTTATGTCTGTATGAACTACAGGGGTCGGTGTTCTATTTGGATGACCGTTTCCTTCCCTAGAATGTAATGCTTCCATTGATGGCAGACATGCACAATGGAATATATTTCTTTGTCATAAGTGGGATACTTTCGGGCTGTGTCTAAAATTGTATCATTGTGGTAAGCCATTAGATGCCCCTGTGGAGTAAGAACTGCACCAATAGCATAGTCGGAGGCATCTGTATCAATATCAAATGGTTGCTGCAGGTTTGGCAATGTGAGCATTAGTGCAGAGTAGAGGTGATGCTTCAACTCTACAAACACCTTCTGTTGGGTTTCAGACCAAAAAAACTTTCCTTTCGCTTTTCCCTTGGTGACTTGACTTAAAGGTCAAGTGATATGAGAGAACCCCCAACACAAACATGTGATAGAAATTATCAAGACCCATAAAGTTGTAGAGCTCTATTAGAGTGGTTAGGGCTGGCCAGTGCCGAATGACTTGTATCTTGGCTGGGTCCACATGCACACCCTACTCATCAATGATGTACCCCAGATATTGAACCTAGGTAATGCCAAAAGTGGATTTCTCCAAATTGGCACACAACTTGTGTTGTCACATGGTTTGAAGGACCTATCAAATATGGTGGAGGTGCTCTTCCCAACTCTGGATGAATATCAAGATGTCATCTAAATACACCATCACGAATGCATTGGTGAAGGGTCACAAGATGTCGTCCATCAATCTCATGAAAGTTATGGGGGCATTCGTCAAGGCCCTCCTTGGATTTGAATGAAGTCTTCCACACATCGGAGGGTTTGATAGGAACCTAGTGATAACCAAACTTCAAGTCAATCTTGCTGAAATATTTGGCCCCCTTGAGCTAGTCCAGAAGGTCATCAATTCATGGGATTGGGTACCTATTCCGGATAGTGATCTTATTCAGCGCCCAATAGTCAATACAGAGTCTCCAGGTCCCGTTCTTCTTCTGTACCAATACAATCGGCCTCCCATAGGGTGATGAGCTTGGCCTGATGTACCCCTTCTGCAACAGCTCCTTAATATGCTTCTTGATCTCATCGTTCTCCAGAACAGAGCGTCGATAGATCGGTCCATTAGGAGGTGGAGCGTCTGGGGTCAAATCAATGGAGTGTTTGACCTCACAGTGCATATGTACCCCTATAGGTGAGGTGAAAATGTCCCTGTACTCCTCCACGACCTTGTCCATATGTTGCTTTTGTGTGGAGGAGCCATGTCTGGAGGTCGTGGCCACAACCTTCCTCTTTCCTTGAGGGCGAATCATAAGGAAAAAAATTCATAGTCTAGGAAATGATCTTACTGCATTGCTTTGAAGTGATCAAAGAGATTGTGGTATGTGGAGCTACCTTTGGTATCCTATACAACTTATTTCCCAAAGTAATAATCACAGAGCGAAGTCTAGACTCATATACAACATGTCGCTTCGACAAGTATGGTTGTCCTAATAATACATCACAAACTTCAAGAGGAGCAACATCACATAGTACCTCATCCATGAAGGGCTTGATGTTGTAAGGAAGGCGGCACTATTGTCTGACACGAAGATCATGTCCTTGGCGAAGCCACCTGATGATGTACAACTACGGATGTGTTGTCGTCGGTAGGCCCAGTCGCTTCACGACCTCTGCCGAAATGAGGTTCTTTTGGCTCCCGCTATCGATAATGAACTACAACGGAGAACCCTTCACCCACATCTGTAATTGCTGAAATAAACAAGGAAACAAATGAAACCGACTGGAGGTCTAGGTGGAATAGGCGGGTGGCCACTAATATCCACCTGGATCGGGTTGTTATTGATGTTAAAGGTTATCCAACTGAAGGAGATAATGATATAGGTTTAAAGAACGTCCCAATACCTTTCCAACAAGGTATGGCTCACCCTCTAACTCATCTTCGTTGAGGAGATATGAAATTTTGAAGTCAAAAGGTGGAATTTGGGCCCAAGTGCAATCGGTCCTCTTAAGAAACAAGTCAGCCCTACAAGATGTGAAGTCGGCACTTTTTGGAGTTAAAAAAGGCTTATAAATAAGTCATCTCCTTACTCAACTCGACAAGCAACTTGGCAAGGCAAAGGAGAAGAATCCAGACCTATTGAGGAGTTGTTTAGAGAGGCTCAGACCTTATGAACCAAGGAGTTGAGCAATATTGAAGGGATAATTTTTAAGGATTTTCTAGTTTTTCTCTATTTTGCGGCCTAATTTAGCCTCATTTTTTTCCTTGTTATAGCCACAGATAGCCTCACATTTCGGCCCTACAGCTACCTCAAACTTTGGTCATCTAGTTGCCTCAATTTCGGCCCTGTGACAACCTCTGTCTCAACCCTGTGGCAGCTTCAATCTTGACCTTTGCAGCCATAGTCTTGGCCTATTATGGAATCTGTTTTGGGAGCTTATTTGAAGCTTGTTTGGAAGCCTATCTTGGATAAGTCTTGGAGTGAAGCTTAGTCTTTCTTGAAGGTTATTTTGGATTGTTTAATAGACATATCTCTAATCTCGTAAAAATGATGAGTTGGCAGCAATTAAAGAGAGG
This sequence comes from Pinus tabuliformis, assembly GCA_031772625.1. Classification (NCBI taxonomy): domain Eukaryota; kingdom Viridiplantae; phylum Streptophyta; class Pinopsida; order Pinales; family Pinaceae; genus Pinus; species Pinus tabuliformis. Next base: position 50,867,032 of record CM062814.1, on the reverse strand, counting down.
TATGTACAAAACATCAAGGGATTGTTAACACATTGGTGTCTGAAGAGGATTGGTGTCCTCATTATATTTCCAGGTTGCATCCTGGGCTTGCTTAACAAGATTGGTGTCCTCATTATGTTGTCAGGTTGGTGCATGTGCTTATACAAAAGGATTAGTGTCCTTATTTGACATGTTGGAGCCTAAATTTGTAAAGGAGGATTGGTGTCCTCATCATTGTTATTTAAGCTATAATGTACAAGTGTTTTTTCATTTTTAAATTTGTGTCCTGGCATGGTTTATGATTCATAATTGTAACATATTTTCAATTTTTTTTGCCTAGTTCAACTTAGATGGCTTAGCTTTTTAGATCTATTATTCATGGAAAAATTAATAATTGAATGAATGATTCACCCCACCCCCCCGCCCTTCTCAGTATTTTTAACAAGGCAACCCCAAAGGTGTGTGATGTTGAATTGTAAAGTTTCTTTTGCTCAAACTTGATTTTATGTAATTCATATTTTAGAGGCTTTTCATGAAAATAAGGTCTATGAATAGTTATATCAAAATCATAAATCTTTGCATAAAATTCTTTTGGTTTCTTATACATTGATTTTTTAAAAGACATATACTTCTATAATTTCTTGGCTTTAGATAAACCAACAACTTTAATATTTGGTGCTTCCTCTCGATTTGTAGGTCTTTCACCTCCTTTTTGGTCCATAATTTTTGTAGTAGCTACTGCACTTTGTTGTATAATTCATAATGTACATTCTACATTAGTTGTGTATTCTACAATGTACATTGTGTGACACTGAGACATTTTCACAAGAACATTCATTCATTTAGAGTAGAAGAACACAACTCAATGTTAATAATGTCTATATGTTAGTTAATTGAAAGAAAAGATATTGAGATTTGTATACATTGAAACGATGTTCATACATTACCCCCACTAATGATTGGTACTCACTACATATTCTTTAAGCTAGTCCATTCAATGAGATCCATCTTGTATCGACATATTTTAATAGTTTTTTCCCATTTGTAACACTAGCAAAAAAGATTTGAAACTCTAAAAATCATTTGGGAGAACAAAAAATTATATATAGGTCTCATACAAGATCTTTAACTTTTGAAATCGAATAAAACTTGCTTACTATTATAATTACAAAATTCATCCTATGATCCATACAATGAATACTCAACATATATGGTGAAGCTGATAGTTGTAGTCTAATAAAAATGTCATTTCATTGTCCTTACATTGGCGATTCTCCATTTGCTTCAAAAAATGTCTGTTTTTTTTGCAATCATTAAATTATCCATACCACCAATTAGGCTTCAACCTATTAATACCAAGTTCATAAATATTTTCAGCTATAGAATTCTCCCTAATTTTATGAATCCCAAGTAGATGCAAATTCCTAGTATGGTCATTAAAAGTATAGATACATGAAGTATTATCAGTAGCTATAACATCATCCAATGAAATTGACAAAACCTACCATTTAAAATATTCTATTTTATGTCATTTATTTCTATTTAAGCTACATATCTTGTCTAGACCCAACCACCTATTACAAACCAATGTGAAGATAGAAAATTTAACACTTTAAAAAAATATTGATATTTTATGTAATATGGATAATCTATCATTGAACAACCTTTAAATAAGATGTGAAATATGGTGCTTAATTGTGTCATCTTGGATAACGAAGTTCTTTCCATTGTCTTTCCAATAGAGATGTGAAGGTTTATCCACTTACTTCAAGTGTCCCCTTATTAAACATTTCTTATATTTATCTTCAAAATTTTCATGTCAATATTCCTTATAAGATTTCCATTTGATAATAAATTTCTCCTCACCATTTACAATTTTTCTCACACCTTTAGTGCATGCTTCTATATTCTATCTAACGTATTTTGAAATTTCACTTCATTTCTAATTTCCAAATACACACATTGTATCTAAATTCTTGTGAACTCTCATTCTTATTTTTGGGAGGTGATTTTTGAATATACGTAAACATTGAGACCAAATTTTCTTGGAAGTTTCTCCCTATGTCTCATTGGCCTTTTTTATTATATGTGAATATGTTATGTCCTCTCCCAAGGAAAATCCTTCAAAATCTTCATTATCAATTTCTAGTAAAAATGCATTTATATCACTTTGACTACTATAGGAACCTATTATCTCATTTATTATTTGGATTTAGATGCATTCTCATAAGAGTTGAGATCTACATAATGATAGGTTGTTCAAATTATCTTGAAACATGAAGAGAATATGGATTCTTGGACTAAGGCTTTTAAAAGTATGCATTAGAGGAAATTTTAGTCTAAAAGTGCCCATGAAAGTTTCATGTAATTTCCATTTCATAATATGTAAACCAATCAAAATCCTTTAAATTTAAAAAGAGGTACATGTAAATATTTTGGACGGAAAATAAGAGAAACTAATTTTTTTAATTGTATTTTTGGCTTAGCTCCTTATAGGTTTACTCAAATTTCAAGTGTAGACACACGTTGGATGCGGAATTGAATTACACATCAAACAGTACTTATTATGCATACTTTTGAGAAAACACACATTGATAAAAATTGAAGATATATTAAAAAATCGTGTTCAGCACACTTTTTTAATGTATCTTCATTTTTTATCAACGTGAGTTTTCTCAAAAGTATGCATAATAGGTGCTCGTTGGATGTGGAATTCAATTTCGCATCCAACGAGTGTCTACACTTGAAATTTGTGTAAACCTATAAGGAGCTAAGCGAAAATACAATTTAAAAAATTAGTTTTTCTAATACACTTTTTTAATGTATCTTCAATTTTTATCAATGTGAGTTTTCTCAAAAGTATGCATAATAGGTACTCATTGGATGTGGAATTAAATTTCCAATCCAACGAGTGTCTACACTTGAAATTTGTGTAAACCTATAAGGAGCTAAGCCAAAAATACAATTAAAAAGATTAGTTTTTCTTCTTTTCCCTCCAAAATTCATAACTTTTATTTTATTATTTTAACTATTATTTTATTGTTTTTCCTTAGGAGGCCACTTTTAGGTTGAAATTTCCTCTAATGATAATGCATCTTTTTTCATATTGTTTTCTTCCCATAATCGGTGTTTGACATTGATCCGAACAGAAAATGGCATACACACATGGTATTGTAAGTGGCATCCACCCATGGTATTGTAAGTGGCATCCACCCATGGTATTGTAAGTGGCATCCACCCATGGTATTGTAAGTGGCATCCACCCATGGTATTCATTCACCCATGGTGTTTACCCACCCATGGAATTTACCTGTGGTATTGTAACAAAGAAAAGCTATAAGTAACCAACAACATTTTGTAAAATGACAGAATGTCCACTACAATGTAGTTTTTACAGTTATTCTCTTTTTTAATCAAAAAACATCTTGGTGATTTTGTTTACTGTGTGTTCTCATATTTTTTTATCATTTCAATTTTTCAGATCTTGTGGGCCTCCCCCTCAGATCTAGATTAGTGGTATAAGATTCAGGTTACTACTCCATGGGAATGAGGGTTTGAAGCATATTTCAATTTAAACAATTTGCAGCAATCTTCATCAAACTTCATGCAAGTTCTATGATCTCCACAGAGAATTATAGAAGGTGAAAAATAACTCATTTGAAATTAATTTCCATTATCTCAAATGGTTTTTTTACAGAATTTGATTTCGCTTCCTGGTTTGAGAGATATGAGCAATTAAAGTTACACATCTCTAGAACGTTGCGCTATCATGCGTACCATGAGTTTCTAGAATCATTTCCTCACTCTACCAGTCATGAATTTTCAATTGTATTACATCAATGGAAATATATCTTCAATACCTCAAATGGGTCTTTGACGGAATTTTATTTCATCACCTATAGCATAAGTTATTAACATAGTTGTAGTAAGAGGTCTATAATGTGAAAGAAGTCTTTACAACATCTTATTGGATAGGAGAATCTACAGCACCCATGGCCACTGTTGTTACAAGTTTGCAACACATTTATAGTTCAGGTACATCTATAGTGTGACCTGGTTCTGTACCCCACTGAGAATCCATTAATTTTATATGTAGAGCAGCATTTGGAGCGAGTTCCCTTTGGAGACGTGCCCTCCCACCTCTCTTTAGTAGGCACCTGCTTCACATTCATTAGTTACAGTATATCAACACCTGGCTTGGGTTCTTTAGAGATGTGCCTTCGCACCCCAGGCTATGTAGGCACCTACTACCTCATCAACAATCAACATCAAGGTTATGGGTCAACCACACAAAACTCTTGTCATCGAAGTCCATTTGCTAGGCCGCACACTATTAGTATCACAGTTGGTTAAAAGCATTATAGGGTATCTCTATCCTCAGATCTTCATTTTTCATGGTTATGGGTCATCCACAAACCCACACTTCATTGAAGTCCATTTTCTAGGCTGAACACTATTAGTATCACAGTTGGTCACAAGTATTACAAGGTATCTCTATCCTCGGATCTTTGTTGATCATGGTTATGGGTTAACCACAAAAAACCCTTCTCTTCAGTGGCTCTTCATATTCAACAAAGGCTTCTCAAGAGGTAACTTCATTCAATGGGGACCATTGCTTCTTAAGGAGGGAGGAATGATCTGAAGGGAAAATAGCATCCACCCATGGTATTATAAGTGGCATCCACCCATGGTATTGTAAGTGGCACCCACCCATGGAATTCATTCACCCATGGTATTGTAAGTGAAATCCACCTATGGTATTCATTCACCCATGGTATTTACCCACCCATGGGATTTACCTGTGGTATTGTAAAGGCTATAAGTAACAAGTCACATTTTGTAAAAGAACATATTTTCCACCACAATGTAGCTTTTACAGTTATTCTCTTTTTTAATTTAAAAAAATCTTGGTGGTTTTGTTTACTGTGTGTCCTCATATTTTTTTATCATTTCAATTTTTCAGATCTTGGGGGCGAATCAGACATCTCATTGAATGTTCCATTATTGAAATTTCAAATCAATTTAGAAAAAAAAAATGAAACTTGCATGAAAAAAATAATATAAAATTAGTATTTGATTTCTATGAAGTATGGAATATTTATATCTATTATATTTATTATATTTTTAGTGAAACCAAATTCTATGAAAAATAAAAGCCATACATCAAAAGTCTGAATCAAGGAAAGTCATTGAAACAAAGGGTTGATGGCAGATGGATTAATGAAGGAAAAACAAGTTGCAAACAATAGAAACATCCTTTAAGCTACTTATTGTTTCTTAAACTCATGTTGAAGGAAATGTTCAATCTCATAGGCGATAGTCGAGAGGCAATTACTAGGAAATCCACCCACAGTCACTTAGGTGGCCTTGCCTCTCATGTTTAGGTCTTAAACGTAAAGGATGAATCCAAAAATATTAAGAAATCATTCATATTGTCTTTTATTGGATTTTCTTACATATAAGTTCTATATACACACACACAAATTTGAGGGTTAGCTAAATTGGTCGAGTCTCCATCGTTAAAGCACCTTTACACTTGAGAGGTCATGAGTTCAAATTCTCTTAACACTCTCGAGGTCAGGCTTCATGGTTGAGCTGGAAATAAGTGATCTCTTCGAGTGGATCTGCCCAACATAAATATTCTATGGACGTAGCAATCACCGATCTCGGGGACCTGTTGGGATGGGGTCCCCTAGCTCAGTTTTGGGGTTAAGATAACCCAAGTTTTGATATATTTTTGTAACTAATGTAAAGTCTTTTCAATTTGTGGATGTGGAGCGTGTAGATGATTAGGATTCAAACGGGTTTAGCCCGTTGTTTTATGTAAAGTATGAGTCGGTTTTGAGATCCACTTGCAAAAGGCTATAAATAGGTGTGTCCTAGAAAGTCTATGGGATGTATTTGATATGGTGATAAGCAATGGGTCAATAGAAGAGAAGTAATAGCGAAGAGAAGTGGGTCAGATAGGAGAAGAAAGGCTATGCATCTAAGTGCGCAGAGGCTTAGGTAGAGTTCGCAGTTGAGTGCACGGACCCTTGCAGCTGAGTGTGCAGGGTAGTTTCAAGTCTATAATCCTAAATTGGAGATCAATAAATACAGTTTCCAAAGAATTATTGAGTATTTCTATTCATTGTTGTTAATATTATATGTTGTCAATGAATGATGTGTTTTATGAAATATTGGTTAAATGTTGCGCGATTCTACTGAATATGTGTTAATGATGTACGTAATGCATGTTTATGTGTTTTCACGAAGACTCTGATACATTCTTTGATGTTTACGAATAACTTAAGTAAATTTGCGCAAACCCTAATCTAGGCTTGTTTTCTAATGCATGTAAGTGGATAGATTGACTAGTAAAGGTCCGCAAAGACCGATCGTAGACCTTTGCGAAGGTCTAAAGGCCATTTTGACAAAGTTGCAGCAGTTTTCCCTAAGAGAGTATCGATCTACACGAAGGTAGATCTGAGGCACTAAAAGACATCACTCTAATCTCTGGATGCAGAAACTTGGTTCTTGCATCCCCCCATACTTCTTTAGGTGAGACTGCAGCCTGCGTTATGCGGGTTGTTGCCGAAAGGGCCAGTAGTGTGGGGTTTTGTTGGTTGGTGCAACTAACTCTGAACCTGGGTTAGGACCCCCTAAGCCAACAAATGGTTTTGTTGTCGGGACCGGGATCTGTTTGAAAGAGATGTGTGATGTCGTATCACTGGAATCCGACCAAGAAAGAAATTGAAAAGTGGTTGGATCCAAAGATTCACGAGTTCATAGCGCAAGAAAATAGGAATCTTCACCTGTCGAAGGAAGAGTGCTTGAATAGGTATATGTATATAGAGATACATGAAATCTTCTTTTGCACTTTTCCCATTGAATTGTACCAGTGGTTAGCTAATTTTACAAACAACCAAGGAAGGTGGAAGCTTGATAATCCTATAGTGTGGACTCCTGAATTAGTTTGATGATTAGAAGCCTCTAAAAACCAAATCGCGTGGATTGTTGATCATTGGCTCGATCGGATTCTAGGAGGATTTGTTATAGAATTCGTAGTCGATACCTTAGTCAGATACAGCAAAGCGGAGTGACGATTTTTCAAAGGATCGCGAGGTAAGTATTTAAGATCTTTGCATACCTAGATTTAAATGTTTTTATGTGAAAAACGGGTGATGCCATTACCTTGATGTTCGAAGCTACGCAAAGTGGACGATTCTTTAGAAATCGTGAAGGATCAGGATTAGAGTATAGTCCCTTGATTGGACCTCCTGTAAGTGATGACGAAGGGGCGGAACAGACTTCATCGTGTAGCATTGTTCAGCTAATCACTCAGGGGATTCCTTGAGTAAATCATTCGTCCATTCCACCTCCACATCCATCTCCACTGCATACACCCTCGCCCACACCTCCACCTCCACCACCACCATTCAACATAGCGAACATTATGAAGATGTTGATTTTCAAGGGTATCTGGTTTGTTGTGAATGATGTTTGGACAACACAACAGATTACTAATGATAATATAAAGAAGGAACAATTGGTTACTGCTCTGTAGGATCGCACACTGACTTGGTATATTAAGTATTGTTCTGATAATCCTCTGGCATCGCTGGCAGAGACTAGGACAACACTAAACAAGGAATTTAGTAAGCCAAAGTCTGATTCACAGTCAGTAGTTGGATTTAAGGAAATCATGATGAGGGTCGATGAGATGCCTTGGGAATTATATCAAAGGCTGAAGTGTCATATTCGAGAAGCTAACATGAAGCTCATAGATGGTCAACATCGTGAGTGGTTTATAGCTTCATTGTTGCCCCATCTGAGAATTGCTCTATCGCAACAGAAGATAGGAATGTAGGAAGAAGCCTTGGAAATCGCGATGAGGTTGCATGCAATGCCTATTCAGGTTGTGAACTTGGGGGTACAACAGATCCACTCTCAGTTACAGAGCCTCTGCTTAGAATTGCAGACCTTGAAGAAAGACAAGGAGAATACACTAGAGGTGCATGCGAAAGTCTAGTGTCTAAAGTGCAAGAGCCAGGGGCACGATAAAGACCATTGTCCCATATTTGAAAATTATATTACATGAGGGGGACCAATTCCCTTGAAGCCGGAAGCCCCAACATGGCCGAGCATGGGGGCTGCGCTAGTTGTCATGTTGTTGGACAACATGCGATGGATAATTTCCATTTGCTTCAAAAGTTCATCCAGACACCTCAGTAGCTATTCTGTAACTTTTGCAAATCTATGGGCCATGATGAGTGGCATTGTCGAAGCTATGAGTTGATGATGGAAAGAAAACATACATACCAGATGCAGGAAAAATCTTGGCCTCGAAATCAGGGCACCGGGGGCTGCGCGGAGGTTATCAGGGATGAGGACGAGGGCGAGGAGGAGGGCCTGGTAGAGGTCGGGGTCAGGTTATATGTTATAACTGTAGAACGCCAGGGAATTATGCGTGAGAATGTCAGAATCATACATTCACGTTATGTCGATACTACAGCCAGTTTGACCATACCAGAGAAGAATGCCCAGTGCTGATAGCTAAACTGCAAGAAATTAAAGCGCAACCTCATCAACCTACACAAAACATACAAATGATGAGAGTTGAGCCCCGCAAGGATGATCAAAGCATGAATATAGTTTTAAGAAGAAGAATAGTGACTGGCGATGATAAAGGTAAACAACTAGAAGAGGATGGATGGGTCTGTAAGGCCCCAAAGAAGGAAGTGGGTTTTGATCTGAATCGAGTGAAGGAAACATTTATGGAGGCCAAGAAAAGCTTTGTCGAGGCATCCACCTCAAGAAGTCAGGACAAGGTGCAAGAAACGAGCATGCCCACAGAGGTTGACCCCTTTGTGCTTGCTACATTTTTGGAGACCTACATAAAACTGCTACGCAATAGCAAAGTTGTGGAAGTTTTGCAGGAGTTGATAAACAAATGCGCTAGCAAAGAGAAGGTCCCTGATGGACACCAGGTGGTCAGAAAAATTGGCAAACATAAGGAAAGAACGAGGCGCAAGATGAGGCTCACCGCACAGATAGGAGATTATGAGATGGACCAGGTCATCTTGGATCTAGGGTCCGATGTGAACGTACTACCAAAGAAAACATGGGAAAGAATGGGGAGACCTGCGCTGCAGTGGTCTCCGATTCAGCTCAGAATGGAGAACCAATAGAAAATCATCCCTATGGGACGATTATATGGAGTAACAATTGATATAGAAGGTGTGAGCGCAATGGCCGACTTTGAGGTGATAAAGATCGTCGATGATAGTAATCCATACCCTATGCTCCTGGGAATTAACTGGGCCATTGATATGAATGGGGTCATCAATTTGAAAAAAAGGACAATGTAGTTTGAAAAGAAATCGCCTCAGGTTGTAGTACCATTGGACCCTTCAGAAGGGACACGCTATATTGAATCAGTCTGTGATTACAAATAAAGTGAGGACGAACTGGATCAAATCTACAAAATAATAGTGTGAGACCAGGATTGGATCAACCCGACGACCAATGGATGGATTTCATGGGAACGAGAGAGTTCCTGCACCTCTGATTCAAACGAAGAGTTGGAACATTGGCAGAATCATTTGCTTGAAATATCCATGTTGCGATGCAATATGATGACAAAGTCGTTGCGCTGTGTGTCATTGTAGGTAAGGAAACTACCCTATTATGATGGGTTAACTGACATAGATAAATTTATGGATTCATTTAAGTTCCTGAGGATCACCTCTTCCAAGCATTAGACTTAGCCCTACATGCTACGCTTGCACGATGGTGGGGTACGCGTAAATATAGTTTTGATGAATGGCGAGATTACAAAAGAATGATGAGATTATAGTTTGGGCGTCCTAACACTTGATTGACCGAGAAATATAACGAGAATGATGATCCGTGCGATCACTTAACAAAATGGACTAAAGCATGGGGGACAGAACCGCAACCAGAGTGGGTGCACATATTTTGCCATACTTTGGATACAATTCCCATGAACTAGTATTTAGAAATGGAGCTCTGCCATGGAAACATGGAGTGGGATATATTGAGGGAAGGGTTTTTATTGAACTTTAGCTTTGAAGATGGCTTCACCAGCATCGATGAAGCTCTACAGGAGATTAAGGCAGTTATATTCAGAACACCGCAAGAACCTATGGAATGGATCCAACCAGACTGGAGCACTGTTATACATGAAAATGACCTCCTCACCAACTCAGAGGAGAAAGACATGATGACTGAAGGACTGACCAAGTTCACTGGCCCAGTTGTCAAGCTAGTGTTGTCTAGGCACAAGCAACCTGCTTTATAAGGCTTCATAGAAAAGACAAGGGTGCGTTAGTGCCTAGGGTAACTCTGTTTGTTACCTTGAGAAGAGTGTTAGTGAACCTTAATGAGTTTCTATGGGTCAAGGGAACAAGTTGACTGAAAAATATCCCGCGATTCTCTCCTATGTCAGCTCACAAAAGCAGGGAAACATCAGAATTCAGCCTGTTTGGAGGAATTACCAATTCCTAATGGAGTTTACAAATGGGAAAGAGCACCAAGGCATGGAAACATCACTGCTTTTGCCTAATGGAACTCATGAAGGACTTGGCAACCCTATCCTCACATGCTATATATGCAAGGTTAGGTCCATTGTGAAAGGGGTCGAACCATTTGAAAGGATTACCTATTTGACTGTCAAGCATAGTCTCTAACTAAGGCAAGAGAAGAGGTTAAGAAGGGAGAGAGAGAGAGGAGCTGGAGGGGTAAGGGAAGGCTAATGCAACCAATGGTTGTAATCACTCTTTTCTACATCAATATAGAACTGCAATTGTGTTGTCCACTCAGCGATGTTGGTAGTACAATTTGTTTATATGTTCATGCAATGTCGTTATTATGAGTGTCTTAGGTATATGAAACTATATATTTTTATATGTTTATGCATTGTTCATCAAGGTTTTATGTTGTGATATTACACTTGTCTTATCTATGTGCAGGTTTTGATTTGGAGCTAGCGCAGGGGTCTTCCGCCTAGCTACATTGCACTCTCCAACAACACCACACTAAGACTTGAGGTAATAAGTCCTTCTTCCTGCTTTGATATTTATTTGTTAAACATATATATGCATGCATCTTTGTGATAGCTGCAGCTAATCTTACAGTCTGCCAAGGATCCCGGGAAGATCCTTTAGGGTTTCTACATCATCCAAACACCCGTGCATTAATCCCTATAGCTGAATTGGCCACTTCGCTAGGGACTACACTTAGTTCCCGATTTTTCCCAGAAAGTTCCTAGATCTCTCTTTCTTTCAGTCCTTCCTATACTTCTTCATTCCCTTTCTGACCACGTAGGACTATACAACACCTTTCTCTCAGTGCTCAGCCCTAGATCTGATCCCCACAGCCTATTTTTTGAGCCTTTTTCCTCACTAACGTTGTCTTCTAGTGTAAAAAATGCTTTATAAAGCACTGTGGCCTCACAAACAGTGCGTTAGTGCTGCAAGTAACTCTCTGTAGCCTCTAGTACAGAGCGTTAGCCAACCATTTCTTGATAAACATACTACTTTGTGACCTCATGGGTTGGGAAATATGCTTGTAGATTGATCAGGGATATGCAGTTGTGCTTGTTTGACTAATCTGTGTTCTGAACAATTCCTTTTTAAGAAAATAGCTTTACTTCTTAAAGTTTTTGTTTTCATAAAAGAAAAAATACAAAAAAAAAAAAATTATTGTTTTCTGCTTAGTTGGTTAGATCTGCATTATTTGGTTTCAAAAGTTGTTAGTGAGCATTGTAGTTCTATTGGTTATGCTAGTGTTTTACTGACCAGGATGCATGGTATATATATTTATGTATGAATGACTCTCCCTTTGTTGAAGCAGCTTATTCATCGAAAGTGAAAATTTACAAGCATTGTTTTTACATGATTTGAGTCAGAGTCCCATATAACTTCATATGTCAACACCCCTACCAAAGACTCTAACGAAGTACATTTAAATCTACCTAATAAAATCAATCATAAAATCTTTTTGGAGTAAACACCCATTAGTTTAGGCTAGGATCTTGGGATAGGCAGTGTGAGTTAACTGCCCAAGATCATACACCAAAAGTAGTGTCCTTAAAGAGATAAATCCTTCTGCACTCATACTATCTAGAACACTCCAGTAAAAGTAGAGCTAAATATGAGACAACATCAGACTGTAAGTGAAGGTAGCCCACCTTTGCTGAAATCTCCTTTGGGTATTTTGTGTATCGGGGATCCCTTCGGGGTTATTGGAGCTGAGTTGGGGACTTAGGTATCTTGCCCACACAGCGTATTGTTTGTGACTATGTCCCCCCCAAGTAGTGTTTTTTATTTAAGGTATCCATAGTGGCCATACTTTTAGAGATGAACACAAGGTGACTGGGGCGGGCTGCCCTAGTACCTAACACAGACGAACCTACTATGTCTTCGGTTTTTGGGAGAGCGCTCTTCTTCACGAGAGTACTTGGCCCCTTAATCTGAGGTTTGGTCAAAGCTCAAGAGTAATCATAACTGTACATTTGGCCAATTCTCTCTATTATTCATTGTGATATTGGGTTTCATCTCTAGTGATCGATGCTTATCAGACAGGGTCATTTCCCTCTGCTTATTGATTAATTTCCTTAGTGTATTTTTTATTTTTTAAGTGCTAGATTGTTATCACCGAGACTTTAACAAATATCACTGTAAAATCTATTAATAAAATTTATCGGTCACCGTGGCTACATCCAGCCCTCGTCGTCAATCTAGATGGTTGTTAGGTCTTCCCCCACTCATTGTGGAGGATCCACTGAGCCCCAGTGAACTGGATTCCCCATCTTCGGGCAATCAGTCTCCGAGATCTAACACAGAATCAGTTTGGACATCCCATGATTCCTTACCGGAAGATTTCTTTACTGAAGGTTTCATTCCTCCATACAATCCTCTGATCACGAATCCATTGGGACCACTCTTGATTCCTGTTGCATTTGTACCTCCTATGTCTTCTGTTGGACCTGCACCACCCATCCCATCGATGACTAATGGGTCATGGGATTTTGTGGACACTTTTGGTCCACCACCACCTCCCCAGTCGACAGTCAGTACCACACCTCTGATGGAAAACCCTGCTATCCCATCTGTCCCAAGTTCAAACCCTATCATGACACCCACCACGAGTGGAACCCAGTACATACTGGGTTCCGCCCCTTTTGTGTCAGCTCCTAGACCTTCGACAAGTGCTACATATAGTGCTCCTTATAACGCTCAATATAGCACAGTTAGCAAGGGTCCCGTCAACCCCCCCATGGTTGGCATCCATTGTTTAGTTCTAAACCCCAAGTTTAGATGCATGGGGGCATAGTTCCCAATATGCATATCTCGGCCAGGAACGTAACAGTTCCCCCTCCGTTTATAGGACTGTAGGGACAGTCATTGATTAACATGAACCCTCCTTATGTCAGTCAAGGACCTATAGTTAATTACGTGACAAGCAGGATCCCTCAACAAGGTCCCAATCAATCCATATGGGCACCCCACTCCCAACCTCAAATGATCTAAGGGAGCATTCCTTATCCTGGGGGCACATACAACCCCCAATCTAACAGTCCCTATGGAAACCCACAGTACACGATTGTACCCCAAGGAAATTACTATTCCACGCAACCTGTGTATAATATTGGGAACAACACGATGGGAGGACCGCAAGGATCCTCAAGTCATATGTCATCGCCTTGGTCCGATTTCTGGGACATCAAACACCTTGCCTTTCTTGGCAACACTTGATATCTCCGACTTGTACAAACTCACAAATGACCCCATCTATCACAACTTACTTTGGTTGCCAATCCCGCATAAAATCCTGACAGACATCCCGAAGTTTGAAGGGAAATAAGGGGAGGATCCGAGTATGCACATCACCACCTATCATTTATGGTGTGTTTCTAACTCCATGGTGGATGATAGTATCCGGCTACGGCTCTTTCCCTACACCCTTACTGGCAATGCATCCAAGTGGCACATCAAGATACCACGCGCGTCAGTTAATACCTTTGGCGCTTTAGCGATGGAATTCTTAAAGCACTTCCAGCTACCCATCAGCTATGAAACTGGGACATAACTCCTCACTTCATTACGTCAAGACACTACCACCCACATCTCTGATGATATCCATGAATGGAGGCATAGGCGAAGGCTAGTCAAAGCTCCCCTCCTAGACTATCTATTAGCGGATTGGTTCTATAAGTCTCTACTCCCCCAAATCACTAAAGATGTCGCCTTAGGTGGTGTGGTCATGGAAGAACAATCCATTTGTCATGCCCAGCACTTAGATTTGATATATTCGTATTCTGGCACTTTATACGATGTCATTCCCAATGCCCCTCGCAACTCCAATGCTCCCGCTACTCAGCAACCCGGAGTGCACGTCGATGGTATTATTGGCGCTACCTTTGGGGTTGCTGTAAAACAACTCAGCGGTCACGTTGCCCAATTGTCAATTGACCCCTCTACTAAATTGACTGCTCTTCCTACCACCGCAATAAACTCTGTGTAGTCTAAAAAAAACTCGGTGGTAAGAACAAGAAGAATAAGAAAAGAACCGCTCCTTCTGAAGAGCAGTCAACAAAGCAGTACAACCCAAAGTAGAAGGTTGTTACGTCCTATGATGATGGAAAGGAAAAAACCACCCGATTCCCTTGCAAAATCTATGTGGAAGTGTTTTGGAGAATTTGGTATTTACGGATAAATAATAATTCCCTATATAAGTAGCCATATCTAGAACAACAGTTTAAAGTGTTTTAGTCTTTTCCTATAAGCAATAGATAAGATGAGAAGATGAGAAGACCTACTTGTAGTTCCGATTTCCTCTCGTCTCCTTTGTATCGATCCTGTCGCTCCTTCCCATACTTAATACGCTTGAGAAGAACCTGTAAACACAACAAAAAACAAAGAATCTATCAAAGAAAAAGATTTGTTGAATATAAGTGAATGGAATCAGATACATTTCACACATATAAGCATTATAAAACAATACAAACATATGGGAGAAAGGTTCAAACACTTTATTGAATAGAAGAAGGAATTACAACCATTTGTGTCTGATTCAAAGCCATTCCTCCAGCTTGGATCCCATCCACATCACATCAAAAGCATGACAAACTTGTAGCATTACAATACTTTCTTCAAAGCCAAGTCTCACAGTAGCATTATCTCCTTAGAATTCAACATAATCCAGCCCTTGATCACTTAGATGAGTGGTCAATTTATAGGGAGATGAAGGAGGTTTTGTCATAAATGGTGGCATTGAATGGCCTTCCATACTTATAATTAGTTCCATGGAGGAAGGGATGAGAGGATAGGATGCATCTTAACTCATTCCTCATCCATTTTTGAGCTCATAGGAGTTGATAAGTGAGGGAACCTTCTAGATGACTCCAAAAGATAAGAATATTCCCTAAACCCTATGTGAATTTCGCTCAATCTCGCCCAGCGCAAATGAAAGGAAGCCTAAGTGCTCTACAGAGCACCCTGGCATGGACTTAACTGAGCTGTAGCGCACCCTTACATGGGCCTACCTGTCTTGGTCCCTCTAGAGGTCATTTCAGGATGTCTTCATGTCATGAAATTGTTTGGGAAGGAGGCATTCAAACGGGTGACTTGTTTAGGGCATGTAGCAACTGAAACTAGGGTTTGATGAGCCCTAAAACATTGATATGAAGGACGGGATTGATGTGCCCAAATGGATCTGGAACAGATTCCCCCTAAATCATGAAGTTGGAAAAATGCAAATGTTGAATGAAATGCTTTACGATGTGATGAGGAGGTATCGAAGTGGAAGGTGACCTGCATCAATTACAATACATATATCATGTTTTTTTATTTTTACATGAATCACTAAGGGAAGGCATATGCATGATCAGCTTATAAACTGTTAGGGTCCAACCCTAACCCCCTTATTTATGTAATAAGGTCGAGTCATAGTTATCATCAATTAAAGAGTCAATAAAGCCCATATTAATAATTGTAAGTGGTTGACCCACATTTAAAGAAGGGACCACAGTTAGTTGCAAATGGGCCATGGTATTAGATAGATGGTATTAATAAGAACCATGGTACTGACCCATGGTTTTGCATGTATGAATCCTATATAAAGGATAGAGGCTCCCCTTGAGAAGCGTCGTGTCTTATTTTGTAATTGAGCCCAGCAAGAGGCAAGTGAACATTTCTTTCCTTTCTGAATAATAAAATACATGTTGTTATTTCTTATTGTTCTATGTTCTGGGTATATTTATTCCCATATTTGGTATTCTGGTATCTTCTTGCAGGTCAAGAGCATAATAAGTGGTATTAGAGCACTTTCCAGGGCCGGTGGGATGTCCATTTTTATCAGTTTTGTTTTGGCTAGAGACATGTTCCGGCGTCTTTAAACCATGGGATCTCTCATTGAGCGCATAAACCTACGGATTCAGGGAGGCATGCACGTAGGAAATACAAGAGGTGGTCATGCTTGTTGGACTCCCTTGTAAACCCTGTGGGTACCCCTTCGAGTAGTAGCACATTAGACATAACTGCGCACGGACTATCTTCCAAGTACCCTCTGGGTATATTGGAAGCCCCCTAAACTCTCTTGAAACCTTGCCATAGATAAACCGTTAACTGTCTTGCTGCTACAGTACACCGAGAACAGCACTCGGGGAGTTTACTCGCGCGTACGATAAAGTAGTGGGGTTGTATGGCTAAGGGTACAGTTGATCCTCCTTGGTTAGTGCCTTGAAATATTGGGCCGAGTACTACTATCGGACCCTTATGTATATTGCGATCTGTAGCACCTGACACTCCTTGAAACCATAGTTCCCTTGTATCTCTCTAGATCACGCATCATCTTTGCCAGATCAGATCTAGTAGATTGGGTTCTGTCACAACCACAACAATAAGTTCTGTCATTCAGATCTATCAGATCTACCATTCAGATCTATTAGATCCACCAATCAGATCTATCAGATCCGCCATTCAGATCCAGCAGTTTAGGTTCTGTAGTAGTCGCAACAATCAAATCCGCCACTCAGATCTAGCAGCAGGGGTTCAATCACTGCCACATTCCTACTCATACTCTGCAGTTGATGGTTTCACCGACAGGTTTGACTATTTGTGTGGCTCCTATACCTGGGCATGATTCTTGCAGGACATTGGGCAGAATTAAATTTTCTGGGAATCGGCTACTACAGTATTCCTAAGCGAGGAGTAAAACTCCTTTCGGAGTAAAAAAAGAAAAAAGAAAAAAAAAAAAAAGAAAAAAAAAAGATCAGGTCTGAGACTCTCTCGGTACACTTATAGGAGACTTAGCCCATAAGAATCAGGTCGACAAGCTAAGAAAGGTGGTACCATTCACTTGTCAGCGTCAAAATTTCGGGTGGTCCCAATTTTTTTTTTCACAGTAACGACAAGTGCACCGGATCTATGCATGGTACAAACCAGAGCTCAAGCTATGGCCAATGAGAAGATAGACACCCTTGAACAAAAGTTGGAGGCATTAACGAAGCAGATCCAGACCTTAAATGACACAATCACAAAGGGCAAGTCAGGGGAACAATCGAAGGCATATGATTTTAATGAAAACCTTGAGGGTGAGTCTAGCCATTCTCTTCACTTCTATGGAAACCACCAACAGTCCCAGCCTTGACCACCCAAGCTGGACATGTATAAATTTGATGGCTCTCATCCGGCCATATGGCTAGCACAAATGGAGCAATATTTCACATTGAATCACATCAGAGATGATGTGACTAAGCTAAGCATGGGAAGCCTGTACTTGGACCAAGAAAGATGGCAATGGTGGCAGTGGCATAAATGCTGCTATGCAATGCCAATGACTTGGCAGATATTCTCAAAAGTCTTTTCTGATCTCTTTGACCATGAATCTAACTTTTTGGGTCATCTTACTAAGCTCCGACAAACAGACACAGTGCAAGAATATATTAAAGCCTTTGAAGCATTAGCCTTCCGCACAGGAGGTCTAGCAGATGAATTCTACTTGGAATGTTTTGTCAGTGGTCTCAAAGACGCCATACAAGCCCACGTCTGACTGCAACACCCAATCTCATGGCTGGCAGCTTGCAAGATAGCTCGTGAAGTAGAACGCGCATTAGCGGCCCAGTCGACTCGTCCAAATTTCATAGCCAAGGGACGCCCCACCCAGGCTCTGAGCACTACCCAAACACTTAAGGTTCAAAAGGTGTCACCAACAGAAATGGCGGAAAGAAGAAAGAAAGGATTGTGTTACTACTGTGATGAGAAATACTCCCTGGGGCATAAATGCAAGGAACCCAAATTCTTTCAAATTGATGCAACTGATCATAATTCATCTAAGGAAGCCCCACCATTTGAGGGACTAGAGGAGGAAGATGAGGACAACCAGCCAGACAATGAGCTCCCAACTACACTTGAAGAACTAGTTATCTCGCTTCATGCTTTGGCAGGAATTTCATCTCCCCAAACTCTCAAAATCAGAGGTTTTATTAAGCATCGCCCTGTAGTAGTATTCATTGATAGTGGTAGTATGCATAGCTTTATCCATCAAAGAGTCGTTGTAGTAGTGCATTGTTTTGTCAGAGCAGTCTCTAATTTCCAGGTCCAAATTGCTGATGGTGGGACAATGAAATGTGAAGGCCGATGTGAAAATGTCAAACTTCAAATGGGGGCTTATCACCTAAAGACCCACATGTTTTCCATCAACATGGGTGGTTGTGACATTGTCTTGGGTGCTGAATGGCTCCGCACACTTGGCCCAATCACGATGGATTTCCAGGAGTTATATATGAGCTTTAAGCAAAATAACTACATACATACCCTCCGCGGACTCTAGGCAGGTGCTCCTTCTATCATCAGCTCAAATAGGATGGAAAAATTGCTAAAAAAGGGCCACCATGGAGTTATAGCCCAATTTAATGCCATCCAGGCCTTCGAACCCACTTCCCTTCATATTCATCCTGAGATGCAACAAGTCTTAAACAACCATCTGCAGGTCTTTGACAAGCCTCATGAGCTTCCACCCTCGAGAGGGGAACATGATCATAGCATTACTTTGGTCCCAGGGGCACAACCACAAAATGTGCACCCATATAGATATCCTTTTGCCCAAAAGAATGAAATTGAAAAAATCATCAAGGAACTCCTGGAAGCCGGTGTCCTAGCATTAGTCCTTATTCATTGCCTGTGGTCATGGTGCTAAAAAAAGATGGGGAATGGCGTATGTGTCCAGACTTCAGGGCCCTTAACAAGCTGACGATCAAAGATAAATTTCCCATCCTGGTTATTGATGATTTGCTGGATGAACTAAATGGGGCTCAATTCTTTACTAAGCTCGACCTTCGCTCGAGCTATCACAAAATTCACATGAAAGAAGTAGACATTCCAAAGACTACTTTTCAAACTCATGAAGGACATTATGAATTCCTGGTCATGCCATTTCGTCTCTGTAATGCCCCATCCACTTTTCAGAGCCTCATGAATCACCTGCTCAAACCATATCTCAGAAAATTTGTCCTTGTTTTCTTTGATGACATCCTCATCTACAGCCTCACCTGGGAAAAACATCTTCAACATGTAGATCTGCTCTTGCAACTGCTTTGGAAGCATAAATTATTTGTCAAATTGTCCAAGTGCTCTTTTGGCATGGAATAAGTTGAGTATTTGGGCCACATTGTGGGGTGTGAAGGTGTCAGGGTGGATCCCAAAAAGATCTAGGCAATGCAGGATTGGCCTCAACCAAAGACCTTGAAGAGCTTGAGAGGATTTTTGGGTCTCACCGGCTAGTATCGCAAATTTATCCGCAATTATGGTCGCATTGCTAGACCCCTCACTCACCTTCTCAAGAAAAATTCATTCCTCTGGAATGATGAAGTGCAACAGGCATTTATAGCTCTCAAACATGCCATGTGTTCCACTCCCGTATTGGCACTACTTGACTTCACCAAATCTCTTGTGATTGAATGTGATGATTCAAGTACGGGTATTGGGGCTGTCTTAATGTAGGAAGATCAACCCTTGGCCTTCACTAGCCAAAAACTAAGTGGGAAAAATCTGGGAAAATCTACCTATGATAAGGAGATTATGGCCATCTTACATGCAGTGGATACCTGGCGACCATACTTATTAGGGTGGCGTTTCCAAATCCACACAGACCATCAAAGCCTTAAATATTTTTTGGAGCAACACCTATCCTCGCCACAACAAAATAAATGGCTAGCCAAAATGTTGGGATATGATTATGAGATAATTTACAAGAAAGGGCGCAAAAATGTCGTAGCAGATGCTTTATCATGCCAATTTGAGGAGGAAAGCACCCTGCTAGAAATCTCTCTTCCCATTCTAGAGTGGATTGAAGAGGCTTGCAAGGAATGGTTTTCACATCCTTTGCTCTCCCAACTCATTAATAAATTGCAGGCGGATCCAAATTCCACAGCGGGTTACTCTTGGCAAGATGAGATTCTTCGCTACAAGGACAAAGTAGTGATATCACCAACATCCACCCTCAAAATTCGCATTTTGGCAGAGTTGCACTGATCTCCCACTGCAGGCCATTCAGGGTTTCAGAAGACTTATGCTCGGACTCGACGTTCATTCTTTTCGACAGGCATGAAAAAGGACATTTTTACTTTTGTAGCTGAGTGTGATGTGTGTCAGTGCCATAAAGGAGAAACAGTCAAATCCCCAGGCACATTACAACCATTGCCCATCCCTTCCTCAATCGAATGGAGGTTTCTATGGATTTCATTATGGGTCTTCTGAAGTCAGGCAACAAGTTAGTTATCATGGTGGTTGTGGATAGACTTTTTAAGTATGCTCATTTTTGCGCCCTACCCCACCCTTTTACACCAGCTTTGGTGGCTCAATCTTTCATGGACCAGATCTTCAAATTGCATGGCATGCCCACTTCCATTATGTCTGATTGTGACCTGATCTTCACTAGTAACTTTTGGCAGGAACTCTTCAGGCTACAAGGTACCCAACTACAACTCAGTACTTCTTATCATCCCCAAACTGATGGTCAAACTGAAGCAGTCAACAAATGTCTAGAGACATACCTCAGGTGTTTCACTTCAGAAAAGCAACATCTATGGGTACAGTGGTTACCTCTAGCCGAATGGTGGTATAATACTAACTATCATGCCACCACCAAAATGACTCCATATGAAGTAGTTTATGGTCAACTCCCTCCTTCACCTACTTCTTATATCTAGGGATGCTCGAAGGTACAAGCAGTGGATCAACTCCTACAGAACCGCGCAACCATGCTGGCCCACCTCAAAGAGAATCTCCATCAAGCTCAAAATCACATGAAGCAACAGGCAGACCAACATCGTTCAGAGTGAAAATTTCAAGAAGGGGATCAGGTATTCTTGAGGCTACAACCATATAAGAAAACATCACTCAAAGACAAGGGTTGTCAGAAATTATCTCCAAAATTCTATGGACCGTATCAAATACTTCAGCGCATCGGAGAAGTAGCCTACAAGCTAGCCTTGCCACCCACTGCAAAAATCCATCCCGTATTCCATGTCTCATGCCTCAATAAAGTGGTTGGGAACCATTGCAGACTTCAAACCAGTCTACAGGAATTGGATGAAGAAGGTTCAATCTGGTTCCAACCTGAACAGGCTCTTGACACGCGAGAACAGCACCTGCGCGACCGCATGATCAAGGAAGTCCTCGTCAAGTGGAAAGACACCTCTCCAGAAGATGCGACCTGGGAACCAACCACTGTTCTTTAGCAGTTTCTACAGCTTCAGCCTTGAGGACAAGGCTATTCTTATGGGGGAGGGCATGTTAGGGTCCAACCCTAGCCCCCTTATTTATGTACCATATTAATAATTGTAAGTGGTTGACCCGCATTTAAAGAAGGGACCACAGTTAGTTGAAAATGGGCCATCGTATTAGATACATGGTATTAATAAGAACCATGGTACTGACCCATGGTATTGCATGTATGAATCCTATATAAAGGATAGAGACTCCCCTTGAGGAGCATCATGTCTTATTTTGTAATTGAGCCTAGCTCTATTGGAGGTTGCCCCCTCGAAGAGGCAAGTGAACATTGCTTTCCTTTCTGAATAATAAAATACATGCTGTTATTTCTTATTATTCTGTGTTCTGGGTGTTTTCTTTGCATATTTGGTAATCTGATATCTTCTCGCAGGTCAAGAGCATAACATAAAATTTCATTACAAGTACATACATAGTCATCTACAAATATAGACCCATGATCAGAATGACCATCAATGTAAAGCCATTGTACAGATGATTTGGTACATTTCCTGAAATCGCAGCCCAGATGAATGAAACTAGATCTGGGGTCTTCTATCTCGTTCAGTCGTTCGCTCAAGTACAAGTCTAACCATGTGAATATGTGATCTGAAGTCAAAAATGGGAAGACACCATCAGATTACCAGCCAATGATGTAAGCTGTTAACAGACGTGAGAGAAATCACCGATAATTATAATGATCCTCAAGTTACTGTAGTACATTCTGCATGCTATGAATGGATGATTTGATGTTGAACACCATACAAAGTCTTTCAGTTGAAGTCCATTGATGTTAACCTATTGCCGGAAGCGAGAAACATGCCATTGATGTATGCAAGCCTCAAGGTACTGGAAGGGTGTTTCTAAGTCAACTTCTTGGATAATGAGCTGATGTCGGCAAGAAGAAACTTGTTGCAGGAGGGCCTTGATGTATTCCACATCAACAAAACGAAACAAGTTTAATAATTTTGGAGACAGAATTAGACTAACAACACAAGGTTTAGGAATGATGATCATGAAAATGAAGGTTTATGAGTATTGCAAAGGATGAATTTTAGCTGAATGACTTCTCTTGAACATATCGGCAACACTGAATGAATTGGCAGCATTGACCTAAAACCAAAGTAATGGATTGTGTGATAGACCATAGGTATGATAACCATCAAGCAGATAACCCAATCCAAATAGTCTGAATGAATTGGCACCATTGACCCAAAACCAAAAGTGATGGATGGTGTGATAGACCATAGGTATGATAATCGTCAAGCAAATAACCCAACCCAAATAGTCACGAAGATGAAGTGAAAGTGTCATGTTCAAGAGTGACTTGCTACCATAAAGTGGTTTTCCCGTTTTTCCATTTTCCCTGGTCGTTGCTGACCAATACCTCTTTATTTTTTTCAAGCTTGAGGAGGATAACATATGCTTGTTGTATAATTCTACCTATCGGGTGAATCCATCGCTATTTGATGTTTTAATGAGTCTAGCGAAGGTGAAACTCGGTCTTGTCTAGATGGACAAGTTTGTCGCTATTTGATGTTTTAACGAGTTTAACAACAAAGATAACTTGGTCCTTTTCATGTTTAGAGAGTTTGAAAAGGGACAAAAAGAAAACTCCACAAGTTCGTTTTCATTGATTTGTCTCTCAAGCCCGAAAAAGCATAAAACAATACGAGAGAGAACCTATTGACCATGTTCGGTCAACGTATTCCTTTTTCGTAAGTAATCTATCTTAGTCTAGAAAAGGGTTAAACTTATACTGAGTAGATGTCGTTTCCAATCCGTTAACGAGCTGAAAAGGTCAAGCGATCAACAATCTTTCCATATTTTGAGAGTCTGAAAAGAGATTAAAGAGAACTCCACTTTGAGGAACGAGTGGTGTCTAGGATAACAACTGGTTTCGGTGATGTTGGAACTTCTCAAAACATGTTGATTTATTTGAAGAGTCTGGCTAATAAGACCACTCATTGCAACTATTCCTCAAAAAGGGTAAAACAACCAAGTGAAAGTGTATGATTGACCAAAGGGATGGTGGCGATGGGATGAAAACAACCAAGGCTCATCTGATGAAAGAGGTTGATAGAATGGCAATCACGAGGGTTAAAATTGGAAATGGGTTCATTTTTACACAAGCTTGAACCATAGGGAACTATGCTTGGGTTCAATTTCATGTTTACACAAGCTTGAAACAAAGAACTATGCTTGAATTCAGTTTCATTTTTACACAAGCTTGAAACGAAGAACTATGCTTGAATTTAGTTTCATTTTTACACAAGCTTGAAATGAAGAACTATGCTTGAGATTGGTTTATATGCCCCCAACGTGATGAAAGGGAGAGTCTCCTGTAACTAGATGGAAGTCGTTGCGGTGAAGCAGGATGGTTATCCAACACCTTTTTGGCTTCGTCCAGATAGGGACAAAGGTGAATGGGGTGATTCCCTTCACATAACATACAGGTAAACTTAACTTTACAACTAGGGGTATGCTCCCCAAGCTTCATTGCATTCACCTAAGTAGACTACTCGTGGCTATCAGGTGGATGGAATGAAGGTTCATTTATGAGATAAAGTGAAAGACTTGACTGGGATTTTACGAGATCTAATCAAAGACTTGAAGGGGACCTTGTTTCATTTTTTTTTTAATGAGCTTGACACAAGACAAGGAATTCTGCTCAGATTCCTTGTTTCATTTTTTAGCGAGGTTGACACAAGACTAGTAACTATCCTCATACTCCTTTGTTTCATTTTTTAATGAGGTTGACACAAGAAAAGGAACTATCCTCATATTCCTTGTTTCATTTTATAACGAGGTTGACACAAGACAAAGAACTATCCTCATGGGAGATGTTTCATTTTTTAATGAGGTTGACACAAGACAAGGAACTATACTCATTTTCCTTGTTTCATTTTTTAACGAGCTTGACACAAGACAAGGAACTATGCTCATACTCTTTGTTTCATTTTTTAATGAGGTTGACACAAGACCAAGAACTATCCTTATACTCCTTGTTTCATTTTTTAACAAGGTTGACACAAGACAAGGAACTATCCTCATATCCTTGGTTTCATTTTTTAACGAGGTTGACACAAGACAAGGAACTATCCTCATGACCTTTGTTTCATTTTTTAATGAGGTTGACACAAGACAAGGAACTATCTTCATGGACCTATTCCATTTTTTAATGAGGTTGACACAGTAAAAGAACTATCCTCATACCCTTTGTCACGACCCATAAGAGGTCATGACTTCCAAAAGGTTCTCATCAGATGAGAGAACAATGCTCTGGAAGGAGAGATTTGGTTCCAATGCCCCTAGTACATAATGTACACCATCACTGAATTGATCGTTAGTTGATGTAGGCACGGAATGGGTTGCCACATAATTAACCCGTGGCGGGGAAGATAGCATTAGTACAAAAGGACCATTTAGGGAAGATGGTTGAATGGAAGCCATATTTGGACCGAGAAATGAAAGTTAGTCAACGGTGGAAATTCTGCCTTCATGCGGGAAATAAATCACTCGAAAGAGTGTTGAAAAAATAGCTCCCATGTCATAAAAATAATCGTTCCCAAGAAATAAATTGTAATCTAAAGGGCCTGGGACTACCATCACATTCAGATAAA
Organism: Pinus tabuliformis; assembly: GCA_031772625.1. NCBI lineage: Eukaryota > Viridiplantae > Streptophyta > Pinopsida > Pinales > Pinaceae > Pinus > Pinus tabuliformis. The sequence continues at coordinate 50,841,654 of CM062814.1, read as the reverse complement.
CGATTTTTCCTCCCAAAGTAATAGGCAATTGAGGAAGGATCCCTAATGGTTGACTGGTTCCTCTATTAAAAGCCAACAGATTCTGGGTAACTGGCACAAATGGTGGTGAACCGAGCGCTTGCCAAGCAATTGAGGAAAGGATACTCACAAATGCACCTTCATCTATAATAGTTCCAAATACAATCATATTACAAACCTGTACTATGATATGGAAAGGCACATAAGAAGGAAGACAGAATCCTACTAGTCGGTTCCAATCAAAGGAAGTGACCAAACTACTTGGAGGGGGTATCATAAGAACGGGAGAATTATCCCCTTGAGTTACTAGAACGAGAGGATTTTCCTCCTGTCTTGATGGAACAGGAGGATTGCCTCCAAGCTCATTTGAATCTGAAGAAATGAAAAGAACCTGAGTGGTATCGTATTCACTCTCTTCGGGAAAGGTACGATTAACTGAAGGTGAAATTGGGTCAACTATTTCCTCGACCTGTTGATTTGGGTCAGGTATAGACTCATAGGATTCACTTTCAGAGAGAGTGGATTTGACCGACAGTTGATTTGAGTCAGTCAATTCATCAACTAGTGAAGGATTAAGGGTGAGTCTCCTATAACCAGATGGAAGTCGCTGTGGAGAAGTAGGACGGTTATCCAACACTTTGTTGGCTTCATCTAGATAGGGACAAAGGTGAATGGGGTGATTCCCTTCACATAACATATAGGGAAACTTAACTTTACCCTTCTTTCCATGAACTTTACTACCACTAGTTGATGGTGTGTCACCAACATGATCTCGTGAAGTTGATGACACGGGATGTTGTGAACAAGAAGACCATTCTTCTAAGATCTGAGGAATATTAGGACAATTTCGAATAAGATGGTCTCTCGCACAAAGTTTGCATGGATATCGAACTTTGTGAGGCTTGATGGATGGTTTCTCATCAGATGTTGCATTCAAAGCAATGGTTGCTTGGTTGCCCCTCTGCTGAATTTTCTGCTTCTTCTTCTTCTTAGCCACCTGGTTACTAGTACCAATACTTTCACCAGGCGAAGAGGAAGAAGGGGAGGAAGAAACAACCAAGGAATAAGGCAAAGGGTCAACTTTAGGATCAACTGGAGGTTGATTTTTGCCAGTTGGAGGAGTACTCAATTGCGGAGAAATCACGACATTTCGAACCAAGGATGTTGAAAACAACCATACTAGCAAGCCAATGGTAAATCCTGGTAGGGATAATGTATCCATATATGGAGCACCAATATTTCTGAAAGGAGGAAAAGGACTAGGATTCCCATCAAAAGGAATTCCTTGATCGGTGGACTCAGGATTTGTCACCATATGTTTCAACCTGAGATCAACTAAGGAGTGAGCGTGGAGGATGTTATCCGCAATCAATTAATTTTATTTTAATCAAAGTAACATAACAAAACAAAATAAGGATAATCTAGGAAAAATGTTTACGAAGCAACTGTGAACTACAGAATACCTCCGGCGAACCGAGAAGTACAGGCAGGCAATCTCCCTGAATGTTGTGTTCGGTGTATCACAGTGTACAAGGCGGCTGACTCGGTTACCTAAGGATGGATAGAAACCTAGTGTTTTCCTCCCATATATACTCGAAAGTACGTGGAGGCCCAATCTGTATAAGCGTTGTCTAATGCAAAACCGCATAGTGAGAGCATTCCCATATACTTTACGTACTGTAACACCGCCCTATATACCCGAAGGTACGTGGACGAGCTACGATATACTCACGTACGTGGAATGAGGTATCACACTCGGGATGTATTGCAGACAAGTTAGCGACATCTGCTTTGTTTTATGATGCTGGAACACGTCTCTAGCCTAGAACCACTAAATGTTTTTCATTAGGTGACAATGCTCCATTAGGTAAATTCAGATAAATTTTATGTTGATCTTCTTTAGAATTTTCCTTTCAAGGTTCACCACGTGATGTATGTTTGCAATTCCTAAAATGCAAGTAATATGATAAGCATTATTTTCATTCATTTGAACAACGAAAACCTTAGCTAGTAGGGTTAGAGCAATCAGGTCTTTGACAAATAGCAAAGGGCACATCTAATGCAATTTCCCTAGCTATTCCTTTCAAGCATTCACAAACTACAATATGAACGATGCAAGTTTTTCTTTTCAAATCCCTTAATGTTATGATGAAAAAAAAGGAAACTAATTCACATACAATCAATCAATCTTTAACAAGAACGAAGACTTTTACGACAGTTCTGTTTTGAAGGAAAAGAAGACTTTACGACACTCTCTTTCAAACAAAGATTAATCAACTATATTCTAACTTTGACTATAGACTAATAATGACAAAGAAAACATTTAAGAAACATTAATCAATCAAGTCAAAGTAGGGCTAGACAAGGAGATAGAAACTTGTTCTCTAAGACATAACATTCATTGATTAATCAACAAACAAACAAATAGAGAAAAGTTGGCAAAAACACTTTCCAAAGGTGGGAAACTTACCCTAGGAGGATCAGCGCAGCTTTGAATGGGAGATAGTGCACTTCAGAGCACTGTCCCTAAGACAGGGGTGCTCTGCAGTGCACTGTGTCCCTCACAAGCCTGTGCTGGTGACGATGAACCATTTCAAGAGGAAATTTGACACAGTTTTGACCAAATTTTCAATGCAAAGAGCTGAATTACAATCTATGAACATAAGTAAGGTCTGTAAGGATCTCATAGGAGGTGGATAAGCTACTAGGAAAGAGGATCTTCCCCAATGGAGTCACCAATTTGTTTTGGAGAATTTGGTATCTACGAATAAATACTAATTCCCTAGATAAGTAGGCATATCTAGAACAACAGTTTAAAGTGTTTTAGTCTTTTCCTATAAGCAATAGATAAGATGAGAAGATGAGAAGACCTACTTGTAGTTCTGCTTTCCTCTCATCTCCTTTGTATCGATCATGTCACTCCTTCCCGTACTTAATATTCTTGAGAAGTACCTATAAACACAACAGAAAACAAAGAATCAATCAAAGCAAAAGATCTATTGAATATAAGTGAATGGAATCAGATACATTTCAAACATATAAGCATTATAAAACAATACAAACATATGGGAGAAAGGTTCAAACACTTTATTGAATAGAAGAATGAATTACAACCATTTGTGTCTGATTCAAAGCCTTTCCTCCAGCTTGGATCCCATCCACATCACATCAAAAGCATGACAAACTTGTAGCATTACAATACTTTCTTTAAAGCCAAGTCTCACAACAACATTATCTCCTTACAATTCAACATAATCCAACCCCTGATCGCTTAGATGAGTGGTCAATTTATAGGGAGACGAAGGAGGTTTTTTCATAAATGGTGGCATTGAATGGCCTTCCATACTTAGAATTAGTTCCATGGAGTAAGGGATGAGAGGATAGGATGCATCTTAACTCATTCATCATCCATTTGCAAGCTCATATGAGTTGATAAGTGAGGGAACCTTCTAGATGACTCCAAAAGATAAGAATATTCCCCAAACCCTATGTGAATTTCGCTCAATCTTGCCTAGCGCAGGTGAAAGGAAGCCTAAGTGCTTTGCAAAGCACCCTGGCATGGAATTCACTGCTTTGTAGTGCACCCTTACATGGGCCTACTTGCGCTGGTCCCTCTAGAGGTCATTTTAGGATGTCTTCATGTCATGAAACTGTCTGGGAAGGAGGCATTCAAAGGGATAACTTTTTTAGGGCATGTAGCAACTGAAATTAGGGTTTGATGAGCCCTAAAACACTGATCTGGATGACGGGATTGATGTGCCCAAATGGATCTGTAATAGGAAGACCCCATGACATATCACTGTCTGCGTCTTTAGGAATACATAGATTTCATCGCTAAAAAGGACACTGGCTGGACCCCTGCGGTCCTAAATAATCCTTTCCTTGCTCAGCAGCAATAGAACCTTATTACAAACCAACCCCAAACCCCCCAAGGGGGAAACGATGGTTCACATCATCCTTCAGCTGGTGAAGGACCATTTACCATTTACACCTTTGAAACATTAGATCTACAAACCAGAGCCAAAACTTATGGAGCTCCAGTTACTAATGCTGAGGAAGCCTCCTCGAGTCAAAACCCACCATCGCCTAATGATCTTCATATAGAAAGGTCGGTTGCTGACCTTGCAATTCACCTCCCAAAAGGGGCACTTCGTCACAGAATGCATAATACATCTACACGTTCTGCCCTGAACTACAGTATTGTAGAAGATTTGGTGCAAGTACCATTAGCTACGTTGGTGCTCAAAGTATTACAAACTTGTCCAGCTTAAAGGAAATCTCTACTTTCGCCAATTAGTGGGGTCAACCCTCGGGATTCTATGCCTGCAATTTTTGACATGGACAAATTTAAACCTCCCCTTTCACACCAACTTTCATTTCAAGTGCAAATATTTTTGAAAGGGCGAGGAGTACATAGAACTGTCATTGATGAACGTGCGTCATGTTGGCTTCATGTTGGCTCACTTTGGGTTCTCCAACCCTATCCCCACCGTCAAATTCCCTTAAAGCTTTTGACGGCCACACTTTCATCCCAAAAGGTTACCTAGCTAGCTACCCCATCACTTTGAGTGGGAAAACGGTAACGGTGGACATCGAAGTCGTAGATAGAAAGCTCAACTATAATCTATTGTTGGGTCGCAGTTGGACTTACGCCATGACTGCCATTGTGTCTACTATCTTTCACATCATCCTATTTCCATTGGATGGAAAGATAGTCACAGTGGACCAGCTGTCCTTTTGCACCCCTGATTATTCCCCGTTACCCAGTAGCTCTGTACCCTTAGTGGGTGGTGTACCTGACTCTTATGTCAATATTGGTACCGGTTTATTGAACGACTCCTCCCTGATGGGTTTTGTCCCTCTTCCGCCACCCGCAGTTCCGTAGATGGTCTCTATGGTTTCATTCATTCCTCACGAACTGACCGATCCTTGGATCCTTCCAGCCCCTTCAGACATTGACACTTATGGAGAACAAATGCCGCTGTCACCAGCTAAATTGGCCTACCAAGCCATTCAATTTGCATCCGAATCTCTGGTCACTTTGGTCACGACCAATGGTACCACCTCCCCTCCAATAACTGCTCCTTCTTTCGATATCCTCAATCAAGTCCTACCTTCGGACGAAGATATTAGAGAGATCATATGTTTAGACAAGCGACCTTGGGAGGACTATCACCATCATGTTTCGATATATGATTCGGACACGATGCCTCTTCAAATCCTGTCATTTGACGCACCTGAAATCGTTTCCTCACCTTATACGACTATCCAAACTTTGGACTCGGAGGGAAACATGGGCAATATTTCAAAGACATTGCTCATTGATATTTCTGTCAAGACAGACATCGTAGAAAACATCCAGGATGGAGCAGATTGCACTCCTGAGGAAATTCTAAGCTTTACTTGCCTTTTTAAGGAATTCCACAATGTATTCGCTTGGTCTTACGAGGAAATGCCCAACATAGATCCGTCTATTATCAAGCATGAGATCAAGATATATGACAATGCCAAGCCTGTCCGCCAAAGGCTTCGACCAGTCCATCCCCGCAAAACTGTAGCAATCAAGACTAAGGTGGAAAAATTGTTACGTTCCGATTTTTTCTACTATGTTCCTTTAAAGGAATGGGTTTCCAATATGGTTCTTGTCGATAAGAAATAAGGTACCATCCGTGTATGTGTCAACTATCGTGACTTGAACACCGCATGTCCAAAGGATAATTATCCGACACCGTTCATCGACCAAATCATCGACGACTGCACCGGTTGTGAACTATTCTCATTCATGGAAGGTTTCTCAGGTTACAACCAGACTGCCATAAAACCAATAGACCAACACAAAAACGCCTTCATTTTCCCTTAGGCAATATTTTCGTATCGAAAACTCCAATTCGGTTTAAAGAATGCTAGAGCAACATTTCAAAGGGACATGGACTATGCATTTCACGATATCAAACATATCGTTCAATCTTACTTGGATGACCTTCCATCCCATTCCAAGAAGCAAGCACAATACCTAGATCATTTACGTGTGATTTTTCTTAGGTGTCGGTTCTATAACATACGTCTGAATCCACATAAATGCGTTTTCTTTGTCAAGGCTGGACGCTTACTTGGTTTCATTGTCTCCAAGTATAGGATTAGGGTTGATCCCGATAAGGTAAAGGAAATTACTCAATTGCCCGAACCACAATCCATTTTGCAGCTCCAATGTTTGCAGGGGAAAACATACTTCTTACGATATTTCATCATAAATTATGCTGAGTTGACGAAAGAATTTATGCGCCTACTTAAGAAGGGAGTTCCATACTTGTGGGATGATCAAGCTCAACGATCATTTGATGCCTTGAAAAAGGCGCTTATATTAGCCCCAATCCTTAGTGCTCCCAACTATGGGCGTGACTTTCTTCTATACCTAGCAACCTCGCCATCCTGTCTAGGAATGGCCTTGGTTCAAACTCACGATGGCCTAAGAGAGCATGTGATATATTATCTATCGAAAGGCCTAGCTGGGCCTGAACTCAGATATTCACATGTGGAAAAGTTGTCCTTAGAAGTTGTCTTTACTGTCAACCGCTTCCGACATTATATACTGTTGCGACAGACTATTGTCATTTCCTTGGAGAATCCCATGAGACACATTTTGTCTCGTCAAGTCATTGGAGGAAAATATTCCAAATGGATAGTGATCCTCCAACAATCTAATTTGGTTCTCACTGCTACTAAGGCGAAAAATTCCTTAGTCTTCACCAAACTTTTGTCAGATCTTCCCATTGTCGATCATAACGAGATAGCCCATGATCCTCTCCTAGATGAAGCTATCTATCTTATCGACTCTACTGACCCTTGGTATGGTGACATTCTTTTCTACCTCCAAGCGCAACGTTTCTACCCTGAACTATCGTCAAGTGACCATCGTCGCATCTGCCACCAAGTGCGGCACTATATAGTGCTTAATGATATGTTATATCATCGTGTTGCTAATATAGTTCTTCAACATTGCCTCACTCATGAAGAGGCGGAACACGTTTTAAATGATTGCCATGCTAGGGCATGTGGCGGTCATCTTTCTGGCATATCTACTGCTCAGAAAATTTTGTGCATAGGCTACTACTATCCAACCTTGTTCAAAGATTGTATCAAGGTTATCCGGCAGTGCCACCCTTGTCAAGTGTTTACAAAGAAAATGCGCGCTCCTCTGGCCCTATTGCACCTGGTTATCTCCGTCGGCCCCTTTTCCAAATGGGGGATAGACTTTGTAACTTGCAACCCCACTTCCTCTACTGGACACAACTACATTATTGTAGCTGTGGACTATTTCACGAAATGGGTCGAAGCCCTTCCCACTTTCTGGGCCGATGGAGAAACTGCGACACTATTCCTATTCAATCAGGTTATCTGTCGCTTCAGTGTGCCCTGCACGATCGTTACAGACCATGGGTCTCATTTTTAGAATCACATGATGTCTAACTTAACATCGTTGCTTGGTTTTCGCCAGGTTCAATCATCCTCCTACTACCCCCAAGATAATGGCCAAGTAGAAGTCATCAATGGCATCTTAAAGACTATGATCCGCAGGTTAGTAGGAAATCATAAAACCCACTGGCATCGAATGTTATATCCTACGCTGTGGGCATACCGAACTTCAGTAAAAGCTGCTACAGGCTTTACACCTTTTCAACTAGCTTATGGCCTGGAAGAAGTTTTACCAATCGAGTGTCAAATTCCTTCCTTACAAATCATTGTTGAACTCTTTCCCAACACCACTACTGAAGAATAGTGCCTGCTATACCTAAATCAATTGGATGAAACCCATCGAGATACTGAATTGGCACTCGAAGCCCACAAGTTTCAGGTCAAAGCCAAGTACGACAAAAAGGTCAAGCCTCGTTCTTACGAAGAGGGAGATCTTGTTTTACTCTATGATAAAAACACATGACCTCTTGGGGGCAGGAACGCTTCAACCCTTATGGCTCAGTCCATATGTCATCACGAAAGCCCTCTCAAAAGGGGCATATAAACTTCAAGACTGGGAAGGAGTCCTACTCGCTGAGCCCCGAAATGGGCTCTATCTAAAAAGGTATTATGCCTAATATTGCACTAGGCATGTGCTTTGTAATTTTATGTATTTATAAGTTTTGCTTCTTTTTTATGTGATTGGATTTTTTGGTATTTCTTGAAGTATTTGTCTCATACATATTTCTCGTTGTTCAGATGTCTTCATTACCCTTAGCATTCGTAGAATACGTGGATGTTGCCAGTCGTCACACACGGCACATTGCATCAGTTGCTTGGGTCATTTACACACCTGAGTCGGAACCATTTTGTTCTGGGGGAGTTTTTCTTGGTACTGCCACCAACAATATTGCTGAGTACATGTCCGTAATTTCGCTTCTCATTGAAGCATCATCAAGGGACATCTCCAATCTGGTGGTCAGGTTAGACTCTCAGGTTGTTGTTATGCGATTAACAAATCATTATCACGTTCGTAATCCAATCTTGTTGCGTCATTATTTAAGGGTACGACTCTTGGAACGTCAATTTGAGTTTATTACATATGAAAACATTCCTCAAGAATTTAATACAGTTTCTGATTCATTGGAAAACTATGTGTTAGATTGGAATTTGTCTCATTCATTATAGATACATGTATGAAAGTAAATATTTACACAGTTAAAAATTTACAAAAAACACTTAAAAAACATTTACATCATAAAATACCAAAATATTTGTATATATATATATATATCGAATCTAGTCTTTTACATCAGAAAATTTCCCAAAACTTGGGTGTTTTAAGTACAAAATGGCTACTAAGCCTAGCTATAAACACTTGCTAGCTATACCACGCATATGCTAATAGAGCCTTCTACTCATGAAAAGACAATACTGCTCTAGCTATCCTCCAAAGAGGAACCAGAAACCGCTCAGGCACACCCACTGTGTGTCGCTGCATGTGAGTGGGGATCTCCCACATAGGAAGGGGGGGCACACCCATTCTGAATCCCTCCAGGTTCCTCAGAACCTTGTGAAGACTCTCAGCATCACCCCCACCTTCGGGTAGTTTTCCTCCTCACCTCACTTGGCGAGGCTTGCCTGCAGGTCGGACCGATGTCACATCCATGTCAAGCAAAAAGCTTCATGTCAGTACTTGTTCACCCACAAAATCATCAAAAACATAACATAAACATTCAAAATCTTAAAAATTATTTAAGTACTCTCAAATAAACCTTCTTACCTTGAGGCCCCCAGTTTGTACCAGGCGGAAAAATCAAGTTAGGATCACCTGTGAAGTCCATGCCCTCATAGGCATAGTCATCTATCATCACAATCTGACCACTGAGCCATTCGAAGATGCCTAGGCTCCCTCGAATCGAGGGGACCTAAGCTCATCTGCGGGCGCATAACTAGCACCCTCTCAAGCATGAAGGAGGCAATGAGAGTGTTGTACCCAAAACTCTGTTGGGTCTAGGTCTTACATGCAGTCAACTCTGCCTTCAACTGACGAAGCACTGCCTTGCACCAATTGAAGATCTGCGGCTAGACACAGTCAACTGCAAGCAACAGTTGGGACTTTGTTGCGACATGGGGACTTTTAGACCCCGCTAAGTGCACAATAATCCATAAAATGTCCCTCATAGATCTGGATTTGATCCTCTCTATAGGGAGTCTATTGTTGACAAGTCCGCTCTCAAGGATACAATAAGCTCGGACCAGCTCTAAAGTGGATCGGGGATCAGGCCTACCACCGATCAATTTTTCCCGTGCTCCTCTGCACGACAAACCTGTCAAGAAATATATATCATCTCGGTCAATAGAAAGTTCATGGTACCCAATCCTGAACTCATGTTCGTGTTCATCCCAACGCTGAATAATCCAGCTCAAAAGGTCCTCCTGACCTTTCATCAAGTCCAACTGTGCATACTTCATCAAACCACATTGGCACAATGCAAGTATGCAAGTTGGATCATTTCACATAAGCAATTCTTGTCAATCATGGGCCTGTTCTCTCCATAGACTAGTCATAATGGCTCAAAACCTGCACAAATAAACCCAAAAATCAGTGAAAATGGGGCAAAAAAGCTCAAGAAATCACTGCTTGGGGTTTTAGGGTGTGCCCTCATGCACTAACTCCCCCCTGTGGAAAATAGGGAGGATTAACGCCCTCCCCCAGGTTGTAAAGGGCGTTTAATGCTCCCTACAGGCCTAGAAGGGGGCGTTAGGCGCAATAAATGATCTAAGGCTCCCCATATCTCTAAAAATCCACCCAAAAAATAGGTAAAAAAATGTTGAATAATGCAAGATAAGGGTTTTTCCATCTACATGGGACTGATGACACGTCGAATGGTCGCCCGGATCGCCCGCAATCGTCCGTGGAAAATCTACTCCTCTTTAGCTCCAAAACACTCTCACAACTCTCAAATGATGCAAATGGTGAAAGTGGGGACTCAAGAACACCCTTATAGTCACTTTGGAGACATGATTTATCTTAATTGAAGTCATTAAAGTATAAGTAGTCCATTTCCTATGATAGTTATCATGCGCCATGACCCCATATTGGCAGAAATTGCTCATGTTTTGATGAAAGAACTTTCAGGGTTGAATGACAAAAATGACCATGTTCGATTCTTAATGAGCGCTTTATTCTATGGGATGTTTTCTCGTTCTTAAACTGAAAAATACTCGAGTTTTTCATCGTCGGTCTTGTTAAACACTTACGATGACGATCTGAGCAACTCGTTTTCTCTCTTTTTCTAGCTCACTAAACTGAAAAAGATCGACTGAGCATTCTTTTTTAGGACTTTTTTCTCACTCATAAAATTTAAAAAACCCCTTCCTTCTTCAAGCTCATTAAAAACTTATGAAGAAGCTTTGAGTATTATTTTTAGTAACTTTCTCACTCTTTAAATCGAAAAAACCCTGAGTTTTCATCATCGGGCTCGTTAAAAACCTACAGCGATGATATGAGCGATTTCTTTTTCGGGACTATTTCTTGCTCTTAAATTGAAAAATCCCCGAGTTTTTCCCTTCTTCGAGCTCATTAAATCTTCAACGAAGGAAAGAGCAGTTCTTTTCCCTCTTTTTCCTCTCTCATTAAACTAAAAAAGATACCTCGAGTTTTCTTCATTTGACTCGTTAAAATTTGATGAAGGTATATTAAGTTTGTCGTCGCGTGGCTCATTAAAATTTCACGACGAATATTGAGTTTACTCCATCTCCTCGTACTCGTAACAAAATGAGGCAAACATTTATTGAGCATAGGTTTCTCTTTATCTGGACTCAGTAGATTAACTTATGGAAAAGGAACCTTTTTGGTTATACTATTAAACCTTTATCGCACTTGGTTAACAACTATGACAAAGGGACCACCCTGGAGTCATTCTTTACGATATTTTCAGACTCTCAAAATATGAAAAGACCACCGAGTTGTCCCATCTGGAATCATTAAATTAAACAGATGAGGAATGGAGTCACTCTTTACGATCTTTTCAGACTCTTGAAACATGAAAATACCAATGATTTTTCCTGTCTAGACTCATTAAACTAATCAGATAGGGCACATAGTCACTCTTTTTGCTATCCTTTTCATACTCTTAAAATATGAAAAGACCGATGAGTTTACCCGTCTAGACTCACTAAACTAATCATATGGGGAAATTAGACAATACAATTGCTTTGTGTTTAGTATTTTGAAAAGAGTTGTTTGGCAGCAGTCACTCCCTTGAACATGGCACTCCCTCAGATAAACCTTCCTTGTGACAACCTCTCAATATGAACCTTACCATTCTATGAGTTTATCCTATATACCCTGATGTTCTTACATCTCTGTATCCTAACACTCTTTGGTGTTCATGAGTCTAGTGATGCATGGTTAAAACCGTTGTTGTGCCTTCTATTGTTCAAGGGAAAACCTTTATCTTATGTTTCCTCCATCAAACCATCAAGCATATCCTATCATCATGCCCTCTGTCGCTTTGGCCCAAAGCTCAAAAGATTCCTCAAAAAACAATCATTCATGTCTCGTTTCGCGTCAACTGATGTAGGACACCTTATTGCCTACCTTTTGACAGGTCTCTTCCTATCGACTTCAACACTTCATCTAGGAAGAAGACCCAGAAACACTTTAGTGCCTTGGTACTTGCAAACATCAATGGCAGGTTACCTTGTGTTTGGTTAGGGGTTTTCATTATTGGCTCCTAGTTAAATGATTCTACGAGTGTTCGACGACAAAGACATCATTCACACTCGCTAGATTGTATTGTGCAACTTGGAGACCATGACCATTATCAGTGGCCATCCTCGTGTCTATTAACGGTCTCCATTATTGACTGGAAATTAGACACTTTCATGCATGTTCGACCTCAATGCCTATATTCACATGTATCGATCTTTGTTGTTGCATGAAGCGGAAATCAAGACCTTAGGTAGAGGTTTACATCACTCATCCTTGTTTCCTCTCCCAAGTTGCATTGGTTGTTTTTTGGAGACAGCCCATGAGAATGATCCTATTATGACACAGGTTCCGCATGGTACTTATCGATGGCTTGCATCATCATATCTCTTTATTGAGAAAATCACTCTAACATAGCTACTGAGCATGGGAATACCCGACTTAGGACATGATTTTAGTTGTTTTATATATATATATATGTGTGTTGTATCAGGTTTCTCATACCACCCGAAGCTCCAATCCTCTCTCTCTTTTTTCCAAAGAAAAGGAGAGTTAAATATAAATTATTTCGGCCATCATCGCAGCCTCTGATCTTACACTTTATGGGGCATCTGTTATACAGGAAAATGACCTCCTCACCATCTCATAGGAGAAATACATGATGATTGAAGGATTGATCAAGTTCACAGGCCCAATTTTCAAGCTAACGTTGTCTAGGCACTAGCAACCTATTTTATAAAGCTTCCTAGCAAGGCTAAGGGTGTGTTAGTCCCTAGCGTAACTCTGTCTGTTACCCCAGGAAGAGCATTAGTGAACCTTAATGAGTTTCTATGGGTCAAGGGAACAAGTTGACCAAAAATTATCCCGAGATTCTCTCTTATGTCAGCTCACAAAAGCAGGGAAACATCAGAACTCAACCTGTTTGGAGGAATTACTAATTCTGAATGGAGTCTACAAATGGGAAAGAGCACAAAGGCTTGGAAAAATCACTGCTTTTTCCTAATGGAACTCATGAAGGACTTGGAAACCCTATCCTCACATGCTATATATGCAAGGCTAGGTCCATTGTGAAAGGGGTCGAACCATTTTAAAGGATTTCCTATTTGACTGTCAAGCATAGTCTCTGACTAAGACAAGAGAAGAGGTTAAGAAGGGAGAGAGAGAAAGAGGAGCTGGAGGGGTAAGGGAAGGCTGATACAACCGATGGTTGTAATCACTCTTTTCTACATCAATCTAGAATTGCAATTGTGTTGTCCACTTCGCAATGTTGGTGGTATAATTTGTTTATATGTTCATGCAATGTTGTTATTATGAGTGGCTTAGGTATATGCAACTAGATATCTTTATATATTTATGCATTGTTCATCAAGATTTTATGTTGTGATATTATGTTTGTCTTATCTATGTGTAAGTTTTGATCTAGAGCTAGCTCAGTGGTCTTCTGCCTAGCTACATTGCGCTCTCCAGCAACACCACACTAAGAATTAAGGTAATAAGTCCTTCTTCCTGCTTTGATATTCGTTTCTTAAACATAGATATGCATGCATCTTTGTGACAACTGCAGCTACTCTTATAGTCTACCAAGGATCCCAGGAAGATCCTTGAGGGTTTCTACCTCATCCAAACACCCATGCATTAATCCCTATAGAAAGCACCCGGTTGCGCCATGCGCTAGAATGCTATAATGTGACTACTGAAGAGGAGGATGAAGATCTGAGGAACATTCATTTCCAAAGGCAAAAGGGCATCACAAAGTCGAGGGCCCACAAATAGACAACCAAACATCACCGTGTCATTGAAGACAAAGCAAGTAAACATTGGTACTAAAGCAGAACCGAAGTTTGCAAATATTGGAGATTATTGGGATGACGCTATTGTGGATAAAGTTGCCAAGTTACTCTGTGAATATCAGGATCTCTTCCCTACCAAGTTTTCAGATTTGAAGGGAATAGTGGGATATTTGGGCATTATGAAGATTATTATAAAGCTGAATGTGAAGCCTATTAAGCAGAGGTCGTATCACCTTAATCCTAAGTACAAGGAAAAGGTTTGCCTAGAGCTGGATAAGATGCTGGAAGTAGGCATCATAGAACCGGTTGAAGAATCTGATTGGGTGAGCCTAATGGTGGTTCAGGAGAAGAAGCAGAAGGGTGAGATAAGGATTTGTGTAGATCTATGGAAGCTTAATGATGTGTGTGTCCATGATCCATTCCCGATGTTGTTTACCGATGAAGTATTAGACAACGTTGGAGGGCAGGAGGCCTACTCATTCACTGACGGGTTTTCAGGGTATCATCAGATTAAGATCACACCTGAGGATAGGATAAAAATGACCTTCACGATGGAGTGGGGTTGTTTTCAATAAACTGTGATGCCATTTAGACTCAAGAATGTGCCTGCGATATTTTCTCGCATAGTCATCGCGGCGTTCAAGGAGTTCATTCATAAGTTCTTGGAAGTGTACTTTGATGACTGGACAGTGTTTGGATTAGTAAAGTGCCATGTAGCAAGTATGCACCTGATGTTGGATATGTGTCGCAGATACCAGATCGCATTGAATTTAAAGAAATTCATCTTCTATGTTTCTTTTGGAATCTTGTTAGGTCATGTGGTGTGCAAGCAAGGGTTGATGGTGGACCCTGCAAAGATTGCAGTGATAGTGAATTTGGAGTACCTGAGGAATGTTAAGAATTTGCGTGCGACTCTGGGACATACGGGATATTATAGAAAATTTATCAAAGCATATTCTCAAATTACCGTGCCCATGGAGAAACTATTGAAGAAGGACGCAACATTCTGTTGGGACAAAGAATGTCAGCGCAACTTAGATGTACTGAAAGAAAATATGGTCACTGCACCAATATTGGTATTCTTGGATTGGAAAAAGGAGTTTCACATACATGTGGATGGCTCTTGCATTGCGTTGGATGCAGTGTTAACACAGGTCAGTGAAGGAGAAATAGACCATCCTATAGCCTTCGCGAGTAGGAAATTATCTAAGGCCGAGAAGAATTACTCAACGACTGAGCACGAAGGATTGGCCATGGTGTACGCACTGTAGAAGTTCAGGCACTATCTGTTAGGAGGGAATTTCAAAATGTACATAGATCATTCTGCCTTGAAGTACCTAGTCAATAAGTTTGTGTTGGGGGGGAAGATCTGTAGATGGTTTCTAATATTCCAGGAGTATGACTTTGAAGTAACTGTGAAGCCAAGGAGGTTAAATGCGGGATCTGACCATTTGTCATGGATTGAAACAGGAGAGGAGCCTAATAATCTGGAGGAAGAGTTGCCAGATGCGTAGCTCTTTGTTGTGCGCATAGCAGATAATCATTTGCGGATATTATTCACTTCTTGACTATAGGGATGGCACCAGAAGGGTATACAAGTCAGCAAAAGAAGGAACTAGTAGTGCGTGTGGCAAATTTTTTAGTTATTGTGGGACATTTGTATAAGATGGGTGTTGATGAAATATTGCGAAGATATGTGCCAGATTTTGAGAGGGATAGCATTCTCGCTGAACCTCATGGAGGGGATGCGGGAGGTCATTATGCAAGAAAGACAACTGTGTAGAAGATTTTGTGCGCATGTCTATGGTGGCCAATGCTACACAAGGATTCAAGGTGCATTGTAAGGCATGAGATGCATGTCAGAGAACTAATAGACCATCATGAAGGGAAAAAATTCCATTACAACGTCAAGTATATTTGCATCCATTTGAAAAATGGGCAATTGATTTCATTGGGCCAATTCAGCCCCCAGGGAAGAAAATTGGTGCGCGCTATATCATCACCGTGACAGAATATCTAACCAGATGGGCAGAGGTACAACTGGTTAAGGATTGTACAGGGGCTACAGCAGCAAAGTTTTTGTTTGAGTATGTCTTAACCAAATTTGGCTGCCCAAAAGTGTTGATGAGCGACAGAGGTACACACTTTCTGAATGAAATGATCAACGCGCTGATAGAAGAATTCTAGGTCTACCATCAGAAGAGTACACCGTATCACCCACAGGCCAATGGAACTATTGAAGCCTTCAACAAGATTTTAGAGAACGCGCTGACGAAGATCGGAAATGTGTAGCGAAATGACTGGGATGTGCACATGCCTATGTTACTATGGGCTTATAGGACTACTTGCAAGAAGTTGACAGGAAAAACGTCGTTCAGATTGGTCTATGGTGTAGAAGTTGTAATGCCAATGGAGTATATTGTGCCTAGTCTGCGCATAGTAACCCTCATAGGTATGGCGGATCATGAGGCCTGTTACACAACATTTTGTCGTTGTCCTTGTACTCCCCATTCCTTGATCCTGGAGGACCTCTACAACAAACCCTGCATGCTTTTCCTTCATGAAGAAACTCCCATTGTGTCCCTCTTCATGAGCAGATCAATTCCCTTTTGCACCATTTTCCCTAAAACTTCTGTTTTGCCCAGTTTACAAGACCGGCGCTAATGAACTTTGTCTCCCCCGCGCCGATGTGTAGATATTAGCACTATTCCTCACGCCAAAGGGAGCGACTGAGTTATGTTCTAGTCGCGCCGGTCTTGTTTTGGAAAGTTTTTTAAATTAGGAGCCGAAGCTTCTAGCTCTAGAAGCTTCATAACGGAAGTCTGGTAAATGGTTTGGTCGGATGGGGTCGAGGATGTCAGTTTGGGCTCCTTTCCCCTATAATGATGGAACTACCTCAAGTGATAAGCTCTTCTCCCATGAGAAGAGGATCCATCTCCCATCCATTTTTCCTATATAAACCTCCCTTCTTCCCAAGTACAAGCTAGTGTTGATGTTGGTCTACTTATCCTATTTTGGTTTGGAGTAGACAGCAAGGTATTACTAGTTGTAGCTATCTAGTTGTGTGAGGGAGAAGTGTGATTTGGTTTGGAGTGAAGCCTAAAGGGAAGAGCCTTAAAACTATTGTCGATTGAGGCCATCATGGAATGCTAGCAGAAGTGTGTGGGAACCTGATCTTGCTAGAGGAGGACTGTAACGTTAAGGCAAATGGTTGTAATCTCTCTTTGATATTAATAAATGCAATTATCGATTGATTTCCTACATGTTTTGTCATCTTACATATTCATGGCTTAATGTTTCTTGACTTGTTAAGTAGGTTGAATTTCAATTTGTCTATTATCACGGTTGTTGTTTGCTGTTGTTTACTTGTTTCAGGTGTTTGAAGAAGGAAGTGAGAGATAGATAGAGCGAGCAAACAAGGACATCATCAAACAGGATAAGAGGACTAAGAGGTAGGCCCTCTTAATTGGGTCTAACCTAAGGAAATCTTACATAGAATTTATCTGTTGTGGATAGACCCATCATCGGGCTAGAGGAATTCGTTTGTGTCCGCACTTATAATTTTACTTCACCACAAATTGGCGACTCCACTGGGGATCCCAATCCTTTTGTTTGTCCTAGATTTCATGATTTCATGAGAACTTTTCTAGTTCCACTTTTAAAGTTTGGTTCTGTTTCTTTTCTCCTGTTTACTAGTCTGAATCTAAAATCCATAGTAGCAGATCTGGTCCCTGTTTCAATTTTTTTTCCCTTATGTCCCTTGATCAACGCACTTAATTCGCTGAAAGTCGCGTCGATCAGCGCGAGTTGCTGAGAAACAGTTGCATCAACTAGCCTTGGCACTTGTTGTCAGTTAGGTAGTCGCGCTAATGCCTGTAAGTGAATATTAGGGCTTGACCCAAATCTTGGCCAGTGTGTTCTACTCTTGTGGTTTTGACCCCGTAATCCTTTTGGACCATTTTCTCCCTGATTAGAAAGATAGTTTACATTTGGTTTTGTTTGCTTGTTGGCTTATCATCTTTCTGCTTGATTGATTGAGTCATTGAGTGGCCAACGACACTAGGGCATCTAGTTGGTCGTCCATTCAGCGGTTTGCGAACTCAGTAAGTCAGGTTGTAGGTGTACTTACTCTTTGCATTTTGTTTTTTGGTCCTTTTACGACTCTGACCTCTTTTACACAAGTTTGAAAAGTTTTTGTTTGCTTGCCTAAACGTTCCTTTTACGGCATGGATTACATTGATTGTCTTATGATTGGTAAAGTCGGTGTTTCATTAGTTTGAATGAGTTTCTCTTTTCATGTGTTCATTTGCTTGAAGAGCTTATTGTCTTGAGAACTTTTTCACTGAAAGATTAATATGTGAAAAGTTTGTTTCGTGGTTTCATGAAAGAGTATGAAATTCTAGCTTGTTGCATCATTACGTTACGATAACTTGCATCATTAAAAGACTAGGATTGCATCGACATTTGAAAAAGGAAGAGAACTTGTTTGCTTTTGAAAGGACTAATAGATAAGTGCTTATCAGGAAATTAGGAATTGGAATGCATTTTTCATTAGTTTATTTTTTGAAAAAGTAAGGTAGTGAAAGATCATTTCGTTTTCAGTTGCTTGATTGTTTGCATTTGATTGAGTAGTTTCTACCCTATCTAGTGTAGGCATTTCATCGAATTGAAAGGGTCTTGTCTCATTTAGTTGCATTTATAGTTTTTCGAGTCACATCACTAAGACCTGAAAACTGAAACATAACTCAAGATCAACTTTAAAATGAATTCAATTAACCTAAGGTGCATTTGACATTAACGATCATATCTAGAAGGTCTAGGCTAGAGATGTGTTTCGGCATCTTTAAACCTAGTAGTTGTCGTTAGCTTCAACATTAGACAACACTAGTACAGATTTGTGCTCCTCATACTGTCGAGTATATAATGAGAGACCCAACTAGGATGCAATCATTTTATCCTTAGGAAGTTGAGTCGGCCGCCTTGCGAATGTGATACACCAAACACAACATTCAGGGAGATTTCCTGCTCGTACTTCTTGGTTCGCCGGGAGGTATTCTGCAGTTCATGGTTGCCTAGTAATCCTATTGACCTAGATATTCCAGAGTAGTCATTTGATCTTTCTAACACATTAAACTTAAAAGATCATTCGAGCACTTGTCCTTTCGAGCTCGTTTCCAATCGAAAGCGATAGAGTCATCTTTGTTTCTTTCTCGACTCTTAAAAAATGAAAGAGCACCAGTCTTTTATGCGTCTTAATAATTGATTTCCCACGATCCAAAAACACCCTGTTAGTCTTTTCTGAGACCAAATTGTGAGTTTCCATTAAAAGAACATTTTAAAGCCTTGAAGTTAATTGTTCTATCGACTAAGACAAGGTCATCATGGCTGAACCATATGGTTCACCCAATTCCTCTTCCTCTCCTCCATCTGAAAGATTGTCTGAGGAGCCGTTTCCTGAGTTACCAGAGTCACTCGAGGACCAAGATGTTGAACTCGCAATTGTTTTGAGCATTCAACCCTTGTCATCTTGTCCTCTGCCTACTTTTGATACTGGGTCATCTACTGATCTTGGCCCGGAATCTCCGGACAATCTTGTTCAAACTCTAGAGAACTCTCTGATCACTGAAGGTAAGCTTCGACTGGTTATATACCCTTTGAACTCTCTATTTGTCCTTATTGTGATATCACCGTAGCGTCCTTACAGTCCGTACGACTAGCCAGGTGTTCCTTTGGAACTATCCCCTCGTACTCGTTTGACCATTCATCATCATTTGTTTTCAGACATGGAACCCAAAGGCAATGCTCCAGTCACATCTCTCGATGAGTTTGAAGTTTGTACTCCACACACTATTGAGCGGGAAGAATTGTAGTTTCCTCCCGAGGGTTTCCCTTTTTCAGAAGGTATTCCCACCAATTTGCCACCGAACTATGTGTCTTTGGCACAGTTGCTTTTAGGTACACCTAGTGCCTCAAAACTTTACCATAATCTTGTTTGGGCGTCAAACGCCAAGCCTACTTCAAGTTTGTTCGTAACGAGCACGACTTCCCAACAAGCTGTTACCTCATTCCCAGTGCAACCCACCATTTTGAATACTCTTGTATCGTCAATCCCAGTTACTCGTCAGGCACAAACAGCAGTTTCAAAGATTGTCTCTCTCAGTTCCTCTGTTCCACTAGTCAGTGGCCAGGTTGTGCCACCACCTGGGGGGCAGAACCTAAATGTTTTTATGGTGTCAGGTGCCACTAATGTGAGCAGCTTGCAAGCTCACATGCTTGGTATAAACCAGCCTTCTTCTAGTATTATTTATAACCCTTTTGATCCTACTAGATCAACCAATGTTTAGTACCAACAGGTTCAAAATCCTGTTGGTCCATTTGGATCAAGCAATGTTCAGTATCAAAATCCCTATGGGGCTCAGGTCCAATACCAAAATCCTTACGTTCCATATGGTTCTCAAGGAATGGTTAATCAACCTTACACCCTCCAATCTGGGTAGTACATCTAGCCTAGCTATGGCCAGATTTAGTTCGGTAATTTCTCGGGCACTATTCAAGTACCCTTGCAACAACAAGGACAACCTCTACAACAACAAGGGAAGCCTTTGTTACCATAAGGGAAACCTTTGTTGTAGCAAGGGCTCTCCACGCAATAGCAAGGGAAAATTATCCCACAGTAAGGTCAACTACAACAACCGCAAGGTAAATCCTTACAACAGTTGCAGCAAGCTGCGCAACAGTAGATGCAATATGCTCCGCACACCTCTCAACCCATGTCCTCATAGGGCCAACCTTTGCAGCCCCAGGGACAAATTTTGCAACCACAAGGTCAACCCTTGCAACAACAAAACCAACCAGGGCAGCAACAACCCTTATATACATGTCAACAAGTTCAACCCTTGTAAGGGCAGGGTCAAGGTCAATTCCTATAGTAGCAGGCTCAAAATCCTCATGTCCTAGGTCAACAGGTTTAGAATCCTAGTGGCCAAGGGAATCAGGTACATAATCCCTATGTTCAAGGGCAATAAGTGTATCAACCTTATGCCCAAGGATTGCAGGTCCAAAACCATCTTGTTTAGGGACAACAGGTTCATCAGCCGTATGTTTAAGGACAACAGGTCCCATATCCATATGTCCAAGGTCAATAGGCTCAACAACCATTTAACCCCTATGTTGCTTATCAACAACCTATGGCTAGACAGTTCCAAGGTATTCAAGGTCAAAATCCTCCCTATGGTCAAGGTAATCCGTAAAGGGGGCAGCCTCAGATACCATATGGCCCAAATCCCTCACTGTGGGGCCAAAATCGTTACCAGCAAGGATGGGTTCCTCCCTATGGTCCCGCTTATCGACCTCTCATTTTTTTAACACCCAATTTCCATTCTTGGCTACACTCGAGTTGCTAGATGTATCTCGCCTTATGAATGATCTGATTCTTCATTCACCGTACTGGCCTCCGGTGCTGTCCAAGATACCAAGTGATTGCCCAAAGTTTGATGGGAAAGCTAAAGAAGATCCTTAGGCCCATGTGATGACATATCACCTCTGGTGCTTGTCGAACTCGTATATGGACGGCTCCATTCATCTCCATCTTTTCCAACGAACCCTTGCAAGTGCTGCAACAAAGTGGTACATCGAGCTTCCTCGAAGTACTTACCATGAATTTAACTCTTTAGCCGTGGCTTTCCTCACACATTTTCAGCTATCGGTTCGCTATGAAACTAGCACCTATTTGCTCACATCGCTTAAGCAAGATACTGCGACCCACATCTCTGATCACATCCATGAATGGAGACGTAGGTGTTGCTTGATCAAATTTGAGATTGCTAATCAGTTGCTCACTGAATGGTTTAGCAAATCATTCATGGCCCCAATTGCTCATGATATAGCTATGGGTGGATGCGTTACTGAAGAGCAGGCCATCGCTCGTGCCCAGTACCTGGATCTAGTTTACTCTCAGTCTGACACTTTGTACGAGTTAATACCTAATGCTCCATGGCCATCATTTGATCCTGCAGCATCAAAGTCACCGACTATTTCTCACATTAATGGAGTTATTGGTTCAGTATCCTAGACCCCTGCTAAAACTTTTTCCAAATAGAAGTTGGTCTCAAATGTTGTTCCTAATAGTTCATCCCAGAATCCACCTAGCCCTGGTAAAACCTCAGAGGTCCATGCTATATAGTCTACCGCAACGGAGAAATCCTTGAAAGGAAAGAAGAAAGGAAAAGGAAAAGCCAAATCTGATGCCCCAAAAGAGGGTCCTCCCAAATCATCTGTTGGCGAATCTTCACAATGGAAACCTAAGTATCCCTGCCTCATTTGTGAGGAAGATCACTACACTAAGGATTGTCCTTGACGATCCAAAGTTAGTTGCCTACTCAAAATGATCTAGGTGGATCTTCAGACACAGTGGCATGGGAAAAGCTCAAAATTCAAAGTGGTGGAAAGGCAATTAACTTGACATTAGATCGAAGTGCTCGTCGCTCTGATTCCAATGGTGCAAACAACACTCCAATCTGAGTCCGGATGAAGGAGATAGAGACAGTCAAAGTTGGGTTAACTTTTTGATGACTGGGCAGGATTAATGGAGGCGCAATTTGGAATTTTTCCAGCAGACTGAATCTGGCAAAATCCAGCTAGATTCCAAGAAAAATTGTTGCCTCGTTAAAAGGACTCCTTCGGTCCAAAACCAAAATTTCAAAAACGCGCGAGTTGTTTTTTTTATAACAAAAAAATATTGAAAAAAAGGGGTGGCAGGCCACCAACCCCGCCACCCCAAAACAAACAAAATTACAAAAGGAGGGCCGGCCACGACCCCCGTCCCTTCCCTCGATCATGGAAATTTCAACATAAAGATGGGAGGGACAGGCCATGACCCCAACCCCTCTGCTGCTCCCACAGAGCCACCAAATAATGAACATGGGTGGGCCGGCCCTTGGGGCACGGATCCAACCCAAAACAAACAACACATTAATGGAGGGGTGTGGCCATTGAAAAGGAGGCAGGTACAGTGGGCAGACCACCCAAGGTGGGCCCGACCCAACCAAACCTTAAGTTAAAAAAAAATTGGTTTATGAAATTTTAAAAAGGGAATTTGTTATATGTAAAAGGAGGAGGCGGGGTTTGACCGCCCGACCTCCTCCCTATTAATGGACCTTCCACCAACTGCACTATAACCATTTCCTTGAAGAATTTGCCACCTAGTTGTTATTTAAACACAATTTTTCAATGTGCTCAGGCAGAGGAGGCAGTGCACGTAATTCGAGGTAGAATTTGGCAGGAGGGCCGAATTTTCACTTTATCAGAATTTGACAAATTTTATATGGTTTCAGCACTTCTCGACACCACGAATGCAATGGTGTTATTCATTTCTCCATCAGAGTTCTGCATTTTTTGGCCATTTTTCAATATGGAGGTATAAAACTCCTTTTTGTAACTGATGCTTGTACTCTTCTTTCTCATGCCATTTAATGAATGAAGGCCTCCCCATTGATCGAGCAGGGCCCGGAGACGTAGTGCAAGATGGACGAACTCCGATATCAATTTTTGTTGTCTTCTTTCATGCTTTATGTGTTTCTCCTCTTCTCTCATGTGCACATTAAGTTTTCTATGTTAAGCTACAATTTATGCATGTAATTCTTTAACACATCTATATGAAAAAGAACTTGGATCAAGTGGTATCACAGCAAGTCTTTTTAGATGTGAATTGCATGTTTGTATGCTAACAAGAAACAGGCTCTGAAGAGGCGAAGGGAAACTAAAGTCTTTCGATCCCGAAGCGAGGCGTGCACATCGAAGGAGAAACATGGCAAATGAAGAGGCTCGTCTTGAAGAGGAGCGTAATTTCCGCAAAACCTTCTATTCAATGGCAGAGAATGTCGGTTAGTTGCTTTCAAGGCTGGAGAAAGCAAAAGAGAGAAAACCAAAAGAACAAGTGTCACACGGAATTTGTCAAGGGTGTGGACACGACTGACCTTCCTAGAAGTCTAAGACGTTCTAATGACAAACAAGACAAAATGGAGTGATCTTTCTCTAAATACACCTTTTACAACATGAAAACTACAAGTGTTGTTTAGGCTTACCTTATTCCAAAACGCTGTTGTTGAAGTCCGTTCTTGACGATCCGGATGAGCTCCTCCTTCAAGTCAATTCCTGCAACCACAAACAATCAAACAATTACCAAGCACTTGCATTTCATATAATAAAACATATATTCAACATGCAGACCAAGGAACACATGAAATAACTCATTAACACAAGCTATTGAGAAAAATAAACCAGTTTGTATTAATAACGAAACAAAGAAACTCTTACAACCTGGCCTTGGTGTTGTGCAAGTTCCTCCCAGGGTCCATCAAGGGTTTTCCTCTACTTTGACAAAGCTCACCCTCTTCCAAGTAGAATCAAGTAAATACAATCTCTCCTCACAAAGGCTCTAATGGAAGACCTAAATCCTGCAGCATTTACCCAAAGAAAATGTATAGCTCCAACCTCCTCTCCTTCTGGCTCAATGCCTTTATTTATAGTGCTGTAAAGAGGTTATTCAGGTCCACTATCAATGGGATCATCCCCCTCTTTGGGTGGGATAGCTCCCTTATTGATGGGATAAGTTCCCCCTTAATAGAGATACATGAACCAACTAGAGGCGCATCCATTTCATCAAACCGACCTCTAGATTGTTCTAGAAGTAACCACAAGTAACTTTTTCAAGATAAAACTCGCGCATTTTGCCTTTTACAGAGGGACGCACCTGTCCCTTAACATACAGAGCGTCCATGGACGCAGATTTTGTGAACATGGTCAGCGTCCCCGCAGGTAAGGCTAGAGAGAACCTGCGACCCCAGAGATAAACATAGTTTTTACAAGACTTTCTCTCTTCTTTGAGTTTGAGATGGATAACAGAGGCATGAGACTTGCCTAAGAGGGTAGCATGACTGTTGATTTGAGCCATACTAACTGTAAGTAGTCATGGTGACATTTTTTAGTGTAACAGATTGCCCCCTAAAGTGCGAAGCCTGGAATAGATTAGGGTTTGTAATTCTAGGAAGGGTGAAGCGCTTTATCATTTCAAGGATTGTCTTGTGGATGACCTGGTTGGAACCTGCAATTTTCAACACAAAATACATGTATAAGATTATATCATTACTGAGGTAGGCATTCCCATACTCAGATTCAAAACTTTAACTAATGGACTAACTACTCTGATACAGGAATGATCTTGCAGTACATCATTTTTATAGAATTTTGTAGACACAGTATGGACGCAGCCATCTGTTTATGATTAGTCTACATAGATAATGAATACAAAACTCCTCGCAGCCTGGATGGTAGAAACTAGATCCAGGGTCTTCACTTCTACTTCCCGAATTGGTACGATTCTAGCCATGTGATTAAATGATTCGATGTCGAACATGTTAGAAACCACTTGATTACCAGTCGATGATGCAAACTGTTAACAAGCGTGAGAGAAACCACCAGTAATGTCAATGGTCCTCAAAGTACCAAGCACAACCCGTGAAATGTGAATAGATGTTTTGATGTCGAACACTTCACGGAATCCTTTGATCGAAAGTCAATGATGTAAACTGACGTCAAAGGCGAGAAACCTGCCATTGATGCATGCAGACTTCAAGGTACTGTCGATTCCTAAGTCATCTTTCTAGATAATGTGTCGATGTCGATAGAAAGCGACCCGTTGCAGGCAAGCCCACAACACGAAATCATTGTTCAAGTTGAAGAAATGTTGCTGTAAGGACTGACTCAGGGATGGTCAAATGGATGACAAGTATTTTGCAGATGAAAGTTTTTCTTGCAGACCTCTTGAACACATAACGACACAACAGATGGCTTGGTGACGAATAACTCAAAGTTAATCCCCGAAACCCAGTTAAAGACTTTCAAAGTGGTTTGGTCAACTGTGAGGTAAAAGATTTCCCAACCCAGGTGAATGAAAAGTGTCGTGTTCAAGAGCGGTAATAAAGTTTCTTCTGAGACAAAAGGTGACAAACAGGTTCATTCTTCTCTCTTTTCCCCCACCATTTCTGGCAAGTACCTCTTTATTTTTAACAAGCTTGAGGAGGATAACATATGCTTGATTATAAGCTCATCCTTCGGACGAGTCCAACCTAGTTTAAATTCGAACCCTAGTAAGGAGTGGTTCGTTCCTGTTTGTAATTGAACAGGTCCTTTACTGTAAAAGTTTAACGAGCCCAGTATAGGAGAAACTCGGCGTTTTTCATTTTTAGAGAGTCTGAAAAAACTAAAGGAGACTCCACGTTGAACTTTTTCGTACATTTGTGTCCCTCAAGCCCGAAAAAGTATAAAATAATACCTGGGGGAACTGCTTGATCTTGCGACCAAGGAGTACTTTCATAATTAGTGCCACTGACCTGAAAAGTAAAAAGCGATCAAGGACACGTCGTTTTGTTTCCTTATCGAGTTTGAAACGACAAAAACCCGGCAATCTTTTCCTGATTTTACGGTCAGAAAAGAGCTATAAGGGGACCGTCTTTTAATTCCATTTTAACGAGTGTAAAAGAAACGCTCGGCAATCTTTTCATGTTTTAGGAGTCAGAAAAGGGCTTAAAAGATAACTCCAAGGTTTCACTTTTTCGTAAATTTTAACGAGTTCGAAAAAGGGATAAAAATGTACTCATGGTTTTCACTTTTTCGTAAGTTTTAATGAGTTCGAAAAAATGATAAAAATGTACTCATATGGCCGACTTTCAATTTAATTTACGAGCAGGAAAAGACGGAAAGAACTCGGCATTTTCATTTGTTTTACGAGAATGAAAGATAGCAAAATAATCTCGGGATTTTCATGAGTTTAACGAGTCTTGAAAATAACTGAAATTGACTCGAGATAGGTTTCATTTTTACAAAAGCTTGAAACAGAGAAAAACTATGCTTCAGAGTAGTTTCATTTTTTTAACAAGCTTGAAACAGAGAGAAAACTGTGCTTGATGCCCCCCAAGCGTAACTACTAGAGCGCATGCCCCCTGCTTCATTTCATTCAACCAGTTGGATGAAATGAAGGTTGAGTTACGAGATCATTTGAAAGACTGGACCTAAAACAAAAACTAAAATAACTATCCTAAATATACAACTTAACATTTACGAGATCTAGTCAATCTCTCGACTCAAGTAGAGGAGGATTTGTTTCATTTTTTAAACGAGCTTGACACAGGAAAAGAACTATGCTCGGATTCGGTTTCATGTTTACACAAGCTTGAAATGAAAAACTATGCTTGTTACAAGTTCACATGCCCTCGGCATAATGATGCAAAACGAGGTACATGCCCCCCAAGCTTCATTGCATTCAATGAGGTGGATGGAATGAAGCTTTACTTTCAAAATCTTAGAAAGACTTGCGGGAGTTGTTTCATTTTTTAGTGAGCTTGACACAAGACAAGGAACTATGCTCGGAACTACTCTCTACAATCTACCTAACAAGAAACTCTACTCTAAAAACCTTGATTCATTTTTTTTAACGAGCTTGACACAAGACAAGGAACTATGCTCTAAAATCCTTGATTCATTTTTTAACGAGCTTGACACAAGACAAGGAACTATGCTCATGACTACTATCTACAATCTACCTACTTAACCTACCCTTGTTTCATTTTTTAACGAGCTTGACACAAGACAAGGAACTATGCTCAAAAAGTTCGCATGCCCCCAGCATAATGATGCAAAGCGAGGTACATGCCCCCCAGGCTTCATTGCATTCAACCGGCTGGATGAAATGAAGGTTTACTTTCAATATTTAACTTGAAAAGGGAGTTGTTTCATTTTTAAAGAGGTTGACACAAGAAAAGAACTATCCTCATACCTGATTCATTTTTTAACGAGGTTGATTCAGTAACAGGAACTGTCCTCAAAATCCTACTTTCTACAATCTACATAGCCTAAAATATAGCTGATTCATTTTTTAATGAGGTTGACTCAGTAAAAGAACTATCCTCATGCTAGCCTATTTCATTTTTTAACGAGGTTGATACAGGAAAAAACTATCCTCGTATTCACTGATTCATTTTTTAACGAGGTCGACACAGTAAAAGGAACTTTCCTCGTACCATCCAGTTTCATTTTTTAACGAGGTTGAGAGAGGAACAAACTATCCTCGTACTCACTGATTCATTTTTTAATGAGGTTGACTCGGTAAAAAGAACTTTCCTCGTACACACTGATTCATTTTTTAATGAGGTTGACACAGTAAAAGGAACTTTCCTCACCTACACTGATTCATTTTTAAACGAGGTTGACACAGTAAAAGGAACTATCCTCGCACACACTGATTCATTTTTTTAATGAGGTTGACTCAGTAAAAGAACTGTCCTCATGACAACCTGTTTCATTTTTTAACGAGGTTGATACAAGAAAAAACTATCCTCGTACACACTGATTCATTTTTTAATGAGGTTGACACAGTAAAAGGAACTTTCCTCACAACATCCAATTTCATTTTTTAACGAGGTTGAGAGAGGAACAAACTATCCTCGTAACATTGATCATGGCTTCCAACTGGAGGAAAGACATGTCAATGGACACACCTTGATCATGGCTTCCAAGAGGTCTTCATCAGAAGGAAGAGTAGTTCTCGGAAAGGAACACATGTCAAGAGACTCAAAAGGGATAAGAACATCGTGTTCATATAATCCCATAGAGTTTTCCATGTCAATTACCGGATCTAAATCAACAGTGAGAGGCTCCCTTACATCGGTAACTGAAAACATGGGACCAGTTGCCACATAATTAACCCGTGGCAGGGTAGATACCACTTTAGAATCAGGAACATTTAGGGGTGTCATATTATTGGTAGTTGAGACAAAACTAGGGAATGAAAGCTGGTCTATAGTCACAATACTGCCATTGTGAGGGAAAGACATCACGCGAAAGAGTGTCGATACGACAGCTTTCATTGCATAAACATAATCTCGCCCAAGGAGTAAATTGAAATCCAAGGGACCTCGAACTACCATAAGATCAACACAAACAGTTTTACCTTCCAAGGTAATAGAAAACTTAGGAAGGATCCCTAAAGGTTCACTAATTGTTCTGTTAAAAGCTTTCAGATTCTGCGTAATAGGCGCAAGCTGAGGGGAACCCAAAGCTTTCCAAACAGCTGAGGATAAAATACTAACAGAAGCACCCTCATCTACCTGAGTACGATGTATGTCCCTACCACCAGCCTTGACAATGATTTGGAAAGGGATGGAGGAAGGAAGACGAGGTTCTGTCAGTCTATTCCAATCAAAGGAAAAGACCTCAGTACTTGGAGGGGGTTCTGTAGAAACAGGTGAAATGCCCCCCGGCATAGAAGAATCCGATGTAACAAGAAGAACATCAGCGGTATGAAATTTACTCTCGAAAAGGAGAGTGTGATCGACCGAATGTGAAATTGAATCGACCACTTGATCAACTAATGGATCATCAACCTGAGTGACATGAGTTTCACTCTCCAATGGGAGAGTGTGATCGACTGTACTTGAATTTAGATCAATCACTCCGTCAGTTGACGGTAGGTTGAGAGAAAGTTTACGGTAACCAGTTGGAAATTCTTGCTGTGGAACAGTAAGGTTTTCCAACAATGTTGAGGCTTCATCCATGTGAGGGAAAATGTGAGTTTGATGACTCCCTTTGCATAACTTACAAGGAAACCTAACTTTACCCTTTTTCCCAGGAACCTGACTATCACTGGTTGATGGATCAATGCAAAGTTGATGAGATTTTTCTGACCATACTTCCAAGACCTTTGGAATACCAGGACAATTGACAAGGAAGTGGTCACCCTTACAAAGCCTGCAAGGGTATTTGGGTTTACGATGCATGTCGGAATTTTCCTCAACACAACTAACACTTACAGCCGTGGTTGGTTGGTTGACTTCTTTCTTATCTTGCTTCTTCTTCTTCTTCTTCTTCTTCCCTTTCTTCTTCTTCTTAGCCTCCTGGTTACTAGCATCAAGGCTTTTACCAGGCGAAGAGGAAGAAATGGAGGAAGAAAAATTAGGCGAAGAAGGTAAAGGGTCAACAAAAGGTTGGTGATGTTGAGATGGTGAACTCTGTTGAGGTGAAGCATTCGGTTGAGATGGAACAATTGGAGTATTTTGGGCCAACGAAGTTGAAAATAACCATATTGGTAAACCTATTGTAAATCCAGGTAATGACAAAGTAGCCATATAAGGAGGACCAACATTTCCAAAATAAGGAAAAGTACTAGGATTCTCATTAGGAGGGGTTCCTAGGTTGATAAATTCCGGAACATTTGCCATTATATTCAACTTCAGTGAATTTTATTAACAATTTAAAACTAAAATTAACAATTCACAATTCACACTTAACAACTAAAATTCACAATTCACACCTATGGTCTCTAAAAGTAAAAACAAACAAATTAACACGCGCTATCAAATCTAGGAGTCAAACCACACACAAACAGTAAGCTCTCCGGACCGAAAACACTAGTTGGTGATGAAGCCCAACCTCGCAGAATTCAGTACAGAAATGGCGGGTGGAACAGTTACCTCGGCAACCTACTTAATGAATAGACCAGCACAAGTTCCTCCACTTTAACCGTCTCGAAGTGAAGTGAACCCCCCGGAAAATCCAAGTGAGTATAACCGACGTCTGCTCCAGGTACAGTGGGACCTTCCCTCCACCGTCACCTCGGTAGAACCCTAAAGATTATGGTCACTAAGGTCACCAACAGTAACAAATACACCTGGGGGAACAGTCTAAACTCCGACAGCACGCAAGGGCAGAGTAGCAAGCTCAATCCCCTTACCGGCTCCTTGACAACAATCCAAGGTTTACCGATAAGTGACCCCTGGCTCCTCGACAATGGTTAATCCGAGGTTTACCGTTTGTAATACGTACTGTCTGGCGTCGTTCCCAACGAGGGGGAATGATCCCCTCACTGGTTCGGACACGAGCTCGTGCTTCTCCTTTAAGAGGAGCTTTCCCAGAGTGCAATTGAAACAATTGGATTTATTCTACTCAAGATAAACTATCTGTTTGGTTTTGTAGTCTTGGAGAGTTAAGTACTCACCTACTCCAAGACCCTAGCCTAAGCTATGTTGGTGCTTCAGAGCCCTAGAAATGTAAAAATTACTAGATGAATTTTAATTAAGCGCTGTGCTATTAAGGCTGTTATTACTCAAAGGGGTAAATGGAGATGAAACCAATGGTGTTATGACCCGACTCAACTGAATGCAATCGAATATGATAATGCAATCCTTTCAATTCGATGAATCCTAACTAAAGTAAGGAGAGAGTTTCCATTCACTTCCAACAATGCAAAAAATTGATCACTAAGAGAAAATATAACAAATTCTCTAATGCACTAATTTCATCAAGAAAAACTAATGCAAATCAATTCCAAACCAATTTTTATTTTTATTTTTGTGTAAATTCAAATCAAAGAAAGCTGATCTAAATCTACGATTGATTTTTCAGAATGTAAACTATGCAATTGTAATCTATGCACAATTCACATGAAAAGTATGCAAATGTAATCTATGCACATTTTTCATTCATATTCTGAAACTGAGAACTCTAATTATGCAAATGTGATCTATGCAAGAGAATTCTCAAACACAAGATGATTCTAATGTAATCTAAGAACCAATCAAGTGCAAGTCGAGAAAATTGGGTGAGAGTTCCAAAGATCAAAACATAAAAACACTCAAAGGCGATTAACACTCATACACAATTTAGCCCCCCCCGGCGAATGAGGGGGAAATTTTTTTGCAAAAACACAAGCAAAGATATGCAAAATTGTGAAGGAACTGAGAGAAACCTCCAAGTAATGACCAAAGGAAATCAAATCAAGAAATTCTCAAGAAAGAGACTCAAAACACCCAATTGATGAAAGCTAAGAGCAGGAACAAGCTTAGGTGAAGATCTTTGACAGGGTACTAAAGGATCTGGGCAGAAAACACTAAGAAAAACCAAAATCTAAAAGCAATTAAAGCAAAAATGGAGTTTTCCTAAGTTTTTACAGGAAGACGCAGGCAACCCGTTAGAACAGGCGCGGGCCCGCTCTGTGCAAACGGCAACAGCGCGTCCAAAGACGCACTGTGCAGTACTCAGAGGATGCGTCCTTCTGGAAAAGTTAAGAAAAACCAAATCTAACTAAATCTAAAGCTAAGCCACCCAAATACTAATTCTCACAGTAAAAAACCAGAAAATAAAAATGATTTTCTCAGAGCAAAGTTCACACAAAGGAAAAGACTTTCTCATTAATGGATTCCCCAGTGGAGTCGCCAATTTGTCACACGGAATTTGTCAAGGGTGCGGACACGACTGACCTTCCTAGAAGTCTAAGACGTTCTAATGACAAACAAGACAAAATGGAGTGATCTTTCTCTAAATACACCTTTTACAACATGAAAACTACAAGTGTTGTTTAGGCTTACTTATTCCAAAACGCTGTTGTTGAAGTCCGTTCTTGACGATCCGGATGAGCTCCTCCTTCAAGTCAATTCCTGCAACCACAAACAATCAAACAATTACCAAGCACTTGCATTTCATATAATAAAACATATATTCAACATGCAGACCAAGGAACACATGAAATAACTCATTAACACAAGCTATTGAGAAAAATAAACCAGTTTGTATTAATAACGAAACAAAGAAACTCTTACAACCTGGCCTTGGTGTTGTGCAAGTTCCTCCCAGGGTCCATCAAGGGTTTTCCTCTACTTTGACAAAGCTCACCCTCTTCCAAGTAGAATCAAGTAAATACAATCTCTCCTCACAAAGGCTCTAATGGAAGACCTAAATCCTGCAGCATTTACCCAAAGAAAATGTATAGCTCCAACCTCCTCTCCTTCTGGCTCAATGCCTTTATTTATAGTGCTGTAAAGAGGTTATTCAGGTCCACTATCAATGGGATCATCCCCCTCTTTGGGTGGGATAGCTCCCTTATTGATGGGATAAGTTCCCCCTTAATAGAGATACATGAACCAACTAGAGGCGCATCCATTTCATCAAACCGACCTCTAGATTGTTCTAGAAGTAACCACAAGTAACTTTTTCAAGATAAAACTCGCGCATTTTGCCTTTTACAGAGGGACGCACCTGTCCCTTAACATACAGAGCGTCCATGGACGCAGATTTTGTGAACATGGTCAGCGTCCCCGCAGGTAAGGCTAGAGAGAACCTGCGACCCCAGAGATAAACATAGTTTTTACAAGACTTTCTCTCTTCTTTGAGTTTGAGATGGATAACAGAGGCATGAGACTTGCCTAAGAGGGTAGCATGACTGTTGATTTGAGCCATACTAACTGTAAGTAGTCATGGTGACATTTTTTAGTGTAACAACAAGGTTCAACACATGGAAATGGTGGAGAAGAACCCCCTCCTTCTCTTCCACGAGTGAAAGTTCTTCTTCCTCTCATCACCATCATCAAAGAAATTCAAGGGATGCATCTAAGAAACCTTTCTTTAAATTAGATGTAAAATTTGTCTTCCCATGTTTAATGGTGAAAGTAATGCAAAAAAGCTTAATAAGTGGATTAGGCAGATTGAAATCTACTGTAGGATTCAGCAGATTGAAGAGGACGAGGCAAAGATTCAGCTGGCCTCTCTTCGGCTGAGTAGCACCACTCTCGTTTGGTGGGAGAGAAAATTGAGAAGCTGTAAGAGTGTGGGTAATCTTCTTTCCTCATGGCCTAGTTTCATTTATGCATTAAAGGAAAAATTCTATCCCTTGGGTTACAAACAAAAAGCCTTAATGGATTGGCAATACTTAAGGCAAGGCAGAGGTTGGGATGTTCAAAGGTTTACAAAGGAATTTAGAAAACAGGCACTTAACTTGGACATTGCACTTGACTCGCCTAAAGTAGTAACTAAGTATATTGGATCATTACATAGTTACCTTAGACATTCATTATTATTGTTTGAACCAACTACTATTGACTCTGCCAGTGTGAAGGCAATCCATCTTGATAATAGGGGCAAAAATGAAAGAGATGATCATTCCAAGAAAACACCTTTCAAACCTCCAAATGGAAAACCCAAAGTGAAAGGAAGAGGAAAGGAGAAGACGACGGCATCAACCAAGAAAGATGAAGGAGAAATACCTTATTGCAATCATTGAAAAAAGGAAGGTCATGATGACGATCATTGTTGGAAACAGTACCCGAAAAAGAGACCAAAGAAGTATGGATGAAAAGGCAAGCAGAAGACAGTGGCAACTGTGCAGCAAGACCTTCGATCCGATTCGGGAGATGAAACATTGATCATAGTAGCAGGAAAAAAAGGTACTCTTACACCTCATGTTAATTCTGAATCACATGAAGGCACTAGTTCAATAGATGAGTCTCTTCCTAATGAACGAAAGAGAATTGAGCTATTTCATATTAGAGTTATCATAAATCATACAAAAGTGGAAACTCTATTTGATACTGGATCCCAAGAAAACTTTATTTTGGAGTCCTTGGTAAAGAAGCTAGGCTTGGAAACTACACCACATCCAAAACCTTACCCACTTGGATGGATACATGATAAAGCAAAACTTAATGTAACTAAGCAGTGTAAGGTTAAATTTGTGATCGCTTCTAAGTTAATGGATGAGGTAAAAATTGATGTAATACCATTTGATATCTGTGGCATGGTGTTAGGGAGTCCATATCTATATGATAGAAAGGCAATCTTCTTCCGTCATGAAAACAAATACCAAATCACAAAAGATGGGGTAGAATATATTGTAAGGGCTCATCAAACTAAAATCAGTGCCAATCTTGTAAGTGCAGGGCAAATGAAGAGGTTGGTGAATTATAGTAAGGGTTGCATGCTTATGATTGTAAGGGGAAAATATGCAGAATTGTCCATTGCTTTCCAGGGTTGTGATCATGTGCATAAAAAGGAATTATGTGAATTAATTTCTAACTATGATGAGATGTTTCAGGAACCAAGGGGATTACCTCCGAAGAGGGAGATCCAACATGAGATCCATTTGCAGCATGACGCTCCTTTACCAAATATTGTCATGTACAGGATGTCAACCATTGAGATGGAGGAGATCAAAAAGCAGGTGCAAGAACTATTGAACCAAGGAGTCATCAGACCGAGCACTTCTCCATGCAGCTCACCGATTTTCTTAGTGCCGAAGAAAGATGGCACATGGAGGATGTGTGTGGATTACCGAGCACCTAACAAAATCATGGTGAAAAATTGTTACCCTCTTCCCCGCATTGATGACTTACTAGATCAGTTAAAGAATGTTATCTATTTCACCAAATTGGCTTTGCGTAGTGGTTATCACCAGGTCCGAATCGCAGAGCAAGATGTGTGGAAAATCACCTTCAAGAGCAAACAGGGGTTGTTCGAATGGATGGTGATGCCATTCAGACTTTGCAATGCTCCAGCCACTTTCATGAGGGTCATGAATGATCTCTTTAGGCCTTTCATTAATCAATTTGTTCTTGTATATCTAGATGATATCCTTGTCTTTAGTAAAAGTTGGAATGAACATGTATGTCATGTGAAGAAAGTGTTTGATGTATTGAAAAATGAAAAACTCTATGTAAAATTGTCAAAGTGTGAATTTGGGAAAACCTCTTTGGTTTACCTAGGTCATATTGTTGGTCATGATCAGCTAAAAATTGATCCTTCTAAAGTTGAAGCAATTGTAAATTGGCCTCAACGTACTAGTGTAATCAAGGTTCGCAGCTTTTTGGGTACAATACAATATTGGAGGAGATTTATTGCCAATTTCTCTACTATTGCAGCACCTTTACACGCATTGACAAGTGTAAAGCAAGTCTTTCAATGGGGAGGAAAGCAGTAGAAGTCCTTCGAAACATTGAAAGAAAAGATCAGCACTGCACCGGTCTTGGCCTTACCAGATCTCCAACAGCCATTTGAGATCGAGACAAATGCCAACAAATATGCCATGGGAGTTGTACTGATGCAACAAAGGAAGCTAATATGTTACCATTC
Source organism: Pinus tabuliformis (assembly GCA_031772625.1). Lineage (NCBI taxonomy): Eukaryota > Viridiplantae > Streptophyta > Pinopsida > Pinales > Pinaceae > Pinus > Pinus tabuliformis. The sequence continues at coordinate 50,805,729 of CM062814.1, read as the reverse complement.
CGAGAAGTTCTCGCAGGCTGTGACAAACTATCCCACTTATGACAAGGAATTATATGCCTTGGTCCAGAGTGTAAAAAGTGGAAACACTACTTGATCGGCTAGGAGACCATCATCCATACGGATCATCAGCCCTTGTAGTATCTTCAGTCACAGACCAAGTTGCAGCAATCTCATCATTTCAGGTGGATGGGTTTTCTTCAACAGTTTCATCTGGTAATAAAGTATAAGAAGGGCACTAGCAACAAAGTGGCCGATATGCTATCTCGCCCTCCTATTTATGCTTCTATTATTTTGCATAATGCTTCGTTATCTTTTGAAAGTTATACTGAACAATATGATAACGATGATGACTTTAAGGAGATTTATGAAAAACTAACCCATGGTTCATAGGTGGACAACTATCACTTGCAGGGGAAACTGTTGTATCACCTTGGCAAATTGTGCATACCCATAGGAGAAAGGGTACATGTAATCCGGGAGGCCCACACCTCCCTTGTGTCTGGTCATTTTGGTATTGAAAAAACTTTGTGTGATGTACACAGATTTTGTTTTTGGCCTCATCTGAAGAACATTGTGACTCGCTATGTAAAGGGTTGTGTGATGTGTCTTGTTTCAAAGCCCTCTAACAGAAAACTTGGGCTCTACACACCACTCCCTATTCCAAGTCGTCCATGGGAAAGTGTGTCAATGGATTTTGTAGGAGGTTTTCCTTTGTCTAGAAAAAGTCACAACTATTTGTATGTCGTCGTTGACCGTTTTAGTAAGATGTGTATTTTAATGCCTTGTAAAAAGCAGATCACTACAGAGTAGACTACTCATCTTTTCTTTCAACATGTTTGGGTCCATTTTGGGCTGCCCACATCGATTGTGTTAGATCGGGACTCTCGCTTTCTCGGAGAGTTTTGGACTAGCTTGTGGAAGATGATGGACACCAAGTTGAAAAGAAGCACGACATTCCATCCACAGACTGATGGACAGACAGAGGTTGTCAACCACACCGTGGTACACTTGTTGTGAGGCTATTGTGGAAAACATCCTAAGTTGTGGGATGAGCATCTTCCATATGTGCAACATTCCTACAACCGAGCAGTGCACTCATCTACGCATCGTTCACCATTTGAGACATGTTTTGGCTACCTGCCAAAAGACCCTTTTGATATGGTCTTTGGAAGGGAAGATGACTCCAGTGGATGTGATGACAGGGACAAAGCACAACAGTTCATTCAGTGGATCCAGTTGATTCACCAAGAAGTATAGGAGTAGTTGGAGAAAAGTCAAGCCCGGTATAAGGCTCGACATGACAAACACCGAGTCAACCATCAATTTCAAGTGGGCGACAAAGTGTGGTTCCATATCAGCAAAGACAGGATGAATGGAGAAGGGAAGAAGTTGCAACCAATCCGGTATGGTCCATTCAACATCTTGGAGAAGATTGGAAACAATGCCTTTCATCTCGATTTGCTGATATATATGCAGATGTACTCTGTAGTGAATGTGGAGAACTTAAAGCTGTATGAGCCACCATTGATTATGGACACCGAAGAGGTGGGCACAGTTCCTACAGTTGATGACTTTGCACTAGAGTATCTTGATGAGTTACTTGAAGACATCATCCTTGATAGAAGAACCAAGACTTCACGATGGGGATATGTGGAATACCTTCGAGTTGGCTTCAAGGGGATGCACCCTAGTAAGGCAAAATAATTGGAAAAGGAAAGAGTGAGGAAACAATTCCCTCACTTGCCAATTGACTGATAAAGCTTTTGGTAGTCCAAAAGCCCCTCAATCGGGAGGATTGATCTAGGTGGATCTTCAGACACAGTGGCATGGCAAAAGCTCAAAATTCAAGGTGGTGTAAAGGCAATTAACTTGACATCAGATCGAAGCGTTCGTCGCCCTGATTCCAACAGTGCGAACGACACTCCAATCCGAGTCTGGATGAAGGAGATAGAGGCAGTCAAAGTTGGGTTGACTTTTTGATGATTGGGCAGGATTAATGGAGGCACAATTTAGACTTTTTCCAGTAGATGGAATCCAGCAAACTCCGGCCAGATTCCAGGAAAAATTGTTGCCTCGTTAAAAGGACTCCTTTGGTCCAAAACCAAATTTTCAAAAGCGCACAGGTTGTGTTTTTTATAACAAAAAAATATTAAAAAAGGGGTGGTGGGCCACCAAACTGCCACCCAAAAACAAACAAGATAACCAAAGGAGGGATGGGCCATGACCCTTGGCTCCTCCCCCAGCCATGGAACTTTCAACATAAAGACGAGAGGGACAGGCCATGATCCTGGCCCCTCCGCTGCTCCCACGGAGCCACCAAATAATGAACATGGGTGGGTCGGCCCTTGGGGTGCGGACGCAACCCAAAACCAACAACACATTAATGGAGGGGTGTGGCCATTGAAAAGGGGGCAGGTACAGTGGGCGGGCTGCCCAAGGCGGGCCCAACCCAACCAAACCTTAAAAAAAAATTCAAAAGGAGTCAAGGGATCTCTACTTGAATGGTTCATGAGGCACAATACTTGCTAAGGTTTTGCAAATGGGGTAGCAAGCTAAGTGGGCTTGATTGTGGGAAAAACTCCACAGTTAAGCGCGCTTGAGCCAGAGGAGTTCTGGGATGGGTGACCTCCTAGGAAGTCCTGGTTACCGAGTGCAAGCCCCGGAAGTGATGATTGATGCTATGTGATTCGTTCTCCACATTTCACTAGTTTCAATCCCACTTCTTCACCCCTGTGAGCATCACCCGATGCAATGAGTGCTAAGTGCACTATTCAAAAATCATGAGAAATTAGTCAGTTACGACTACCTCTCATGGAAATCCCCCATACTTAAATTCAAAAAGAGTCAAGGGATCTCTACTTGAATGGTTCATGAGGCACAATACTTGCTAAGGTTTTGCAAATGGGGTAGCAAGCTAAGTGGGCTTGATTGTGGGAAAAACTCCACAGTTAAGCGTGCTTGAGCCAGAGGAGTTCTGGGATGGGTGACCTCCTGGGAAGTCCTGGTTACCGGGTGCAAGCCCCGGAAGTGATGATTGATGCTATGTGATTCGTTCTCCACATTTCACTAGTTTCAATCCCACTTCTTCAGCCCTGTGAGCATCACCCGATGCAATGAGTGCTAAGTGAACTATTCAAAAATCATGAGAAATTAGTCAGTTACGACTACCTCTCATGGAAATCCCCCATACTTAAATTCAAAAAGAGACAAGGGATCTCTACTTGAATGGTTCATGAGGCACAATACTTGCTAAGGTTTTGCAAATGGGGTAGCAAGCTAAGTGGGCTTGATTGTGGGAAAAACTCCACAGTTAAGCGCGCTTGAGCCAGAGGAGTTCTGGGATGGGTGACCTCCTGGGAAGTCCTGGTTACCGGGTGCAAGCCCCGGAAGTGATGATTGATGCTATGTGATTCGTTCTCCACATTTCACTAGTTTCAATCCCACTTCTTCACCCCTGTGAGCATCACCCGATGCAATGAGTGCTAAGTGAACTATTCAAAAATCATGAGAAATTAGTCAGTTACGACTACCTCTCATGGAAATGGTCATACGTTTGAATGACTTAATTAACGCAGTTGAATCCCAAAAATGATATCTAAAATTGGTTTATGAAATTTTAAAAAGGAGGAGGCGGGGTTTGATTGCCCAACCTCCTCCCTATTAACTGGACCTTCCAACAACTGCACTATAACCATTTCCTTGAAGAATCTGCCACCCAGTTGTTATTTAAACGTATTTTTCCAATGTGCTTAGGCAGAGGAGGAAGTGCACGCAGTTTGAGGCAAAATTTTGCAGGAGGGCCGAATTTTCTCTTTGTCAAAATTTGACAAATTTTATATGGTTTTAGCACTTCTCGATGCCACAAACGCAATGGCGCTGTCCATTTATCCATCAAATTTCTACATTTTTCGGCATTTTTCAGTATGGAGGTATAAAACTCCTTTTTGTAACTGATGCTTGTACTCTTCTTTCTCATGACATTTAATGAATGAAGACGTCCCCATTGATCGAGCAGGGCTCAGAGATGTAGTCCAAGATAGATGAACTCCGTTATCAAGTCTTCTTGTCTTCTTTCATGCTTTATGTGTTTCTCCTCTTCTCTCATGTGCACATTAAGTTTTCTATGTTAAGCTACAATTTATGCATGTAATTCTTTAACACATCTATAAGAAAAAGAGCTTAGATCACAAAGGGACCCCTGCTGTCCTTAAAGAGTTTTTCCCGTCTCAGCAGACCCAAATGGTAGACCAACCCCAATCTGCTTCCTCCGGATCTTAAGTGTTCATGATGGGTACGCCTATTAATGTGGCTACTAGGTCGAAAGACTATCAAACTCCAGCTCTGACAGCTGGGAAAGAGAAAGAAGTTGCATTTTCTTCTTCTACCCCGAGTTTTGGCCCTCTGCATATTGAGCGCCCTAACCTTGACTCCGCTATGCGGCCACCCTCTCGAGGTGTACTGCGGAAATCCTCATATAATCCCAATGCCAAAGCTGCTCAACACTACAATACTATTGAGGATTTGGCTCAGGGGCCGTCAGCCATGTCGACTCTCGAGGTACTCCAAATCTTCCCATCGCAGCGAAAATATTTGCTTTCAACTATTAGGGGCATTGATCCCACTGATTCCAATTTGATATGTTTTGATCTACAAAACCATGTTCCATGGCTCCCTCATCAGATTGCTTTTCTTATTCAGGTAATCATCAATGAAAATACCATCCACCGAATTGTCATCGATGAAGGTGCTTCCACCTACATCATGTCAACCGCATGTTGGAAGGCTATTGGTTCTCCTGCATTGAACCAATCTCTGAACATTTTGAAGCTTTCGATGGGCATGATTCGCGACCCTTCGGTGTCTTACCTAACCTTGCCATCACCCTGGAAGGCAAGACAGTACAAGTCGAAGCAGAAATTGTTGACGCCAATCTCAATTGTAATCTTCTACTCGGATGAAGTTGGACTTGTTAATGTCAGTCTTTGCAGCCTTCCTCCAATGATCAAACATGCTCTTACAAAGTGATTTTAAGGTGTCAAGGTCAAACTTGGTCATTTCATTGAGTCTTCAAGCAAAATTTGGTCACTAGGTATTAGGTCTAGGGTTTGCTTTTACTCCTTTCAAAGTTGTCCAAATGTCGGTCCATGTCACCATTCAGATGAGTGTACCATCATTCAAAGGGTTGTCTTTATCATGTCAAGTTCCAATGGGTCATTTTACACCTTGTTCATGCTTCAGTTGCGCCTAAAGTTCATTTCCCTCTCCTAGGGTTTTGAAGGTAATTTATCTTGGAGGATCAAATCATTAGAAAAACTTGTATCTGTATGTTCATACACCTTCCCCTATCCTTAATGTACCTTATTAAACACTTCCCATCACTGATATCCCTCAAATTCCTCATTTTCGCACAAACCCTAGTTTCTTGCTACAACTTGACAATTTTCTAGGCTAGGCCTGTGTTTTGCCCTTTTGGACCCCTTCCCCTCACTAAATCTTTGAAATTCCACTTTCCCCTACTTCCTAGCATCCCTCCCTACTTCCAAAAATTTTCTCAAGAATTTAGAAGCCCTTTATCCCCTTCATTTCACTTCATTTCGACAAATCACCTGTTCCACACATCGGGATAGGTTTTACTCCAATGATGTTTCTGAGCAATAAAAGATGAATTTGGGAAAACTGAGAGAGGTTTTTATCCAAAATATGCCAAGGAAGAAAAAAATCCTTCACTTTTTATACAGGTGTCATGGTTTTAGAGAAATGTCAAAAATACAGTTGCCTTAGGAGAATTGATGCACCTCTGAAGTGACCTTGGGAAAATCAAGGTTTCTCCTAGCTTGGTTGGCAAATGAATTTATTGATGATTCAAATGATACGTAGACACAAATATATTTCCAATGAGCTATCATAAACTCAATTTGGAGTTGAGGAAGACCTTCAAAAGTTGACTGCAACATCACTCTGCCTTGAGGCAGCCTCATTTTGCACATTTTGACCAGTCTTGGGAGATTTGAATTTTGATAGGAAAAAATGAACTCCAAATTGAAAATTTCTAGTTGGGTTGGAAATTAGACTCAAATAGCTTTCCAACGAGCTATCCCACGCCAAATTTGGACACCGGGAAGGCCTCCAAACATCATCTGCAAAAAGGCACAGCGCACCTGGGTAGTGGCACGACGCACTCAGTGGTCCGCACCTTTAACACAGAGAAAGTGCGGTCAGGTCTGCTGGATACATGAGCATTAGGTGTGGGACCATAGGCAATACTCACAAAAAGTGCGGACCTAGAAATTTTTGAGCAAAAACAGGCTTTTCTGCCCAATGCGCCGCGCCACTTGGCGCGCGCTTATAATTGGGAGATCCTCTGGAGGAAAACTTTATATTTTTGGATTTGTCATCAAAATTTATGCATGCTCATGGATTACCTAAGGATTTCATCAAGTTTTGGGTTGCCTAAAGGGTCAAAAACACCCTAAAAATGACCTCTCTGCCACCTTTTGCACCCACAGGAAGCAGTCTTGGGAGATTGAAGTTTTGGAGGGGAAAATGACATCCAAATCTAGAAATTCCACTTGGGTTGGAAAGTAGACAGGCAGGGCTTTCCAACGAGATATCATGAGCTCAATTTGGACTTCGGGAAGGGCCTCAAAATCATCTCCAAATTTGTGCTATGCATAGAGATTTTGGGCGCAGTGCATAGAGAATTTTGGCCTATTTTTCACTCTCCAGCTCAAAATTTCGGCCAGTTTTGACTAGTTTTACTTTTTGATGTTACTCTTGATCTAACTTGATGTAATTTCATGACCATGATGTAATTTTGGGCACATTTTTACTTGTTTTAGTAGATTCATTCACTAAAAAGTGAAAAACAACTGAATGAATCAGTTTCCTAACATATAGAGGCAAGTTGTTTCATTGCCTATTTTTTAGTTCCTTGTTTAGATATGGTTGAAACAGCTCCTAGAATGATGAGCTCGACCCCTAGAGGCATGGGAATGAGTTAAGCTTGCCTATATCATGTAATTTCTCAGTCATTTTCAGGGTTGGACACTTGGGATTGCTTGGCACTTCATTGTACATTTGATTTCTGCATTTTTGGCAAAGGAAAGACCAGGGTTTTGCAGCACTTGTTGGGATCCTTGTGGCTCTGTGTTTTGATGGTGTTTTTCTTCATGCAATTGTAAGTTCATTGATGTTTCATGTATGCCATTTCCCTTCTCTTTGCTTCTGAAATTAAACAAATTGAGTGACAAAGGTAGAATTCATGAGTTTGTTGTGCTCTGCCTTAAACTTTGTTTAGTTTTACATGTTTTCATCTGTTTGGAGAGGATTCTTGCAGCCTCTTGCCCTCTTCAGCTCCTCAGCAGTCTTTTCTATCCATTCATTTAATCTAAAGCATCAAAACTACTGCCTACCTTGCCCCAACCAGAACTCTGCAAAAATTTGGCCTCATCCCCGGACCCAAATTTGCCTTTCCCTTTTTTCCAACAAAACCCCCAAAAAAAATCAAATCAAATCCTTGCACTTCATACCTAGCCTAAAATTAGTTTATATTTCAGTCATCTCAAGCCCCATCGATTATCTTTTGCTGAGATTGACCCAGAGAGAGCCCTCTCCTGTCCTCGTAGGGCTAGCTACGAGGCTGAGCGTGGTTTGATGTGGACCTAGAATCTTACCTTTTCAGCCTGAGGTAAATCTAGGCTCTAACATAGTGGCGACCATACTGGGGAAGAAAGTTTATTTTCATTGTTTGGCTTTGTAGACTACAGATGGAGTCTGAAGTTAGCTAGGTAGCCTTCGAAACGATTTTGCTTTGCATTAGCGCAAGTAGATAAAAGCTGCTTTAGTCAATCTCCGGTCTAGTCTTATAAGCTAAACATTTGACTTGCAAATTGCCCAGTAACATGTATCAAGTTCAGATCTGATTGTTGATGGTGAACAACGATCAGACACATGAAGGCTAAAATCATTCACATGGTGACTCTAGTGTCAAAGAATCCCAAGGTTCAGAATTTTTATGGCAACTCTACTCTTCAAGAATCAGTAGCCTGAAGATTTTCTTGGTCAATTCATTGTTATCAAAATGGATTTTCTTGCTCGACGGTATGCTCCTATGAGCCGAGATCACATTCCAGGTTTTCCAAATAAAATTCCAAAGGTAAATTAGCAAAGGAATTTGCCTATGTTTAAAGATGATGATAGGAATGATGCTGCTTTACATCTGGTTAGATTTCACATACATATTCGCAAGTTGAAGGTTGATTTTCCTGAAGATTTCTTGATGAAGATATTCATGGCCACTCTGGAAGGTGAAGCCCGATCTTGGTATGAAAGTTTGCCGCCTGCTTGTATTTACTGTTTAAAGGATTTCCATACCATGTTCTTTGAAAGGTATAAATAATATTATCCATCATTAAATTTAGTTCAGAACTGTTGCACACATGCTTATAGTTTTATTGAAAATCTTGAGAAAGTTTATGAAGATGATGACTTCATGGATGATGAGATCATGGAAGCCTTGTATGAAAATCCATTTCAGCAGCATAAAGAGAGTGATACTTATCAAGATGATCAGGAAAATTTGCAGCAGGATCAAGATCTTAGTACGGTGGAAGATGATGAAAGAGAAGGTTTTATTTCAGATCTGTCCATAGAAGAAGACAACATGCAAGAAAGTCAAGTTTCAATCTTAGAATGTGATAAAGTCAAGTCGGTTATTTCAGATCTAGATTCAGATCGTGATGATCAAGAGTACCTTGGTCTGAATCCCATGAAGGAGAGCTCTGTTGTTGAGATCATCTGGAATGAAGAAGATAGAGTTATTGACCCAAGTGTTCTCATTTCATTAGAACCAAGCCTTCATGAGGAGGTAATCCAGTCAGTTCATGAAAAACAAGATGAGATCTTTGTTCAAGTAAGTGAAAAATCTTCTTTCAATAACTCAGTGATAAATGATAATTTGATTGCCATGTCATATGAAGATGATCAACAATGTTTTCAAATTTCAGAAGATCAGGGAATTAAGGACTGTCATTCAGGTTTTTCATGTTTTAAAATGTTATTTCATGAAGACAATCACTGTTTGAGCAAAAGAAAACAAAAAGTATTATCTCCTTTGTCTAAAGATGAGATAGATCAACTTCTGAAAGGTTATGTTACAGCCCAAGCTAAAGCAGATTTGCAGTGCGCACATGGTCAAGAAAGTGTTGGTGAAACTTCTTCCTCTTTTGAAAATGATGACAGTCTTGTAATTAGCTTTATAGATCAGCAAACAGATAATATTTTCTTTCATGAAGATGATAAGGCTATCATGTTTGATAATCTTGAAGATTGTTTTCTGTTTAAGAATGACCTAGACCATGAAATCGAGGAATGTGAATTTGAGAGACACAATATGCCAGAATTCAAGTCAGTTACTATCAATCAGCAACCAGTTGTTCTTTCAGATCAGAATGAAGGGAGTACTTGTATTTTTGTTGCTGGATCTCAAGACAAGATAGTGCTTCAGGATTATCAAGATCCCTTCGGCATCCTTTTGCAAGCACTAGAGAAGATGAATGTTGCCTAGTTCGTTAGCATAAGCCTTGGTTTCAGTTCTTATTGTGAGTTGCCTACATGTACATCGTTCTACCTGCTCGGGGAAAGTGAGAGCAGAATTTCATTGAGTAGCCATTTGTTGGATTGGTTACATTGGAAGGCTCACTACACATGATTGTACATATTTCATCAGTAGGCAGGTGGTTGTCATCATGATTTGAAGTTCTCAAATCTCGATGGTCTGTTGCCATTAAAACGCTTTGTAAGTACTTGTTTAAGTTAAGTAAGTCTTGAGTCAATTTTTGTTTTCGTCAGTTTTGAGCTAGTTGCAGCTTTTGAGTGTCTTGTTTCAGTTTTGAGTTAGTCTTAGTTCTTACTCATTTTAGATTATGAGTCTTGAGTCTTGAGTTTTGATGTTTTTGTTGCCAACATGTTGACTCCATTACCCAATGGATAAGGCACTGGTCTACTCTCCCAAAGCTCTGCGGTTCTTGGCACCTCCAAGGAGCTACCATCCCCATTGGAGCCAATGTTAGTGTCAGTCTTTGCAACCTTCCTCCAGTGATCAAACATGCTCTTACAAAGTGATTTTAAGGTGTCCAGGTCAAATTTGGTCATTTCATTGAGTCTTCAAGCAAAATTTGGTCACTAGGTATTAGGTCTAGGGTTTGCTTTTACTCCTTTCAAAGTTGTCCAAATGTCAGTCCATATCACCATTCAGATGAGTGTACCATCATTCAAAGGGTTGTCTTTATCATGTCAAGTTCCAATGGGTCATTTTACACCTTGTTCATGCTTCATTTGTGCCTAGGTAAAGTTCATTTCCCTCTCCTAGGGTTTTGAAGGTAATTTCTCTTGGAGGATCAAATCATTAGCAAAACTTGTATCTGGATGTTCATACACCTTCCCCTATCCTTAATGTACCTTATTAAACACTTCCCATCACTGATATCCCTCAAATTCCTCATTTTCGCACAAACCCTAGTTTCTTGCTACAACTTGACAATTTTGTAGGCTAGGCCTGTGTTTTGCCCTTTTGGACCCCTTACCCTCACTCAATCTTTGAAATTCCACTTTCCCCTAATTCCTAGCATCCCTCCCTACTTCCCAAAATTTTCTCAAGAGTTTAGAAGCCCTTTATCCCCTTCATTTCACTTCATTTCGACAAATCACCTGTTCCACACATCAGGATAGGTTTTACTCCAATGATGTTTCTGAGCAATAAAATATGAATTTGCGAAAACTGAGAGAGTTTTTTTGTCCAAAATATGCCAAGGAAGAAACAAATCCTTCACTTTTTACACAGGTGTCATGGTTTTAGAGAAATGTCAAAAATACAGTTGCCTTAGGAGAATTGATGCACCTCTGAAGTGACCTTGGGAAAATCAAGGTTTATCCTAGCTTGGTTGGCCAAATGAATTTTTTGATGATTCAAATGATACGTAGACACAAATATCTTTCCAATGAGCTATCATGAGCTCAATTTGGAGTTGAGGAAGACCTTCAAAAGTTGACTGCAACATCACTCTGCCTTGAGGCAGCCTCATTTTGCACATTTTGACCAGTCTTGGGAGATTTGACTTTTGATAGGGAAAATGAACTCCAAATTGAAAAATTCTAGTTGGGTTGGAAATTATACTCAAATACCTTTCCAACAAGCTATCCCGCGCCCAATTTGGACACCGGGAAGGCCTCCAAAAGTCATTTTCAAAAAGGCACGGCGCACCTAGGTAGTGGCGCGGCGCACTCAGTGGTCCGCACCTTTAACACAAAGAAAGTGCGGTCAGGTCCGCTGGATACATGAGCATTAGGTGCGGGACCGCAGGAAATACTCACAAAAAGTGCGGACCTAGAAATTTTTGAGCAAAAACAGGCTTTTCTGCCCAATGCGCCGCACCACTTGGCGCGTGCTTATAATTGGGAGATCCTCTGGAGGAAAACTTTACATTTTTGGATTTGTCATCAAAAGTTATGCATGCTCATGGATTACCTAAGGATTTCATCAAGTTCTGGGTTCCCTAAAGGGTCAAAAACACCCTAAAAATGACCTCTCTGCCACCTTTTGCACCCATAGGAAGTAGTCTTGGGAGATTAAAGTTTTGGAGGGGTAAATGACATCCAAATCCAGAAATTCCACTTGGGTTGGAAAGTAGACAGGTAGGGATTTCCAACGAGCTATCATGAGCTCAATTTGGACTTCGGGAAGGGCCTCAAAATCAGCTCCAAAGTTGTGCTATGCATAGAGATTTTGGGCGCAGCGCATAGAGAATTTTGGCCTATTTTTCACTCTCCAGCTCAGAATTTCGGCCAGTTTTGACTAGTTTTACTTTTTGATGTTACTCTTGATCTAACTTGATGTAATTTCATGACCATGATGTAATTTTGGGCACATTTTTACTTGTTTTAGTAGATTCATTCACTAAAAAGTGAAAAACAACTGAATGAATCAGTTTCCTAACATATAGAGGCAAGTTGTTTCATTGCCTATTTTTCAGTTCCTTGTTTAGATATGGTTGAAACAGCTCCTAGAATGATGAGATCGACCCCTAGAGGCATGGGAATGAGTTAAGCTTGCCTATATCATGTAATTTCTCAGTCATTTTCAGGGTTGGACACTTGGGATTGCTTGGCACTTCATTGTACATTTGATTTCTGCATTTTTGGCAAAGGAAAGACCAGGGTTTTGCAGCACTTGTTGGGATCCTTGTGGCTCTGTGTTTTGATGGTGTTTTTCTTCATGCAATTGTAAGTTCATTGATGTTTCATGTATGCCATTTCCCTTCTCTTTGCTTTTGAAATTAAACAAATTGAGTGACAAAGGTAGAATTCACGAGTTTGTTGTGCTCTGCCTTAAACTTTGTTTAGTTTTACATGTTTTCATCTGTTTGGAGAGGATTATTGCAGCCTCTTGCCCTCTTCAGCTCCTCAGCGGTCATTTCTATCCATTCATTTAATGTAAAGCATCAAAACTACTGCCTACCTTGCCCCAACCAGAACTCTGCAAAAATTTGGCTTCATTCCCAGACCCAAATTTTCCTTTCCCTTTTTTCCAACAAGACCCCCAAAAAAAATCAAATCAAATCCTTGCACTTCATACCTAGCCTAAAATTAGTTTATATTTCAGTCATCTCAAGCCCCATCAATTATCTTTTGCTAATATTGACCTGGAGAGAGCCCTCTCCTGTCCTCGTAGGGCTAGCTACGAGGTTGAGCGCGGTTTGATGTGGACCTAGAATCTTACCTTTTCAGCCTGAGGTAAATCTAGGCTCTAACAGGACTCATGCCATGCATGTTGTGGCCTCCTCTTTATTTCATGTGATTCATTTTCCCCATCAAGGGAAGATTGTCACTGTCAACCAGTTGTCTTTCTTTGCCTCTTCCTCCTCGGATGGCAATTTTCTATACATTAAGCACACTAGTGCTCCCTATGAGAGTGTGGGGGTAGGTCTCTTCAAAGATTCTGCCTTAATGGGAATTTTTCCACTTCCACCTCCTCATGTTGCCTCTGTTAACATGATCTTGGTCAAGCCTGATCCTCGGGTCATACCTACACCAGATCTTGTTAATACCTAGGGCAAGGTTATGCTGCTTAGTCCTGCCAAAGTCAATTACGTGGAAATTGTTTCGGCTTTGAACTTTGCATCCTCTGATTCTCATATGTCGAAGACCTCTTTCGATACGTACTCTTAATCCCTGTGGCTTGGCAGTTTGGTATCGCTTGATCCCTTAGCCTAGACCTTCCTTGCTGATGAAGGTATCATGGAAGTCATGTCTCTTGAGGAACTACCTTGGATCGATACTCATCATCGCTCCTCGTACCTGCCTTGCCCGACGATCATCTCTGCCGTTTTCGAGAAGTCCTCTTCTCATTTTTCGCCACCGATTGTTACTCATGAAGTATGGTCTGAAGGAAATCTAGGTAATATTACCCAAACGATGTCGATTGACATCTCTATCAAACCCGGTACTATTGAACATGTTCATATTGGGGTATCTTGTTCTCCGGATGAGATCAAGACATATACTCATCTATTTCAGGAATTTTGTGATGTGTTTGCATGGTCCTACGAAGAAATGCTCGGGATTTATCCTAGCATTGAAATACCAATGTATCCGCACGTAAAGCCTGTTCGTTAATGGCTTCGCCCGGTACACCCTAGGAAGGCCACCGCTATTAAGGGTGAAGTTGAAAAGCTTCTCAAAGCTGGATTCATCTATCCCATCCCTCTTACAAACTGGGTATCCAGTATTGTCCAAGTGACTAAAAAATAGGGCATGATCCGCATTTTCATGGATTATCGAGATCTTAACCATGCTTGTCCTAAAGACAACTATCCTACTCCCTTCATTGATCAAATCATTGACGAATGTGTCGGGAGCGAGATCTTTTCCTTTATGGACGGTTTTTCTGGTTATGACCAAATCAACATCGCACTAGCCGATCAAGAAAATACAGCCTTTATCTATCCATGAGGTATGTTAGTGTACAAAAAGCTCCCTTTTGGCCTCAAAAATGCTGGAGCCACGTTTCTGTTAGAGTACTATAGTGATAGGATTCATAATTTTGAATTGGCTGAGGTTAAATCTTGTAATATTGTACATGCCTTTGCTTTATGCAAATGTTTTCCATATTAAAATTAAAAAATGTAAAGAGGGTATGTCCTAAAAGAAATATAAAAGGACAAGAAAAATAAGAAAATATCAAAAAATGAAAAAATTATGAACCCCAAACAAAAAACAGATCATGAAAGTGTGCAAGTCCAAGTGCCACTACTCTTTACTTTACAGTCTTAAATAATGGTTGTGTGTAGCTTGTCATATATGCCACAACCCATGATAGTCACACTGTTTAATAATGACTACTTCATGCTTTGAATTTCATGTTTATAGTTAGAGAATAAAGGTTTTTACAAACAATTTAATATTGGCAAATCAATAGATAGGTAGAGAAATAAAAGGAGATCATTAGTTTAATCTGAGCCCTTGGAAGATATAAGGTTAGAAGTAGATAGTTTGTTTCATAAAAAGAAAAAGGAAAGACAAGGGTTTGTCAGCTTAAATGCACCCACCAAAGTGAAGAAAAAATGTTAGGGTAGGTAAAAGGGTAGGTAGAAGAAAGGTTGCATAAATACAAGTCATTTGAAGCAAAAGAACTACTATCATGCTTAATTTTGTGTTTCAGTGTGTAGGAACAATTATCAAAGTGAAAAGCATGTTCATAAGTTGATTGGCCTAACTTCCCCTTCATTGCATTTCACCCCCCACTATATACTTACTAATTTCCCTTTTTCCCCTTCATGGCTTATCAAAACCCCTTTTCCCTTCATTTTCACTCCTACCCCTTGGTTTCACACATTCCCTGGTCACTTACTTTCAAAATTCATTCCCCTAAGTGTGAAACCCTTTTCCCCTTTGAAAAATCATTTTTCCCCTTGATAAATTACCCAAAAACCCCAAAAAAACCATAAAAACCCTTTATCCTAACTTTAAAACCCTCCCGCCTCACTAACTCCGTCACCTTTTCATAAACCAACAGTTAATCATGGGTTAGTTATGCTTAACCGTAATTAATCCCATGGGTCCCACTGATCTTTGCTCCATCACCCAAGTGTGCAACTTTGCCACGTGACAGTCGTTAGATCATCCACCCCCAGACCTAACGACCCTCACCCATATCGCGCCCGCTCAATGCCTGACCTTTACCAGCCCGAGAGCACGTGATATGGGTGGTTTTTCTCGGGCCCATTTTTCTATGTGTCAGCCTCCGGCATAGATCACATTCCCTCGGGGAAATACCGCCTGCCTACCAAAAGCGGTGCGATGGCCTCCAAAACCGCCTCCCTGCCCAACGCGGAAACTATCCATTGTTTATAATATTCGCTGACCAATTTCAACCGTTCACGGTTAAAACCCCTCAGACCCCATTTTTGGGCCTTTTTTGCCTGTTTGCATTGCTGAAGCCTCCAAAGCACACCGACGCCTTCAGAGCTCCTGCGACCAGCTACCAACTGATAAAACCTTCAAAAACACCATCATTGCACACCTCAAATCCGCAGAAGCCTCTGCAGACCTCGATTTTAAAACAATTTGCAACCTCGACCATACAATTCCAGGTATTGAATGAATTTACTTAATTTCCCTTTAAATTGAGAGTTTTCCATTCCTAAAATACCAAAACCCCTACCTGCAAACTATTTATACCCTACCATGGTTACTGAATTGTTAAACCTCACTCCCATAGCCATATAACCCAAATTTCCACAGTTTATTACAGAAATGGCTGCCCATACCTCTCTAGATGTCAGACCAGTGACAACCCCTCATTTAGACATTGGCCACCTGGCCCTAGCAGACAGAGACTTCCAAATCAAATATACAACCACCCCACGCCACCTTCTGAGAATCCACGGTTGGGCTAAGGATAGGTTCCTTAACCATGCTGATGACATAAACCTTTGGGAATCCTTTCTTATGTGTTTCATAATCTTAAATGTGTTCAAAATATAAATGAATTAACTGGAAATATCACTCAGAATTTGTTTAATTACACTCTGTTTTACATAGTTAGTCATTTACATGTTTTCTTCTGATACCCGGATTTGAGAAACCTTAATTTCTCTCCCATCCCAGTTGACTTTCTTTCATTCCTTCCAAAGTCCGGCCTAGGGAACCCTTAATTGCTCCCTGGATCCGATTTGAAGCCATTCACCATTTAGCCTCCGAGATCTGCAGTAATGCATCTATCTTGCCCTGTAGATACCGTTTTTAGAACTGAATCTAGTCTTGTTTGTCAGACATCCGACTCCATAGCCCAATGGTAGAAGCCAAACCTAATTCCATCTAAGTAAAGTGATCCCACCACCAAATTTTCAAAACAAAACCCAAAGTGAAAGCAATAACTAGCTTAAAATCATCTTAACTAAAACAAAGTTAAATCTTGAAGAGAGAGCCCTCTCTGCGCATCAGGAAGGCTAGTTCCTGATCTCGAAAAGTGGTTTGTGGTTAGCTTTGGTTTTTCTTTCTTCATACTTCAAAAGAAATATCAAAGTGATAACATTTCTAGCGACCATATTGGGGACTTCGATCCTCAGTCTCATGAAACTTTAAAGAAACCTTAAATTTAATCTTAAGCCCCTTAAGGTCATTTTCTGAAGTAAAGTTTTCAAAAATTTCATAAAAGTAGTTTATAAGGTTAAAATTCTAGCTCCTAAGATGATTCACTATACCAGGGCAAACCCAGATCCAAACCCTGCAACTATAGTTGATGACCTAGAGAGAATTTTAAGACAACCCAAAACAGCAGAAATTCAAGCTAGTGGTAGTAGGTTAGTTAGACCCAATTCACTCCTTGAGGAATTGCCAACTTTAGAGGACATCCCTTTTGAGTTTTCATTTGATCTCTCATTATTTAGAAGTAAATCTGAGAATGTAATTCATGAAACATCCTTAGACCCTGAGTTTGTTCAACTCATTGAATCAAAAAGGATTATTCATTCAGATTTAGATAAATTTGTCATTGAGACTTTTGACAAGATAGAATCTTGGGCCTCTATATTGATAATTAGTATAGGTTATTCTTACATTAAAAAATCTACTGAAGTAGAAGCCCTTACTACTGTTTCCCCTGAAGTTTTTTCACGAACTTCACTTGCTGTAAATATCCCTTCTTTTACCACAACTTCACCAATTGTATCTACCACAATCCAATCACCTAAACCAGTTATTAATCAACCATTCTCATCATCATCTAGTTCAGCTCCATCATTTTTGAGTCCTCCCTCAAGCACCACAACTTTACCCCCTAGTCAAGCCAAAATCACAACAATGGAAAACCGATATGCTCCTCTTATTTTACCTACACAACTCCATGCCATGCCTACAAATTATCAGAGTAAGATTTTCCTGTTTGATGCTACTGGTCATTACACTACCCAACAACATGTAAACAAGATGTCTGACTTTTTTGAGTTGCATGAGATAGATGAAGCAGATGTCCAAATGAGGTTGTTTTCCCAAACTTTAACTGGGGATGTCAAGAAATGGTTCAAAGCCTTTCCTGCCAACCATATTGCAGACTTAGCCAATTTTCATAGGTTATTCATTGATAGATGGGAGAGAAAGAAAAACCCATTGCAAATACTTTCTGAATATGAAAACATTAGAAGAGCTCCTAATGAGTCAGTTCAGGACTATTGCACTAGGTTTAATAGTATCTACAATGCAATTCTAGCCAACATTAAGCCTCCACCTGACCTAGCATTAATTAAGTTCCCTGATGGTTTTGATGCTGACATGTCATACCAGCTAAGGGAAAGAAACCATGAAACACTTGAACAAATGCAGAGCAATGTTGTTAGTGTAGAGGCCAACCTATTAGCTAAGAAAGCACAAATGAGGAATGAAAAGAAAGTTGTATTTAAAGAGGAAGCTTCCACTTCAGATGGAAAAGTAGATATTTTAGCTAAGAGTTTAGAAAGAATCATGGAGAGGAAAAATCAATGGGAGAATCAACAAAAAAAACCCCCAATAAGAAACCC
Organism: Pinus tabuliformis; assembly: GCA_031772625.1. Lineage (NCBI taxonomy): Eukaryota > Viridiplantae > Streptophyta > Pinopsida > Pinales > Pinaceae > Pinus > Pinus tabuliformis. The sequence continues at coordinate 50,787,658 of CM062814.1, read as the reverse complement.
AAATTTTAATAAGAACCCTAATGCTGGAAAGAATACTACACCAGATCAACAGATTAGGCCCCCCTTCCAAGAGAATTATGTTGAGGATTCACAGAACCAAGAAGGAGAGGATGATACCCAGATTAACTTACTAGAAACCAAAGAAGAAGGCATTATATTTCTTACTCAGGAAGAAAAGGAGTTATATATGCTGCAGCAGTTGCAGTTAGAATATGGTGAATCCTTTGATTTTAAACAGGGATATGAATTAGCTATATATGAGGTACATAAACAATATACCTTGAGATGTAAAAATAATAACGAGACTCCCATTAAAAGATCCATCCAAACCCAGAGTAAGATAATAAAAGAAGCTCCAGTTAACAAAGTGTTACAAATCCTCCCTAGGGGAACACCTGAGACTTCAACCCCTAAGATTGTAGATATAACCTCCACTGAAACCAAAACAGAGACAATTACTGAAAACAATAAAAATAAGAGAAATCAAGGAAAAACAATAGAAACACAGACTGAAATGCCTACTACTGAGAAACAGAATAAGGACACACAAACTACACATATTAAGGAAGATCTAAATCAAACAAACAAACCTCAGCTCCCTTTCAACATAAAAAATGAAATAGAAAAATTAAAGATATTAGTTCCTTTGACCGAACTAGTAAAGAATGAATCTTATAGGTCACAAATAACTGAGACTTTGAACATAGGAGAGGGAGAGGATTCTGTTAATTTGAATGATGACTAGCCTGAATTATTGTTTGGCCCTGAGACCAATGGCTTTCATCAGCAAGGGGTAGTTCCTCCTTTTTACATCAACGTAAACATTCATGATAAAATATTGCATAACGCTATGTTGTACTGAGGGGAATCCCATAATTTGATGCCTAAGGCAATAATGGAAAGACTAAACCTAGACATTACCAGGCCATATAAGGATTTGTTTTCTTTTGACTCCAACCAGGTTAAATTCCTTGGTCTGATCAAGGACTTATGTGTAACTCTTGTCTAGTGCCCTGCAAAGAGCATTTTAATGGACATTGTAGTTGCAGACATGCCACTAAAATATGGAATGTTGCTATCTTGCTCGTGGGGAGAAAATCTACAGTTTCATTTGGATATGTCTTCTGCCACCATATCTGTTTTTGGCCAACCGAGAAAATTATATATGGAGACCTTGATGAAATACATGGTCAGTAGTGGGGAAAAACCACAAAACTTTCCCAATACTCCATGCATTTAGATATGGACTCTTTCATCTTATACAATGCAGAAAATGATAAAAAGGAAATCACAACCAAAGACCTAAAATACAGAACAACTGACAGTGAGAACATATTTCATGATTCACTTTGGCATTTAGACTTTGATGGGTCTATCAATAAGTTAGGGGCTGTTGCAGGAGTATGGATCCATAATATGGAGAATAATCATGCTGAGGGACATGCTTTCAGATTGAACTTCAAATGTACCAATAACATGGCCGAATATGAAGCCCCAATTCTAGGGTTACAATTGGTTAGGAAATTGGGAACCAAAAGAGTTTCCATCATGGGAGACTCAAAGCTGATTATTAAATAGATTGGTGGTGAATACTCTGTCAACAACCCTAGGCTTGGTCGATATAGGGATATTGTTCTAGACTTGATCAAAGACCTCCTGGAATCAAACTTTGCTGCCATTCCTAGAAAACAAAACATGCAGGCCCATAGTTTGGCCACTTTTGCTAGTACTTGTAAATTGCTATTTCAACCAAACCACCAGTACACTGCAGAAGTCAGACATAGGGTTGTTATACCAGACAACCTGAAGTATTAGCAGATCTTCTCCCAGGATTCTCAAATCTACGAATTCATGAACAATGAAGGTGAATTTCAAAATTGCAATATAGATACTGACTATACAGTAGACAATAATATAGAAAGTAGCATAGATGTAAATATTTTAGACATAGCTAAACCAACTAAATTTACTAGAGTAGAAATATAAATTTTAGAGAATGTAGAGATTGAAGAAATAATGAATGATGATCTTGAGATCCTTAATTTGAAAATTAATTTTTTGCCTAAAGGATTAGTACCTTTAGAAGATTTGTTTGACTCTAATGATGTAGCTAGGAAACCCAAGATGGAACCTTTGAGAGCTGACATAGAAGAGGTTAACATAGGAACTGAGGATAAACCAAAACTCATCAAAATATCAAAAGCCTTACCTCCAGAGGAAAAGGTTAAATACATCAATCTGTTTAAAGAGTTCCAGGATGTATTTGCATGGAGTTATGAAGACTTAAAATCTTATGACACCAGCATAATCCAACACAAAATACCTCTAAAATAAGATCATAAACCTTTCAAATAGAAACTTAGGAGAATAAACCTAGTTCTTATGCCCTCTATTGAAAAGGAAGTCAAAAGAATGTTTGATGCCCAAATAATAGCCCCCATTAGATACTCAGACTGGATTTCAAACTTAGTCACAACTAGGAAAAAGACAGGTGAAATTAGACTTTGTGTAGATTTTAGAAATTTAAACAAGGTCTCACTAAAAGATAACTATCCTCTACCAAAAATGGACCATATACTGCAGAGGGTAGTAGGCTCATCTAGGATTTCACTGTTAGATGGATTCTCTGGGTATAACCAGATCTTAGTCCAACCTGAGGACCAAGCCAAAACTGCATTTACTACTCCATGGGGTACCTTCATGTATTTGAAGATGCCTTTTGGATTAATGAATGCAGGTGCCACATTTCAAAGAGCTATGGATATAGCTTTTGCCAAGGAGATTCAAAACTTCCTAGTAGTATACCAGGATGACATCACAATCTTCTCTAAATCTAACAATGAACACCTAGACCACCTGAGAAGAGTATTTATCAAATGTAGAAAATTTGGGATATCTTTAAATCCCAAGAAAACACTCTTTGGTATGGAAGAGGGAAAACTGTTGGGACATATCATATCTAAAGATGGCATTAGAATAGATCCTACTAGAATAGAGGCCATTTTGACCATTACCCATCCTAGAAACATTAGAGATTTAATACAATCATTTCTAGGCAAGATAAACTTCCTTAGGAGATTCATTTCAAATCTAGCAGAACTAATTAGAGAGTTAAATAACATGTTAAGAAAGGAATCATCACTTAAATGGATAGTGGAGGCCAAACAATCCTTTGAAGCCATCAAGGAATCCTTAACCAAAATTCCAGTCCTAATAAGTCCTGACTTTAACAAGGATTTTATAATTTTTTCTTTTGCTTCAGAACACACCATTGCAACAGTCTTGCTACAAAAGAACAACCAAGGATATGAACAACCAATTGCATTTTTTAGTAAATCCTTAAGAGATGCCACACTCAAATACAATATCATGGAGCATTAGCTTTAGTAAAGGCTATCAAAGACTTCAGAGTATACATTCTATATTCTCACATTATGGCTTATGTTCCAAATTCTGTAGTTAAGGACATTTTGACACAAAATGGGCCTGAAGGGAAAAGAGGCAAGTGTATTGCCACAATATTGGAATATGACATAAAGATAAAGCCAACTAAGCTTATCAAAGGCCAAGGTTTAGCCAAACTCATGGCTGAATCAAATTGTCAGGCCCTTGATATAAATTTCATTAGTGCCCTTGATGATCAGGAAGAGATGGCGACTCCACCGATCAGTGAAACTTTTACTGATTCACCCTAGTATGAAGATATTATATTTGTATTACAAAATTTACAAGCTCCTCCTAGTTTGACAAGAACTAAAGCTAGATTTTTAAAAATGAAGTCATTAAAGTATTGTATCATAGATAATGCATTGTTTTGGAAAGACAGTAGTGGTATTCTATTGAATTGTTTATTGAAAAATGAAGCTGATAAAATCATGCAAGAGTTTCATGCAAGGGATTGTGGAGGACACTTGTACTGGAAGACTACTGCTGACAAAATCCTAAGGGCTGGTTTTTACTGGCCCACTTTGTTTGCAGATGTTAAGAAACATGTGGCCTCCTGCCATAAATGTTAGATATTTGAGGGAAAGAGAAAACTTTTACCCTTGCCTCTTAAACCAATTTCCACTGAAATGCCATTTCAACAATGGGGGTTATACTTCATTGGAGAAATACACCCAGCCTCCTCAACTCAGCACAAGTGGATTCTGACAGCCACAAACTATTTTACCAAATGGATAGAGGCCATACCTTCTAGGCAAGCCACAGACACTATCATAATCTCCTTCCTAGAGAGTAATATCCTGTCAAGATTTGGATGTCCCCAGAAGCTCATTACTGATAATGTAGCTGCCTTTAAATCCAAGAGAATGATAGATTTCTGTAACAAGTACCACATCACCCTTGGCCATTCCACAACCTATTACCCTCAAGGTAATGGACTAGTAGAGTCATCCAACAAAATCCTGGTCAATATCATTAAAAAATTGTTGGAAGATAACAAAAAGACATGGATTAGTCGATGCCTTATGGGCAGATATATTGTCTACTAAGAAGTCCATTGGAACATCACCCTATCAGCTGGTTTATGGGATGGATGCAGTTTTCCCATCATCCTTAGGAGTGACAGTGATGAATATCATCCAGGAATTACAAGTGGAACCAAATGATATTTAGAGAGGAATAAATCAGACCATACACCTGCAGCAAACCAGAGAAGAAGTATATGTAAAATCATAAGTAATCCAGGAAAAAATCAAGAAAGTATTTGTTAAAAAAACTAAAGCAGATGATTTTTACATAGGAGATAAAGTCTTTAAGTGGGATTCAAGGAGAGAAGACAAAGGAAAGCATGGAAAATTTTATTTTTTGTGGCAGGGGCCTTATGTCATTTATGGCTACAAAGGCAAAAATGCCTTTTTCTTGATAAAAATAGATGGATCAGATCTACCAGGAGGACTTGTTAATGGTAGGATGTTGAAGCATTATTTTTCCATTGACTCACAATAATTCACTTTACTTTGCATCATTGTACATAACATTGCAGAGTGTAGATTGGATTGGATGGTAATCCTTTGAAGTTGAAGCCCGGAGAGAAGGCCCTAAGATTTGAAGGATTTACTGTCATAAGTATCAATAAAGCAGAATGACAAAAGGACAGTTTACAAGGTAACTACAGTCACAATTCAAAGGCTACTCGTCTTTAGAGTTCTTGACATTTCACCAGGAAATGCTATCCCCATGTGGAGCCACTGTTAGAGTCCTATAGTGATAGGATTCATAATTTTGAATTGGCTAAGGTTAAATCTTGTAATATTGTACATATTTTTGCTTTCTACAAATGTTTTCCATATTAAAATTAAAAAATGTAAAGAGGGTATGTCCTAAAATAAATATAAAAGGACAAGAAAAATAAGAAAAGATCAAAAAATGAAAAAATTATGAACCCCAAACGAAAAACAGATCATGAAAGTGTGCAAGTCCAAGTGCCACTACTCTTTACTTTACTGTCTTAAATAATGGTTGTGTGTAGCTTGTCATATATGCCACAACCCATGATAGTCAAATTGTTTAATCTTGACTACTTCATGCTTTGAATTTCATGTTTATAGTTAGAGAATAAAGGTTTTGCCAAACAATTTAATCTTGGCAAATCAGTAGATAGGTAGAGAAATAAAAGGAGCTCATCAATTTAATATGAGCCCTTGGAAGATATAAGGTTAGAATTAGATAGTTTGTTTCATAAAAAAAAAAAGGAAAGACAAGGGTTTTCTAGCTTAAGTGCACCCACCAAAGTGAAGAAAAAATGTTAGGGTAGGTAGAAGAAAGGTTGCAGAAATACAAGTCATTTGAAGCATAAGCACTACTATCATGCTTAACTATGTGTTTCAATGTGCAAGAGTAGTTATCAAAGTGAAAAGCATGTTCATAAGCTGATTGGCCTAACTTCCCCTTCATTGCATTTCACCCCCCACTATATACTTACTAATTTCCCTTTTTCCTCTTCATGGCTTATCAAAACCCCTTTTCCCTTCATTTTCACTCCTACCCCTTGGTTTCACACATTCCTTGGTCACTTACTTTCAAAATTCATTCCCCTAAGTGTGAAACCCATTTCCTCCCTTTGAAAAATCATTTTTTCCCCTTGATAAATTACCAAAAACCCCCAAAAAACCATAAAAACCCTTTATCTTAACTTTAAAACCCTCCCGCCTCACTAACTCCGTCACATTTTAATAAACCAACAGTTAATTGTGGGTTAGTTACACTTAACTGTAATTAATCCCATGGGTCCCGCTGATCTCCACTCCATCACCCAACCGTGCAACATTGCCACGTGAGAGTCGTTAGATCATCCACCCCCAGATCTAACGGCCCTCACCCATATCGCGCCCACTTAAGGCCCGAACTTTACTGGCCTGAGAGCATGTGATATGGGCGGTTTTTCTCAGGCCCATTTTTCTACGTGTCAACCTTCGGCATAGATCGCGTTCCCTCGGGGAAATACCGCCCGCCTACCAAAAGCGGTGCGATGGCCTCCAAAACTTCCTCCCCGCCCAACATGAAAATTGTCCACTGTTCATAATATTCACCCGCCAATTTCAACCATTCGCGGTTAAAACCCCTCAGACCCCATTTTTGGGCCTTTTTCACCCGTTTGCATTGTTGAAGCCTCTGAAGCACACCAGCACCCTCAGAGCTCCTGCGACCAGCTACCAACTACCAGAACCTTCCAAAATGCCATCACTGCACACCTCAAAGCCGCAGAAGCCTCTGCAGACCTCAATTTTAAAACAGTTTGCAACCCCAACCATAAAATTCTAGGTATTTAAGCATAAAACCAAGAATTGCCCTCTCATTTAAAAAGTACACTAAAATTCATGAAATATTTGAATGAATTTACTTAATTTTCGTTTAAATTGAGAGTTTTCCATTCCTAAAATACCAAAATCCCTACCTGAAAACTGTTGATACCCTACCCTGGTTATTGAATTATTAAAACCTCGCTCCCATAGCCATATAACCCAAATTTCCACAATTTATTACAGAAATGGCTACCCAGACCTCTCTAGATGTCAAACTAGTGACAACCCCTCATTTAGACATTGACCACCTGGCCCTGGCAGACAAAGACTTCCAAATCAAAGATATAACCACCCCACGCCACTTTCTGAGAATCCACTACTCGGCCAAGGATAGGTTCCTTAACCATGCTGATGATGTAAACCTTTGGGAATCCAATCTGCCCAAGTATACATTCCCAGAAGTCCATCCATTCCCAGACATAGTACATTTTTGTCATGCCTATTATGTTCCAAGCCATAGGGCTATTGAGGTACCAAACCATGAGCTATTATTCACCATTATAGCGAAATCCATCAACCAGATGCTGCAAATCCAACCTAGTCTTAATTTGACTCCTTTGCCCATTAGACACGTGTTGGACCTATACATCACACTGGGCCCATACAAGATCAAACAAATATTTCATAATTTCATCATTGAGGAGTGCCATACTCCTAAAGACATTCCACCCTATGTTGCCACTATTTTTTCAAAGACTAGCAGGAGAATAATCACCATGATTTCATGCATCCTAGGATGCACATTAGACGAGTTTGTGGACGATGTCATCATGGCCTTCTTGTCCATTTTCACTCCAGGCAAGCCTCCTGCCATTTTGTATGATTTTTCCCAGTTCATTATAGATAGAATGCATGAACAACTCACTAGACTGCCCACTAAAAGAGTTTTCAAATACTCTTCAGTGTTGTTTCATATGTTCCTCTATTACCAGATAGATAAATTCCCTTTGAAGATCCGAAAATTGGACACTAAGGGAAAGGAAATATCAGTCATCTTTTGGAAACCCTTGGTCCAAAAGTTTTCCACCTCATACAAAGACTTCATAGACTCTTTTGTATACCCAGTCATGAACATGTTGAATTCTAAGGTTCAGCCTAGAATCAGCCCAGAAATTAAAAGTGTACTGCAACTGGCCAAGAATAGCAAGGTGGGATATTGGTACCTCTACTAGAATCACACTGAAGTCAGGATCTATGGCTATGAGCTAGTCCCCTACAATTGCCTAAATACCTCCCCATGAGGATATTTTCCCTTGAATACTTCAAGAAAATCATAAGTGAAAATGAGGTCAACTTCCGAGTTGCTAGGAAGAAGACACAATTTAAGATGAAAAACCAAATGGGCCCATTCATCTGCAACACCAGAGAGGCTGGACCTGAGGCTGATAAGATGCTCCAGGAAATGAAATTCAGGAATAGTTTCATCTGGCATTATGACCCTCATGGGGTTATAAACAAGCTCAGACAAAAGGTCAAACTGGGACCTTACATCCACTACCCAAGACCTGACATTGAACAATATGCTAATTAGTCAAAATGGGTAGAGAATACATTGATTGACATGGACAACACAGTTGTGGATGTGGAGAACACCATGATTGATTTAGAGAAACAATTTGACCAGAGCTCTTTCCTGCAGGTTCCAGAGTTGGGAGAGCCAATGAACATCCCTCCTGTCATTCAGACCCCTGTAAATGAGGAGAAGAATCCTAAAAGAAACAGGGAAGAAGCATCAAGTTCTGCCATGGAGACCACTGATGAGCAGTTCAAGCTAAACAAAAGGCCCAAATTGAATCCTGTGTCTAAATAGGAGGAAAACATTGCATCAGAAGAAATGATTGACACTAAGGCAATGGGGCAGGGAAGTAAACAGACAATAGAGATAACTGCATCAGCAGAAACACAATAGCCATCTACTTCCAACACACAGATCATACAGAGATAGAAGAGTGTGGAGGTGTCTTCCTTTGTCAGGCCAGCTGACAAGGAAACAGATATCAAAGAAAGATTTAAGGAAATAAAAATGAGGAACGAAAAGCTGAAGGTAGACACATATGCCAAGTACCTGAAGATGACACCACCAAACTAGAATAGATTGATGTAAACCTTTGACATCAAAGAAGGAAAAATGCAGGTATCATTCCTGCAGCCCACTATACAGTAGCCCAAAACCTCAGCAGACTAAAAGAAGACCAATTTTAAGGTCTTGGCTAGGGATGTTCATCCCATTGATCAGATCAAATTTCACAAGCAGACTGGAGAAATGATCTACTCCACCCTCACAACAAAGGCCATGGCGGCATTCAAACTGAAAGATTCATTGGACAATGTGACAGCCCAGTACAAACTTTAAAAAGGCCTCCTCCAGTGCCAAAGACACCAGGATAAAGTCCTTGGAGGACCTGGTTATAGAATTGGACCATGACCCAAAGGACATCAAGGCTACTGAACAATTAATCAATAAAAAGAATGAGGATATTGTAGCCCTCAAGAAACATCTCAAGCTGCCTCAGTTACAACACCCACAAACAATGGAAGTCCTAGAAAGCTAGACAAATAATGAAGAGATGATGGACTTGGTGCTGCAACTCAATGACCAATTGAAGGAGATGAAAAAGGAACTATATAGCTTGATTTAGCTCAAACAATCTAGTATTGATAGTGCTCCTCCAACTGTCATTCCAATAGTGACCATAGTTGTACCTTCCACTTTGGCAGCAACATTAACTCCCACTAGTCCAATGGCCACTGCATTGCCAGCATCAACTTCTACTACATTAGCAACAGGATCAACACCAACACCCTCCACAAGTGAAGAATCGAACAGGCTAGTGAAAGAAATGGAAGAAATGTCCATTTAGATGAATGAGATGAACAAATTGAAGGAGAAAGTCAGCAGCCTTGAGACAGATTACAAAATTGCCTAGATTATGCATTAAGAAGAGCAGCAAAAGGCTGCAAGGATGAATGAAAGGACAAAAGGCCTGGAGAAAGAACTGACCTTGATTGAACCAATAGGAAAGGCTAAAGAGAAACTGTTGGCCAATATCATTGACTCAGTCAATGATATTTTGCCATCTATCCAGGTCATTTTTGAGCAAATTGATTTGATTAAGCAGTCAAGAAAATCCATTGAAAGGGTCAAAACAGAACTTGGAGATATGCCAGAGGAAGCAACAAGAATCATCCACTTCCTCAACTCCAAGAATAAATATGAACTGCAAGAGCTTGAGATACCTGATAGGACAGGTACAATTTTGGAATTGAGGAGAGTCCTCACCAAGAGGAATTTGATGTTGAATCTAAAAGATAAGTGTCAGAACATGCAACTAGTTGTTGACAGGTTCATGGCTAAGTTTGAGCTGTTGAAGGAAAAGGGATTACCTAATCCCTTAGTTATAAATGACAAGTTAATGACACATGCTAATTACAACAAGAAGATTAGGGAAGTGGCCAAAGAACAGGTGATCAATACATCTATGAAGGGCATGCCAATAGGCAAAGTTTTGTACCAAACATTTGAAAACTTGTTTTAGCTCCAGCATGAGGTAAAACACCTATTTATTAATAAGCCCACTTTTGCCAAATATACAAAGGCAGATGAGGTATACAAAAAAATGAGCAATATCCAATTACAAGATGAATAAATATGGGAAAAACTGAATGATTTATTGTAGTAAAAACACAGTAAATTATAAATGTACAGTAAAAAGTGAAACAACAAAGTAAAAGGATATTGACAGGTCAGCAGGATTAAAGTGTATCAGATGAAAGAGTATCAGGTGAAAGGTTAAAGTAAAACAGAGTATCCAGCGTGAAAGCCAAATAGCCTAGTAGCATAAACGGTTAAAAATCAAAGTCTACAACTAGCAGAACCAAAATAAAAGGGACAACATGAAACAGTTCAATAGTTGTCTCTATCTTCTTGCAAGAAGATATTTCATTTTTCCTAGATTAGTTCTGAAAGCAGTTTCAGATATTTTGTAATTCCTTTTGTATAAATACTTCAAAATTAGAGTATTGTGCTGGATTACTTTACATTTGTAGAGTTATTTTGATCTTGAACGTAAGGGTGATTGTACCATTTTCAAGTCAACAGACTAGAGCAAGTAATAAAAGCATTTTGCTACAGGATTCATGAGATGTGCCATTTGTAGTGAAGTACTTTCTTTGTGTGATTTTTACCAATCTTATGTGTTTCATAATCTTAAATGTGTTCAAAATCTAAATGAATTAACTAGAAATATCACTCAGAATTTGTTTAATTACACTCTGTTTTGCACAGTTAGTCATTTACATGTTTTCTTTTGATTACCGTATTTGAGAACCCTTAATTGCTCTCCCATCCCGGTTCACTTTCTCTCATTCCTTCCAAAGTCTGGCCTAGGGAACCCTTAGTTGCTCCCTGGATCTGATTTGAAGCCATTAACCATTTAGCCTTCGAGATCTACAGTAACTCATCTATCTTGCCCTGTAGACACTATTTTTAGAACTGAATCCAGTCTTGTTTGTCAGACATCCGACTCCATAGCCCAATGGTAGAAGCCAAACCTAATTCCCTCTAATTAAAGTGATCCCACAACCAAATTTTCAAAAAAAAACCCAAAGTGCAAGCAATAACTAGCCTAAAATCATCTTAACTAAAACAAAGTTAAATTTTGAAGAGAGACCCCTCTCTGAGCATCAGGAAGGCTAGTTCTTGATCTCCAAAAGTTGTTTGTGGTTACCTTTGGTTTTTATTTCTTCATACTTCAAAAGAAATATTAGAGTGATAACAGTGTCAACGGGCAATGTCCTATGCGTTTCATGACATCCGCAACATTGTCCAGCCTTACTTGGATGATCCAAAATGGATCTTGTATAAAAACCTCTAAGTCTAAAGTCTTCATTTGATTTAATAGTGCAATTGAAAGAATGGCGAAAAAAAACCCAAAATCCAAAGGAAACAGAGAAGCACAGCGTGAATTCCCTAGAGCCGTTGGATCCACGGGATCAACGAATGAGATCAAATCGCATCGGAGGAAGCCAACAACATATCAAATTCAGCCTCGAGCAATTTGTGATCAGCAATGACATTTGAACCATTGATCAAGTGCACAGATCAATGGTGGAGCGAGATCGTATCGCATCGCAAATACGTCGAAGGGAGGACTTACCGCAGGCCAAAGACTATGCGATATGCACGGACCCGAAGGGGTTTATAAATGTGGCTTTATGTTATTTTAGTTCCGAGGTAAGCAGTATTTTGGGCAGGCTTCAAGCAGTAAGCAGTATTGGAGAAGCTCTACCCAATTCCATACAGTGACCGACATGTAGCACACCGCAAGAGACAGAAAACCGCTTTTTTGGGCGGGTAATCTTCGTGCAAGTGGGCCTCCCGAAATGGTTGTCAGTCATTGGATTGGAGATCGTGGATCAAAGGTGGAGATTGAGTAGACTACTTGATGTTTTGGGTTGGATGCGAACTGTTGGATTGAAGGCAGATCAACGGTGTGGAATACAAAGGGATTATGACCCGTATCCAATGCGACTTGCGATTGCGATTTAGGCGGACTCGAGAGGATTATAGGGTGGACTTTATATCGTTTGAAGTCTGGCTTTGGCATTTTGGTCAGATTTTCCACTGTTTCAGTGTATTTCAGTGTATTCCCGGTGTAAACAGAAAAGTGTGTTCTCAGGGATTTTCACCCACGCCCGGTCCTTTCGTTTGTAAACAGGTGGCCTCAATGCCTTAAGCATTTTTGCAATGATTGTTTAAACAGTCAGAAGGGAGATGAAGGGACAGCGACCAGGAGCCAGAAAGCCTGAAATGGAGGCGAACATACAACGCCGAAAGTCTTAAAAGCCATCCAATGGCAGAATAGAGGAGGGAGGAAGTCAATTGAAGGCAGTCACAGAAAGACAGTCAGTCAGTCAGATTGAGGTAGATTGAATAGAGGAACAGGATAGAAGGAGAGTTCGTGCACTCTTTTAGACTCAAGGTTTTCAAGCAGATCCCTCTTTGATGTCACTGTTGGTTGAGACACTGTTTTTGCAGCTCACCCTTGTAATAATCTATTCTTGGAGACTTAATATAGAGGTCGACATTGAAAGCTTGACTAGGAGACGTAGCCAGGAAGTCTAGTGAACTCATTAATTATTTGTTGTGTTGATGTGTGTGTCTGTTATGTTTTTTGACTGTTAATTTTCTATATTATTTGCAATCTTTTCGATCCGTTGCACTAAGTAATATAGTCATTTTCTTGCACATGAGTCTAGATACCTTTTCTTCTTGATTTAGTATCCATTTCGGATCAAGTGGTATCAGAGCATTTGGTTTTGGTTTTACTAAGGTTAGACAAGATTGTGCTAGATTTTGAATGCTAACTAGATTAAAGCTCATACTAGAAGAAGGAGAATTTGTTGAGTCTAATCCAGAGATTGGAAGAGTCTATTCTCAGAGGAGAATGGTAGAAGAAGCTCCATTGGGATCAGAATCTCAATTTATAGAAAGTTTTAAGACACTCCAAGCCATGGTGGAAGAGATGTATCTAGAGTTCAAGAAGGGTCAAGGTGAAAGCATTGCAACACCCAAACCAGACAAAGGAGCAGAGGAACCTTTTCTACTTGCTCCTCCAGAAGGCAAAGGGAAAGGGGAAATGCCTCCTCCACCATCTCCTCCATCATCACCTTCATCATGCTCATCATCTTCTTAACATAACACTAGCTCTTCTAAGAAGAAGAAGAAAACTTCCTTAATCAAATTAGATGTGAAGTTTGATTTGCCAATTTATGATGGAGAACTCAATGCAGAAAAGCTAGATAATTGGATAAGGAAAATTGATGTATATTACAGTGCACAGAGCATTGATTCATAAAAGAAGAAGATTCAGCTGGCTAGCCTTCGACTTGGAGGAACTGCACTAGTATGGTGGGAAGGCAAGAAACAAGCTGATCTGCAAAAACATGGTAAAATCATTTCTACCTAGAATGAATTTGTTTTTTCTATCAAACAGCAATTCTATCCTTTAGCTTACATGCAGCAGGCAATGATGAGTTGGAAAACTCTTTGCCAGTTGAAGGGTTAAAGTGTACAGAGTTATACTCAGGAATTCAGAAAGAGATCTTTAACCCTAGGTATATCATTAGACTCACCTGAGACTTTATTGAAGTATATAGGTGGTCTTCATAGCTATTTAAGCATACTATTCTCATGTTTAATCCCACTAGCTTAGATGAGGTATTAGTTCAAGCCACACATCTAGAAGCTAGAGGTAAGAATGTAAACCTAGAGGTTGGGGGATCATCTAAATATTCTGTAAGCAAGAGCAAGGAAAAGAAGAAACTGAAATGGAAGGAGAGGAAAGCAAACACTGTAAAGAAGGATAAAGCTTCATGCACTCATTGCAAGAAAGAAGGACACGATGAGGCACACTGTTGGTCTTTGCATCTAGAACGAAAACCTAAGAAGTTCGGTGGAAAGGAGAGAAAGAATGTTGCTGCTATTCAACAAGACTTGGGATCAGATTCAGGTGATGAAACAACAATTACAGCCACAGGTATTAAAGGTAAAGGTTTTGAAGCATCCATAAGTAATTTTTCACAATCTGTTGATAATGAAAATAATGAGAGGGAAGGAAATAAGCTTTTTCGTATTAGAGTAATTTCCAAGCACAATAAGATTGATACTTTGTTTGATAGTGGATCACAAGTAAATTTGATTTCTGAAACAATTGTAAAGAAGTTGGGATTACAAACAAAACCTCATGAGAAGCCATATCCATTAGGTTGGGTGTGTGATAAAACAAAGCTACAAGTAACAAGACAATGTAAACTTAGGTTTGCTATTGGATCAACATTTGTAGATGATGAGTTAGATATAGTTCCATTGGATACATGTGGTATTGTTTTGGGAAGTCCATACTTGTATGATAGGAAAGCTATTTTCTGTAAAGCTGAGAATAAGTATCAACTCACTAAAAATGGAATAGAATACATTGTAATAGCTCATAACTCAAAGATAACTATTCTCTCATAAACTCAGGGAAGATCAAAAGAATTGTGAATTCAAGTAAGCAATTTTTACTAATGGTTGTAAAGGCAAAGGATCCTGAAAAATCCAATGTATTTGAAGGTTGTGATTCTAAACAGAAAGCTGATTTAGTTAAAGTTATTTCAGAGTATGATGTTCTATTTCAAGAACCAAAAGTCCTGCCACCCAAGCGAGAAATAGTACATGATATTTATTTGCAGCAAGATGCTCCATTATCTAACATTGGAATGTACAGGTTGTCAGCTTTAGAGAATGTAGAGATAAAGAAGCAGGTACAAGAATTGCTCGATAAAGGGTTTATACGACCAAGCACATCACCATGTGGATCTCCAATTGTGCTGGTGAGAAAGAAGGATGGTTTGTGGAGAATGTGCATTGATTATAGAGCACTAAATAAAATAACGATCAAGAATCGTTATCCTCTTCCTCGTATTGATGATTTATTAGATCAATTGAAAGAAGAAGTTTAATTTTCTAATTTAGACTTGCAAAGTGGTTATCATCAGGTCAGAGTTGCAGAATGGGATGCATGGAAGACTGCTTTCAAGACAAAGCAAGGACTTTATGAATGGTTGGTTATTCCTTTTGGCTTAACTAATGTTCCTGCTACATTTATGAGAGTTATGGATGATGTACTCAGACCATTTATTGATGACTTTGTAATTGTTTATTTAGATGAAATTCTTGTTTTTAGTAAGACATAGGAAGACCATGTAAAGTATGTGAAGCAGACTTTAGATGTTTTAAAAAGAGAAAATCTCTATGTAAAACTGTTAGAATGTGAATTTGGCAGAATATCTTTAAATTATTTGGGTTATATTGTAGGGGGTGGTGAATTGAAGATAGATCCCTCTAAGGTTGAAGTCATTGTGAACTGGCCTAAACCCAAATCTGCTATAGATGTTAGGAGTTTCCTAGGGGCAACACAATACTAGAGAAAGTTTATTGCTAACTTTTCTTTGATTGCAGCTCCATTACATGATTTAACAGTATTGAAACAGATGCTTAAGTGGTGAGGCAAACAGCAGAAAGCCTTCGACACCTTGAAAGAGAAATTCAGTACAGCACCAGTACTAGCACTACCAAATCTTCAACATCCATTTGAGATTGAGACAGATGCCAGTGACTATGCCATGGGAGCAATGCTGATGCAACACAGAAAACCCATATGCTATCATTCTGAGACATTTACTTCTGCAGTAGTTAATTATCCAAAATATGATAAAGAATTGTATGCATTAGTACAAAGTGTGAAAAAGTGGAAACATTACCTAATAGGTAAAGAAACAATCATACATACAAATCATCAACCACTTCAATATTTGCACTCACAAACTAAATTGCAACAATCAAGACATTCTAGGTGGATGGGTTTTGTACAACAATTTCATCTTGTCATCAGATACAAGAAGGGCATACATAATAAGATTGCAGACATGTTATCAAGACCAATCATAAATGCATCTACTATACTTAAGCATAACTCAGTAATGCATGAAAGTTACGTTGAAAAATATGCTCAAGATGTAGATTTTAAAGATGTCTATGCAACTTTAAGTCATGGCAAGCAAGTAGAAGAATTTGATTATTATGTAAAGGACCAACTCTTATATAATTTGGGAAAGTTATGCATTCCACAAATTGAAAGAGTTAACATAATTCGAGAAGCACATACTTCTTTCATATTAGGTCATTTTGGTGTAAGTAAAACAGTTGCACAATTGCAAAGGTTCTGTTATTAGCCAAGAATGCATGAGACAATTTCTAGATATATCAAAGGGTGTACTATGTGTGCTACAATCAAGCCCAATAATCGGAAATTAGACTTGTACACTCCACTTCCAATTCCATCTCGTCCTTGGGAAAGTGTTTCCATGGATTTTGTTGGGGGATTGCCAAAATCTAGGAAAGGTCATGATTATTTGTATGTTGTTGTGGATAGGTTCAGTAAAATGTGTATTTTGATACCATGTAACAAGCAGGTTACAACTGAACAAACAACAAAGTTGTTCTTTCATAATGTATGGGTTCATTTTGGGTTACCCACTTGTATTGTATCTGATCGAGATTCTCGATTTGTTGGGAATTTTTGGTCAAGTTTATGGGAGTTGATGGACACCAGGTTGAAGAAGAGCACAACATTTCATCCACAAATAGATGGTTAGATAGAAGTGGTCAATAGGATAGTGATCCAGTTGCTCAGCGGCTATTGCAGCAAGCATCCCAAACTTTGGGATGAGCATTTGTGTTATGTGCAGCATGCTTATAACCGTGCCAAGCACTCTTCTACTCAGAAATCTCCTTTTGAGACTTGTTTTGGTTTTATACCAAAATCTCCCTTGGATTTTGTCTTTGGTAAAGACATAGCAGTTGATGGACATAGTGATGTGGACAAAGCAACCAAGTTCATTGAAAAAATCTAGGAAATTCACCAGTGTTGGCTTATATGGGCTTGACCCAGGTTCGGAAGAATTATTTAGCCAAGCAAATCCCACAACTACCGACCCTTTCGGCAACAGCCTGCGAAGCGCAGACTGAGTTCTCACCCGAGGTAGTAGGGGAGGGTGATGGAACCAGGTTTCCACACCCTTGGGATGTCTAGATGTGGTTCGGAGGTTTCACACCCCGTTCTGCAACTTCGCGCTGTGCTATATTTGCGCAAATCTGAATATCTCTTACTGTCTATTAGCGTGCAGTCTACAAATCTAATCTATTGGATGAAGTATTGTAACTCAGATCTACTTAGAAGGGTCTTTTAGCAAACATTTAATAGATTTAACCAGTTCGCATACTTAGAATACACTTAGATTCACATATATCTATAAAATCAACATATGCACATAGATTAACCAGTTATATCAATCATTCATAAAGTTAGATTCGTGATAGCTCAGATTGTAACACAGAATTTGCAGAAGAAACTTATCTTTATTTCCACTTATCACCAATACATCCAGATCCACCCTGCGCACTCAGCCACAGGGGTCCGCGCACACAGTTGTAGACTCTTCCAGGCCTCTATGCACATAGGTGCAAAGCCTCTATCCACTACCCAAACCCCCAACTCGGACTTACAGACACTTTTAGAGTGCTTCCCTCAAAAACCCATTACCATTCAGATCCAAGATCATACCCAAAAGGAATTGCCTTTCCCTCATAGAGCTGCGCTCTATTTATACCTATATATGGTCTGCAAATCGACTTACTTCCTATTATTTTATATCATTTTTCAGGCAGACAACCCTCTGACTCGGTCTTTTACCTTTCGCGCACCACATATTTCAGAGGTTTAAAATATTTTTATCCTAATTTCTAGACTCTCAAACTCAAAACTGTTACACAAGACCTCCACTTCCCAACAGTCCCCCAACACAATCATCGTGACTCGTCTCGAGTCACTCGTTGGTGCGGTGAGATGTGTTGTTGTGGCTTCGCGGTTCACCTCCCTCTGAGTGGCGCTCGTCGTCCTACTGCTTCTTAGTTGTCTCCTACCATGCTTCGTCCGGCTCCTACTTTAGTGTTTTTACCACTCCTTGCGACCGATGATGCTCATTCTGCTCTGCTCAGTTAACACAGAACACCCCCTCATAGGATTTTAGCTTGAGCGAGGGAACCGCATACGGGACCTCCTTGTATCACCACAACCACTTCCAACCTTCGTATCTGCTCTTCTCACTGTCTGCTACAGATTTTGTTACAATTTTGCAAGACCGTTGATGCTGTTCGCGAGATCCCAATCCTCAAGGTCCATCAGAGATGACTTATTAACTGTGTTTCTACCCATGGTCTCTATCTTTCCATCCTTTCTTTGTATTGTTGTATTTCGCCGGCCTACCCCCAGGCGGGGCGACGGCATCCAGACCAATTCTATAACGTGTCTCCTCTTTTCCGATACCTCCCCTACTGTTGATGCTGCAGTCTATGGGATGCCCGCAGCTTTCAACACCCTACTCCTTAGAGAGTCCTGCTACTTCAACAGCCATATCACCACCCTCGGGCTTATTCCTTGTGTAGAGATAATGAACAGCTCCATATCGATAACTAGCATGTATTTTCTAGAAGTGTAGGTCGCCCAGTGGATGCCCCTCGGTGATTTATAAGTGATTGGAATTTTAAATTCATTGGTTCCTGCTTGTTCTAGCATCCTCATGTAAAATCTGTGGCAGCTTGTTCCATATCTGACTCGTACTCCCTCTCTTAATTGCCCGCCGCCCACTCCCTTTTGCCATAATGCAGACATCTTGTCATGAATAGTGATAGGAATGGTCACCTCTCTTCTTAGCAATGCATCGGCGCAATTTTTATCATGCAACCATGATCTTGTTAATGAGCCATATCGACGTGTTGCCTGGTACTTGTGCCTCTTTCCCCCAGACTGCTTTACCGTCTCGCGCTCTCTTTCAACTAGCTAGAGCGGTGAGACTATCCCTCGAACGGTTAGTCAAGCGGCCTGCCCACCCGTGTAGAGCTTCAGGCGACTGCCATTCACTCGGCCCAGGAAGGGGTCTCCATTGAGTTTGGAAAGCTGAATCGTGCCCCCATCAGTAACTTCTTTGACGACATAGGGTCCTAACCAATGCATTCGGAGTTTGCCAGGGAATTTCTCAAACTTACTGTCGTATAACAATACTAGATCATTTTCCTTGAAGGTGCGCACCTTGATATGGCAATCATGCCATGCTTTCTCGCGTTGTTTCTATACTTGCTAATGGAATCTAGCCAAAAACCATTCATCCTCCAGTTCCTCTAGCTACGCAAGCCTGTCCTCCAAAGCCCCACGGTCTGCCATACCTGTGATTGCTGTGATCCGCAGACTAGGCACAATATATTCCATAGGCATAATGGCCTCCTTGCCATAGACTAACCGAAAAGGTATTTGGCCCATCAACTTCTTGCACATGGTTTGGTATGCCCATAGCACGGCAGGGATGCGCAAGTCCCAATCATTTTGTCGCGCATTGTAGACCTTGGTCAACACTGTCTCCAAGATTTTGTTGAATGCCTCAATGGTCCCATTCGCTTACGGGTGGTATGGCGTACTCTACTGGTGATGTATTTGGAACCCCTTAGTGAGTGCACTGATCATTTCATTCAGGAAATGCGTTCCCCAATCACTCATGAGAATTTTGGAACAACCAAACCTTGTTAGTACTTTTTCAAACAAAAACTTCGCAGCTGTCGCAGTTGTGCAATCCTTAACCAGTTGTGCCTCTGCCCATCGAGTCAAATAATCTGTCACAGTGATGATATAGCACGCGCTCGTCTTTTCTCGTGGCTCGATAGGTCCTACGAAATCGATTGCCCACTTCTCGAATGGTTGTAGCGTCATCTGTGGCTGGAGCAACATTTCATCTCTCCGTGATGGTTTTCCCGTCCATTGACATATGTCGCAGGCTCGGCAGTATGCTTTCGAATCCTGATGCAAAGTGGGCCACCATAATCCTGTGTGAAGAATCTTCTGGGTTGTGGCATGACCCGCATAATGTCTGCCAGTAACCCCCCCATGTGCTTCAGCCAGGATCTGTCCTCGCTCGAACTCCGGGACATATCTACATAATATTTCGTCGTTGCCTATTTTGTAGAGGTGTCCTGTAATCACAGTGAAATCTGCTGCGCGTATCACCAATTCCTTCTTTTGTTGAACAAAATATCCTTGTAGCACGGTTCTTGTAGTCAAGAAATGGATTATATCCTCAAAGTGAGCATCTGCTACATGCACTGCATATAGCTGGGCATCCGGGAGTCCATCCTCTAGATTTGTGGGTTCTTCGCCGATCTCAATTCGGGACAGGTGATCGGGGCCTGCGTTTAGATGTCCTGGCTTTATGATGACCTCAAAGTCATACTCCTGGAATAACAGTAACCATCTAAATATGCGCCCCCCAACACAGGCTTGTTCACTAGGTATTTTAACACTGAGTGATCGGTATACATCTTAAAGTGGCCTCCAAGCAGATAGTGGCAGAAATTTTGAAGTGCGTATACCTTTGCGAATCCCCCACGCTCGATAGTGGAATAATTCTTCTCATATTTTAACAACCGGTGACTTGCGAACGCAATTGGGTGGTCAATTCCCTCTGGTCTTGGTTGAGTAAGTACCACCCCTAGCACGATACATGACGTGTCGACATGCACATGAAACTCGACGTCCCATTTCGGAAAGACCAATATAGGGGCTAATGCCATATTTTCCTTGAGTGTCCCCAAACTTTTGTTGCATTCCTCATTCTAGCAATAAGTAGCATCCTTCTTCAGCAATTGTTCCATCAGAGCTGTGATCTGGGCGTAGCTTTTGATGAACTTTCAATAGTAGCCCGTGTGTCCTAGTGGTAGATAGTTATTTGATACTTTGCGGCACTTGTAGATTGAGTATGACGACGATCTTTGCCGGATCCACCATCAGGCATTGGTTATAGACCACATGGCTCAGTAGGTTCTCGAATGGGACAAGGAAAGTACACTTCTTTAAGTTTAGCACAATTTGGTGTTGGCGACAAGTATCCAACATCAACCGTAAGCTCGCTACGTGCTTCTTAACCAGTCTAAACACAGTCCAATCATCAAGATAGACCTCTAAGAACTTGTCTATAAATTCTTTGAATGTCTCTACCACTATTCGTTAAAATATCATTGGCGCATTCTTCAGTCCAAAGGGAATCATCGTGTACTGAAATCAACCCCATTCAGTGGCGAACATTGTTTTACTCGTCCTCTAGCACGATCTTGATCTGGTGGTATCCTGAGAACCCATCCGTGAAGGAGTAGGCTTCCTGCCCGCCCACATTTTCCAATACCTCATCTGTAAACAGAGTTGGAAATGGATCGTTAACGCAGGGATCATTGAGCTTCGTGAGATCCACGCAGATACGAAACTCACCCTTATGTTTCTTCTCTTGCACAACCATCGGACTTACCCATTCAAATTCCTTGACTGGTTCAATGATTCCTGCTGCTAACATCTTGTCTAGTTCTTCGCGGACCTTTGCTTTATATTTTGGGTTCAATCGGTAGGGTCGCTGCTTAACTAGTTTCACGTTTGACTTCAACGTGATCTTCATCATTCCCAGGTCCCCTAGGATCCCTTTTAGCTCAGTTATTTTTGTTGGGAATAAATCTTGATATTCACGAAGCAATTTGACGACCTTATCCACTGTGGCATCGTCCCAATAGTCCCCCAGTGTTGCATACTTCGGCTCTTCTTCGGTTCCAATATTGACTTGTCTCGTTTTCAACGGCACCATGATATCTGGATCTTTGATTTCGGGTCTGCACACCTCACGGCTCCCCTCTGATTCCAGAATGTTGACATTTCACGGATCATCCTCATCATCTTCTACCTGGACATTATAGCATTTGAGAGCCTGGCTCAACTGTTGTGACCAGTCGGGCTGCACAATTTCCTCTAGTTCTAGTGGTGCCTTGAAAATGGCGGCCTTTACTAGCTGTAATGCTTCATCCACGGGATCCATCCATTGATCTTCAAAGAGGAATGTCGACAAAAACCCTGCGCGCAAGATATCCCACTTGCCTGTGTCGTGTCGGAGCTCCACTTCAGTATACCAGTTTCTGGGAATGACATCCAATGATAAAATAAGTGCACCCATTCTAGCTGAGGTTCCTCTCTGTAGGCTTTGATCCATCTGGTAAGGTGTGTGCATGGGTCATCGTGTCCATCATATATCTCTATTATATGTAGTTCCGACTTCCCAAATCTAATCTTCATCATGTGCCTGCAGTTGCGCCAATCGTTGAAAGTCCCTTCATGTGTGCCCCACCATCGCGCAGGTGTCGTGCGCAACATCCATCTCAACACATCAAACCGTTGGTGCTCTGGTACTGTAATTTCAAATTTGGTTAGGAATTCATCTATTATCGTGAGCCCATCATACGTCGACAATTCACGATCTTGGGCCCTTACACAGTTCAGAGATTTAGTCATCATATTGCAGTGTAGCGTAGTCACTCCGTTCAACCTGTTATGCCACCGCTCATCTTCTTTGTTTGAATCGATGGTGAAAGATTCTACATAGCCTCGTGATATTCTTCTATCCTCCATTGTCTTGCCCCATTCTTGCCTTTGTGCAGCTATTTTGTAGATACCATCTAATTCGTCATCACTCTCTTTGTTGCGCACAGGTTCAATATAGCGTGGTCCTTCAGCTGGATCTAGCGGAATGACCACGCGGAGCGACTTTGTTTCAAATACCATTGTCCGCTTCTTTAAATTAATAACCCCGTTCATGTCGGTGGCCTAGTCTATTCCTAACAACACAGGATAGGGCATACTTTCATCCATGAGCTCAATAACTTCAAAGTTCGTCCGCATACTTGCACCGTCAAGGTCTACCATAACTCCTTACAGCCTTCCCATGGGTGGCACCTTCTGCTGATTTGCCATCCGTAGTGGATAGGGGACCATTGTAGTGTAGGCTTACCCATGCGCTCCCAAGTCTGTTTAGGCAGTACGTTGGCATCTGAGCCTAGATCTAGAATGACCTGATCCATTTCATACTCGTCGATCTGCGTTGTTAGTCACATTTCCCTCCCGGTCTGCGATGCATGTCTCCCCAACTTTCGAACTACGCGAGGTTCACTCCATCTTGCACATCTATTTATCAGTTCATGTAAGCCTTTAACTGCCTTGTTGTCACGAAGCAATGTTATACATGTCTCTAAAAAGGTAGTTATCACCGAGGGATCCCTGACCGGCTCAGGCTGATCCCTACTACCTGGGGTAGAGGCTTCCGCGAAGCTCTCCCAAGCTTCCAAATATGTCTCCTTACCCACCCCTGCGTCTTCCTTACTTAAGCTCCTTCTATCCGCTCCTGTGGCTCGTGCCACTTCTTAGTACCATGTTGACTTTGGGATCTTCCTCGCGGGGTTCGGACCTCATCATTTGCACGTTCTGGGTTGTTGTTGGTTGTGCTACCCTTTTTTCACGGATTTGTGCTATCAGCGTAGGACAATCTATCAGCTCATGATCGAATTGCTCATAATAACTGCATGAAATTCTGGTGGGGTTGGTACAATCCCGCGCGTAATGTCCTGGACCTCTGCAGTTGTAGCAGATTAGCTGCCCGCGACCCCTTCCTAGCCCCATGCCGCCTCGTCCTTGCCCACAGCCTTGGAACCCACCGTGCACGATCACCACGGCTAGATCCTGACCTCACACCTTAGTATGAATTCTGTAAGCAAGTGACTGGTCCATTAATAATTGGTAGCTACGACAGTCCCTTTCCTCGTGGCCCACTGATCTGCAAAAGTTGCAAAATAGCTACTGGGGGGTCTGGTTGTATTTTGGCAGTAGATGACAGTTATCTGTGTTGTGCTTTCCTCCCACCTGACAGATTGCACACCAGAGCAGGGTTGTTGTGCTCGGCCCTGCCTCTGGTCGCAATGGTGTTGGTCCCCCCGTTGCCACATAATTCACTGAGACTGGGCAGTGATCTTTATCGTGCCCCTGGCTCCTACACCATACTTCCTCCTAGACTTCTGGCCGTGGTGCCTGTTCTTGTTTTAACTTCTTCATTTCCAAACACAAATTTTGGATCTGCGCTTGGATTTGCTGAACTCCCAACCCCGGGTCTTGTAACGGAGTGTTGTGCAACCTCATCGCTGTCTCTAATGCTTCAGCCTGGGTTGAGATCTTCTGTTGTGATAGAGCCATCCTCAGATGTGGTGTTAATGATGCCATAAACCAAGCGTAGTGTTGCGCATCTGTCAATGTCATGTTAGCCTCACAAATAGTACTTTTTAGTCTTTGGTCCAAATCCCATGGGGTTTCACTAGGCATCATCACGATCTCTTTGAACCCTATAATCGACTGTGTTTCTAACTTCGGCTGGCTAAACTCCTTCAATTCGGTCTGGATTTCTGCTGTCCCCGCCGTTGGGTGATCACTTGAGTACTTTATGTACCATGTCAGTGCTCGGTCCTGCAGTGTGCTGACTAAGGTAGCCTTTCTGATATTATCATCCGCAATTCACTGCGTGTTCCATACTAATGTTAGCACGAACCAGAATTGTTCCAGGTCTTCGCCTCCTACGCCTTTGAATACCAGTAACTAGATCGCGCTCATCATTGTTACCCTTGAATTACTACTTTTCTCGGTCCCTTCGATCCTTCAATTTTCTTCTCTCTCGAGTCCCCGCGTTTTATGCCAGACACCCCTTAGGCAGATCCCAGTCCCAACAACGGAACCATTTGTTGGCTTATATGGGCCTGACCCAGGTTCGAAAGAATTATTTAGCCAAGAAAATCCCGCAGCTACCAGCCCTTTCGGCAACAGCCCACGAAGCATGGACTGAGGTCTCACCCAAGGTAGCAGGGGAGGGTGCTGGAACTAGTTTTCCACACCCTTGGGATGTCTAGATGTGGTTTGGAGGTTTCACGCCTCGTTCTGCAACTTTGCACTACGTTGTATTCACACAGATCCGAATATCTCTTACTGTCTATTAGCGCGCAGTCTACAGATCTAATCTATTGGATAAAGTATTGTAACTCAGATCTACTTAGAAAGGTCTTTTAGCAAACATTTAACAGATTTAACCAATTCGTGCACTTAGAATACACTTAGATTCACATATATCTATAACATCAGCATATGCACATAGATTAACCAGTTATATCAATCATTCATACAGTCAGATTCACGATAGCTCAGATTGTAACACAGAATTTGTAGAAGAAACTTATCTTTATTTCAACTTATCACCAACACATCTAGATCCGCCCTGCGCACTCAGCTGCAAGGGTATGCACACACAGCTGCGGACTCTTCTAGGCCTCTGTGCACATAGGTGCAGAGCCTCTATCCACTACCCAAACCCCCGACTCGGACTTACAGATGCTTTCAGAGTGCTTCCCTCAAAAACCCATTACCATTCAGATCCAAGATCATACCCAAAAGGAACTGCCTTTCCCTCATAGAGCAGTGCTCTATTTATACCTATCTATGGTCCGCGGACCGACTTACTTCCTATTATTTTATATTATTTTTCGGGCGGACAACCCTTTGACTCGGTCTTTTACCTTTCGCGCTCCGCATATTTTGGAGGTTTACAATATTTTTATCCTACTTTCTAGACTCTCAGACTCAAAAATGTTATGCGGGACCTCTGCTACGCAACAATCAGGCAGTACAGGAATAGCTGGAAAGAAGTCAAGCCAAGTACAAGGCAAGACATGACAAGCATCGAGCTGAACATAGTTTTCAAGTTGGTGATCAAGTCTGGCTGTTCATCAGCAAAGACAGAATGCAAGGTGAAGGTAAGAAGTTAAAACCAATAAGGTATGGTCCTTTCAAGATACTTGATAAAATTGGTGAAAATGATTTTTGCCTTGATTTTCCAGCTTATATGCAGATCTATTCAGTCGTTAATGCAAAAAATTTGAGATTCTATGAACCTTCATTGATTGAAGATCCTAAAGAGAAAATTCAGCTACCTTCTATTGAGGATTTGTTGCCTAAATATCTCAATGAGTTACAGGAGGACACAATTTTGGACAGGAAGGTAAGAACTACGCGTCAAGGGGATGTTGAGTACCTGAGAGTGGGATTCAAAGGGTTAAATCCAAGCAAAGCATGATGGATAGAAGTTAGACAGGTGAAGGAGTAGTATCCTCACTTGATAGATGCCTAAAACCAACTTTTGGTGGTCCAAAAGCTTTTTAGTGGGAAGGCATTGTGATGCTGGAAAGTGTTCCCTCTGCAGACAGAGGCAACCCCTCTAGC
Organism: Pinus tabuliformis; assembly: GCA_031772625.1. Lineage (NCBI taxonomy): Eukaryota > Viridiplantae > Streptophyta > Pinopsida > Pinales > Pinaceae > Pinus > Pinus tabuliformis. The sequence goes on along the minus strand of CM062814.1, from coordinate 50,761,086 downwards.
CCTAGAGTGGGTCTAGTCACAAACAAGGACAAATAAACAACAGTTTTCCTTAAATAGTTCAAGTTGGAGGCCTACCTCAATCGGTGGTCGATGGAGTTCCGTTGCGCTGCTCCAGCTTCCGCTTCCTTCTTCTAATGAGTAATCACCTGAAACAATGCAAAGAAAATACAACAAATCACATAACCGGAACAAAAAATGATCTATTTACCCATAAAGTCAAGAAGTCATGAGCTATCTAGTACATTGCATACAAGACATAGGAAAACATCATTGATTGCATTAATTATGAAAAAGAGTAAGCTTACAACCAAGGTCTTGACGTCACAAGCCTTCTCAGAGGGATCCAGCCAGCATGTTCCTCAAGCATTCACTCTATGAAGATGGATCTCCCAACATCAAAGTCTCTCTCACTCACAAGTTTTACACAAGATAAAAGGCACTTCACAACCTTCCTCAAGCTATCAACAATCCCACACTTGTCACACTCACACCAGCTATCTAACAAACTCACAGTACTATCAACAACACTCCAAAGACTAAGAATTCCAAACTAGCAGCTCATAGCAATGGTGAGAGTTTAAATAGGAGAAAGAGTCTCCATGAAAGGTGGGATGATGAGCTTATCTCCAAGGAAGGTAGCACAAATGACGGAACAACCATGCGAGAGAAAGGAGGGCGACATAAACTAGGCCAACAACCAGGTCTGGAGTCATTTGGAAGGCCGACTGTTGGAACAAATTCGCCCAAACTGGATCATCGCGGGCACATAATTGGTTTGCCGTGCTGACATCACTATTGCATAACGGAGATAGTCATGTCATCGCAGGAAACTACAAGCGACAGTGGCGCTGGCACATGAAATTCGACCATCGCAGGAATCACGTGTACTTCCGTGATGGCAGTGCTTCTGGACTGTTTTGGAGTGCTCTTCAGCGCGTTTATTTGGCCAACAGACGCGATGATGTAGAAACCTTTGGAAAAGTGGGTCATTTTGCAACAACAGATAGCATGAGCATGAATGATTTTGGACTCATGACACAGTAGGAAGACTGGGATGAAGGCAGTGACAAATTACTGTGTAACAGATGCCCCATAAAGTATGAAGCCCGAGAGAGAGGGAGGGGTGAAATGCTTTACGAAACTGACTGAACTGGAACACCATCTGGAAGAACCTGCACGCAAGTACAACTGATATCTCTAATAATGAAGTACATGTAGTCTAGGCATGGGCGCAACCATCCAAAAGACATATGAAATAGGTCTGTGGTATGGATGCAGCCATCCAGCTAATGAGACCATGATGATGATAAAGGTATGGTCACAGCCATCCATCAATGAGTCATGTAATCATTAAACCAATCCTCGTAGCCCGAACGTGTGTAATCTGAGTTCGGGGACTTGAACCCATCCGATCAAAGTAAAAATTCTAACATGCGAATAGATGTGCTGAGGTCGAGCATGATAGAACATCGCTTGATTACCAGTCAATGATGAAAACCATTAACAAGCACGAGAGAAACCACCAATAATGCCAATGGCTCTCAAGGTACTGTCTAGCACAATCCACAAAGTGTGAAAAAGGAGCTGAAGTTGAACACTCGTGGAATCACCCAATCGACGACCAATGATGAAAGTCGACTGTCAGGTGTGAAGAACTTGCCATTGAGGCATGCAAGCTCTAAGGTACCAAAGGGGATCTCTAGATCAATCTCCTGGATAATGAGCTGATGTCGACAGGAGACGACCCGTCGCAGGAGGGCCATAATGTTTCCCCCATCAACGACACGAGATAAGGAACAAGTGGTAGATGGCGAAACAGAGTATCAGAGGAGAAGGCGAGGGTGTAAACTGTAGAAGGATTATACTCTTGAACATGTCGGTGACACAACTCCAGAGGGTGGCAGCATTCAGGCACCAAGGGATTAGAGGCTCGATGGAGATGGCCTGAAACGAATGGAATGAGGCTAGAATGATAACCCAAACTCACAGAAGGCCAAATGATGATGTATGGATGTCCCAACCTGACAAGAAGCAAAAGTGTTGATGTTCAAGAGTGACTAGATGCCATAGACAATCAATGATAAACCTGTTGTTGAGTCCAACCTAGTAATAGTTTAACGAGCCCTAGGAAGGAGAAGCTCGAGTCTCGTCATGGTGACGAGTCCAATGTCGTCAGGGTTTAACGAGTCCGACATAGGGAAAACTCGGAGTCTTTTTCATGTTTAGAGAGTTTGAAAAAGACACGGAAAAGAAAACTCCAGGGGGGTCCTTTTTCATAGAGTTGTGTCTCTCGAGCCTGAAAAAGTATAAAACGATACTCGAAAGAACCGCCTGACCATCATGGTCGAGGAGTACTCTTCGTAATTAGTGACTTCGACCTGAAAAAGTAAAAAAGTGGTCAGAAGCACGTCGTTTCGCAACCGATAATGAGCTTGAAATGACAAAGGCCCGACAATCTTTTCGTGTTTTAAACGGTCGGAAAAGAGCTTAAAGGTGACTGCCTCTTATTTCTTTTAATGAGTCAAGAGGGAAAACTCGGCAATCTTTTTGTCTTTAAACGGTCGGAAAAGAGCTGAAAGTAGACCTCCATTTTTATTCTCTTTAACGAGTCAAAAAGGAAAAATACTCGGCAATCTTTTCATTTTTTTACGAGTCAGAAAAGAGCTTAAAGGAGACTCGTCCTAGAGGAACAAGTGGTATAAAGGGTAGCAACTGGTTCCGGAAATGGTGGAACTACTCAAAACATGTAATGGTCAAGAGGCTGGCTAAAAAAAACCACTCATCACTACAGTTCCTCAGGAAAGGAAAAACAACCAAGTGAAGGCATATGACTGGCCAAAGAGATGGTGGTGATGGAATGAAACAACCAAGGCTCATCTAGAAAAATTTAGCAGATAAACGGCAATCACGAGATGCAAATCACGTATGGGTTCATTTTAACACAAGCTTGAACCATGGAGAACTCTGCTTGGATTCAGTTTCATGTTTACACAAGCTTGAAACGAAAAACTATGCTTGTTATAAGTTCACATGCCCCCAGCATAATGACGCAAATCGAGGTGCATACCCCCCAAGCTTCATTGCATTCAACGAGGTGGATGGAATGAAGGTTCACATTCGAGATCTTGGAAAGACTCGACTTGGATTTGACGAGATCTTAATCAAAGACTCGATTTGGAAAGGGAAGTTGTTTCATTTTTTAATGAGGTTGACATGGTGAAAGAACTATCCTCATAACACTTTTTCATTGTTGAACGAGCTTGACACAAGATTAGGAACTATGCTTGACACTCCTTGTTTCATTTTTTAACGAGGTTGACACAAGATAAGAACCATCCTCGGGCACCTTGTTTCATTTTTTAACGAGCTTGACACAAGATCGGGAACTATGCTCGTAGCCCTCGTTCATGGGCCATCTAAGAACGGCGCTCCCAAGAGCCCTTCACGGGATGGAAGAAACGCACTCTGGGAGGAACCCAGGTCAGGAAGCACCAACGACAGATCGGGTTCCAATTCCCCCAGTGCATCTTGTACCAGACCAACTGCATAGTCATCAGCAGAGGCGAAGATGGAACGGGTAGCCACATAATTGACCTGTGGCAAGGAAGGCACCGCTTACGAGCAGGAACTGAGAGGGGATGACTGCTGCGCAGGAGGCACCGGGGGACAAAAGAACGATAATTGATATATAGTCACTATCCTTCCATCGTGTGGAAAACAAACCACACGGAAAAGGGAAGAGACAAGGGCCCCCATGGCATAAATATAGTCACGGCCAAGGAGAAGACTAAAATTTTCACCTTGGACAACCATGACGTCTATATAGACAGTTTTTCCCCCCAAAGTAATAGGCAACTTTGGGAGGATCCCCACAGGTTGACAGGGTTCTCCGTCGAATGCCAACAGATTCTGTGTGACCGGCATAAGCTGTGGGGAGCCCAAAGCTTGCTAAGTAGTGGAAGGCATAAGACTGACAGATGCACCCTCATCCAGGATAGTGCCAGGTACTGCCTTATCATAGGTGTGTACTGTAATCTCAAAGGGCACATAAGATGGAAGGTGAAAAGCAGTCAGGTGACTCCAATCGAAAGGGATGGCCAAACTACTTGGTGGGGGAATCGTATGATTGCCCCCCTGCCCCCCAGGGACTGGAGGAGGACTCCCCAGATCAGCTGGGATAGGAGAGTCATTTTCGGACTCTGGAGAATCTGAGGAGACGAGAAGAACATGAGCATGATGCTCTTCCGAGATAGAGTGATGAACAGGTGGTGAACCTAAGTCGACACTCTTTCCAACCAATGGTTGGTATGGAACAGGCTGAGCACAGCCAGGCTCGGAAGGAGGAGGATGGACAAGAGAAGAATCTAAGTCAATCTCTTTGTCAATGGAGGGAGGGTCTGAAGAGAGCCGCCAATAGCCAACGGGAAATTGGGGTGAAGAAGCTGTAAGACTTTCCAAAACAACGGAAGCGTTATCCATGAACAGACAAAGGTGAAGGGGATGGATGCCTTCACATAGCCTACAGGGGAATCGAATCTTCCCTTCCTTCTTACTGTTGCCAGTTGCTAGGATAACAGCGCCTTGAGCTTTAGAGGACGATGAAGGATGAACTGGATCGTGAGACCATACTTCTAGGATCCTTGGAATGCCAGGACAATTAAGAAGAAGATGGTCACCCTTGCATAATTTACAAGGAAACTTAACCTTCCGCGAAGGAGCAGAAGGTGGTTCGTCTTGGGATGGACTCGGAGTGGTAACTGCACAGGTGGCCTTGGATTTATTGGCCTTCTTATTCTTCTTCTTCTTAGGCTCCTGGTTACTTAACGTGAAACTTTCACCAGGCAAAGGAGGAGAGGAGGAGGAGGAAATAGGGGGAGAAGGTGTAGGCTCAACCTTGGATTCAACATGTCTTGGTTTGGACGAAGGAGACGGTGGAACAGGAGTCATAGCACTTGGGACCACCGAGGTTGAAAACAACCATACGGGCAAACCGATGGTTAACCCAGGCAAAGACAAGGTTGCCATATACGGAGCACCGACATTTCCAAATGAGGAAAACGGACCAGGATTTCCATCTGAGGGAAAACCTTGGCCGGTAGACTCAGGGAATGTTGCCATCGAGAATGAGAAAGAACCCTACTCAAGCTAACGCAAACAAGATCTAACCGGGTAAATGTGAATCGTGGCCAAATAAATTTTAAGACACAGGAACAAAACTTGACCTTTTCATCTTTAAAGAGTCGAGAAAAGGACAAAAGATGACTCTAGTCGCCTTTGAATATTTAATGAGCCTGAAGTGACAAGTGCTCAGATGGACCTTTTCTTTTAGGGAGTCCAAAAAGGAACGAAAGTGACTACTCTAGAGAACTAGGCAAAAAGGTTTACCAAACAAATCCGTAAAACTGCATATACACCTTGGCAGTCATATGAAAACCAAGGACTTTCCGTACGGCAGTCAATCTTCCCGAATGCTGTGTTCAGTGCGTTACGGCTTGTAAGGTAGCAGACACGGCTTCCTATGGATAAAGGATGATAACCTAGTGGGGTCTCCCCATATACTCGATGGTACGTGGGAGCACAATTCCGTACTAGACCACTATTGAGTCACAGAAGGAGGAATCACCCAACCTTGAGTGGAAACAAAAGTGACTAGGTTTAACGATGCCAGAGCACGTCTCTAGCCTAGACCTCTAAATGTGTGCGTTATGTTCCAATGCGTTGTTAGATTTATTCAGTTCATTTTAAAGTTGATCTTGGATTATGTTTCAGTTTTCAGGCCTTACCGTATGTATATAACAGAACCTAGGATGCAGCTAAAATGAATGAAATATCCTTTTTCTTCGATGAACACCTACCTATGGGAGGGTAGAGAGATCATTCCCAAACCAAGAAAACCAAGGCAACAAAACAGTCACTCAATGCAAACAGACATCAATTCCTAAAGTGCACGGATACTACTAATGAGAGATTTAATCATTCACTTTTCAATATGCAACTTGAAATGCAAATTCACTTTCACTTTCGCATGCTAAATGAAATGCAATCTTTTTTATTTTGATGCCTTTAATTTAAAAGAAACCAATAAGAAACAAACAAATGTGGAAAAACGGTTGATCCAAACAATTGTAATCTATGTCCGGGTAGTGAAGAGAAATTGAATCAATGCCGAGATTGGTCCAATAACAATCACTAAACAATCAACCAAAAGTAAGCAAAGGGGAAGGCTCAATCAAACCAACAGCAAGCAGCAAACGAATCTTTGCAAACAGGCAACCAAGCGAAATTGATCCAAAAGACTTGAAACAATGAAACTAGGTCACAAAGCAAGAAAAACAAGATTCATTTAACAAAGCTCACAAGAGTGCCTCAACCTCTAAATAGTGAAAAACAAGTCATCAACCAAGTGAGAACAGCAAGGGACTAGCAAGACTGATGGATTCAGGAGGCAGAATTGAAAAATTCAATTCTACAGCAATCAGCGCGAGCAATATACTAGCAATAAAGTGCTGATAAGGAACAATACGTAGCAACAAAGCGATGTCAGCGCGGAAGTACACGCCTTTTCCGCGATGGTCCGATTTATAGAACCGTCGCGACTGTTAAGCGTAATTACGCGATGAACAGGATATTACAAAAAGGGTGACGCAATGACAGCGCGACTGTTAAATTAAAAACCGCAATGATGTTCAAAACAGCAACAGGCGAACCAAAAACTCCCAAATCAAAAACAATCAATCTTTAAGCAAATAAGGACATTTCCCAGATCAGGCCAGGAAACTCAGAGAACAGGTAACTAATCCCCAAACTTCAAAAGAGAGTAAAACAAAAAGCAAGGCAAGAGTAAATAAGAAAAGAACAAAGGCCAAGGCTCCCCAGTGGAGTCACCAATTTGTGATGTAGGAAAGTGTTCCCCCTGCAGACAGAGGCAACCCCTCTAGCCCTAGAGTGGGTCTAGTCACAAACAAGGACAAATCAAAAACAGTTTTCCTTAAACAGTTCAAGTTGGAGGCATACCTCAACCGGTGGTCGATGGAGTTCCGTTACGCTGCTCTAGCTTCTGCTTCCTTCTTCTAATGAGTAATCAACCTGAAACAATGCAAAGGAAATACAACAAAGCACGTAATCGGAACAACAAATGATCTATTTACCCATAAAGTCAAGAAGTCATGAGCTATCTAGTACATTGCATACAAGACATAGGAAAACATCATTGATTGCATTAATTATGAAAGAGAGTAAGCTTACAACCAAGGTCTTGACGTCACAAGCCTTCTTAGAGGGATCCAGCCAGCATGTTCCTCAAGCATTCACTCTATGAAGATGGATCTCCTAACATCAAAGTCTCTCTCACTCACAAGTTTTACACAAGATCAAAGGCACTTCACAACCTTCCTCAAGCTATCAACAATCCCACACTTGTCACACTCACACCAGCTATCTAACAAACTCACAGTACTATCAACAACACTCCAAAGACTAAGAATTCCAAACTAGCAGCTCATAGCAATGGTGAGAGTTTAAATAGGAGAAGGAGTCTCCATGAAAGGTGGGAGGATGAGCTTATCTCCAAGGAAGGTAGCACAAATGACGGAACAGCCACGCCAGAGAAAGGAGGGCGACATAAACTAGGCCAACAACCAGGTCTAGAGTCATCTGGAAGGCCGACTGTTGGAACAAATTCGCCCAAACTGGATCATCGCGGGCACATAACTGGTCTGCCATGCTGACATCACTATTGCATAATGGAGATAGTCATGTCATCGCGGGAAACTACAAGCGACAGTGGTGCTGGCACATGAAATTTGACCATCGCGGGAATCACGTGTACTTCCGCGATGGCAGCGCTTCTGGACTGTTTTGGAGCGCTCTTCAGCGCGTTTATTTGGCCAACAGACGCAATGATGCAGAAACCTTTGGAAAAGTGGGTCATTTTGCAACATCAGAGAGCATGAGCATGAATGATTTTGGACTCATGACACAGTAGGAAGACTGGGATGAAGGCAGTGACAAATTACTGTGTAACAGGCGTGATCCAAAATGGATCTTGTATAAAAACCTCTAAGTCTAAAGTCTTCATTTGATTTAATAGCTCAAGTGAAAGAATGGCGAAAAAAACCCAAAATCCAAAGGAAACGGAGAAGAGCAACGTGAATTACCCAGAGCTGTTGGATCCACGAGATCAATGGATGAGATCAAATCACATCAGAGGAAGCCAGTGGCATATCAACCTCAGCCTCGAGTGATTTGCGATCAGCGATGACATATGAACCATTGATCGAGTGTGCAGATCAATAATGGAGCAAGATCGTTTCGCATCGCAAATACGCCGAAGGGAGGACTTACTGCAAGCCGAAGACTATGCGATATGCATAGACCTGAAAGGGTTTATAAATGTAGCTTTATGTTATTTGAGTTCCGAGGTAAATGGTATTTTGGGCAGGCTTCAGGCGGTAAGCAGTATTAGAGAGGCTCTGCTCGATTCCATACACTGGCCGACACGTAGCACACTGCAGGAGAGAGAAAACCGCTTTTTCCGGTCGGTAATCTCCATGCAAGTGGGCCACCCGAAATGGCTGTCAGCCATTGGATTGGAGATCATGGATCAACAGTGGAGATTGAGCATACTACTTGATGTTTCGGGTTGGATGCAAACCATCGGGTCAAAGGCAGATCAACAGTGTGGAATACAAAGGGATTATGACTCATAGCCCATGCGACTTGCGATTGCAATTTAGGTAGATCCGAGAGGATTATAGGGTGGACTTTATATCAGTTGATGTCTGGATTTGGCATTTCGGTTGGATTTTCCACTGTTTCAATGTGTTTCCATGTATTCCCTGTGAAAACGGAAAAGTGTGTTCTCAGGGATTTTCACTTGTGCCCGGTCCTTCCGTTTGTAAACAGGTGGCCTCAATGCCTTAAGCGTTTTTTCAATGATTGTTTAAACGCTCAGCATGGAGATGAAGATATAATGGCTGAGAGCCAGAGAGCCCGAAATGGAGGTGAATAGACAACGCCAAAAGGCTTAAAAGCCATCCAATGGTAGAACAGAGGAGGGAGGAAGTCAGTTGAAGACAGTGACAGAAAGATAGTCAGTCAGTCAGATTGAGGTAGATTGAATAGAGGAACAAGACAGAGGGAGAGTCTGTGCACTCTTTTAGACTCGAGGTTTTCGAGCAAATCCCTCTTTGATGTCACTGTTGGTTGAGACTTTGTTTTTGAGCTCACTCTTGTAATAATCTATTCTTGAAGACTTAATATAGAGGTCGACACTGAAAGCTGGACCAGGAGACGTAGCCAGGAAGTCTGGTGAACTCCTTGATTATTTGTTGTGTTGATGTGTGTGTTTGTTATGTTTTTTGACTGTTAATTGTCTATATTATTTGCAATCTTTTCGATCTGTTGCACTAAGTAATATAGGCATTTTCCTGCACATGAGTCTGGATACCTTTTCTTCTTGATTTAGTATCCATTTCAGATCATTAGATGACCTTCCTACTCATTCTTGTAAGCATCAGGAGCACCCAGACCATCTTTGGCAGATGTTTCTACGCTGCAGGCACTATAACATTCGGTTAAACCTACACAAATGTGTTTTCTGTGTAGAATTAGGATGACACCTCGGCTTCATCATTTCCAAGGATGGTATTCGCCTGGATCTGCTAAAAATCGAGGCCATTGTAAATTTACCCCCTTCGTCCTCACTACATCAACTTTAGAGCCTACAAGGAAAGGCCAACTTTCTCCATCGTTTTATACCCAACTATGTCAGAATAGCCATAGCATTTACCTAGTTGCTCAAACAAGGAACGCCCTTTGTATGGGACGAGGTGGCCCAAAAATCTTTTGACGATCTCAAGGCCATCTTCATAAATGCTGCTCTGTTTCACCCACCTAACTATTATCGCGATTACTTCCTTTACCTAGCCGCGATCCCTAGCACCATTGCTATGGTATTGGTCCAAGATGACGACGAAGGCAACGAACATGTAATCTACTACCTTATTCAGAATCTCCTCAACAATGAAACACGTTATGCACATGTCGAGAAGTTTTCTTTGGATGTTATTCAACACTTTCATCACTATATCCTTTTGCGCGTGACTATCGTGATTTCTGAATGCAACCCCATGACCGATATCCTGACTCGTCAGTTGTTGGGGGGCAAGTATTCTAAATGGATCATAATCCTACAATAATTTGATTTGGTCTTCACTACAGCCAAATCTAAGAAGTCACTTGTTATTGCTGAATTGATTTGTTCCCTTCCCTCCAAGGCTCTCCCTACTGGTGTAGATGAACAACTTCTAGATGAGACCCTTTTCTTGATTAACACCCTCGATCCATGGTACAGTGATATCATCATGTATCTCCAGATGTCCACACTCCGGTCCACATTGACCAAGGATGATCGACGAAGGATTCGGCATCACTCCCAACCCTACCATATTATTGGCGATACTTTATACCGTGTCAGTGTCAATTTAGTTCTTCACTGATGCCTTACGATCGAGGAAGCTGAAAGAGTTCTCAATGAATGCCACTCTGGGGAATGTGGTGGTCATATGTTTGGTTATGCTACAGCTCAAAAAATCCTTTGCACTGGTTATTTCTGGCCATCTATATTCAAATACTACATTCTTGTTGTTTTCAAGTGCCATGAATGCCAAATTTACCAACACAACATGTGCGCCCCACCCACTCACCTACACCCCTTCATTATCGTTGGTCCCTTTGCCAAATGGGGCATAGATTATATGACATGTAACCCTCGTTCAGTTGGGGGGAATGGCTATATTATCGTTGTTGTGGATTATTTCACCAAATGGGCCGAAGTGATGCCTACATATTCTGCAGAAGGTAAGACGAAGGCTCAATTCCTTTTCAACCATGTTATTTCTAGGTTCAGCGTACCTCAAGCCATTGTCATAGACCATGGCTCCCATTTCAAAGATTACATGATGGCTGAGCTGACATCTGCATTTGGCTTGCGCCACGATGGCTCGACCCCATATTACCCTCAGGCCAATGGCTAAGTTGAAGCCGTGAAAAAGGTCTTGGTCACAATGCTTCAACATACTATCAGGATGCACAAGTCAAATTGGCATCTCATACTTTTTTCAGCTCTGTAGGCCTACCAAACCTCAACCAAAGATGCAACTAGTTTCACACCATTCCAGCTAGTCTATGGTCTAGAAGCAACATTGTCAATCGAATGCGAGATTCCTTCACTCAAGTTAGCTGTTGAACTCCTCCTTGAAACGTCACCTTAAGAGGAGCGCCTCTTATATTTAGAATGACTGGACGAGACTTGCCATCTCACTGCCTTGGTCATCGAAGCACAAAAGAAACGGGCCAAATCCCATTTCAATCAGTCAGTTTCCCCTCACGCATTCTCTGAGGGTGATTTGGTCTTACTATATGACCAAGCTAATGATAAGCTAGGAGCAGGCAAGTTCGAACCTATGTGGCATGGGCTCTACATGGTGAAACACATTTTGTAGAAAGGAGCCTATGAGATTATTTATTATAAAGTAAATCCTCTCGATAAGCCCCGAAACGGGATTTACCTCAAGAATTACTATGCTTAGGTCATCTTGCATGGTTACTTATGTACATTAGTGTGTCATTCATTTTTGTATAGTGTCGTTTTGTGTGATAGTTGTCAAACAGCTTTCCTGTTTACTATGCTTTTCTTTCTTTGCAGATGTCTGTGACTCCCCACGTTGGTTTCGCTGATGGTGCTTATCGTAGTACCCGGAACCTATCATCCGTGCCATGGGCTATTTATGACCCTAACGGTGAGTTAATTGGCCTTCAAGGTATTTGTTTAGGTCATACAACCAACACCATTGCTAAATACAGTGTGGTCATTGAACTGTTGCCAGAAGCCATCACTCTGGGAATCAGAGAACTGGTTGTCAACCTGGATTCACAGCTTGTCATCCTTCAACTCAACATGCAATATTCCATTAGTAACCCTCAAATATTGGGAATGTATCTCCATATTCATCTATTGCAAAGGCATTTTGATTACACTACATATCATCATATTCCTAGATGCATGAATATATTAACAAATGCATTAGCTAATCGTGTGTTGGATAGACATTTACGAAACATGTAAAAGATAAAATGAACCATTTGTACCATAATAGACAGTAAAATACAACATATATATATATATATATATATATATATATATATATATATATATATCTATATATATATATATATATCTATATATATATATATATATATATAGATATATATATATATATAGTGATAATGTTTGATACATCAAAACCCCAAAAAATAATATGTGTGTCTAAAATAACATCAGCGGCTCATAGGCCTCATATATCCGTGGCACGTAGGCCTCAAAAAATATGTAAGTGCTGGACCTAGGAACTAATCAGCATGGTGATCATGGTAGCATGATATGACTCATGCAACACGAGTTAGAAATCGGTGAATCTACTCCGAAACTCCCACCGTGTGTCTCTGGTACTGACGAGGAATGTCTCCTACCCGAGCATACTTTGGGATACCATGAGTCAACCCCTCAAGGTTCCTCACAATCTCCTCCTCATTGTCACTCCCTTCCTGATAAGGGGTGACAACATTGATAGGGCGGGGGACGCGCCTGGCTATTGGGGACATCCCAGCAAGCTGCTTTGGTCCAATGTCTACATTAACAAGAGAAATGTTATAAGCACATATATACCAAAAATAATTAAAAAATCTCAAAATTAAAAATTTTGGTTTTTAACCTTCGTCATCGAAGTCCACTCCATCTGGTAAGGGCATGTCTGGATCTCCACAGAAATCAGTGCCACTGTATGGCTAGTCCTCCACGATGATCTTCTTTCGTCGTAGCCATGAAAAGAATGCAGGTCGGTATGACATGTGTTGACCCCTAGTGATCCTGGGCATCAAACGGCTCCAGCGGGCCATCTGCAGATCACGTGGCATAGGAGGATCTACCTCAGTTAGCTGATACTAGAATAGTAGTACTCATTCCAAGAAGAAGGTCACAAGCACCGATCCAAAGCCAAATTGCTTCAGATTCCCCACCTTAGCTTTGGACAGCTGGCACTTGATGTTCATATTCATGGCCTCTGCATAGTTGAAGATAGTAGGAGTTGTGCAGTCAATAGCATAAAGGAACTTTGACTTGTTAGTCTCATGTTTCGCCTGGGACCCCACCACTCTATTGATAATCAACAGAAGCACTGTTATGAAACCAGCTCAAGAAAAAATAGAAAAGATAGATCAATGCCTTAGAATTTAGCCTCTTCGAGGGGGAAACCTCCTTTACATTACATAAATGAACAATTCTTGGATGATTCAAATGACAAAACCTCCTTTCTATATATAGGAGTCTAAGGAGTCACAATATAACCCATCCGACCTAACAATAATAATATAAAGCCACAAAAATAACAGTAGAGGGATTCTATGGGGCACAGTAATAACAATATGGGGATAATAGGGGCACAACAATATTAATAAGGGATGCAACTACAATAGTAATGGGGTAATCACTAGTATTATAAGTACCCAACATGCCCCTCTCCTTCAAAAAAGTGTTGTCCTCAACGTTTGAGTAGTTCTGGATGCTTCTGTATAAAATTCTCATCCTCCCATGTGGAATCTTCAGCGGATAAGCTCTTCCACTTGATGAGATACTCCGAAATTGATCGATTTCGTAGCTGTCAAGTTCTTGTTTCTGTGATTGCTTCCATTTCCAATATAATTTTTCCTTCCTCGTCAAGTTCTGGCAATATTGTTTGAATTGGGAGCTTGTCGCCTATAACCTTCTTTAAACGTGAAACATGGAAAACTGGGTGCAATTGAGAAGCTGCAGGAAGCTCCAATTTGTATGCCATAGTAACAATCTTTTGCAACACCTTGTACGGACCATAATAATTTGGTGATAATTTATTATCCTTCTTAGCTTGCTTGAGGGACATTTGCTTATATGGTTGTAGCCGTAGGAATAACCAATCACCTACATCAAAACTTCTTTCGCTGCGATGTTGATCTACCTGTTGTTTCATTCTATTTTGTGCCAACACGAGGTTATCCTTTAAGAGTTGGAGGACTTGTTGTTGATGTTCGATATGATGTTCCACTGCTTGAACCTTAGAATTTTCTCTTAAATATGATGTGATGGATGGTGGCTGATATCCATAAAGTGCCATAAATGGGGTCATTTTTGTTGTTGTATGGAAGGAAGTGTTATACTACCATTCAACCAGAGGCAACCATTTGACCCATTGTGTCTGTTTATCAGATACAAAGCAACGAAGATATCCTTCCAAACATTTGTTTACTATCTCAGTTTGCCCATCAGATTGAGGATGATAAGATGAGCTATGAGCTAACTGAGTACCAAGACAAGAAAATAATTCTATCCAAAAATTTCCAGTGAAAATGGGATCTCTGTCACTTACAATAATCTTTGGGTTTCCATGTAGCTTTTGAATTGTCTCCATAAATGCAGTAGAAACTGTATTGGCTTTAAATGGATGTGATAATGCACAAAAGTGTGCATACTTGGTAAGTCTGTTAACTATGACCATGATGACAGTCTTTCCCTCAGACTTGGGTAAACCTGTGATAAAATCCATTGAAACCTCCTCCCAACGTTGGCTTGGAGTGGATAAAGGTTGTAATAGACCCGGTGTTTTAATTGTTTCAACTTTATTTTTTTGGCAAACCAAACATTCAACCACAAATTTTTGAATATATGATTTAAGGCCATCCCAAAAAAATTCCTTCTTAACCCTGTGGTAAGTTCTTAAAAATCCTGAGTGCCCTCCTAAGGGAGAAGTGTGCAATTCCATAAAAATCTTTTGTTTTAGTTGGGAATTCTTACAAAGGTATAAGCGATCTTTGTACCATAAAGAATCATTTTGCCAGCTAATTGTATCAGACAAACTGGAATCTTGTTGTAACTTTCGAATAAGTGCCCACACTTCTTCGTCATTCTTCCATTCCTCCCTTGCTTCGTTTATCCAATCTGGTTGGATAATAGAAATGGCGCACAACAATGCTTCCACATCCTCATCCTTTCTTGAGAGTGCATCTGCCACCACATTTTGCTTCCCTTTTTTGTAGATGATTTCAAAGTCATAACCCAACATCTTTGTGACCCACGTTTGTTGCTCTTCAGAGGATAATCTTTGTTCTAAAAAGTATTTAAGGCTATCATGATCCATTTTTACCTTGAAGTGTCTTCCCATTAGGTAGGGTTGCCATTTCTTAAGTGCATGGAGTATTGCCAACATTTCCTTCTCATAAATAGCTTTGTGTAAAAACTTTCCCTTGATTGGATGACCAATTCCATTTCCTGAAGCATCACATTCCACAATAAAGGTTTTTGTGAAGTCCGGTGTAGCTAAGACCGGTTCTTGGCACATTGCCTCTTTAAGATGTTCGAAGGCCTTTGTTGCTTCTAGAGTCCATGAAAATGCATCTTTCTTCAATAATGTTGTTAGAGGTGCTGCTATTCTCCCATAATTCTTAACAAACTTGCGATAATACACTGTCAACCCGAGAAATCCTCGCAGATGCTTTATGGATGTGAGGATTTTCCATTCCTTAATGGATTTAATTTTGCTAGGGTCTACCTTAACTCCTTCATGAGATACAATATGACCTAGATATTCCATCTCTTGTACTCCAAAGAAACATTTGGTTCCTTTTGCATATACCTGTTTCTCCTCCAATAGTTGTAGCACCCTGTCAACATGTTCAACATGATCCTTCCAAGACTTGCTGTAGATTAGTATATCATCAAAAAATACTAAGACAAATTTTCTAAGGAATGGTTTGAAAATGGAATTCATCAAACCTTGAAATGTTGAAGGTGCATTGGTAAGGCCAAAAGGCATGACCAAAAATTCATAATGACCCTCATGAGTTCTAAATGCTGTTTTCGAAATGTCTTCAGTCTTCATTCTGATTTGATAATATCCTGAATGAAGATCCAACTTGGTGAAGTAAATTGATCCATGCAATTCATCTAGTAATTCATCAATGACAGGAATGGGAAACTTATCTTCAATAGTGAGCTTGTTAAGCTCCCTATAATCCGGACACATGCACCATGATCCATCCTTCTTGTGCACTAATACTACTGGAGCAGAGAAAGAACTTTGACTCGGTTGAATTATACCAGCCTCTAGCATTTCTACAACCATACGTTCAATTTCACTCTTTTGGGCATAAGGATATCTGTACAGCCTGATGTTTGGAGGAACACTTCTTGGAATGAGATGAATAGCATGATCATGATCACGAATAGGTGGGAGACCTTTGGGAGTCTCAAATACCTTGTAATGATTGTCCAAGACTTTTTGGAGATCTGGAGAAATAGATGATTCCAATGTGGAAACATCTAGCGAACATAATTGTGAGATTACACCCCTTTGTTCCTTTTTTAGAAGCTTTTTCATATCGTTATGTTGGGTTGTGTTATATTCTTTCCACGTAGTTAATAGGGGGTTTGAAGGGCACCCGTAACCCCACTTTATGGGGAAATTTTGGTTTTGGACCATATGTTAGGTTGGGCAGACCCACCTATGGTTTTGTGCATGATTTTCGCACATGTTTTTTGGACGCGATGGTTTTCGGTCCATGGTATTGGGCGCGATGGTTTTCGGTCCATGGTATTGGATGCTTCGGCATGTATAAATATGTATTGTAACATTGAAAGGAACATAATGAAAAACCAAGCTGGTAGTCCCGGTTTTGGGATCCAGGGAAAAATCTCTGTGCATATGTGTTTTATGGGTTATGCTCTCGCATGTTTATTTTATTTGTTTAAGAATTCGTATGCAGGTAATTTCTGTACAGGGTTAAAACCTACATTTGGTATCAGAGCTGTTTTTGGCTTCAAGGGGATGCCTTTGTTGATGAGGGGTTTCGCTCGGGCCTGTGGTAGACCCTGTTCAGTGGGAGATCTGTGAGATCGATTCTGGTGGTGAAAGAAGATGGTGAGCAGTGGAAAGATAGAGATTGAGAAGTTCAACAGTCAGAATTTTGAGTTGTGGAAACTCAAGATGGAGGATCTGTTGGTGGATAAAGATCAGTGGATCGCGGTAGATCCGGGTACTAAACCATCGGGAGTGACCGATGAAGAATGGAAGAAGTTGGATCGGAAGGCAAAGAGCACAATACGATTGTTTGTCTCGGATTCAGTATTGCTGAATGTATCAGGGGAATCTACGGCAAAGGCTTTGTGGGTCAAGTCTAAGACTTTGTACCAATCTAAGTCTCTGGTGAATAAACTGTTCCTGCGGAAAAAGATGTATAACCTGAGGATGAAAGATGGAGACTCAGTGACAGAGCATCTGAATGCGTTTAATACTGTGGTAAGTTAGTTATTATCTGTTGATATCAAAATTTCAGATGAAGATAAGTGCATCAGTCTGTTGTTTTCTCTACCAGATTCGTGGGATAGTCTGGTTATTGCAATAGGTAGCAATGCAACTGCTTTGCAGTTTCATGAAATAGTCTCAGCCTTGCTGACGGAGGAGATGAGACGGAAAAACATGGACAACCAGAATGGTGATGCCTTGTATGTACGAGGACGGTCCCAGAACAGAAACAAAAATAAGTCATCGAGTGGGAGATCTAAATCTAGAGGGAGATCTAAATCTCCAGGAAAACCTACAAAGGTGGTGTGCTGGAAATGCGGAAAGGAATGGCACTTCAGAAGGGATTGTAAATCTAAAGCTCCTGATAAAGGAAAGGGATATGATGATGCTCCTTCTGTAGAGGCGAAAACCACCTCAGATGAAGGTGGGGATGTGTACTTGGCTTCTTCAAGTACACATGTAGATCATGAGGCATGGTTGATTGACTCAGGTGCATCCTTTCACTTCACTCCCCATAGAGAGTGGTTCTGCGAGTATGAGAAATACGATGGTGGTGATGTCTTCTTAGGAGATGATAGGAAGGCTAGAATCATTGGTCAGGGAAAAGTAAAGTTGAAGTTGCAAGGTGGAAGGGTTAGAACACTTCCGGGTGTTCTACATATTCCTGCATTCGCCAGAAATCTGATTTCTGTAAGCAAGTTGGATGATGCAGGTGTAAAGACGGTGTTCGAGAAATATACCTGCAAGATGGTTCGAGGAGCACTTATATTAATGCGGGGAGTTCGGATTGGAACTCTGTACAAGCTGCAAGGTAGCACTGTTGTTGATGGGTGCAATAGTTCTATGGTTCCTGAAAATGGAGTAGAGAATATAGTGGTCTCTGGAGAGAAGACCATGTTGTGGCATCAAAGGCTTGGACATATTGGAGAGAAGGGCCTTCGAATACTTCATGTTAAAGGTATGGTAGAAGGTATGAATAATAGCTCTCTGGATTTTGATTTCTGTGAAAATTGTGTATATGGGAAGCAGAATCGGGTGAGTTTCCCCTCTGGTGGTAAGAGGATGAAACAGATATTAGAGCTTGTGCACAGTGATGTGTTTGGACCTGTGAAGGTTCCATCACTGGGTAAGTCTGTGTACTATGTATCATTCATAGATGACTTCTCAAGGAATACATGGATATATTTTCTTAAGAAGAAATCTGAAGTCTTTGACAGGTTTAAAGAATTTAAGGCTCTGGTGGAAAATCAGACAGAGAAGAAGATAAAGGTGCTGAGGACAGATAATGGTGGAGAATTTTGTGGCAAGGAATTTGAAGAATTTTGTAAGAAGTGTGGTATAGCACGGCAGAAGACTACTCCATATACACCTCAGCAAAATGGAGTCGCAGAAAGAATGAACAAGACGTTGATGGAAAGGGCAAGAAGCATGCTCAGTGGTGCTGGGTTAGGACAGGAATTCTGGGCAGAGGCGGTGGATACTGCATGTTACCTGATCAACAGATCACCTTCATCAGCGTTGGAGGATAAGACTCCACAAGAAGTATGGACTAGTAAGAAACCCTCTCTTTCACATCTAAGGGTATTTGGATTTGATGCATATGTACATGTTCCAAAGGAGAAACGAACCAAGTTGGATAGTAAATCTGAAAAGTGCATCTTTATTGGATATAAGGATGGTTTAAAGGGTTATAAGCTTTGGAACCCAGTCACACGGAAGGTTGTGTACAGCCGAGATGTGTTGTTCAGAGAGGTAAAAGATGTTATTCAACATGAAGTCCAACCAAAGGAACCTGAGAAGATAGAGTTTGAGCCAAAGGAGGAAGAATCAGACTCTGCAGCAGAGGAGGAATCAGAAGATGAAGAGCCACAAACTCCGGCTGTGAGAAGATCAGTTCGAGAAAGAAAGCAGCCAGAAAGGTATAGTCCATCTGCTTTCAGTTCAAATTTTGCTTTGTCTGTTACTGATAATGATCCCAGAACTGTGAAGGAAGCAGTGGATTCAAAGGATGGAAAACTCTGGAAAGAGGCCATGGTCGATGAAATGGCATCTTTGCACAAAAATGAGGCTTGGGATCTGGTGGAGTTGCCGGCTGGAAGGAAACCCATTGGAAACAAATGGGTGTTCAAGAAGAAGACAAATGCAGAAGGAAAGGTGGAGAAATACAAAGCTCGGTTGGTAGCAAAAGGTTATTCCCAGGTGCCGGGAATTGATTTTGGTGATATTTTTTCTCCTATTGCCAAGGTAACTTCTATTAGATTACTTTTATCTATTGCTGCTGCTTTTGATTTTGAGGTAGAACAGATGGATGTGAAGACAACATTTCTTCACGGGGATTTGGAAGAGGAAATCTACATGAAGCAACCTGAAAGCTTTGCGGTGAAGGGTAAGAAAGAACTGGTATGCAAGTTAAAGAAGTCTCTGTATGGGTTAAAACAGTCACCAAGGATGTGGTATCAGAAATTTGATACATTTATACGGGGACTTGGCTTCACCAGAAGCAAAGCAGATCATTGTGTGTATTTTAAATTAATTGGTGACCGTATTATTTATCTGGTCTTGTATGTCGATGATATGTTGCTGGTTGGAAATGACAAAGAAATTATCCAGGATTTGAAGACCCAATTGTCCTCCAAATTCGACATGAAAGATCTTGGTGCTGCAAACTATATTTTGGGCATGGAAATTAAAAGAGATCGGTCAAAGAGGAAGCTCTGGTTAAACCAGAGGAAGTATGTCGAGACAATACTCCAGAGGTTTAATATGCAGGATAGTAAACCGGTGAAGGTTCCTATTCCTGTAGGTGTGAGGTTATCTGCTGAACAGTGTCCCAAGACACAAGAAGAGGAAGAGGACATTTCCTGTGTTCCATATGCAAGTGCAGTGGGTAGCCTGATGTATACAATGGTCTGTACGAGACCAGACATTGCACATGCAGTGGGAGTATTGAGCAGGTTTATGTCAAAACCTGGGAAGGAGCACTGGATAGCAGTGAAGCGGGTTTTCAGGTATTTGCGTGGCACTAGTGATTATGGTTTGTGCTACCAAGGAAGACCAGGATTGGACAGAGTGTTGGATATTCATGGCTTTGTTGATGTAGACTGGGCTGGAGATCTGGATCAGAGAAGATCTACAAGTGGGTATGTGTTTAACCTATTTGGAGGTGCAGTCAGTTGGATGAGTAAGAAACAATCTGTAGTGGCACTATCAACTACAGAGGCAGAATACATGGTAGCCACTCATGCAAGCAAGGAAGCAGTTTGGTTGCAGACATTGTGTTCAAGTATGGGGTTAGTACAGGGAGCTATAAGAATAGACTGTGACAGCCAAAGTGCAATTTTCTTGGCAAAGAACCCTGCTTATCATTCAAAGACAAAGCACATTGATGTTCAGTATCACTTTGTGAGGGATATGATAGAAGACAGAAAGGTGTTGGTGGTAAAGGTGGACACTTTGAAGAATACTGCAGATGCATTGACAAAATCTATGAGCTCTGAGAAGTTCTCTTGGTGTAGAGAAGCAATGGGAATCTCAGGGCTGAAAAAATGACTAAGCTCTCCTGTGGCCCCCTGTGGAAAGAAAACAACAAGTGGGAGATTGTTGGGTTGTGTTATATTCTTTCCACATAGTTAACAGGGGGTTTGAAGGGCACCCGTAACCCCACTTTATGGGGTCCAGGGCAGCGCCCCGGAAAATTTTGGTTTTGGACCATATGTTAGGTTGGGCGGACCCACCTATGGTTTTGTGCATGATTTTCGCACATGTTTTTTGGACGCAATGGTTTTTGGTCCATGGTATTGGACGCGATGGTTTTCAGTCCATGGTATTGGATGCTTCGGCATGTATAAATATGTATTGTAACATTGAAAGGAACATAATGAAAAATCAAGCTGGTAGTCCCGGTTTTGGGATCCAGGGAAAAATCTCTGTGCATATGTGTTTTATGGGTTATGCTCTCGCATTGTTTATTTTCTTTGTTTAAGAATTCGTATGTAGGTAATTTCTGTACAGGGTTAAAACCTACACGTTAGAGCTGATTATCTTTCCCGGTTTCCCTGCAATACCCCTTAATTCAACTTCCTTTCCTTTCACAGAAAATTTCATGAAAAGTTCTTGAAAATTAAAAGCTATTGTACCCAAGGATTGTAGTCATTGGACTCCTAGTACAACATCAGCACCTCCCATTGGAATGGAAAGCATTGGGCTAGTCATTACCTATTCTCCCATCGATAGCTTGATATTATGGCACTTTCCAGAGAAATTTATTGTTCCTCCATTTGCAACCATCACTTGACACTCTGGTGTTGGATATAAAAATCAATTCAATTCTTTTGCTACCTTACAATGAATAAAATTGTGGGTACTTCCTGAATCAATCAACACTATTACCTTTTTCTTCTTGATTTGTCCTTCTATCTTGATGGTTTGAGGAGTGGTAATTCTCGCCAATGCATTACAAGATATGGTCGGATTCATTTCTTCTTTATCTAGGCTTTGTTCCTGGAGTATATCCTCTTCTTTTGACCTTTCTTGCTCCTTTTCTTCTTCCTCTTCGCAATCTATGTAGAATATTTTCTTCTCAGCACACTTATGACCTTTAGTGTATTTGCTATCACAACTGTAACAAAGCCCTTTTTCTCTTTTTTCTTCCAATTGTTGTGGTGTCAACCTTATAGGTCGTGGAAGACTTTTAGCTTCTTTTAGCTTTTGTGAGAGTGACATTTGTTGCACTTTTTCTTGTAATTTTGATATATCATGTAGCATTTCTTCCTATTCTTCATGAGTCATGCTAGAACTTTCAGGTTGATTACTAGGTGTTTGCATTTTCTTTCCTCGAGACATCAGTTAGCAATAATAATGCTCTACTATTCCCTTTGAATTCCTTCAAAATAAATTTTCAAACCAATCTTAAGCAAAATTTTAAAAGAATCTACACACCTTTTTTCACTTTGTAGGAGCTCGATATTGTCTCTTATGCATCTCTGTACTTTCAGATCATCCAGTTCTAAAATTGTGACCTGCAGTAGCCCTCTGTGCCCTCTTTCCAATTCCACTAGTTTGATCCAAATTGTATTCTCCAAGGAAGAGTTATGCGAAATCTCCCACAGTGACCTGATTATAGACTAATTCAGTAGAGAAAACGTGTACGACGTGCCACGAGTCATTGTTTTGACCTTTGGCTCTGAACAATATGTACAAGAAACTGCAGTCTGTCCTCTTTCTTTGCCTTCTTACGAAATTTCAATTTGATGCCCAGAGAGAAAGTTATGACGAGTTTCCCCGGGTCACCTATTTGGAATGTAATTCAGGAGTCTGCAAAAAGACCAACTTCCTCAGATCATATCTCCGTAAATATAGCATGAAAAGCTCTGAAATTTGGACCCAAGGTTCAGCACAATTTCTTCTCAAATGGGTTTTGTTTTAAGCTTCTGAAACATCGCAGAAAGAAAGTTATAGCGAAAATTCCACGATGACCTATTTGGAGCAGCGAAACCCTAGAATCCAAAGCTCTGATACCCTCCAAAGCTCTGACCTGGCGTAAGAAAGAATTTGAGGAGCCCACAAAACCTCAAATCTTCCAAGAAATTTAGGTCATTCATTTCCTGGGTGTCAATATCTTCATGTTCCCGTTCTTTCTGGTCCACCATTTTCAGTGATTGTCTCCTGCAAAAGCCATTAATTTGAGTCAATAATCATCCTTGGCACATAAAATTTAATTTTAAACAGACAGATTTTGAGAAAATAGGGTTTTTCCCTATCCACAACACTGGTGTGCCTATTTTAAAAATAGTTGCACCAATTGGCACGGATGGCTTTGTTAATCACCCTCAGCTGATGCGATTCCGTGCCCGAAAATCGCGCCCACCGAGGGCGAAAAAGATTTTCAAAAACCTCCTCAAAAATCTAAAAAGTGGCTAAAAGAAAAAATAAAGAACATAAACATGGAGCTCAGGGCTTCGGCTATTACCTAGAACTGGTGGCTCATCGATTGACCTCCTGGACCATCCGCAATATGCTCCGGAACAATTAAGGAAAAAGTGAGTAAAAAGTCTTCACAGCAAAGGTAAAATGGTAAATGGTAAAAATATATTTATTTTTCCCCTCTTTATTCATTTTTTCATGAACATATTAGGTTTTTTGTAAATATTTTGACCTATTTTGCCTCAAGGACTCGATAATACACTTTACCTTACTTGTGCAGCGACAGGTGATGGATGTTCGACGATGATGATGAGTCACGTTTCAGCTCTTTTCTCAACTCGTTAAAATCATATGAAAAGATTGCCAAGTATTTTTTCCCTTTTTGACTCGTTAAAGAGAATAAAAATGGGGGGTCTGATTTCAGCTCTTTTCCGACCCTTTAAAAGCGCAAATATGGTCGAGCCCTTGTCGTTTGGAGCTCGTTAACAGATACAAAACTTCATGTGCCCAGTATAAGTTTACCTCTTTTTCAGGCCGGGAGGCACTATTTACAAAAAAGGTACTCCTTGACTAAAATGGTCAAGCGGTTCTCTCAAGTATTGTTTTCTACCTTTTCGGGCTCGAGAGACACAAACGCACGAAAAGGGACGATGTGGAGTTTTCTTTTATGTGTCTTTTTCAAACTCTCTAAACATGAAAAAGATACCAAGTTACACCTTTGTCAGACTTGTTAAACTATTAAACGACATCGGATTCGTCACCATGATGAACATGAGCTTCTCCTTCCTAGGGCTTGTTAAACTTACTAGGTCAGATTCGTCTGAAGGATGAACTTACAGTGCAAGCATATGCTATCCCCTTCAAGCTTGCGATTAAAAAAAAAATTGGGGTACCTACTAGAAATGGTGGGGGGAAATTTTGGAAATCTATCAGTTGTGTCGGTAGCTCAGTCTTGAACATGACAGTTATAGACATATTTGAGCACTGCAACCCTAATCTTATATGTCAATAAACCAAGGGCTCTTTAACCCCTAAAAGTGTTGTTTCATACCCTAAGGGATCATAGTCAACTGATTACATCATTCCCCAAAAGTTCCACCTGAAAAACCACTCAGAACTGGCCAAAACTGGACCATATTGACTGCCCCACTGTCAAGGTGCGATGCATACTGACTTCCACACGAGCCAGGTGCTATGCATATTGAAGAGGCCTTCTGTGGGGTGAGATGAGCGAGGATGGACAAATGTCTGAGACAGTTTTCTAAGTGGAAGCTCATGGAATCTTCCAGAAACTTCTCCTATGACACTTTCCTCTTTGAATTCGCCCAGGGATGAGTAAGAGATCCAAGAAATCTCCAAGTGGAACCAAGAATGACAAGTGGAATGACACTAATAAAAAACCCAGAGATGACTCACACCCTTGCAAACATCTATAAAGGGATCCCTCATCTGAGAGATCTAGAGGCTGGAATTTTGTAATTTGCAAGGAAGTGCTGATAGTTTGTCTTTGAGAAAGAGCATTGTATTGTTGGGTGATCTTGCTTTTCATGAGGTGAAGAGGGCTTTGATGCTGGGAGGATGATGCTAGATCAGACAACTGGGTTGTAATTCTTCCTTCTATTATTAATAAAGTTCTTTAAGTTTTCCTCCATACAATTGTGTATTTGTGAATGTTGTTATTTGTGAATGCCATTATATGATCAATGTATTTATGATTCTGCATTGTTTATGATATAATAGATCGAGATGCTTTGATGGTGTTTTGTTACTTTGTCTCTACAGGTATTCATTGAGCAGGATAAGTAGGAGAAGAGGTGCAAGCTCTATCAAGGGAGAGAGAAATCAAGCAAGGAGTCAAGCGAAAGATCCAAGTTGGTCCCTTTTCCCCTCTCTTATCTATCATACATAAAGGAAATCGCAAATTGCTTTGATTGTTTGTTTCTAGGATAGCTGCCAATCCTAGTGGGACTAGCAGATAAAAAAGACACTAGTTTTCCCGGAAACAAAATGGTGACTCCGCTGGAGATCGCATAGTTTGTTTGTTTTCTATTGATTGTTTGTTTTATAAACTATAGATGGAGCCTGAAGTGTTCCAGATAGCCTTCGAACTGCTCTTTCTCTGCAATTGAAAAGTAGATGAATGCTGCTTCAGTCTATCTCTGGTTTAGTTTATGATTTGAAAATCTAACTTACAAACATTCTAGATGCCTTGTTGGTAGCTCAATAACCTCCCAAGATCATACCCCTGTACTTTGCTTTTACTGTCCATAATAGCTCAACTTAACTCACTGAAATCAACTGCAAATTTGAGCCAAAACCCATCTCAGTTGCGCTCCCTCGCCCATCGCACTGTCTACCACTAGAAACTAGTATGCATCGCACTTTCCGAGTGTAGTAAGTGAGATGCATCCCTCTTTCTGTGAAGCACAGGTGCGATGACTGAGTAATCCTATTTCTCTCCTTGAAATTTAGGTTTTTTGTCCTTGTTTTCAGCTCTGTTCAATTGTTTTGATGCTTATCAACAGTACCTCATTGCTGAAGCCTCCTTGCTTTACATAGTTCAGCCTCCATTGACTAGGATTAGTAAATGTTTTAATGTATTTGTCCATCATTTGCAATCCTCTACGAAAAGTTGCTTAAATTGAACTGTCATTTTGGTGCAAAACAAGTGTCGTAGCTGTTGTTTTTTATCAAGAAAGAGAAGTGTCATTGAGTCTTCCTTCCTTGGATAGTCGATTGAACTTTTTGTCATGTATTTGATTTGATTTGTTCATATCTTGAAGTGTCGAAAGCATTCTCTATTCGAAATCAAAAATTTTCGTTTAGTCTTCCTTTCATTTCGAAGAGAAATTATCGAAATGTCGCTTTAAAGAAAATATTTCAGATCTATACTTAGTTTTCCTTTTGGCATTCTTCACATTAAAGTGAACAAAAAATAAATACATGCATTTGCATTTACATTTAGACTGTGTGCAAAAAATGATTTAGGAAAAGTGCATTTAGTGTGTGCTCTTTTCTCTCTGCTTGAAAGAATCATAACCTTCTTTCTCTAGTAGCTAGGATTTTCATTGCTAAAAATAAACAACAATTGTTTATCATTTTAGATTGCATATTTAGGAATTTTACATCTACATCATGCGGCGAACCTTGAAAGACAAACTTCTAAGCAAGATCAACTCTAAAATAAATTTCAATGAACTTAACAACTCTTTGGAACCTAACACAACACATCTAGAGGTCTATGCTAGAGACGTGTTCCGACGTCGTAAAATCTAGTAACTATCATTTTCATTGAAGGTTGGGTGATTCCTCCTCTTTGATACGACAAGTGCTAGCACGGACTTGTGCTCCCCGTACCGTCGAGTATATATTGGGAGACCATAATAGGCTTATATCCTTTATCCATAGGAAGCCATGTCTGCCGCCCTATCGATCGCAATGCACTGAACACAGCATTCGGGAAGATTGATTGCCGTACATAAGTCCTTGGTAATTTCTCTTTAATTTATCACCAAGGTGTATTTTGCAGTTTTGCGATTGGTTTGGTAATCCCTCTGTCTAGATCTCCAGAGTAGTCACTTTCGTTCCTTTTCAACTCCTTAAAAGAAAAGGTCCATCTGAGCACTTGTCACTTCAGGCTCATTAAAAATCGAAGGGGACTAGAGTCATATTTAGCTTTTTCTCGACTCTTAAAAATTGAAAAAACAAAGTTGTGTCAAAGCATCATTAAAATTTATTTAAATTCAGAATAACATCCCTATTCCTTCGTTGATCTTAGGTTGAGATAATGGAGTCCACCAATCAAGGAATCCCTTTGGAGGGGATTCCTAGTCCTTTTACATCTTGGGGAAATATTGGTGCACCTCATATGACCACTTTTTCCCTTCTAGGACTTACTATTGGCCTGCCAGTATGGCTATTCTCAACCTCTGTGGTTCAAAATAATATGATTCCTCAACAATCGAATCAGCATCCAGTTGATGTTAAAATTGACCCCTCGCCTTCTTCTTCGTTTGTCTCTCCCTCCCATTCTTCCTCTTCGCTTGGTGAAAGTAGTGATGCTAATAACCAAGTGGCTAAGAAGAAGAAGAAAGGGAAGGAGAAGAAGAAGAAGTCAGTTAAGCAAGGGGGCAACCAACCAACCATAGATTTGGATGCATCAGCTGGCGAAAATCCACACACTAAATCTCCTAAATATCCTTGTCTAATTTGCAAAGGAAACCATTTTCATCGAGATTGTCCGTGCATTCCTCAGATATTGAGAGAATGGTCCCCCCATTCGCATCAACCGGTGTCATCAACCTCTGTTGACCATGTTGATAATACACCATCAACTAGTGATAATGAAGTCCACGAATAGAAAGGAAAAGTAAAAGTTCCATGTGCGTTATGTGAAGGGAACCATATAGTTCCTCATTGTCCTTTTTGGGTGAAGCCAAAAGAGTCTTGCATAACCGTCCTACTTCACCGCAGCGACTTCCACCTGGATATAAGAAACTCTCCCCTAGTCCTTTACTAGTTGAAAATCTGATTGACTTAACTGAACTGTTGGTCGAAAAACCTATCGCTGAAAATGAATCTTCTGAGTCCACATCGGACCAAAGTGAACAGGTCGAAATGGCAGTCGACCTAGTTTTTCCTTCAGAAGATCCACCTTTAGATGATATCATTCCCAAAGAAAGTGAGAACGATATTGTTCAAATTCTTTTTGTCACTTCAGAGCCCAATGAACTTGGGGGCAATCCACCCGTTCCTTCACAATAAGAAGAGAATTCCCCAGTTCTCGCTGCTTAAGGGGTTATTTCACCCATTTATTCAGTACCCCCTCCATGCAGTCTAATCGCTTCCTTTGATTGGAATCGACTAGAAAGATCTTGCCTTCCTTATAATATACCATTCTAAATCATAGTACAAGTTTACAAAATGATCATGTCTGGCACTATCATAGATGAAGGGGCTTTAGTGAGTATCCTTTCCTCAACTACTTGGAAAGCACTTGGTTCGCCATCGCTTATGCCTGGTAAACAAAATTTATCAGGCTTTAACAAAGGAACCACTCGACCATTAGGAATCCTTCCTAAGTTGTCGATAACTTTGAGAAGGAAAACTGTTCACTTGAATGTGATGGTGGTCCAAGGGCCGTTAGATTACAATCTACTCCTTGGACGTGACTATGTTTATAGCATGGAAGCTATTGT
Source organism: Pinus tabuliformis (assembly GCA_031772625.1). Lineage (NCBI taxonomy): Eukaryota > Viridiplantae > Streptophyta > Pinopsida > Pinales > Pinaceae > Pinus > Pinus tabuliformis. The sequence goes on along the minus strand of CM062814.1, from coordinate 50,732,576 downwards.
TTCCACACTCTTTCGAGTGATGTGTTTCCCGCATGAAGGCAAAATTGTCCAGCTTATTGACCAGCTTTCATTTCCCGGTTCAAACACAGTGCCAAGTCAAACATCATCCCTAAATGGTCTCTTTGAGTCGAGAATGACTCTTCAACCTTCATTCCATCCACCTAATTACCGCGAGTAGTCCAGTGAATGTAACGAAGCTTAGGGGGCATGCACCCTTGTCTATTTGGCAGATGAACCCAGCTGAAAAGATAGGTTTCCCTGTAGGTTATGTGATTGGTCTGAAACACCATTCACTTTTGTCTACACTACAGACGAAGCCAAGTAAGTGTTTTGTCTATTCTGTGACAAAACCATCCTACCATGTGAATGTCCCTGTAAGTTAGGTGATTGGTCTGACACACCACTCACCTTTGTCTAATTGGCAGACAAAGCCAAGGAAGTGCTTTTGTCTAACCGTTGACAAAAACAATCTTGCTTAACCACAGTGATTCCCATATGGTTACCTGGAGACTCTCCTTTTCTTGATGCTTGGGGGCATGCAAACCTTTTTTATGCAAGAAAAAAACGACCAATTTCATTTTTTAGCTTTTTAGCTTTTTTAGCTTTTTAGTTTTAACTTCTTAGGTTAGGTGATTGGTTTGATCCACAATTCACCTTCGTCTATGCTGCGGACGAAGAAAAGGAAGGATTTTGTCTAAACAAGTTGATGAAACCATCCTACCTAACCTCACCAGTTCCTTAGCTTTAATAGTTTTTATCTTTGTAGTTTGGTTGTTGCTAGCCTACATAAAAAGGCAATCGAGCATACTTTCCACAAGGTTTGAGCTCGTCGCTAAAAAATAAACCCACACTCTCTTGAGCATACTTTCCGCAAGGTTCAAGCTCGCTAAAAAATGAACCCGCACTCTAATGAGCAATGTTTCCACAATGTTCAAGCTCGTTAAAAAATGAACCTGCCAAATGAGCAATGTTTCTTCAAGGTTCAAGCTCGTTAAAAAATGAACCTGCCAAATGAGCAATGTTTCTTCAAGGTTCAATCTCGTTAAAAAATGAACCTGCCAACTAAGCATATGTTCCCCCAGAGTTCAAGCTCTTTAAAAAATGAACCCACCTTCGGTAAATAACCTTCGTGATTGCCATTACATCAGCCTTTGAGCCTTGGTTGTGTTCCTGCCATCACCTCCATTCTTTTGGCCGATCATATGCTTCCACTTGATTGTTTACCATTTTGAGGAACAGTTGTGATGAGTGGTCTTGTTAGCCACCCTCTTCACATCACCATGTTTTGAGAAGTTCCAAGATTACTCGGAACCAGTTGCTACCTCGGATACCACTCGTTCCTCAGAAAAAAAAAAAAAAACGAGTCCACTTTAAACCCTTTTCAGACTCGCTAAATATGAAAATATTGTCGAGCAATTGGCCTCTCCAGCTCGCTAAAGTGATTGGAAGCACCATCTGTCCTGTATATTTTAAACTTTTCAGACCGGAGGGATTATCTCATGAAAAAGTTCGAGCGCTTGTCTTTTTCGGCTTGCTAAAGTGATCGGAAAAGTCATCCCTTTTGTATTATTTTAATCTTTTTCAGATTTAAGGGATTATGCTACGAAAAATAACTGCTGGAGTTTTCTTTTCGTCCCTTTTCAAACTCTCTAAACATGAAAAGGACTGAGTTGTCTTTGTCTTTAAACTCGTTAAAACAATAGCAAAAAACTTTTCCACCCAGACAAGAACGAGTTTCACTGTCGCTAGGCTTGCTAAAACATAGTGACAGGTTTGCCCGAAGGGTAAATTATAGAACAAGCATATGTTATCCTCCTCAAGCTTGACAAAAATAAAGAGGTACTGGTTAGCAATGACTCGGGAAAAAGGGAAGAAAACTTGAAGAATTTTATGGTAGCAGGTCGCTCTTGAACATGACACTTTCACTCCATCAACATGATTGAATCAGGTTGGGTCATTCCGTTCGCCGATCATATCACCATTGGTCCTCCGTACCATCCATCTTTTAGGGTTAACGCTACCAATCCATCTCAGTGTTGCCAATATGTTCAAGAGAAGTCATTCAAAGAATTCACCATCCAGTCAATGCCTCATCCACTGCAATACCTTCAACCTCCATTTTTCATGACCGCCATTCCCGAACCTTGTGTCGTTGATCATTTTCACCTCAAAAAAAAAAATCATTTGCTTCATTTCATGTCGTAGATGTGGGATACATTAAGGCCCTCCTACGACGGGTCACTTCTTGTCGACATCACCTCATTATCCAAGAAGTTGACTTAGAAACAACCCTTTCAGTACTTTGAAGCTTACATGCCTCAATGGCAAGTTTCTCACTTCCGGCGACAGGTTTGCATTAATGGCCTTCGACTGAAAGATTTTGCATGGTGTTTGACATCAGATCATATATTCACACCACGTGAATTGTACTGTAGTACCTTGAGGGTCATTATCATTATCGGTGATTCCTCTCGCGCCTGTTAATAGCTTACATTATTGGCTGGTAATCAGGTGATGTCTTTCCATGTTCGACTTCAGGACATCTTTTCACATGGATCGACTTGTACATCGAGCGAAGATTGAATGAGTTTGAAGACCCCGGATCTAGTTTCATCTATTCGGGCTGTGATATATTCAGGGATATAAAGACGTCAAATGTACACAGAAGGTGACTAGTCCGCGACTGCAGACAATTATCTGTCCTATGTACATGATAATGAATTTATAAAGCTGAGCATGGGAATGCCCACCTCAGCTAGATCATGAAAATAATATGATGATGATGTATTGTATTGTATCTTATACAGGTCACCGAAAATCTAGGATCCTCATGTTAAATCATTTCACCCGACATCAAAGATTTACGACTTCATGCTTTACGGGGCAACTGTTATAGACATATTTGGGCACTGCAACCCCAATCTTATATGTCGATAAACCAAGGGATATTTAACCCCTAAAAGTGTTGTTTCATACCCTAAAGGATCTTAGTCAACTGATTACATCATTCCCCAAAAGTTCCACCTGAAAAACCACTTAGAACTGGCCAAAACTGGACCATCCTGATTGCCCCACTGTCAAGGTGTGAGGCATACTGACTTCCACACTAGCCAGGTTCGATGCATACTAAAGAGGCCTTCTATGGGGTGTGATGAGCGAGGATTGACAAATGTCCGAGACAGTTTGCTAAGTGGAAGCTCATGGAATCTTCCAGAAACTTCTCCTATGACACTTGCCTCTCTGAATTCGCCCAGGAATGAGTAAGAGATCCAAGAAATCTCCAAGTGGAACCAAGAACAACAAGTGGAATGACACTAATAAAAAACCCAGAGATGACTCACACCCTTGCAGACATCTATAAATGGATCCCTCATCTGAGAGATCTAGAGGCTGGAATTTTGTAATTTGCAAGGAAGTGCTGATAGTTTGTCTTTGAGAAAGAGCATTGTATTGTTGGGTGATCTTGCTTTTCATGAGGTGAAGAGGGCTTTGATGCTGGGAGGATGATGCTAGATCAGACAACTGGGTTGTAATTCTCCCTTCTATTATTAATAAAGTTCTTTGAGTTTTCCTCCATACAATCGTGTATTTGTGAATGCTATTGTATGTTCAATGTATTTTTGATTCTGCATTGGTTATGATATAATAGATCGAGATGCTTTGATGGTGTTTTTATACTTTGTCTCTACAAGTATTCATTGAGTGGGATAAGTAGGAGAAGAGGTGCAAGCTCTATCAAGGGAGAGAGAAATCAAGCAAGGAGTCAAGCGGAAGATCCAGGTTGGTCTGTTTTCTTCTCTCTTATCTATCATACATAAAGGAAATCACAAATTGCTTTGATTTTTTGTTTCTAGGATAGCTACCAATCCTAGTGGGACTAGTAGATCAGAAAGACACTAGTTTTCAACCTCCATTTTTCATGACCGCCATTCCTGAACCTTGTGTCGTTGATCGTTTTCACCTCTAGAAAATCATTTGCTTCATTTCATGTTGTAGATGTGGGATACATTAAGGCCCTCCTACGACGGGTCACTTCTTGTCGACATCACCTCATTATCCAAGAGGTTGACTTAGAAACAACCCTTTCAATACTTTGAAGCTTGCATGCCTCAATGGCAAGTTTCTCACTTCCGGCGACAGGTTTACATCAATGGCCTTCGAATGAAAGATTTTGCGTGGTGTTTGACATCGGATCATATATTCACACCACGTGAATTGTACTATAGTACCTTGAGGGTAATTATCATTATCGGTGATTCCTCTCACGCCTGTTAACAGCTTACATTATTGGCTGGTAATCAGGCAATGTCTTTCCATGTTCGACTTCAGGACATCTTTTCACATGGATTGACTTGTACATCGAGCAAAGATTGAACGAGTTTGAAGACCCGGAATCTAGTTTCATCCATCCGGGCTACAATATATTTGGGGATATAAAGACATCTAATGTACATAGAAGTTGCACGGATAGTCATCTAAGCCAGGGAAGATGACTCTTCATATGAAGAATCACTAGTCTGCAACTGCAGACGATTATCTATCCTATGTACATGAAAATGAATTTATAAAGCTGAACATGGGAATGCCCACCTTAGCTAAATCATGAAAATAATATGATGATGATGTATTGTATTGTATCTTATACAAGTCACCCTCCAGTTCGAATACCTCGGATCCTCATGATAAAGCATTTCACCCAACATCAAAAGATTTACGACTTCATGCTTTAGGGGGAAACTATTATAGACATATTTGGGCATTGCAACCCCAATCTTATATGTCGATAAACCAAGGGCTCTTTATCCCCTAAAAGTGTTGTTTCATACCCTAAAGGATCATAGTCAACTGATTACATCATTCCCCAAAAGTTCCACCTGAAAAACCACTCAGAACTGGCCAAAACTGGACCATACTGACTGCCCCACTATCAAGGTGTGGTGCATACTGACTTACACACTAGCCAGGTGCGATGCATACTAAAGAATCCTTCTATGGGTGTGATGAGCGAGGATTGACAAATGTCCGAGACAGTTTGCTAAGTGGAAGCTCATGGAATCTTCCAGAAACTTCTCCTATGACACTTGCCTCTCTGAATTCGCCCAGGAATGAGTAAGAGATCCAAGAAATGTCCAAGTGGAACCAAGAACAACAAGTGGAATGACACTAATGAAAAACCCAGAGATGACTCACACCCTTGCAGACATCTATAAATGGATCCCTCATCTGAGAGATCTAGAAGCTAGAATTTTGTAATTTGCAAGGAAGTGCTGATAGTTTGTCTTTGAGAAAGAGCATTGTATTGTTGGGTGATCTTGCTTTTCATGAGGTGCAGAGGGCTTTGATGCTGGGAGGATGATGTTGGATCAGACAATTGGGTTGTAATTCTCCCTTCTATTATTAATAAAGTTCTTTGAGTTTTCCTCCATACAATCTTGTATTTGTGAATGTTGTTATTTGTGAATGCCATTGTATGATCAATTTATTTCTGATTCTGCATTGTTTATGATATAATAGATCGAGATGCTTTGATGGTGTTTTGTTACTTTGTCTCTACAGGTATACATTGAACGGGATAAGCAGGAGAAGAGGTGCAAGCTCTATCAAGGGAGAGAGAAATTAAGCAAGGAGTCAAGCGGAAGATCTAGGTTGGTCCCTTTACCCCTCTCTTATCTATCAGACATAAAGGAAATCACAAATTGCTTTTATTGTTTGTTTCTAGGATAGCTGCCAATCCTAGTGGGACTAGCAGATTGAAAAGACACTAGTTTTCCCGGAAACAATGACACTTTCTGCTTCGTGTCAGGTTAGGACATCCTCCTTTGTATCGTTGACTTTCCTGGGTTGGGTCGTTCATTTTTTCCTTCCATTTGATCCTTTCCATGTCATCATGACCACTGATCCCATGGATACAAAAGCTTCCAAACTTCCAGTTGTGTCACCAATATGTTCAAGAGTTGTCTTTCTATAGTTACAATTACCTTTGATTCTCTGTATCATCCAAAATCATTTTGCATCCTCTTGTCATGCGTTGATGATGTGGGATTCATTATGTCCCTCCTTCGACATGGTCACTTTTCATTGACTTCAACTCATTATCCAAGAAGTTGACTGAGAGACTCCCTTCCAGTACCTTAGAGCTTGCATGCCCTAATGACGAGTTCTTTGCACTTAATGACAAGTTCATATCATTAGCTTTTGATCAAGTGATTTCACAGGTGTTCGACTTCAGTTTGTCTATTCACATTCCATGGATTGTGCTAATAGTACCTTGAGGACCATTGTCATTATTAGTGGTTTCTCTCACACTTGTTAATAGTTTACATCATTGACTTGTAATCAAGCAAGTTTCTAGCATATTCGATGTCAACACATCTATTCACATGTTAGAATATGTACTTTGATAAGGTCATGTTGGAGTGCAATACCCTGGACTCAGATCACAAAATTCTAGGTTGCGAAGTGGTGTGACATGGTTATGATGATATGCATGTCTATATCAGATGGCTGGTTGCGACTAGACCATGAGTTATCATATGTGATCCTTCTCATTGTTGGATGGTTGTGACCATATCGTGGTTTCGTTATGATCCTCTTTGATGGATGGCTATGCCCATACCTGGATCCATTTACATGATCATTCTCCGAATGGTTGCATCCATGCCATGATTCATGTATCTTTTGACAGAGATCTAAGTTTATGTGTATGTATCTGTACTTGCTTGCAAGTTTTCTGACTACAGACCAGTTCCCCACACTGATTTATAAATCATTTCATCCCTCACTCCAACTCGACCTTCACACTTTAGGGGGCATCTGTTACACAACATTTTGTCACTATCCTTGTACTCCCTATTCGTTGATCCTGGAGAACCTCTACAGTGAACCCCGCATGTTTTCCTTCATGAAGAAACTCCCATTGTGTCCCTCTTCATGAGCAGATCAATTCCCTTTTGCACCATTTTCCCTAAAACTTCTATTTTGCCCAGTTTACAAGACCGGTGCTAATGACCTTTGTCTCCCCCACGCTGATGTGCAGAGATGAGCACTATTCCTCGTGCTGATCGGAGTGAATGAGCTATGTTCCAGTCACGCCGGTCTTGTTTGTGAAAGTTTTTTAAATTAGGAGTTGAAGCTTCCAGCTCAAGAAGCTTCGTAACGGAATTCTGGTAAATGGTTTAGCCGGATGGGGTCGAGGATGTTAGTTTGGGCTCCTTTCCCCTATAATGATGGAACTACCTCAAGGGATAAGCCCTTCTCCCATGAGAAGAGGATCCATCTCCCATCCATTTTTCCTATATAAACCTCCCTTCTTCCCAAGCACAAGCTAGTGTTGATGTTGGTGTGCTTATGTTATTTTGGTTTGGAGTAGACATCAAGCTATTACTAGTTGTAGATATCTGGTTTGGAGTGAAGCCTAAAGGGAAGAGCCTTAAAACTATTGTTGATTGAGGCGATCATGGAATGCTAGCAGAAGTGTGTGGGAACATGGTCTTCTCAGAGGAGGACTGCAACGTCAAGACGAATGGTTGTAATCTCTCTTTGATATTAATATATGCAACTATCAAACTTTTGCACCATTTTCCCTAAAACTTCTATTTTTCCCAGTTTACAAGACCGGCGCTAATGACCTTTGTCTCCCCCGTGCCGATGTGCAGAGATTAGCACTACTCCTCACGCCGATCGGAGTGACTAAGTTGTGTTCTAGTCACGCTGGTCCTATTTTGGAAAGTTTTTTAAATTAGGAGCCGAAGCTTCCAGCTCTAGAAGCTTCGTAACGGAAGTCTGGTAAATGGTTTGGCCAGATGGGGTCGAGGATGTCAGTTTGGGCTCCTTTCCCCTATAATGATGGAACTACCTCAAGGGATAAGCCCTTCTCCCATGAGAAGAGGATCCATCTCCCATCCATTTTTCCTATATAAACCTCCCTTCTTCCCAAGCACAAGCTAGTGTTGATGTTGGTGTGCTTATGCTATTTTGGTTTGGAGTAGACAACAAGCTATTACTAGTTGTAGCTATCTAGTTGTGTGAGGGAGAAGTGTGATTTGGTTTGGAGTGAAGCTGTTGGGTCCCTATAATACTAGTGATTACCCCATTACTATTGTACTTGTATCCCTTATTAATATTGTTGTGTCCCTATTCTCCCCATATTGTTATTATTGTGCCCCATAGAATCCCTCTATTGTTATTTTTATGGCTTTATATTATTATTTAGGTCAGCTGGGTTATATTGTGACTCCTTAGAGTCCTATATATATAAATGAGGTTTTGTCATTTGAATCATCCAAGAATTGTTCATTTATGTAATATAAAGGAGGTTGCCCCCTTGAAGAGGCTGAATTCTAAGGCGTTGATCTATCCTTTCTATCTTTTTGTGAGCTGGTTTCATAACATTTGCTATCAGAGCTTTGGATTCTAGGGTTTTGCTGCTCCAAACAGGTCATCGTGGAATTTTCGCTATAAATTTTTTTCTGCGACGTTTTAGAAGCTAAAAGAAAAACCCATTTGAGAAGAAATCGTGTTGAATCTCGAGTCCAAATTTCAGAGCTTTTCGCACTATATTTGCGGAGATATGATTTGAGAAAGTTGGTATTTTGCAGACTCCTAAATTACATTCCAAACACGTGACCTAGGGAAAATCGTCATAACTTTCTCTTTGAGCATCGGATTGAAATTTAGTAAGAAGTTACAGAAATAGGATAGACTGTAGTTTCTTGCATATATTTTTTAGAGCCAAAGGTCGAAATAATGACTCGTGGCATGTCGTACGATTTCACTCTACTGAACTAGTCTATAATCAGGTCACTGTGGGAGATTTCGCATAACTCTACCTTGGAGAATCCAATTTGGATCACACTAGTGGCATTGGAAAGAGGACACAGAGGGCTACTACATGTCGCAATTTTAGAACTGGATGATTCGAAAGTACAGAGATACATCAGAGGCAATATCGAGCTCCTACAAAGTGAAAAAAAGGTGTGTAGATTTTTTTAAATGTTTGCTTAAGCTTGGTTTGAAAATTTATTTTGAAGGAATTCAAAGGGCATAGTAGAGCATTGTTATCGGTAACTGATGCCCTGAGGAAAGAAAATGCAAACACCTAGTAAGCAACCTAAAAGTTCTAGCATGACTCATGAAGAAGAGGAAGAAATGCTACATGATTTATCAAAATTACAAGACCAAGTGCAACAAATGTGACTCTCACAAAAGCTAATAGAAGCTAAGATAAAGGGCATGGAAGCTAATATGGACGATTTGAAGATAGATTTGAAGGGAGACATGGCAGATTTGAAGAAAGATTTGACAAATTTTCTACAAGAAATACTTACTAATGGTGAAAAGGTAGTAAAGGAAACTCATGATGCAAACAAAAGAAATGTTAATCATGATTTCATAGACTCTAATGTGGGATCGAAGACCCACCATATTCCAAAAATCGATATGAGGAAGTTTGATGGCAAGGATCCCACAACATGGATATTACAGATGGAGCAATTTTTCGATCTCAATAATGTTCAAAACACACAAAAGGTACGTATTGCAACTTTATATTTGGAACCAAATCAGTTTGTATGGTATCAATGGCTTTTCTCTCGTAAACAGATTATCACTTGGGCAATTTTTACGGAAGAATTGACAGCACATTATGAGGTTACAAAAAGAAACACTTTTTTTAGCCAATTGATAAGTATCAAACAAAAGGGTCCAATAATGGAGCACATTGAGGAGTTCCAAAAATTGAACATAAGGGTAAAAGAAATATTCTAGAGGAGCATAGGATTGATGTGTTTATAGGGACTTTAAAGGATAATATCCAACATGATGTTCGCCTTTGGGAACCTGATTCATTAGAGAAGGCATTCAGGTTAGCAAGAAGAATGGAAAGCAAAATTATGGCAACCAGGAAGCATACCACTCACAACTATAAAGATGGAAGTGCTGTTGCCCCTAGTCTTCCACAACCTATAAGGTTGACACCACAACAGTTGGAAGAAAAAAGAGCAAAAATACTTTGTTACAGTTGTGATAGCAAATACACTAAAGGTCATAAGTGTGCCAAGAAGAAATTATTCTACATAGATTGTGAAGAGTAAGAAGAAAAGGAGCAAGAAAGGTCAAAAGAAGAGGATATACTCCAGGAACAAAGCCTAGATAAAGAAGAAATGAATCTGACCATATCTTGTAATGCATTGGTGGGAATTACCACTCTTCAAACCATCAAGATAGAAGGACAAATCAAGAAGAAAAAGGTAATAGTGTTGATTGATTCAGGAAGTACCCACAATTTTATTCATTGTAAGGTAGAAAAGAATTGAATTGCTTCTTATATCCAGCACCAGAGTGTCAAGTGATGGTTGCAAATGGAGGAACAATAAATTTCTCTGGAAAGTTCCATAATATCAAGCTATCCATGGGATAATATGTATTGACTAGCCCAATGCTTTCCATTCCAATCGGAGGTGTTGATGTTGTACTAGGAGTGCAATGGCTACAAACCTTGGGTACAATAGCTTTTAATTTTCAAGAAATTTTCATGAAATTTTTGTGGAAGGAAAGGAAGTTGAATTAAGGGGTATTGCAGGGAAACCAGGAAAGATAATCAAATCTAACGGTATGACAAAGCTTCTAAAAAAGGAACAAAGAGGTGTAATTGCACAATTATGTTCGCTAGATGTTTCCACATTGGAATCATCTATTTCTCCAGATCTCCAAAAAGTCTTGGACAATCATTCCAAGGTATTTGAGACTCCCAAAGGTATCCCACCTATTCGTGATCATGATCATGCTATTCATCTAATTCCAGGAAGTGTTCCTCCAAACATCAGGCCATACAGATATCCCTATGCCCAAAAGAGTGAAATGGAATGTATGGTTGCAGAAATGCTAGAGGCTGGTATAATTCAACTGAGTCAAAGTTCTTTCTCTGCTTCAATAGTATTGGTGCACAAGAAGGATGGATCATGGCACATGTGTCTGGATTATAGGGAGCTCAACAAGCTCACTATTAAAGATAAATTTCCCATTCCTGTCATTGATGAATTACTGGATGAATTGAATGGATCAATTTACTTCACCAAGTTGGATCTTCGTTCAGGATATCATCAAATCAAAATGAAGGCTGAAGACATTTTGAAAATAGCATTTAGAACTCATGAGGGTCATTATGAATTTTTGGTCATGCCTTTTGGCCTTACCAATGCACCTTCAACATTTCAAGGTTTGATGAATTACATTTTCAAACCATTCCTTAGAAAATTTGTGTTAGTATTTTTTGATGATATACTAATCTACAACAAGTCTTGGAAGGATCAAGTTGAACATGTTGACAGGGTGCTACAACTATTGGAGGAGAAACAATTATATGCAAAAAGATCCAAATGTTTCTTTGGAGTACAAGAGGTGGAATATCTGGGTCATATTGTATCTCATGAAGGAGTTAAGGTAGACCGTAGCAAAATTAAATCCATTAAGGAATGGAAAATCCCCACATCCATAAAGCATCTACGAGGATTTCTCAGGTTGACAGGGTATTATCACAAGTTTGTTAAGAATTATGGGAGAATAGCAGCACCTCTAACAACATTATTGAAGAAAGATGCATTTTCATGGACTCCAGAAGCAACAAAGGCATTCAAACATCTTAAAGAGGCAATGTGCCAAGCACCGGTCTTAGCTACACCGGACTTCACAAAAACCTTTATTGTGGAATGTGATGCTTCAGGAAATGGAATTGGTGCTGTTTTAATGCAAGATGAAAGACCCATTGCTTTTGAAAGTCGTCCAATCAAGGGAAAGTTTTTACACAAAGCTATTTATGAGAAGGAAATGTTGGCAATACTCCATGCACTTAAGAAATGGCGACCCTACCTAATGGGAAGACACTTCAAGGTAAAAATGGATCATGGTAGCCTTAAATACTTTTTAGAACAAAGATTATCCTCTGAAGAGCAACAAAGGTGGGTCACAAAGATGTTGGGTTATGAATTTGAAATCATCTACAAAAAAGGGAAGCAAAATGTGGTGGCAGATGCACTCTCAAGAAAGGATGAGGATGTGGAAGCATTGTTGTGCGCCATTTCTATTATCCAACCAGATTGGATAAACGAAGCAAGGGAGGAATGGAAGAATGACAAAGAAGTGTGAGCACTTATTTGAAAGTTACAACAAGATTCCAGTACGTCTGATACATTTAGCTGGAAAAATGATTCGTTATGGTACAAAGATCGCTTATACATCTGTAAGAATTCCCAACTAAAACAAAATATTCTTATGGAATTACACACTTCTCCCTTAGGAGGGAACTTAGGATTTTTAAAAACTTGCCACAGGGTTAAGAAGGAATTTTTTTGGGATGGCATTAAATTAGATATTCAAAAGTTTGTGGTGGAATGTTTGGTTTGCCAACAAAATAAAGTTGAAGCAATTAAGACATCGGGTCTATTACAACCTTTATCCATTCCAAGCCAACGTTGGGAGGAGGTTTCAATGGATTTTATCATAGGTTTACCAAAGTCTGAGGGAAAGAGTGTCATCATGGTGGTAGTTGAAAGACTTACCAAGTATGCACACTTGTGTGCATTATCACATCCATTTAAAGCCAATACAGTCTCTACTACATTTATGGAAACAATTCAAAAACTACATGGAAACCCAAAGATTATTGTAAGTGACAGAGATCCCATTTTCACTGGAAAATTTTGGATATAATTATTTTCTTGTCTTGGTACTCAGTTAGCTCATAGTTCATCTTATAATCCTCAATCTGATAGGAAAACTGAGATAGTAAACAAATGTTTGGAAGGATATATTCGTTGCTTTGTATCTGATAAACAAACACAATGGGTCAAATGGTTGCCTCTAGCTGAATGGTGGTATAACACTTCCCTCCATACAGCAACAAAAATGACCCCATTTATGGAACTTTATGGATATTAGCCACCATCCATCACATCATATTTAAGAGGAAATTATAAGGTTCAAGCAGTGGAATGTCACATCGAATATCAACAACAAGTCCTCCAACTCTTAAAGGATAACCTCGTGTTGGCACAGAATAGAATGAAACAACAGGCAGATCAACATTGCAACGAAATAAGTTTTGATGTAGGTGATTGGGTATTCCTATGGCTACAACCATATAAGCAAATGTCCCTCAAGAAAGCTAAGAAGGATAATAAATTATCACCAAAGTATTATGGTCCGTACAAGGTGTTGCAAAAGATTGGTACTATGGCATACAAATTGGAGCTTCCTGCAGCTTCTCAATTGCACCCAGTTTTCCATGTTTCATCTTTAAAGAAGGTGATAGGCGACAAGCTCCCAGTTCAAACAATATTGCCAAAACTTGACAAGGAAGGAAAAATTATATTGGAACCGGAAGCAGTCACAGAAACAAGAACTCGACAGCTACGAAATCGATCAATTTCGGAGTATCTTATCAAGTGGAAGAACTTATCCACTAAAGATTCCACATGGGAGGATGAGAATTTTATACTAGTGATTACCTTATTACTATTGTAGTTGTATCCCTTATTAATATTGTTGTGCCCCTATTGTCCCCATATTGTTATTACTATGCCCCATAGAATCCCTATATTGTTATTTTTGTGGCTTTATATTATTATTTAGGTTGGCTGGGTTATATTGTGACTCCTTAGACTCCTATATATAGAAAGGAGGTTTTGTCATTTGAATCATGGAAGAATTGTTCATTTATGTAATATAAAGGAGGTTTCCCCCTCGAAGAGGCTGAACTCTAAGGCGTTGATCTATCTTTTCTATCTTTTTGTGAGTTGGTTTCATAACAGAAGCCTAAAGGGAAGAGCCTTAAAATCATTGTTGATTGAGGCCATCATGGAATGCTAGCAAAAGTGTGTGGGAACCTGGTCTTGTCAAAGGAGGACTGCAACGTCAAGACAAATGGTTGTAATCTCTCTTTGATATTAATATATGCAACTATCGATTGATTTCCTACATGTTTTGTCATCTTACATATTCATGGCTTAATATTTCTTGACTTGTTAAGTAGGTTGAATTTCAATTTGTCTATTATCACAGTTATTGTTTACTTGTTTCAAGTGTTTGAAGAAGGAAGCGAGAGATAGTTGGAGCGAGCAAGCAAGGACATCATCAAACAGGATAAGCGGACTAAGAGGTAGGCCCTCTTAATTGGTTCTAACCTAAGGAAATATTCCATAGAATGTATCTGTTGTGGCTAGACCCATCATCGGGCTAGAATAATTCTTTCGTGTCCACACTTATAATTTTACTTCACCACAGGCCTTGGAAGAATGGCTCATGTAGCTAATGGAGCTTGAAGAGGATCGATTTTTGGAAGGATTTCATCAGCAAGTACAGAAGGAATGCGAGAAGGCATGGCACGATTGCCACATCAAGCTTCGCTCGTTCAAGGTAAATGATCTTGTCCTGCTATATGATAGTAAATTCACTAAGTTTCTAGGAAAATTCCAGATGCATTGGCTAGGACCATATATCATCAAAGAAATTACAGATGGAGGCACAATTCAGCTCGCAAAGCTTAATGGAGAACCTTTTCTGGGAAGAGTGAATGGGAGCTGATTAAAGCTTTATACAGGGGATCTTATGCAATGACTATATGGTGGCAGGATAGTCTTAGTGCTCTAGGAAGTTGCAAGGGAGCGCAAGACTATAAACTACACTGCCAGGTTTGGACGACTACGCAGCAGGCGGGCTACGCGGAAAATAGTGAAGTTGCAACATATGAAGTTGCGTGCAGGAAGCTGCGCCATGAGGGGAGGTGTCGTGTAGCACAACATAAAAGTGACCGTAAAAGTCATTTTTTTTTTATTTGATGGCCCTAAGATAGTTAAGAGGAGTGGGCTGGTGGCATTTAAGGAAAAAATATTTGAATATCTACTGACAAAACAACATTAATTGTCATAAATTGGGGGGAACGATTGGATTTGTATTCAAAACCCCTATAAATTATGCATTCCGGTCCAACAGAGAACATTTTGCACTTTCATAATTGTTAGTGAGATTTTTGTTTATCGCCTATGAACTGATCGTATTGCGAAGATTTAGTCATGAGCCCTACATTTGCTAAGTTGTTTGAGCTGAACCAGAAAGTTATCCTAGAGAAAATGCTTGAACCAAGTCCTGCTAAAACAATGAGTACTAGTGGTGATGTTGCCTCTGAAGGAGCTGCCCCGGAAGTGGTAAGTATGGAATCTCTGACTCCTATGCCTATGATGTCGAGGTCACCTAAGCTGAAGCCTACGCCTACTAGAGGAACCCAAATAGCCAAACCGAAGAAGGACAAGCAGAAAGAGCCAGTTTCGGTGCGTAAATCACTAAGAAAACATTTGGCAGCACAAGAAAAACAAAAGAAAGACAAGCAGTCAGAGAAATTCGTGGACCTGGAGGTGGAAGAAGGCTAGGGTATAGAAGACATTGATGATGAAGAAGTTGAACCTATAACAAAGCTACCCGAGTATATCCCTCTGCAGAAGGGAAAGGCGAAGGTCTCGAGGGACCCAGATTCTGAGAATTTCATGTTTCCACGCCCCTGTTACTAGAATAGGTCCCTTTTTAAGGTCCGCAGATAGCACAATCCCACTATTGAAAATGGAGGATTGGGACCTCGCAGATCATGCTAGGTTTCCACACTTAGAAATAGATAAGTACATGAGGCACTTCTACTATGCGGAGTCAAGTGTTATCACATTAGAAACATATGAATGGGTCTGAGGTGTGGAGAACTTGGGGTTACTCAATCTGTTATGTGTGCCCCATTATCACCGTACCCCCATTAACACAATCTGTGTGTGCTAGCATCTCATATTGGTGCACAATGGGTGTCTATGTCTAGGATGGCCTATACCCATTACATACATTTTAATTCACAGAATTATGCACCTGTCATATGAAGGTCCGAACCCGGCTAAGGAGTTTGGTGGAAAGACAGGGGAAAAGGACCTCACAGAAAGAATGAAGAGATATTTACAGCCTTGTGAAGAAGTCGCGAGGGTATTCAATTCTTTCTATCATAGATCCGGTGGTTCAATTGGCCACCCATATATTCGCAAGGAAGGTGATGAGGAAATGTCATGTGGATGAAGTTCCAGCGCCTCTAGTTTCCCTAGCTACCCAGTGTGTGAAAGGTGTACAATTCAATTGGTCCAGATACCTTTGTCAGGAGTTCCTCGCGAACTGCCGAGAGGCCCAGGATGAAACCAAGATGTTTCACTATGCTTGGTTATTATTGTCCATTGTGCTTGTCACGTGGGAATTGCCGGAGGATAGCCAGTTTCCTCCGCTTGAGGAAGGATTGTCGAAGGCAATACAATTCGCTTCCTTATGGGCTGCAAAGGATCCCACGTGGATCACAGAGACGAAAATATTTTGGGTCCTTATGGAATCGAGTCTCTGCATGGCCATTAACCAGCATCCGAGGTTGTCCCCAACCTTTTTCACACAGCTGTCACCCTACGCGACATTCAAGGCCGACTTCCACAGAGTGTACATTTAAGCGTGAAAGGATGCACAATAGAAATGGCATGCCATATTTGGTGATAGAATGAGATGTGCAGGAGGTGATAGCAAGATGGCCTGTAGAGTGGCATGCCCCCCCAGAATTAGATGCTGGAACAAGTATGGGCGCGGGAAGTTTTGTTGTGTAGAAGAGAATGGAGGCAACTAAGCAAGTTGCATGTACACTCACAAAGTAGAAAAAGAAGGAAGTCGAAGAGAAGGCTCGAGTGGAGCAAGAGCATGCTACCAAGGAGCAGGCAGAATGGGATCAGCGTGAGTCACAAAAAGGTGACAAGTCACCTCTACCGAAGACAGAGGAGGAGGAACTTTCAGAGCAAGGTGATGATGGAGATGAGGGGAAGAGCACCCCATTCATTCTGAAGAAGCGTGGCAAGGAGCAGCAGGAAGGTCCAAGGAAAAATCAGAAATTAGACAAGTCTCAGATGGATCCCATGGTCTTAATAGAAGGAGATCTCAATGAGATCAAGGATAAAATTAGGGATACCACAACCGAGGTGCTGCAGTAGTTTGAGTAGCAATACATGCAGACGTTAGGGAGTTTCCAAAAGGATTTTCATGAGCTAAAGGTCCAGGAAAGCATAATACAGGGGCACTGGACAAGCAAGTGCAAAGCAAGCGAGCTTGGCACTGGGGACGAGCTAAGAAGGAAAGTTAGTTAGGTCCCTTGACCTCAGAACTATAGCATTGATAGAGGGTTCCCTTCGCGCAGAGTCGGCCGATGATCGCATTATCCTAAGTAATATTAAAAACATCGGACTTAATATAGTGGCACTCTCCAACGAGACCCTCCACGTGCTACATGCAAGGGTGACAAATGAATTGAGATCTCAAGAGCAATGTGCCCTCATCCTCATCAACAAGTATAGAGTGAATAATGCGTAGATATTCTCTGAGAAGACGGAGGCTTTAAAAGAAAAGAAGGCACTACAGGCACATAGTTCATGACTAGAGTCAACAGTCAGAGGCATGAAAGACAGTGCATGAGCTTCATATCCCTGAGGATGCATAGCCAGAAGCAAAGATCAGAACGAATGGCTACCCTGGATGCCACAGTCGTTGACTATATGGCATTGTTCGACCAAGAAATGGAGTTAGTGACCAACCTTCAAGAGGATCTAAACTTGCAGACATTGAATACCGAAGTAAGGGAGCTGCAGCAATAGTATGATGAAGTCCAGGCGACTGCGCACTCCATAGCACCAACGCAGCGCCTAGCCAAATTACAGGATGGTAAGCAGCTCCTAGCACAGGTAGAGGAAGCACAGAATAGGGAGGCCTTGCTTAAGGTCAGGTTGTAGCCATAGTCAGTGGAAGATTATCAAGTCACAACGACCATCTAGGATAAGCTTAAAGGGTTGCAGTAGACACAACAGATGCTGAGGTTGGCCATAGAAGGACTAGCCATGAAAAGATTAGTTGAGGAAGTCAAGCAGGTAGCAACTTAGAGTGTTGTCGAAGTCGCAGTGATCTAGGTGGAGCTGGGGGATCTTCGCAGCAAGATCGCAACACCAGCCGAGTGACTCGAGGGTGAGTCACGATCTTTGTGTTGGGGGCCTATTGGGATGGGGTCCCCTGGGTCAATTTTTGGGTTAAGATAACCCAAATTTTGATATATTTTTGTAACTAATGTAAAGTCTCCATGATTTGTGGATGCGGAGCGCGTAGATGATTAGGAGTCAAAGGGGTTTAGCCCCTTGTTTTATGTAAAGTATGAGTCAGTTTTGAGATCCACCCATGGTCCGTGGACCATGGCATTGTATGCAAAAGGCTATAAATAGGTGTGTCCTAGAAAGTCTAAGGGATGTCTTTGATATGTTGATAAGAAATGGGTCAATAGAAGAGAAGTAATAACGAAGAGAAGTGGGTCAGATAGGAGAAGAAAGGGTCTGTAGATGAGTGTGCAGAGGCCTAGGTATAGTCCGCAAGTGAGTGCACAGAGGCCTAGGTAGAGTCCGTAGTTGAGTGCGCAGTCCCTTGCAACTAAGTGCACATGGTAGTTTCGAGTCTATAATCCTAAATTGAAGATCAATAAATACAGTTTCCAAAGAATTATTAAGTATTTCTGTTCATTGTTGTTAATATTATATGTCGTCGATGAATGATGTGTTTTATGAAATATTGGTTAAATGTTGCACAAGTCTACTGAATAAGTGCTAATGATGTACCCAATACATGTTTATGTGTTTTCACGAAGACTCTGATACATTCTCTAATGTTTATGAATAACTTAAGTAAATCTGTGCGAACCCTAATTTAGGATTTTTTTTAATGCACGTAAGTGGATAGATTGACTAGTAAAGGTCCGTAAAGACTGATCTTAGACCTCCGCGAAGGTCTAAAGTCCATTTTTACAGAGTTGTAGCAGTTTTCCCTAAGAGAATATCATTCTGCGCGAAGGCAGATCTGAGGCGCTAAAAAACATCACTCTAATCTCTAGATGTAGAAACTTGGTTCATGCATCCCCCCATAATGCTTTGGGTGAGATTACAGCCTGCGCTACGCGGGTTATTGTCGAAAGTACCAGTAGCGTAGGGATTTGTTGGTTGGCGCAACTAACTCTGAACCTGGGTCAGGACCCCCTAAGCCAACATGACCCGTGAAACATATACTCTATATCTGTGTGTGTGTGTCTTATAAAAGATATTTTAAAAGTAATAGTTTTTCACTTGCAAAACTAAGAATATATATTTAAAAAATAGTTTTTAATATATTAAAATAATTATGAAGAATCACATTGGTCATATTAAATTATGTCTAATATTGAGATCCAAATCCAACCTCACAATAAAGAGCCATGTGTGAGATGAGAGTAACCGATAAATAAATACAAAAGATAAATAGAGAAAAAAGAGATAAATAATCAACTAAATGAAAAGAGATAAAACTAACCTAATTTTAAAATTTTAAAAACTTAAAAATCAATACTTAAAAAAATATATATTGATTAATATAAATAAAAATATAATCATAATAGCATGTTTAATAGGTATTTGTCATAGTTGGTTGATCTGCACAAATGGATCTTTAAGACATGGATGTTGGACAATTGGTGGTGTATGGGTGGTTGTGTTAGTATTGGAATTAATATCAACAAGGGTCAACATGATGATTGGGTGTTTAGGAGGAATTCCATGGTAGTTGGAGGCTTTATGTAGAAAATCATCACATTATCATGCTTACTGGAGAAGCCATAAAAAGACGACTATGGTGGTTGGGGGTTCAGCTTTCCAAGCACAAGAAGAAGATTCAAGGAGAAAAGAGTGGCAGATATTTTGCAGCCATCCCAGAGATAGAAAACTGAATCAAAGCCTACATCAGACCCTATCTAATGAAAAGTGCTTTGGAAGGGTTTTCCAATGATATGCGGAAGTCCAAAAATGGACCCTTGGATCAAAATAAATGGTATACTGAAGTCCAGGGATTTCAACCTTAAGAAGGATGAGATATTGAAGCATACAACATATCGGATATGGAAACCCCAGAGTTCATCACATCGGGACATCATCATATCAGAACCTCATAGATCAGCACATTAGGGCATCAGAATATTGGGACATCGACATATTGGGTATCGGAGTATTAGAACTTCTTAAGAGAGGAACTGTTAGGAGTTACGATAGATGATAGTTTCGATAGTACTAAAAAGAACCAAGGAATGTCGAATGAAATTAACAAATATCTAGTTGCAAAACCAAGGTTTGATGAATGTAGGTTCTAACCCCGTACATAAATTACCTGCATACGAATTCTAAAACACATAAAATAAACAATGTGAGAGAATAACACATAAAACACATATACACAGAGATTTTCCCCTGGATCCCAAAACCGGGACTACCAGCTTGATTTTTCATTATGTTCCTTTCAATGTTACAATATATATTTATACATGCCGAATCATCCAATACCATGGACCGAAAACCATCGCGTCCAAAACCATGGACCGAAAACCATCGTTTCTAAAACCATGTGCGAAAACTCATGCACGAAACCATAGGTAGGTCCGCCCAACCTAATATATGGTCCAAAAACAAAATTTTCCAGGGCACTGCCCCGAACCCCATAGAGCGGGGTTAGCTGCACCCCTCAAACCCCCTGTGACCCTGCCTGCTATGGAATCGGTGCAACGAGGGGGGGCCTCTGCCCCCCTTCTAACCCCCCAGTTAACTACGTGGGTTAGTCGTGGAAAGAATATAACATAACCCAACAATGAACCCTCTGGTAGGACACATGGTGGCATAAGTTTGGCTCCAAGAAGTTGCAGTGGCATCTGACATCAACATGACATGACAATACGACAGGACATGTGGCAGGCTAATTCAAAATCATTGGGTGGATTAATGTGCCAAATATGGGTGACATGTGTCACTGCTAAGAAGTGTCCATGTGGAGTAATAACGTCATATCAGAGGTCATCATATCATAGGATGAAGACCTCATAAATTCAGTATAGATGGTTTTTGGAAAAGTTACAATGGAAAGGGTTTCCAATATTGGGTTAGCACTTGGCCTTGAGAATACAAAGAACCATGGGCGAAGAATAGTTAACAAAGGAAAATTGGCCCCTGGCAGGAACAAAATGCCTTACCACTTAAAATTTAAGCTATTAGTTATAGCTCTCGGTCCCATGGAGGAAAAATTCTCAAGGAGCTAAGTGTCAAAGGAGCTAAGGATATCGGGATTGAGAAATATCGTAATGTTTCAATTGTGAAGGTTACGATACTAAGGAGCTCCATTATAGTGCTAAGCCCTGGTCACATCTCTTGGTCCTATGAGAAATAAGTTGCCATAGGAGTTGAAGATAAGGGGAGCCAAGGATATCGAGGAGTAAAACATCATAACGTTCCGCCTTGGAAAAGTTACAATATGGTGTTTCTCTAATGAAGTAGTACAACAAAGTTAAAGGGTGTATGGGTCGGCAGCTGTGAAATTGAATGCAGACTCAGGGGAGTTGATCCTTGAACTGGGATAAACCTACAGAAGACTTTGTAACAAGGAACTGAGGATGACATTTCTGGCAGAGTCAAATTTGGGTGAATGAAAGAAGAATTTGGTTGCTTCGCATGCATGAATAGTCGTGATAAATCAGAATCATAGTGGTCACCCCTGTGAACTGCCAAGTTCTATGGAATGATAAATGGGAATGGGGCGCTCGAAGGAGTGTGCAGGTCACCTGAGAATTAATTTCTCATCATGGAGCTCTACGCAGTTAGACAACAAATAACTACAAGGCCCATCTCTGATTCGATATTGTGACATGAAACTACCAAGGGATGCAACAGGGGAAGAGGAACCCATGTCGAAGTATAGTTGGGCAGGTAAAGTATAGACAACAAAGACTGCCTTGCACAGAGTGCCTCAGTGAAACAAAACCATCGCCTGCAATTGAGGAGATGGGGAGTTGAGCAAATTGTGATGACACTGAGAAGAGTGCGATGTGTGAAGAGACAGTGAGGTCGAAGCACCAAGGAGCATACTATGTGATACAACAATAAGTGCAACAAGAGTGAAGTGTGGAGAAGTGTGAGGGTAGTGTTGAAGAGTAGTCAACAGAGAGCCCTTGACAAAGGAGGTAGAGTGAAAAAGAGGTTTTGTTGTGAGCAACAAGTAGAGATCTGCTGCATGAGAGCACAGAAGACAGAGTGCAAAATTCGAATCGGTAAATAACCATTTTTGGTATATTACTTGAAATATTGTATGCCTCTATTTGCAGTTTGAAAATTGTATGAAATAGTAGAACAATGGCAAGAGCAGGTTGGTGCCTACACACTGAAGAGGTTGGTTCCTCTTGGCAAGTTGGTGCTTGCTTACCAAAGTGGGTCGATGCCTCCTGTGAGTGGGTGCTCATAAATAAACAGATGTAATTAAGTGGGTGCTTAATTTACATCATCAACAAACAATAAATTTTGTGGTTTTTTCCAATGGGTTTCCACGTGAAAAACACTGTGTCAAATGTGTGTGTGCTGCTCATGTGATTGTTACATGAACATGTATGTTTGAAATTGTTGATTCACTACTTTTATGAATGAATTATCTCATAAGTAAAAGAATATAAGAAGGGACTGTAAGCATAATATAAAAATGAAAAGAGTTTCACAATTACTTATTCACCCCCACCCTCTCAGTAATTCCTTATTTCAACAATTGGTATCAAAACCAAGTTCCTTCAGCAACAGTCTAATCACTGGAAGGTAGATCTATAAGGAATTATGTCTAGGCAAGAGAGTCAAGAGGCTTACTCAAGTAGAATACAAGTCTTTGATGAGACAAACTATGCATTTTGGAAAGTGAGAATGGAAGTGTATCTTATGTCCCTGAGAGTAGATGTTTGGACTTCAGTACTAGTAGACTACAATGTCCCTGATATTCCTCCCACTAATGCAGATGGTAAAACATTATATGGGAACAATGATAAATCCAAGAATGTCATTCTCTTCGGCCTTAGTCAATCAGAACTTGTAAAACTCATGCATTGTAACTCTATGAAGGAAGTGTGGGTAAAGCTTAATCAGAGTCATGAAGGGGATGACAAAGTTAAGCAGGAAAAACATCAGACTTTTAGAATGAGGTTTGAGAGCTTGAGAATGAGTGAAAATGAAAGCATAGAAGAATACTTCCTCAGATTTGATGAAGTGACTAATATGATTAGAGGACTTTGTGAAGAGGTCAAGGAAGAGATTATTGTTCAGAAAATACTAAGATATCTACCCATGATATTTAATGCCAAAGTATCAGCAATTAAATAAATGGCTAATTTAAATGATCTCAAGATGGATCAGCTGCATGGTATTCTCACGGCCTATGAGATGAGAGTAGGAATAGAAAAGTCTAAACCAAAGGAAGAAGCATTCAAATTCTCCAGAAAGGCCAAGGAGCATAAAGATCATCAAGACTTCTCCAGCTATGAATTTTATCAAGAGTTGGCTCAACTAGCCAAAAAAATGAAGTGTGGCTTAGAAAAATATAAAGGGAAGTTTCCCTTTAAGTGTTTTGACTATGGAAGAGTTGGACATTTCTCATCCAAATTCCCTTATAAAGAAAAGGATGAAAAGGAAGAGGATCTGAAATTTGGAAACAAGTCTCAGACACATATAGAATAAAAGGTCCTATAATAAAAAGGGGTTCTACTCCAAAGAGGATAGCTCAGCACCAGAGTCAGACAATGAAAACTTGTCGGAGAAAGAGTCAGATAAATATCTTCTTATTACTTTCGAAACACACTCCAAGACGCAAGGTATTATGGACTTTGAAGGGGAATAAGAAAAAGAAGTAGTGGACCGTGAAGGGGAACTCATCAGTGCAAGAAAGCTAGGAAGAAGAATAAGCAGCTGAAGGAACAGTTACAACGTGCATGGGAAGGTATGTATAACTCTGAAAATGAGGATTTTTCCTATCAAAAAGAAAAGCTTGAGGAAGCTATCAAGAGAAAAGATAGTCTAGTCCATCTACTGGAAGTAAATCAAGAAACCTGTGAGAGAGTAGAAGAGGAGAACAAGCATTTGAAATAGGAGTTTCTCAAGTTAAAAAGGGAAACGATCTCACAGACATGTAAAGATGATATTATGTTCTTGAAAGTTAAACTGGAGGAGGCTAAATGAAAAGAAGAGGTTCTTCAATATCTGATCCAAGAATGGGAAGAGAATTGTCATAGACTTGAAGCAGAGGTTGTCTCTCTCAGAACCAATCTTGAGAGAATGAAGACTGAAAGGGTTTAAATGAAAAAAGTATCGAAGGGACAAGGATACTAGAACAAATCCTGAATAGTCGAAGGCCCTCAGGAACCAAAACTGGCCTAGGATACTCTAAGCTACAAGAATATTCTATGGAGAATATAAACTTCAAGTCTGCAGAATTCGAAGGACCACAGAGCCATGGGAAGAAGAGTCATGAAAGAGTTAGTGAAGATAAAAGAGTAGCAAGAAAAATAGGAGATCGTCAAAGGAGAATGAACCAATCAACGAGACAACCAAGGTATTTTCCTACACAATCTCATAATGCTTCCAAAAATAAGCATGCATATTTGTTTTATGGTCACTGTTATAAGTGTCATACCGTTGGACATAAAGCTATTGATTGTAGAAGTATCAAATTTGAAAGAGATGAAAATCCCAAATATAATATGCATCGGATTTCTAAATCTCAAAACTCTTCTCTCAAAAATTGGAATGTCTTTTCTCCCTTGGTGAGTGAAGTAGAATGCTTCAAATGTAATAATTTTGGGCACAAATCCAGTGAGTGCAGATGCAGGTTTGAATACCTACCTAAGTCCCAAAATATCAGATGGTCAGCTATCCAAAAGGATAAGAGGATCTGGAAACGAAAGACTAAAAGAGCATGCAGTGTGGACTCACCTTATCAAATCGTAATGAAGAAAACAAATGGTATGTGGATAATGGTTCTTCCAAACATATGACTGGGGAAAAAAGTAAATTTCTATCGCCAAAAGAAAAGGATAGAGGAAACAATGTCACCTTTGGAAAAAATGCTCCTGCAAGAATCATGGGTAAAGGTGTAGTCAGTCTTGATAAAACAATAGAAGCACAGAATGTGTTGTATGTAGAAGGTATCAAGCACAATCTGTTGAGTGTTAGCCAAATGTGTGATAATGGCTACAATGTGACCTTTCGATATAAAGATTGTGAGATCCGCAACATGAAGAATGGAAAACTAGTGGGAAAAGAAATCAAAACCCACAATAGTGTATATGTGTTTGATGATTCCAGTGTTAACTTCTATTTAAGAAAAACAAGTGAATCAAGGTTGTGGCACAAGAGGCTTGGGCATATGAATTTTTACAGTTTGATAGAGCTTAGTAATATGGGAGCAATGAGAGGATTACTGAGACTATCAAAGCCCGATAACTCAATCTGCAAATCATGTCAATTTGGAAAACATACTAGGACTCATTTCACGTCAAAAAAGTTCTCCTCATCCAGATATCTCAAACTCAATCACACAAACATTTGTGGCCCAAGTAGAGAAAAAACCTCAAAAAGAGAGGTATTTCATGTTGCTCATTGATGATTTCACTAATGCCACTTGGATTGTCTTCTTAAAAGAAAAATCATAAGCATTCAAGCATTTCAAGAAGTTTAAAGTTCAAGTAGAAAATGACAAAGACTTAAAGATAAAAAGCTTAAGATCATACAGAGGATGAGAGTAAACCTCGAGAGAATTTAAGGAATTATGTGAAGAGAACGGCATCAGGAGGCAGTACTCAGTGGCTAGAACTCCACATCAAAATGGATTAGTAGACAGGGAGAACAGAACAATCCAAGAAATGGCCACATCAATGTTGGATGAAGCAGGAGTGTCTCACAACTTCTAGGGAGAAGCAGCACAGGCAACAATATATATGTCAAACAGAACTCAACTCGAGCCTAACAGTGATAAAACTCCTTATGAGTTGTGAAAGGGAAGACACGCATCATTTAAACACCTCAAGGTGTTTGAAGGCAAGTTCTTTATCAAAAGGAATGA
The DNA here is from genome assembly GCA_031772625.1 of Pinus tabuliformis. Classification (NCBI taxonomy): domain Eukaryota; kingdom Viridiplantae; phylum Streptophyta; class Pinopsida; order Pinales; family Pinaceae; genus Pinus; species Pinus tabuliformis. The sequence goes on along the minus strand of CM062814.1, from coordinate 50,706,563 downwards.
TAAGAATCCTGGAAAGCTTGATTCACGGTATGACGAAGGGATATTTCTCGGGTACTCTACTCAAAGAAAATGATATATTAAGTGTTGCACCAAGTTAACAAAGAAGATTGAGGATTGCATTGACATAATAATAGATGAAGTAGGTTCACAACCTGAGTCCCCTAAAATAAATATGAACTCAGATGATGAAGAAATTTCACATTTGATGTTCGTTGATCTAGAGGAAACAAATTCAGATAGTGAAGGTGAGGAAGTAGGCACAACTTCAAGACCAAAGACACCCTCCAGGTATGTACAAAAATAATATCCTAAGAGTCATATACTTGGAGATCAAAGAGATGGTGTACAAACCAGGAGGAAACTTGTTGGTAGTACAAGTCATGTGAATCTAGCTCTGTTATCACAGATATAACCCAAGAACCTCTGTCAAGCAAGTGAAGACAAGTTCTGGGTGAAAGCTATGAATGAAGAACTTGATCATATTGAAAATAATGACACCTGGGAGCTCGTTCCAAGTCCTAGAGAGAAAAATGTTATTGGAACCTAATGGGTTTTCAAGAAAAAACTGAATGAACAAGGTCAAGTAGTTAGGAACAAAGCTCGATTGGTTTGCAAAGGATATGCCCAAATAAAAGGGGTATATTTTGAAGAAACCTTTGCACCAGTAGCTCGACTGGAAGCGGTCATGATCTTTCTTGCTCTTACCATCCATAATAATATCAAGGTATATCATATGGATGTGAAGTCGACATTTCTCAATGGTGATTTAGAATAAGAAGTTTATATTAAGCAACCTAAAGGATTTATACTCACCTCATATGGACTAAAATTGGCCCCCAGAGCTTGGTATGAAAGGCTAGATAAGTGCCTTCAGAAACAAGGGTTTAAGAAAGGGACAATTTACAGTAACCTATATGTAAAGTATGAAGGTGACCATCTACTGATAGTATTTGTGTATGTGGATGACATAATATTTGGCAGCGATATGGAACAACTGGAGCATCAATTTGAAAAGAGTATACAAATAGAATATGAAATGTCAATGATCAGAGAGTTTTCCTTCTTCATGGGTTTGCAAATTACTTAGTGTCCACAAGGAGTGTTTATATCCCAATCCAAATATCTCAAGGAAACTCTGAAGAAATTTGGGCTAGAAGATTGCAAACCAGTCAACACACCCATGACTACAGGCTGCAAGTTGTGCAAAGAAGATGGAACACCATCAATAAATCAGACTAAATACAGATCAATGATAGGAAGCTTATTGTATCTTACAGCTTCAAGGCTAGATATCATGCAAGCAGTGGGGCTTGTGGCCATATTTTAGGCTTTCCCGCGTGAGATTCATGTTGTTGTTGTCAAGAGGATTTTCAAATATCTTCAAGGAACAATAGAGTATGGACCGTGGTATGCTAAGAGTGAATAATTCAATTTGAAGACCTAAATGGATGCAGATTGGGCTGAAAGCCTTGATGATAGGAAGAGTACTTCTAGTGTAGCTTTCTTCCTGGGAAAACGCTTGGTGTCATGGGTTAGAAAGAAACAAGCCTCCATTTCTTTGTTGACTACAGAAGCATATTATATTGTTGTCACTACCTGTTGCATGCAAATGTTGTGGATGAAGAAAACCTTGAAAGATATTCCAGTAGAGTTAACTGATCCCATTCCAATAATGTGTGACAACACAAGTGCCATCAGCATCTCCAAAAATCTAGTCATGCATTCAAAGACTAAGCATATTCCTATCAAGTTCCATTTCTTGAGGGAACAGGTTGCAGCCAATATTTTTAGACTTGAGTATGTGGCCACTAAAGAGAAATTGGCAGATATATTTACTAAGACACTGGAAAGAGAACCATTTGAATATCTATGGTGGCATATAGGAGTTGTGACTCCTCCCTCCAAATGATTTCATTTTGGTAGAGGGTAGCAGCTACTTAGAATGTGGAACTCATGGGAGAGTAGGTTGCAATCGGTCAGGGGGAGTATTCAAGAAGTATTCTTTGCCACTGATGTCAAAGGGGGAGAATATTTCCATCGGAGTAGACCATGCCTAGCCTGAGGGGGAGCTTATGGTGTTGCCATCAATGCCAAAGGGGGCAATTGTTGGACAATTGGTGGTGTATGGGTGGCTATGTTAGTGTTTGAATTAATGTCAACAAGGGTTAGCGTGATGATTGGGTGTTCGGGATGAATTCCATGGTAGCTGCAAGCTTTATGTAGAGAATCATCACAGTAGCAGGCTTACTGGAGAAGCCATAAAAAGATTACTATGGTGGTTGGGAGTTCAGCTTTCAGTGCACAAGAAAAGGAGTCAAGGAGAAAAGTGTGGCAGATAGTTTTAAGCCATCTTAGAGGTATAAAATGGACTAAAAGACTACATCGGACCCTATCTAGTGAAAAGTTCTCTAGAAGAGTTTTCCAATGATATGTAGAATTCCAAAAATGGACTCCTAGATTAAAAGATATGGTTTGTCGAAGTCCATGGATTTGCATCCTTAAGAAGGATAAGATATGGGAGCAGGAAGCATATCGGATATTGGAACCCTGGATTTCATCACATTAGGAAATCGGCATATTAGAACCTCATAGATCAGCACATCAGGGCAACGAAATATTGGGACATCGACATATCTGGTATTGGAGTATCAAAACTTCTTAACAGAGGAAATGTTAGAAGTTATGATATCTGATAGTTCTGAAAGTACTAAAAAGTGCCAAGGAATGTCAAATGAAATTAACGAAGGATTTAGTTGCAAAACCAAGGTTTGACAAGCCCTCTGATGGACACATGGTGGCATAATTTTGGCTTTGAGAAGCTACAGTGGCATCTAACATTAGCATGACGTGACAACATGACAAGACACTTGGCAGGTTGATTCAACATCATTGGGTGGCTTAATGTGCCAAATCCGGGTGACACATGTCACCGCTAAGGAGTGGTGACATGGAGTAATGACATCATATTGGAGGTCAGCATATCAGAGGATGAAGACCTCGTAACTTCAGTACATATGGTTTTTGGAAAAGTTACGATGGAAGAGGATTACTATATTGGGTTGGCACTTGGCCTTGAGAATCTAAAGAACCATGGGTGCAAAACAATTAACAAAGGAAAATTGGCCCCCAGCAAGAAAAAAACACCTTAGCACTTAAAATCTAAGTCATTGGTTACAACTCTCGGTCCCATGGAGGAAAAATGCTCAAGGAGCTAAGGATATTAGGACTGAGAAATATTGTAACATTTCAATTGTGAAAGTTACGATACTGAGGAGATTCGATACAGTGCTAAGCCCTGGTCACAGCTCTTGGTCCTATGAGAAAGCAACTGCCATAGGAGATAAAGACAAAGGGAGCCAAGGATATCAAGGAGTACAACATCGTAACATTCTGCCTTGGTAAAGTTGTGATATGGCATTTCTTCGATGAAGCAATATAGCGAAGGTAAAGGGTGTATGGGTCAGAAACTACGAAATTGAATGCAAACTCAGTGGAATTGATTCTTAAAATGGGCTAAACCTATAGAAGACTATGTAACAAGGAATCAAGGATGACATTTCTGGCAGAGACAAATTTGGGTGAATGAAGGAAGCATTTGGCTGCTTCACGTGCATGAATGGTCATGATAAATGAGAATTAGAGTGGTCACCTCTGTGAATTGTCAAGTTTTGTGAAGCGATAAATGAGAATGGGGCTCTCGGAGGAATGTGCAGGTCACCTGAGAATTAATTTCTCAGTATGGAGCCCTACACAGTCAGACAACAAAGAACTGTAAGGTCCATCTCTGATTCAATATTGTGACAAGAAACTACCACGGGATGAAAAAATGGAAAAGGAATCCATGACGAAGTACATCTGGGCAGGTAAAGTACAGACAACAAAGATTCCCTTGTGGAGAGTGCCTCAGTGAAAAAAACCATCGCCTACAATTAGGGAGATGGGGAGTTGAGCAGATTTTGATTGCACTAAGAAGAGTGTGGTGTGTGAAGAGACAATGAGGTTGAAGCACCAAGGAGCATATTGTGTGATACAACAGTAAGTGTAGCAAGAATGAAGTGTGGAGAAGTGTGAGGGTAGTGTTAAAGAGCAATTAGTAGAGAGCCCTTGATAGAGGAGGTTGAGCACAGAAGAGGTGTTGTTGTGAGTAGAAAGTAGAGATCTGTTGCATGAGAGCACAAAATACAGAGTGCAGAAGTTGAATATGCAAACAACCATTTTTGGTATTTTACTTGTAATATTGTGTGCCTCTATTTTTAGTTTGAAAATTGTGTGAAATAGTATAACAGTGGCAATAGAAGGTTGGTGCATGCACACTTAAGAAGTTGGTGCCTCTTGGAAAGTTGGTGCTTTCTTACCAAAGGGGGTCGGTGCCTCATGTGAGTGGGTGCTCACAAACAAACATATATAATTAAGTGGGTTCTTAATTTACATCATAAACAAACAAATTTGGTGGTTTTTTCCCTCTGGGTTTCCATGTGAAAAACACTATGTCAAATGTGTGTGTGTTGCTCATGTGATTGTTGTATGAACATGTGTGTTTGAAATTGTTGATTCATTTCTTTTATGAGTGAATGCTGTCACAAGTAAAAGAATATAAGAAGGGACTGTAAGCATAATAGAAAAACGAAAAGAGTTTCACAATTACTGATTCATCCCCCCCTCCCCTCTCAGCAATCCCTTATTTCAACAATGGAAGCCTCTTTTGATGGATGAGTTGAATATTTACCCTATAACTCGGGGTTTTTTCATTGTGTTTTTTTTATAATATTGAGGACAAGAAGGCCATTTGCAAATTTGGGTCGTGGTTTTGGGGTAGTGTCGGCCTCTTCATGCAACCCTGGACTCCCACTTTTGATCCATTAACGACATCAAATCATCACGTCTCTAGTTTGGGTAAGGCTTATGAACCTTCCCTTGGAATTTTGGAGTCTTCCATCACTATTTTCTATTGGGAATGTGTTAGGAAAGTTTATTATCGTAGTCCTAAAACCGAAATGTTTTATAAGACTATTTATGCCCAAATATATGTGGAGATGGACATCAACAAGGGTTATCCCACTGAGATTAATCTGACGGATCCAAATGCTATGAAATAAGGCATTTAATTAAATACTACCCCAAGTGTTTACAGAAAAATAAAGATAATAAAAAAATAAAAAATAAAAATCAAAGGCCCAAATGGTGGGAAGGAGCTCAAGACAACCACTAAATTGTATAAAGAGGAAGAGCCTTAAGATAATAAAGAACTAGAAGATAAGAATGAAGTAGATACCACAAATAAGATGCATCAATGGAAACATAAGCCAACCAAAAAAAAAACCCGTGCCAATGAGGATCCTTTGAATTCAGTGAAAGTGGAAAAGTAGCAAACCCTCTTGGAAGATAGATCTCCTCATGAATCCACTGATATTTTTGTTGGAAAAACATCTTCTTGGGAAGATAAAGTGGATGAGGAAGAATTCAAAAATCACTTGTCAAAGGAAGATATGTAGGAAACAGAAGAAAACATATGTTGGACACAAGTTAGGAAGAAAGCAAAAGGTATTTTGCTGAGGAAAACAAGAAGTTAAGTAAAATCAAATAAAAAGTATTGAGTAATGGAACGTAAATGTGTTTGGATATTAGGGGTTTTTTGGAAATGCTTTAGTTGGAGAGGGTATGAAATTTTTGTGTCATGGGGAACTTGCTTGAGGGTTGGATTGAGCCTCTATGTTCAATTTCAAACCTGCAAGGAAAATTGGAATATGTAAAGGTTCTGGTCTTGTAACCAGATATTTTTAATAAAACAAATTCCTATATATATATAATATATGATATGATAGGTTTTCCCACTATGTAAAAAAACATTAATAGTGTCATACTATTATTAAATTAATATTAATATATTATATTATAATTAATATTATTAATCTAATATAGTAGTAATAATAAATAAATATTATTATAAGATAGTATTCATATGTGTGTAATATGATAATAAAATAATATAATTCTAATATAAAAGAAATACTATGATAAAATTAAGATATATTAATAATATTGTTGTAGTACTCTTATTTTTATCAAGATAATATATATATTTTGTTATGATTGTAATATTATCATTAAAAATTTCCCATATCTAAGTGCTTGTGAGACTAACAACACGACTTCCAAAGCCCACAGTCAATGACCACCACCTACCACATCTCCATGACCAAGTGCCATTTTTGTCTTTTAATCCTCCTCACTGGCACTTGTAGTCCATGTATTGGACTCCCCTGCCTGCACACTCCTGTAATAAATCAAAAAATTCCATGGACATTCTCTTCTACAGGCATCATTATCCCTTGGTTATTCCCTCTAGCATTCCCTCTATCCCCTCCGGCTTTGGCTCTGCAACCCTACCATGTTTCCACCCAATGATCAATCGTTACACGGGTAGAGGTTGACGCCCTGGCAGAGGTAGAGCTTGTGGGTGTCTCCTCACCACCTTTGACAAATCCACCATTGCAACGATGTTTTATTATGGAATCTCATAGTCAATCAGAAAATAGGTTCTTACCATGGAGGAGGTGGAGACTCCCAGAGGTCGTCTGGCACTCTAGGATCTCTGGAACCTCCTTGTTACACTAGACAAATCCCTCTTGCGGAGAAGAGTGATCTCCCTAGATTCTTGATAGAAACTAGAAACAAGCAAGACAATTGAACTAACTCTTTCCCTAACTTGGACTTGTTTGAATTATAAGAATTAAGGCTAATGGATGAGCCTCTTACCTATTTCATGAAATGCTCGATGAAGATCCCTTGTTTTGATTTGATGCAGCTCCTCAATGCTTGACAAGACCTGCAACCATAGACCATAAAAGGATCAAAAGCATATGTGATATAATAATCCAAACAAAACTTAACCTAATGATCAAGGAAATTAGGAATTGAATTTGCCTTAATAAACATTGTAAACAATTATAAACCATTAATCACTCCAATAAGATGAATCAATGGGAGAAAGTGTTCATTTGTATTAATCAAAGATAAATAGGAGCCTTACAACCTTCACCTTGATGTCGTGAGGTTCCTCCCAAATTCCTTCAATCTGCTCCTTAGATGACAAGCTTTCCAATCTCAAACTATCAGCATAAGTTTATCTTCTTTCAGTTCTGAGCCCCCCTAACCCTCTACCCTATAGTCATTTTATAGGCCAAGAGGAAGAAGTTCCAGATCCAAAAGAGGAGGGTGAGACCCCTTAATTAAGGGATTAGGTTTCCATTAGGATATGAATTAAGATGCATCATCTAAGGGCTATAGTTTGAATAATCATCACCTGGAATCTTTCAGTTGGGAAATATTCGACCAGCTACATTTCTAGAATGTAATTTTTATTTTTACTTTCTTGAATTCACCTATGCGAGTTTATAGTGGTAGAAAGATTGCATATTTGCGTTGTTCTTAGAGTTAATTCCAGTGAATGCGTGGGAAAATCTAGGAAAATCAGCGCAGGTGAAACTTGACAAGGTGTGACAACTATTTTCCCCAAATTTCTCATCTCCTTCAAGATATTTTTGGTTGTTGGACTTCTAAGGGAGTTCAATCAAACATGTTCACAAATGGTAAAAAGACCCATAAATTGATCAAGTGTCATGGCAACAAATTGACATGTAACACTCCTTGTTTTCCAGCTTAAGGAGAGATCCTAAGAGAGGTTGAAAGCCTCTGGTTGGATAGCTAATCTCTCATCCCACTAGAGCCATTCCTTCTCCTTGCTCAAACGGTTAGCTAGAGACCTTCGTATCGAATTTTTGTTGAACGTCCCATCCTCCTCTTCATCTGCCCCCTTTCCCCCATAGTCCCCTCCTTTTGGATCCTCATCATTGCCTATCACCTGCGCTACCATGGACCATCCCCCTCCCTCCCATGCTCCCTTCCCTTTGATGGTTGATGCCCCTCCTTCCTCCCCTCCTCACCCCGGTCCCTTCGGATGTCACATCCTAAAGGATCTCCCGGTAGATTCTGGAAGCATGAAAGCCCCAAGGTAGCGCCCATGTTTAATGTGGCTCCAACATGGCGACCATGTAGTTCTAATGCGGCAAAATCTATCACTTTGACCTCAAGATGATTCTCAGGTTGGTTCTCTCAATCTGGTATGGCTCAATGGCAAGTGCACAACAATGTTCATTTTGATTTGGTTGGTTAATATGTGGCACAGAGCCTCAAGGCTCGCTGATGGTTTTTGGCACCTCATTAGTTTTCATCATTAATGCAAATTAATGAAATTCTAGATCTTAGGATCATGTTTTTTTATAACTGTCAGTTTGAATGTAAGACTTTTGAGCTTTGGTTTCTCCATCTTGGGTCAGAGCCTTTCAATTCTAGTGTCGCTGTGATCACCACCCTCCAAAAATTTTGCTCAAAAATGAATTTTGGAGCCTACTAACGATTTTATGATCTATCTCTCTATGGTTGCTCCATGATCGTTTGATGTTTTGCAAAGTTTCCAAGTCTTCTTCCTAGTTTCAAATTGTCAAGTCACTTGCAGTCACATGCACAATCTTCAATGATTTCATGAAAACACTCCCCTTATGCAATCTTGAATAGCCATATAACCTTCCATCAAGGAATTTATTGTGATACGTTCAACTCATGTTGATATTCAATGTCTGCTCACTGCTTTTATTAACAGTCCCCCTCACTTTGTTGCACATGTACTTCCATTTTGGTGAGTTTTCTCAATTATCATAATTTGCGCATTTTCACTTTCACAAGTGTCATTTTCACATTCGTGGTTGTCATTTTGACTTTCTATTACCTTAATAAGTGGCTTTTTCATGTTTTATTCACTCTGGCATGTGTCACTTTCAAGGTCATTCAAATTTTGCAAGTGTTGTCTTATGTTTTCCTCATGTCACATGTGTCGCTTTTGTGATTTTCAAACCTGCATGTATCACACCTTTGCACATATCCAAAGTTAGTTTTGGCGCACTCTTCTACATTATATGGTCTTCATATCATTCAAATATGTATTAGATAGATTCCTACATCTTAGCACATTGTTTGGTCACAATATTGATAGTTGTCGTAACTCGTGTTCTAAGTGTTGCAATGTGTCATTTCAACTATCGAACTTAGAAAGAAGTGTCACTTCATTGTCATTTTGAGGTGTTATTGTCATTCATGAGTTTTGTATATTATTCTAGATTGTATTGATGGTTTTATGTGTGTGATCCAAGATTGAGTCATGTCTAGATGCATTTTTCTCTTTTACTATGTTGATCCCACACTTAGCCATTTCGGATTGCTTCTTGGTTCTTTAGCCCAGTGCAAGTTGTGAAGCCTTTATCCCTCTTATCAAGTGCATATATCAACCTATCCATAGGCCTCAATGATGCAATCCTACTGCCAAAGGTTGGTGCAATAATTCCCTCTCAATATTACCCAAATTTGTTGCATATTATGATCCGCCCAAGGGCAGTCATTTGACCTTTCTTGCTCATACAGACTCACTTCACTGAGTTTTGATCACCTCTGCCTTACATGAAACATATAGAACTCCTAGATAGAATAATGGACCCATTTCACCATTTTTTAGAGTTAAAACATGCAATGTAAACATCCTCCTATCCTCCCAATGCAATGAAAACCCTCCTAGATTGCGTGGCAATGTAAACATCCTCCTAGTCTCCCTCAATGAAAAGTGCACTCAAAATGGAAAATCACCCACTATTGGGTCAAACTACACTAGCCTAGAATGAAAATTGCACTAAAAAGTAATATTGGCCCCTTATTAAAGAAAATTTAACTCTCTCACAAGCCTCCTCTTCCTTTGAGCACATGACGCACTCCCAAAGGTTGAAGCTTCACCCTTCCCCCTTCCCCCATGCACTTTGCTCCAAATATTGGCTTAAATTCTTCCTCTAGAGTGCATGGAACAGTAAGGAAGTATGAAGGAAGCCTCCCCTTATCTTTGACCATTTAAATTGTGCTCTCCTTGAATTGTTCTTTCCCTTTGAGTGCATAGCGCAATCCTAAAGGTTGAACCTTTCACCTTCCCAATGCGCTCATGCACCCTAAGAATTCCTTTAACCCTTCCTTTGAGCACATGGTGCAATAGGGAAGGATAAATTATGCCTCCCCTCACCCTTAACTGGTCAAACTATTCTTTTTAACATTTCCTCTCTTTTCTTTGGAGCGCATGGCGCAACCATGAAGCATGAATCTTTTTGCCTTGTCCCTTTCTCTTACCTCACTATGCTAAACCAAGGAGAGATCTTCCTCATAGTGCACGGTGTAGGAAAAATGAAAATTGGAGCCGTCCTAAGCCACTAATGAGTTTGGTTGTGCTCTCTTAATCAATCCTTCTTATCTTAACGCTCTCACAGGCCTATCATGAACAGATTGTTCCATTAGCTAGGTAATGGTAGAATATATGTTCTTAAGACTAATCTTGTCTCGTCATGGATTATTTTCATTGGCAGGTGTACCTTCCAAGCATGATAAGGTGATTCTCAAGAGAATATAACAAGGATAAAACATGAAGAGACACCTACAAAGAGGAAGCACTAAGAGAGTTCTCATGAGGACATGAAGCAGATCATGGATTGAGACAAAAAGAACACATTGCATGATGACTCAGAGGATTATGATATTGATAAAAGACCCTTTGAAGGGTTAAGATGAACAACAAAGTGGATCTTTCATGAAGATGAATTATAGATCATATCTATCACCAAGAATGAAAGATGAAGCAACAAGGAAGACAACTTGGCATTTCCACCTCGTCATGAAGTCCATGTCATTATTGTCATGTTGTAACTTGTACAAGTGTCATCATAATGGTCAATGTGTGTCCATGTGTCATGCCACATAATCATGTGGAATGTAATGATGTATTTTCAAGAAAAGGACAAAATTTAATGTGTGGAAGTCCAAGAGTCATATGTGGAACATGAAGAGTCACATTATGTTGTACTATGAAACAAGCCCCCCATTTATGAATAACAATAGCTAAGGTTAGAGATATAAATGGGGACCCTTTTTAAATTTTTAGTCTTAGGATAATAAAACCTAACTCTAAGAAGTTGCCTTAAAAAATCTTGCAAAACAACCCAAGGATGAGATCCTCATTGCATATCACAAATCACGCTTTTCGATGTGACTATCATAAAACGCCTTTAAAAATTTGTGATGCACGATCAAACCTCCCGCTGTGATATCTTGGTCATAAGAACCTTGTCATTTTGCAAATCAGACTTCGCAAACTTCGCAAGTAATTAAGCTATGCCACTACAACGCCCATTAAGGATTTGCGAAATGTGATATTGCGACAATCACATTTCACCTTATAGAAAAGACAATGCTATATTGTATCCGTTTAAAGATTGCGATGTGCGAATAAGAGCGGTAAGCATGTGAAATAATTATGTTTTAAATACAAAAACAAACGAATTGATAGGCTAATAAATATTTAGCGGCCTGAGGAGAGGTAATCATTTTCCAAGTTATGGTAGTTAACATTAAGTATCTCATTAAACCTTTCTCACGATCCAAGGTCATTTAAGAAAAAATTTCAGTCTTAATTGCCCGATACTGTCTGCGCTGATATATCTTGTCCATTTCAGGCAAGCTATAAAGGACATGTCATTGAGGAAGGTGATGTAAAAATAGAAAAATTATAGCATTGTTGAATCTGAGTTTACAGAGATGGCTCCCATATTCTCTGATACAATCTACAGTGCCGACGAAGGAGCAACATCTTGGGAGGTCATATACAATAGGCTTAAGGATGAGCGTCCCAAGATTACTGTCACAAGAGAAACAACTCAACAAGACCTTTGGGGCTTCATTTCAAGGATGTTGCCTATTCTTTCCTGCATAGGATAGGAGCGAGGGCTAAAATCCTCCCATACACGGATACAATTAGGTGGGTGGTCGAAAATCTCATCATAGAAGATAGGCAATTCAGGAATTCAAGAATGGAACTCATGGGATCATTCAGAGCAGAGGACCTGAAGAAAATGTACCATATACATGACCCTTAGGATATATATGATAAGACATACATGGCCATATTTGCAAAGAATAACCTAGACCCCTTCAAGCTGATTCAGGGCTGGAGAGTATTGGACAAAAAATTCAAATTTGAAAAATTGGGTATGTTATAGCCTCTTTGGCAAACGCCTACAACTATGTAGCTGCTATGTTATGTAGACTATATGGGTTTCCCAATAATTCTATGTTTTCCATAGAATGGATTCCTCTGATTGATGCCTGTGTTAATTTCCACATCATGAATTGGGCCACCATCCTATCTAATAACCTAGCCACCATCATTACTGAATATCGACAGAAGAGAGCCTCCTCTCCAGAGAACCTTCCCCCGTTCTATTTTAGTGCCTACATTATGGACGCCATCTGTTTCTGCACTACATTTCTAACCATGGGTTGGAAATGGACCTTACAGGACCCCTACCCTATCCATCTCAGTCATAAGCAAATATGGGAATCCCATTATATACCCCATTTCTATAAAATATGTCATTCTATTATTTTCCCCTGCATCAAATAATTTTCAATAAGAAAGCCCCCAGGTTTTCCCAAGAAGCTGCAATAGACCTTCTAGCTGTCGACAAATATTTTATTGAAGAATGGTTCACCTACATTAGGGTTTTTGGTAGCGTAGCCAACCCACATGTCCTTCCTTTGTATGTTTCTGATAAATTGTTAGCAAGGGAAATCACCCACCAAACTGTGGGAAAAGGCCTAACTAAAGTCCTCAAAGAAAGCAAGAAGTTATTATGGCCCTGTTTTCCTGTCAAGTGTGGTTCTTTTGCTTTAGCAAATTTTAATCATGCCATTAAGGAGTCAGTAAACATGGAAGCCCTCAGGCTTCATACATTGCTGAAAAGGAAATTTGATCTAGACAAGGTAGCATATAACATCACTACTGCGGTAAAGCTCAAGCCATACAACCATGAGGATAACGATTTTGAAGACCTGTTACAGTCGGCTGAATCCTTCGAACAAGCGTTTGAATGGGCTAAAGCGAACCTAAGTCCTGAAGATTTTGAAAGATTTCGGGAATTCAGAAATGAAAGGCTCGAAGTAATCCCAATGCACTTGTTGAAGATCGAAGATAAGCCTACACCAAGTGTGACTGTTAATAGTGAAGGACCTAGTTCTCGCATAGAGTCTCAGGTGAATACTGAGAAAACACCAGATACAGGGAAGGCCCAAGACACATATAATATAGCAGATTCTAGCAGGAAGTCAGCTGAGAAACATGTTATGATCACCCCACCTAAGAAATCAACTCAAAGGTCAAAGGCAATAGTTTGGACCAAGAGTGGGATCAGTTTAATCAGAAACTTAAAGACACTCCCAAAATGACAAATACCCAAGAAAAAATGGAGTGTCAAACTCCTCTGCATATTCAGGATAATATAGAGTCTAAGTCTATGGATGAGCAGTCCAAATCCATGGATGAGCATTCCAAGCCTGTGGATGAGCAGGCGACAACATCCCAGCAAATTGAGATTATCCTTGATCTGCCCACATCAGAGATCATCTTGAAAGTGACCAAAAATCCTCCACTTGATGTGTTCTACAACCCACTCCACAAGGTTGTAGTAAGGAGACTGAGGAAAAGGAAAAGGGTAGAAACACCTGAACTCCCACTTGGAAACGAGCCAATGGACATAGTTTGGAGGGACATTCCTTTCAACCCAGCTGAGAACTTGACTAGATTGTCATAGTTCATGGGAGCATATGCAACGGCCACTATGGAAAAAGCTACTGAAGTTTCTACTTTGTTGAGAGAAAAGGAAGAGAGGATTGCACAGCTTGAAACAGAGAAAGCAAGTGTGAACAGGCAAGCAGTTGAGCAGCTTGCCCAATTGCAATAGAGCATGGAGGTCCTAAAAATAAGCCATGAAGCTGATATATCAGCTAAAAACATGCAACTCCAAGAATTTCAGCAAGCCATGGAAAGATATAATGATGTTCCTACTACCGAGGAGTTCGTTAAAGAGGCACTAGAACTAAATTCCCTCCTGATGAAACAACAAGAGCACTTCTGCCAAAAGATGTCACACATTACTCCTTATTTGATCACTAGTGACCAACTAATAGATAAGGCGATCGACTAGAGAACCAAGTTTACTGATCTAAACAACAGAGTCTCGGAGTTCATCGAATGGCAGGAAACAGAAGATGGAAGGAAATCCAATTTGCCTGAAATCAAGGAGACACAAAGAAATTATTTTCACGGATTGGCAAGCGAGAATCAAGCAAGTTGAGCTAGTAGTGGCAAGGGCAGCTGGGGCATCGAAGAATATAATCAAGGCGGTGAACCACACTCTATTTGTCACCAACCTGCTAAAGGAAGGCAATCTAAAAGAAATGCTTGATTTAGGTGCTTTGCATAAAAGCTGGCAGGAAAAGGCAGAGACTCAAAGGGAAGTAATCGCAAAATTGACCAACACTGATTGGGAGTCATATTGGCAATACCTCATGAAGCCGCACAGCTATATCATGACCCTTAACTACTCACTTCATTCGACTCAGCGGATGCTGACACCTCTAACCGATGTGATTTTCGCAGGACAACTGAGGACACATTTTGGAGAACCTCCTCAACTCAAACTAATGACTGATATATGCGATTTAAAGGACAATCTAGCAGACAACAAATCATCATCTTAGCCTCTACTCATCAAGCCATTGTTTATTTTTAGAGTTAGTTAACTAGTTAGGAGGAAGGTTGTTTGAAACCTCCTCAAATTTTTGTATAATCTATTTTTTCACATTAGTTAGAATAGTATTTATACCCTTCTCATGCATTTAGAGAAGGGTCCAGAATTTTATCAAAAACATTTGCAAAGAATGCACTTTTGTAAGTTTTTGAATGCTTTGGTGAAATTATGGAACATGATCGTTTCTTTTAGATATCAAACTACTTTCCTTTGTTGATGCACTATTGTGTTCTTGGGAGATAATTTGATTTGAAGAAAGGAGTTGATCCATGTCATTAGTTAAATGAGCAGAACTTCGCACATATGGTACTATTATCTTGTATGATTGATTTTGTTTTTTGTTTAATTAGTGACAACACTTTACTTTCATGAATTGTATGTGAGATTTATTCTTTCTGTTAAGCATTAATTGCACTATTGTATGATGCCTAGCTGAAATTGTTAATTTTCATATATATAATTCATCATATATGTGATATATTTTATAAATTTCTTTGACTAACTATTTAGTCAAAGAAATTATCTTATATGTTATCATCTTTGTTTATGCATGATTAATCTTTATTATCACATGTTAAGTAGATATATTTGTAGATCGTATACCACACAGATATACTTGGGTTTATATTAAAATAAGTTAGTTAGAGATTTGCATGATAGAATAGGTCATTTAGATTATCATTATTCTATTTCAATCGCTCATGAACCACCCACTCTCATGTTAAACCCACACTGGGAAACTAGTCCCATTATCCCCAGTTGGAGCCACCACTTTAAACGGAAAAGGAGTTGTCTTAAGGTCCGGACCAGGTGATTATCCCCCATGTTGGGGCAGTGGAAATATGAGGCCACAACACATTGGCATATATGGAAAAAGATTGTATAGAAGTCAAAAAGTCATCTAGAATCTAAAGAGTTGTTTAAAATTCCAAAAGACACACTAGAAGTCCAAGAGTCATGAGGGTAATCTAAGAGTCATGAGGACATGAAAGGCCATTCCTCTTATTTTAAAAGAAACCTCATAACTCAAAGAAAAGGATTTTTAGAGGCTTAAGATTTGAAGAGCTAGTCCTAGCTTCTCTACTTGGCATAGGAGAGAAAAACTATTCTTTGGAGAAGAAAGAAGTGACTTAATGTTCCACTACTGGAACTAGTACCCCACCATTGTAACTATGTACTTGGATATTTCACCTAATATTGAAGCTCAATGAGCCGACACATTTTCATGCATGTATTTTAAATGACTTATGACTATTCTTTAGATGTTTGCTATATATGTTTTGTTCATATGTACTAAGGAAATTGAATTATTTCAGTGGCTTTGGTACGTATCTTATTGAAGGTGTGTTGTATGTGGTTTAATGATCATTGTGTCTACATGAACTATTTTGCTAGACAACTAAGGAATATTTCTTAACTCATGTCTCTCTCTCTTAGGTTAGCACTATTACTTCCTTCTAGAGGCTCACTTTTGTCTCCCCCCCCACCCCCCCGTGAAAGTCTCTTTTTACACATTATAATTGGTGTTTCACAATGTCAATTGTTTGCAAGGTTTAATCACTCCTAAAGTAACCAAACCATAATCATTAATTGTGAACCAGGGTAGGTATTTTTATTTCAAACGTGTATGCACTATTTGTGTCAATACATGTAACAACTAGGTAAAATAGAAAATATGTTGTTGAAGACACTTGCATAAATTAAAGCACTCTTGCAGAATGGAAATACATGCTTGTGGGAATTAAAAGGCACACTACAGGAATGAAACACAATCGACAAGGAAAGAATCCACACTTCATAATAATTTTAGAATAAAGGCAGATGCACCATACACTATCATCTAAACATTTAACAATAATTAAACATTATGGATTTGATTAACCTGTGTAATAACACACAATAAATCTGAAATCATAAATGTATCTATCCCACAATGAAACATGTGCAACAGTGATAAGAAATCCACATTAACACATAAAAAATGAATATCCTATCAACACTATGATCCCTACTAAATAGGAGGGCCCTTCCTCCCTAGCAAGGTACAGGAGTAAAATGAAAACTATTTAACAATTCAACACGGAATTTGCAGTAACATCACCAGATATATGCTTGTATAAAATAGTGGAAAAGTACAAGATCAGAATGTCAGTACTATCTTTGTTTCGTCATCGTCCACTTCACATGAGACTAATCTCTTTTATAAAGTATTTACAAAGCCACAAAATTAGGGAAACAAATCATTTATGAGAATCTTGTAATTCTCATGTTGATTAAGCTAATAGAAATGATAAAAAGATAGAAATTGTTACAAACTATTTTTAATAAAGATTTTTTATGGTTACACCACTCTTGATTAGACGCTGTTGTAACTGCTTAGATCTTCTTAACTTTCCGCATGGAATTACTTCATGCGGACCTTCACAAATGTCTTTGAAAATGACGAATACAGTCTTGGAAATTTTCAATGTAACAACAACTTCGTGGTGTAATAGTAGGGAATGACAAACGCAGGGTGTAACAGCAAGTAGCAACAACTCACATCGTGTAATAGAAAGTAACAACAACAATTGTTCACCCATGGCTATTAGTAGTTATGGAAACACTTGAAAGAAAAAAATTCAAAATAACTCTTCCACAGATTCCCTGGTTAGTCATCCCAAAGAAATCATTGTTTCGTTCAATACATAGTAGAAAATAGCACAATAATACATTAAAGAAAAAGGTTTCTTCTTAATCAATGGGAGTGACATTGTACTGGGAAAATTTTAGGTTCAATGAGGGAAAATGGCAAAAAATGGGAAAAGTATGCCTAAAATATCCTCAAATAGTGCACCCAACATCTCCCCCCAACTGAAGCCACTGCATGTCCTCATACATATTCTTTAGAATGTTCAAGGTCCTCATCTATTGTGACACTGGCATGTTGCTGAAGTAGTTTTGTAAAATCATAGGTGCCAGTAGTGTCTTCATCTTCTTTCCTATACCCCTGGGTAGACATGAGTCGATGTGTCCAGGAACATTCATCATGCTTGCTCAGGTGGAAGTGAGGTTGGTATTTCTCAACTGGAAGCCAAATCAGAGGAAACTTGAATTTGAGCCCTATCCATAAATCTCCCATCATTTTGACAATTTGTGCATATTCAAGGACTCGAGTAACAACTATCACGAAATTGGGGTACCCAAAGGGATCCCCTGCTTTTAGTGCTTCACTACAAGCTTCCCATTGTTTCAGACTTCCAACTAATGCTTTAATCTTCAATTGTTCATAAATATTAAGGAAAAACCCAACAATCCTTCTCCTATAGAGGGATAGTTGTTCTACCATGTCAGGTTTACTGAGAAACTTTTTGAATTCATGCCTCATAGCAGCGGCCATACCAGGTTCTGGTCTTATCTTCAGGGTTTCCTTTTCTTCATTCATAGCAAATGATTTTATGGCAAGGTGCCAATCAATTTGATTTCTCATGAAAGATATAAAATCTCATAGCTTCAAATCTCCAACATTGTGGGGAAGGGTTACAACCATCTGCAAATTAGAATGCTCAACAAATATATCATTCAGGAAGAGTTTGCATAACAAACTCTACTCATCAAAATCACATGAGAGAAATACATCTAGAAAAATTTTAGTGCTAATGCCTCTATAGGGTCTGTTCTCATGGATGGCTATCAACTGGAAAAGACAAAATTTTTCCCACAAGAATATCGGGTAGGATGGATATGGAGACCTACAACCTAAAAGGTTTAGGGCTAACTCATACATTTTACCTATCTCTTTAGTCGGCTTCTTGACCTCTTATTGTAGTTGATGTCTCTGTTCTTCCTTTTCCATCTCATATTTCCATGTTTCCTACTTTATCATCTCTTTTGTCAACAATTTTTCGGCCCACTGATACTTAAGGGTATGAATAGCCTTTGGATGTTCATCCAAAGAAATCACTCCCTTTCTCAGGGAAAGTGCCAGTTTCTTCTAATTATCCAATTTCAATATCTACAGAAGTCTTTATGAATGCCACCCTTCTTCAGGGTCTTGTGTTATCTTATGTGCAACAACAACAGAGGGTGTAATAGCATCTCGTGTTTTAAGCTATTATGCCTTAGTTGTTGGTTCTTTTGTATCAACAACTTTGTTGACAGGTTCTTGTGGAACAACTCTCAATTTTTCTTCCTTAAAAACCTTTGTCTCAACTGTTGGTTCTTGTGTATTAGCAACATTGTTGACAGGTTCTTGTGTATCGATTTCTAGGTTAAAATCCATGGGGTGCTCCATTTGAACTGTTGGTTCTTGTGTGTCAGCAACATCGTCAACGAGTTCTTGCGTGTCAGCCTCCCATGGTTTTGTTTGGGTTTTTTCTGAGATGGTGTTTACAACACAAATATTGTATCCTGCTATTGCCAAACCCCTAGCACATGCTATACATAAAGGCCCCTGTGTGGTTTTTTGTCCCTATGGTGAAGTAAAATTATAAGTGCGGACACAAACAATTCCTCTAGCCTGATAGCGAGTATAGCCATAATCGATACATTCTATGGAAGATTTCCTTAGGTTAGAACCAATTAAGAGGGCCTACCTCTTAGTATGCTTATCCTGTTTGGTGATGACCTTGTTTGATCGCTCCAGCTATTTCCTGTTTCCTTCTTCGAACACCTGAAGCAAGTAAACAACAACAAACAACAACCATGATAATAGACAAATTGTAATTCAACCTACTTAACAAGTCAAGAAACATTAAGCCATAAACATGTGATATGACACATTATGTAGGAAATAAATCGATAGTTTCATATCTATTAAATCAAGAAGAGATTACAACCATTGTCTTGATGTTGTTGTTCTCCTCCGACAAAACAAGGTTCCCATACACTTCCGTTAGCATTCCATGATGGCCTCAACAATGATAGTTTTAAGTATCTTCCCTTTAAGCTTCACACTAAACAAAATTAACACTTCTCCCTCACACACAACTAGAGAGCTACAACTATGAATATATTGTTGTTTACTCCAAACTTAATTAGCACTAGCACACCAACATTAACACTAGCACACTAACATTAACACTAGCACGCTAACATTAACACTAGCTTGTGCTTGGGAAAAAGGGAGCTGTATATAGCATGAATGGATGGGAGATGGTTCCTCTTCTCATGGGAGAAGGTCTTATCTCTTGATGTAGTTCCATCCTTATAGGGGAAAGGAGCCCAAACTAACATCCTTGACTCCATCCAGCTCAACCATTTACCAGACTTTCGTTACAAAGCTTCTAGAGCTGGAAGCTTCAGCCCCTTATTTAAAAAACTTTCCAAAAGAGGATCGATGTGATTGAAACAAAGTTCAGTCGCTCTGGTCAACGCTAGGGACAGTGTTAATCCCTGCATATTGGCACAAGGAGGACAAGGGTCATTAGCGTCGTTCTTGTAAACTGGGAAAAATAGAAGATTTTTGCGAAATGAGGCAAAAGGGAATTGTTCTGCTCATGAAGAGGGACACAATGGGAGTTTCTTCATGAAGGGAAAGCATGTAGGGTTCACTGTAGAGGTTCTACAGGATCAAGGAACAGGGAGTATAGGGACAGTGACAAAGTGTTGTGTAACAGATGCCCCCTAAAGCGTGAAGGTTGAACTAGAGTGAGGGATGAAATGATTTATGAATCAGTATGGGGAATCGGAGTCTGTCGTCGGAAAACCTACAAGCAAGTACAGATACATATACATAACTAAAAACTCTATCAAAAGATACATGAATCATGGTATGGATGCAACCATACAGAAAATTATCATGTAAATGGATCCAGGCATGGGCGTAGCCATCTGATAAAGAGGATCATATCGAAACCAACGTATGGTTGCAGCCATCCAATAATGAGAAGGATTGCATATGATAACTCATGGCAAGGTTGTAGCCATCCATCTGAAAGAGACATGTATATCAACATAATCATGTCACACCGCTTTTCAACTTGGAATTTTGTGATCTCAGCCTAGGGTCTTGCGCTCCAACACGACCTGATCAAAGTACAAATTCTAACATGTGAACAGGTGTGTTGACGTCAAACATGATAGAAAATTTCTTGATTACCAGCCAATGATGTAAATTGTTAACAAGTGTGAGAGAAACCACCAATAATGATAATGGTCCTCAAGGTACTATCAGCACAATTCACGGAATGTGAATAGAGGAACTGAAGTCGAACACCCGTGAAATCACTCGATCGAAAGCCAATGATGTGAACTTGTTGTTGAGTGCAAAGAAATTGCCATTAAGGCATGCAAGCTCTAAGGTACTGGAAGGGAGTCTCTCGGTCAACTTCCTAGATAATGAGCTAAAGTCGACAAGAAGTGACCGTCTCGAAGGAGGGCCATAATGTATCCCACATCATCAACACAAGACAAAGGGATGCAAAATGCTTTTAGATGATACAAAGAATCAGGGATAAGTGTAACTGTAGAAGGACAACTCTTGAACACATCGACGACACGACTTGAAGTTTTGCAGCTTTTGGATCCATAGGATTGGTGGTCCTGATGACGTGGAAGAGATCAAATGGAAGGCAAAAATGAACGGCCCAACCTAGGAAGGTCAATGATAAAAAGGAGGATATCCCATCCCGACACGAAGCAGAAAGTGTCATGTTCAAGAGTGAGCTACCGACACAACTAATTAGATTTCCAAATTTTCCCCCACCATTCCTGGTAGGTACCCCAATTATTTTTTAATCGCAAGCTTGAAGGGGATATCATATGCTTGCACTGTAAGTTCATCCTTCGGACAAATCTGACCTAGTAAGTTTAACGAGCCCTAGGAAGGAGAAGCTCATGTTCATCATGGTGACGAATCCGATGTCGTTATACGTTTTAACGAGTTCAACAAAGGTGTAACTCGGTACCTTTTTCATGTTTAGAGAGTTTGAAAAAGACACAGAAAAGAAAACTCCACATGGTCCCTTTTCGTACATTGTGTCTCTCGAGCTTGAAAATGTAGAAAACAATACTTGAGAGAACCACTTGACCATTTCAGTCAAGGAGTACCTTTTTTGTAAACAGTGCATCCCAACCCGAAAAAGGGGTAAACGTATACTAGGCGCATGACGTTTCACATCCATTAACGAGTTCAAAATGACAAGGGCTCGACTATCTTTTCATGTTTAAAGGGTCGGAAAAGAGCTTGAAAGCAGAGCCCCCATTTTATTCTCTTTTATGAGTCAAAAGGGAAAAATACTCGGCAATATTTTCATTTGAGTTTTTAGAGTCGAGAAAAGAGCTTAAACATGACTTGGCATCATCGTCGAACATCCATCACCTGTTACTACGCAAAAAGGTAGAGTGCATTATCCAATTATTGAGGCAAAATAGGTCAAAATACTTCAAAACCTAATATTTCATGAAAAACCGAATAAAAGGGAGGAAAAGTAAATATTTTTTACCATTTACCATTTTACCTTGCTATGAAAAACTTTTCACCCACTTTTTCCCTAATTTTCCTGGAGCTGATTGGGGGAGATCCAGGAGGTCATTCACCGAGCCACCAGTTGTAGGTAAGAGCCAAGGCCCTAAGCTCCATTTCCATACCATGTATTCCTGTTTTCATCCATTTTTGGCTTTTTGAGGGAGGTTTTGGCAACAAAAAAAAATCCCTTGGTTGGCGTGAGTTCTGGGCACGGAATCGTGCTAGCCGAGGGTGATTAAAATGCCCAATCGAGCTGCAGAAATATTCCAAAGTGTTAGGGGATTGGTTCAAAGTAGGAGAACCAATTTCCTTCCAACAGGCGATTTACATGATTCCGGTAGAAGCACCTTCATCGATGATACTCCTATGAATGGTTTTCTCATTGATGATTACCTGAATGAGAAAGGCAATTTGATGAGGCAGGCGCGGAATGTGGTTCTCTCAATCAAAACATATAAAATTGGAATCGGTAGGATCAATACCCCCAATAGATGACAACAAAGATTTCCGCTGAGATGGACAACTTTGGAGTACCTTGAGAGACGACATAGTTGATGGTGCCTGAGCCAAATCGTCAACAATATTATAGTGCTGAGTAGCTCGAGCGTTGGGATTGTATGAGGATTTACTTAGCACACCTCAAGAGGGTGGTTAGATAGCGGAATCAGGGTTAGGGCGCTCAATGTGAAGAGGGCCAGAACTCAAGGCAGAAGAAGAATGGGTGGCCTCTTTCTCTTTCCCGACTATTAGAGCAGGAGTTTGATAATCTTTTGATCTGGTAGACACAATAATAGGTGTACTCATCATGAACACTTGAGATCCTAAGGAAGCAGATGATTGAGGTTGGTCTATCATTTGAGTCCGCTGAGACAGAAACAACTCTTTCAGGATAGCTAGGGTCCCTTTAAGAAAACGACTAACTTCAGACCGTTGGGGACAATCCTTGGTATAGTGATCCTCCTCGCAAATGAGGCACGGATACTTAGGCTTCCGTTGTGAAGAACCACTAGGAAATGACTTAGGAGGACCCTATTTTGGGGCATTGGCTTTACCCTTGCCTTTGCCTTTCTTCTTACCTTTCAATGTGTTATCACTCAGGTTGTCCTTCTGGTCAGCTCAAAAGGATACGGCCGAGGTAACCAGAGACCAATATTTGGACTGCAGGTTCTAGCCCACCTACAATCAGAGAGGGCTCTCTCTTTCTGATTTAGCTTTGTTGATGATGATTTTAGGCTAGTTATTGAGTTCAAGGGGTTTTGTTTTGATTTTTGGTGGGAAGGATGATGCCTTCAAGTAAAGAGGCAGGGATAGCATGAAAGTTTTAGAACCATTGGGCGTGGAGTCAAGGAGTAGGACTGCTGGTGCATTTTCTTGGTCACAAGAAGGAATTATGGAGCAAGATAGCTGCATATGAAACAATCATTCAAGGTAAAAGAGATGGATTAAAGGCTAAGGAATGAGCGGCAATTAAGAATCTCCCATCCAGGTTAGCAGAAGGAAGATAAATGAGCCCTATCTAGGAGCAGCTAAGAATTCCTAGATAACAGTCATTCATATGTGAAATAGATCAAACATGAGCCATAACAGAATTCATATTTATGCCTAAATCAAGAGGAAAACATTAAGAAGCCACAGAAACTGAGCATAGAGTGCAGCTAAGAAAATTCTAAACCAATCTTTTGTTCTGTGACTTGAGCGTATGTGAAATTGAAATAACAGAGGTAAGGAACACTTATTGATTCATATTGCAGCACAAGAATTCCACATTCAATTCTTCAAACCATTAGACACAGAGCAGACAGTCATTCCTCCAAATCTTTTTAGCAATCTTTGATTAAGTAAAACATCTCAGATCTCCAGTGCGAGTCTCTAATGAAGATTATCAACCAACCAACCCTTTTTACAATGCAGAGGATCGTATAAATAGGGAAAATTCTCAAAAATTAATCTTATAGCCGACCTAAACAGGTCTGAAAGAAAATGATTACTTTAACCTAATCTTATCCAGAAATAAATGCATGAAAATATCTTTAAGTTGCGCTGAGGGCAGCTGTATCAAACTGAGTTAATGTCTGTCCTGGGTGGCTCAGTGCAGTCTTTCTATAATAACTGTGATTTGTCTTTTATCTCCACCTCTAACTTGGTTCTACTGCTGTTCGGTGGCATTAATGTGCACTAATCCCGACTAGATAAGCTTTTAAATGGCCTTAACTGTTTTGCTGACTTTGATGGAGGTTTTTAATTTTCACCTGCTTTGATGTTGCTGAACTGATACTCTTTGCCGCTTCATCTTTCCTCTGATACACTTTGGCGCTGAACCTAGCCTCTTTAATGTCTTCTGAGTGCTTTAGACTGTCCCATCGACCTTTTATGGCTGTTGTTCGGCCCTCTGTTGCTTTAAAAATTGTGTTTGCCCCTTTCTGTATGCTTCGCGAAGAAATTATGGTCATTTTGCGCCTTTTGGGCCTGCTGGAGGTCGAGCGGTGAGGGGCTTTCCATTTCGGCCTATTTCCCGTATAATCGCGCATGAAAAATTGCCTCAGATTTTGATTCCGGGCTTCCTAGGCTGCGATTTGCGCCTTTCATGCTTTTTGACGGTGACATCAGCATGACGTCAGCAGTGGGTCCCAGTACGGCGGTGACGTGGCAGGATGACGTCAGCAGGGTGACGTCAGCAGTACGGTGGATGACGTGGCAGTGACACGGTGGCAGAGATGTGGCAGGATGATTTGGCAGTACGGTGGCAGGAGGCCGACGCAGTTTGATGACGTGGCAGGATGACGTCACTCGGTGGAGGCGGTATCCGGTTTCATGGCGCACCACCTTTCCGCATAGGTGGTATTGGAGGAGGGGGCTCTACCACAGCTGAGAGGGTGACGCGTGGCGGGAGTACGATGGGAAAACCGCCGATCTCCCGAGCGCTAACCCTCAGCATGTCGGGGCATGAAAACACCCGCCCACCGTAGATCTGCGGCGCGCCAGATCTGACAGTCGAGCGGCGGAGGGATAATGGATGGGGCCCGCGGCGCATTTGAATAATTTATTTAAATGGCGGGGGGGTTTAAACATTAGAAAAGTGGGTTTTACGGGGTTATAAGTGGGCGGGGTAGATATTTACATGTAAAACTTTAGGATAAGGGCGGAATATGGGTGCTGTAGGGTTGGGGTTAAGGGGAATGGTTGTTAGCATGACCAGGTGTCAGACTAACTCCAGTTAGGACACGGATGGGTTAGCAGGAGCCCCAGATGGACTACTACCTCCCGGACTTAGAAGAATATGGCTATAGTGCCAAGGGGAGGATTATTTAATATTTTTGGGATTTTATATATTTTTGCATAGTAGGGGATAGGAAAATGATTTAGGGAGCTAAATAATAGAGTTAGTAGTTAATATGGAAATGACAAGAAAGCGCTAAGTATGTGGATCTTAGGCTATCAAATGGGGAAAAGTGACTCATAGAGGAAGAATGGAAATCCTTGAGTGAAGCAGATCTTCACCCAGGCAAATGATATGGAAAATAATGAAACTGAGAGGAATCAAGCAAATCTTGACCTCTTTAGGAAATTAGTGAATGATTTGGGGAATAAGAAGAAAAGGGAGTTAGCCATGCCTCGCTTGAGCTCTTCCAAATGAAAACTGCCTTGTACCTGTGATCTGAAGTACAATATCACTTTGAAACGCAAAATTGACCACAATTCAACATTCTGCAACCTCAAAACTACCTACCCAGCCTACTTACCTAACATTTTTTCTTCTTTTTGGTTTGGGTGCACTTAGACTTGTAGACCCTGCTTTACAATTTTTCTTTTGAGTGCCCTCCTATCTAAATCTATCCTTATTTCTGCCAAGGGCCCGAATTAAGCAGTTGGGCTCCTTTGTTTCTCTACCTATCTACAAATCTGCCAAGATTAAGTTGTTTGGACAGATATTCATTCTCTATATTCTAAAGCAAGAAATTGAAACCTAGGGAAGCCAAGATTAAGCTGTTTGGACTTCCCTTAACAGAACATTCTTCAAAAATGGTTAAGTCATCAAAATTGGAATACAGCAGTGGCATTTAGACTGGCACACTTTCATGGCCCCTTCTTTGGCCTCTTTAGGAAATATGGAGCATTGCAGCATGCAAAGTATGACATATTTGGCATGTAAAAATGTCAATCATGAAAGATGAACACCTGTTGCAACAGGAGGCTAACAGTGGCTCCACTTGGGGATGGCTTTTTCTTGTAAAAAGCCAAGAACAGCAGGTCAGACTACCTTGATCTTCTATTGTTGCTGTAGATTACAAAACTTCTTTATGCTGGCTTTTAAGAGTGTGAAACTTTGAAATATGAACAACCCTCTCCTCAACTGAATTGTTATGAAAAGTGAAGCACTGCCTGCTTTCTTCTGCGTCCTTGATATTATATATAATGTTGCTTGAGCATTTCCATGAATTGCTATGATATGACAACGTTACTCTTTCTGTTTCGCTGAGATTAATACAGGGATAGAGCCTTAAAAAATGGAATACTTGCATCAACTGTGTCTTTGCAAACTTTGCTGCTGCTCCTCTAACACTCAGATTGCGTATACAAAAATAAAACAAAGTGCTGATATATACAAATATCAATGTACAAAGAGATATATACAAAGCTGCATTGTATCCCTTAAAAGGGATCATGGTAATGTTTCAACATTCAGCCATTAACAGGGCCTTCTTCAGCAATGCTGCCCTCTACAGATTTGAGAAAATATGTGTTATTTCCCTGAACAGCAGAAATAACAAATGGCCCTTTCCATAAAAAATCAAATTTTGCATGTTTTCCCTTGTCTTCTCTTCATGAATCCCACCTTAGGACTTTGTTGCCAATGTATAAATCCTCAGCCTTAGCTCTCTTATCAAACATCTTTTTGAGCTTCTCTTGCAAAATTTGAGCTCTGTCATAGACTTGCTCTCTGGTTTGCTGAAGATGAATGGTCTGGTTGATTCTTCGTTAAATGTCATTTGGTTCAGCCTGGATTTCCTGTAACAGTTTGATAGTAGGGATGCCCAAGGATGAAGGAAATCTGGCCTCCATGCCATATACTAGCTCATAAGGGCTCATCCCAATGGATTTCTTTGTTGAAAGTCTGTCTGCCCATATGGCGTTTGTGAGCTTTTTATGCTAGTTCTTCTTGTTTTCTTCTAAGATCTTCTTGATAATATTAATGAGACTTTTATTTGCGGATTCGGCCAAGCCATTACCTTGAGGGTAATAGGTTGTAGAGTGGCCCAAGGTAATGTGAAATTTATGGCAAAAATTGATCATTCTTTTGGATTTGAAAGCAACGGCGTTATCAGTAATGATTTTCTCAGGGCAGCCAAATCTAGAAAGGATATTGCACTCAAGGAATTGGATAATGATGGTGTCATTGGCTTGCCTGCATGGGATGGCTTCAACCCACTTAGTGAAATAGTCGGTGGCTGTTAGAATCCACTTGTGTTGGCCTGAAGAGGAGGGATGGATTTCCCCAATGAAGTCAAGACCCCATTGTTGAAAAGGCTTTTCAGTTCAGATGGGTTTAAGGGGCAGGGGCAACAACTTTCTTTTTCCCTCAAAGATTTGGCATTTGTGACATGAAATGGCAAATTTTTTTACATCTGCAAAAAGAGAGGGCCAATAGAAACCAGCCCTTAGAATTTTATCAGTAGTGGACTTCCAATATAGATGTCCTCCACAGTCCCCTGCATGGAATTCTTTCATGACATTGTTAGTTTCACTCATGGTTAAACAATTAAGCAATATTCCTTCATGATTTTTCCAAAATAAAGCACCATCAATGACACAAAACTTTGAAGCCTTCATTCTTAAAAATATTTTTTTAGTTCTGGACAATCCTGGGGGAGCAAACAGGTTTAACAATACAAAGCATATATCAGCATACCATGGGGATTGCAAAAAGGTTTCACTGATCTGTGGAGTTGCCAGCTCCTGTTCATTGTCCAATTGGTTGATGTCTAAGGCTTAAAAGTTTGTTTCGGACATCAGTTTGGCTAAACCTTGTCCCTTTATGAGCTTGGTTGGTTTTATTTCTATGTCATACTCAAGGATGTTTGCAATCCATTTGCCTCTTTTGCCCTCTAACCCCTCTTGGGTTAATATTTCTTTTACAACAGCGTTTGGCACATAAGCAATCACATGTGAATATAAAATGTAGACTCTGAAATCCTTGATGGACTTAACAAGGGCATAGGCCTACTTCTCCATGATTGGGTATTTCAAAGGGGCATCTCTTAAGGCTCGGCTAAAAAATGCAATTGGCTTTTCATTTCCCTGATCATCCTTTTGCAAAAGAACAACAGCTATGGTGTGATCAGATGCAAAAGAAAATATGATAAAGTCCCTATCAAATTGTGGACTTGTGAGGACAGGGGCTTGGGTTAAGGCAGATTTTATGCCCTCAAAGGATTGTTTGGTTTCAAGAGACCATCTTACCTTGGCATCCTTTTTTAACATGTTGCTTAACAGTCTTATCAGCTCAGCTAGATTTGGAATAAATCTCCTTAAGAAGTTGATTTTTCCAAGGAATGCTTGCAACTCTTTTATGTTTCTTGGATATGGAATTTGGAGGATGGCTTGGATTCTTTCAGGATCAATTCTAATCCCATCTTTTGATATGATATGGCCAAGAAGTTTGCCTTCTTCAAGGCCGAAGAGGGACTTCTTGGGGTTCAAGGAAATGCCATATTTCCTACATGTCATGAATATTTGCCTCAAATGTTTTAGGTGCTCTTGATCAGATTTGGAGAAAGGGGTTAAGTCATCGAGGTAGACAACTAGGAAATCATGTATTTCTTTGGCAAATGCAATGTCCATTGCTCTTTGAAAGGTAGCACCAACGTTTTTAAGTCCGAAAGGCATCTTCACATACTTAAATGTTCCCCACGGTGTGGTAAATGCTGTCTTGTCTTGGTCATCCGGGTGAACCAGTATTTGATTAAAACCTGAAAAGCCATCTAGCAAAGAAATTCTAGATGACCCCATTACTCTCTGCAGAATATGATCCATTTTGGGCAAGGGGTAGTGGTCTTTTAGGGAGGCTTGGCTTAAATTTCCTAGGTCTACACATAGCCTAATCTCACCTGTCTTTTTTCTTGTGGGAACAAGATTGGATACCCATTCAGAAAATCTGATGGGTGCTATGATACCTGCTTCAAACATTCTTTTCACTTCTTTTTCAATCAAAGGGAGAAGCATAGGATTGATTCTCCTCAGTTTTTGTTTGAAGGGCTTTTGGTTTGGTTTTAAGGGAATGGTGTGTTGGATTACTGAGGTGTCATAGGACTTCAAGTCCTCATAACTCCAAGCAAATACATCTTGGAATTCTTTGAACAAATCAACATATTTGGGCTTCTGATCGGGTGGAAAATTTTTGGATAATTTGATCATTTTGGGCTTCTCTGCTGTCCCGATGTTATGTTCTTCTATAGCAGCGTTTAAGGGTTGCATTTTTGGCTTCTTGGGAACATCATTAGCATCAAACATATCTTCTAACGGAGTGAGGCCAGCAGGGAGAAAGTTATCTTTCAGATCAACGATTTCGGCCTCTGTTTCGGCTATTTCCTCCCAATGCATCTGTTTCAGCTTTTCTATGTTTGTATTATCAAAGACAGTTGGGTTTAACATTTGTTTGGCTGTTACAGCAGTTACAACCTGCTGATTTTCATTTGTTTGCTGTTGTTCATCCGTCATAGCATCCATGTCAATGTTAATATTTGAAAACTCATGCCCAAGAGTGGGGAAATTATTAATCTGGGCATCATTTTCGAACACTTTCCAATCTTTAACATTATTTGGGATAGCGGGCCTATGTTTTATCTCAGCAGTAAAATGGTGATTTGGCTCAAAGGGAAGCTTGCATGTACTAGCAAAAGTGGCTAGGCTGTGTGCATGAATGTTATGCTCTCTTGAAATCTTGGCAAGCTTGGATTCAGTGAATGTATTGAGTATACTAGTGGCAACAGTCGTATAGGCCCTCATTCTATTGTCATTGGTAACAAAGTTACCTTTCATCTGTTGTATGATTAAATCGGAGTCACCTAAAATGGACACTTTTGCAGCTCCTAGAGCTTTGAGCAGTTTAAGGCCTAGGAGGAGAGCCTCATACTCTGCCATGTTATTGGTGCATTTGAAATTTAGTCTGTAGGCATGGCCTTCTGCATGATTGTTATGTGTATTGTGAATCCAGACACCTGCCCCTGCTCCTAACTTGTTGACAGAGCCATCAAACTCTAAATACCATGTGATTTCTTGCTTGTGGTTAATATCAAGAGTTTCAGTCATTCTTGCAGTGGACAGATTTGAATTTTCTGTTTGGGGAGGTTCTTCTGGTAAGCTGGTTGCCTTGATTGTTTTGACCATTTTATCAGTATGGGCAACCGATTCTTCATTGATGTGTGTGTTTAGTTCTAAATCCAACGACTTGTCGTCAATGGGAGGACTTGTTTCATCATTAAATAAAATAAAAGAATCCACATCATAATGGATTGAGTAAATGGGAAAATTTTCAGGCTTGCGCTCACTAGTTACCACATACTTCATCAGTGTTTCTCTATATAGTCTCTTTGGTTGCCCAAAGACAGATATAGTGGCATAAGAGAGATCTAATTGGAGGGATCCTTGGAGTTTTTCTCCCCAAGATCTTGACAATAGCATGCCATACTTGGGTGGAATGTCAGCAACCACCACATCCATGAGGATGGTCTTGTTAGGAAATTGGACTAAGGAGACACACAGGTCTTTGATGAGGCCTAAACACTTGACTTGACTTGAGTCAAAGGAGAATAGATCTTTGTAGGGTCTTGTAACATCAAGGTTCAGTTTTTCCATTACAGCTTTGGGCATAAGGTTGTGTGAGGCACCTGAGTCAAACATAGCATTGTGTAGGACTTTGTCATGTATATGTGAACTGACATAAAAGGGTAAGACAGATCCATATGTTGATTTTCCATCAACTTCTGGACCGAACAACAGCTCAGGCTAATCATCAAGAACATTGACATCATCCTTGACCTCTGGCATTTGAAGTGATCTTTGAATTTGTTGCCTATACACATCATGTTTGGCCAGTTCGGATAAGGGGATGGATATCTTCAATTTTCCTATTTCTGCCTCTAAGTCAAATGATTTTTCAGATTGGGTCTTAGTATTTTGAGAGGCAGGCTTCCCTTTTTCCATTGGAGTATCAGCAATTTGGTCTTGTTTATCAGTGTTATGGGAAGTGACTGCTTGTGGTTTTTCAGTTTTAGGAGGGCTTTTTGGAACGCTGTTCGAATTCTCTTTTGAGGAAAAGGGTGGCAGAGGCTGATCAATAGAAGGCTACATTTCTGTTATGTCCTCTACAGTCACTTGATGCGGGTTTGGGACAGGTATATCAGCTGGTTCTGTTATGACAGCCTTGCCTTTAATCTTGTTGGGTTGTTTGCCATCCTTTGGTTTGCTAGGTTCAGAAATACCAATGGTCCTAGTTCTCAGTTTATATTGTTTTTGGACCTCATACACAACAGTATCATGGCCTTGTTTAAAATCAAAAGACTCACCAGACTTAGTCTGAAATTGATTAAAGTCATGCTCATCTTGGTCTTGTTGAGTTAGGAAAATTTGTTGCTCAGCCCTCGAATCCACCGAGTTCATGTGAGTGTCCTCTCGGGGCTCACTAGATGTAGAGGCTTCCGCATAATTTTCATGAAAAGGGGGTCTTATATCATGGTCTGGGCTAGACCTACCAGCATTTGTGTTCTGAGTTTTCCTGAAATTTGGGTTCCTTATGGCATTAGGTTGTTGTGCTTCCCATGAAGACTTTCTCTCAACACTTTCTACTCTGTCTCCCAACCTTTGCATGCCACTGATAATAGCATCAAGTTTCTGATCTAAGGCTGAGGGTTCTTCTTTGAAGGTGGTTCTTCTCTCCATTCTAGCTCTATTTCTTTTGGCAATTAGGTTGGCCTCTATGTTAACAACAACATTTTGCATGTCTGCAAGGGTTTGAGGAGCTCTTTCTTTTAACTGGTATGCCATATCCGGGTCAAATCCATCAGGGAATTTATATAAGGCAAGGTCAGGTGGAGGTCTTAGGTTCTGTGGTATTGCATTATAAACATTGTTGAATCTTGCACAGTAATCTAGGACAGACTCTTGAGGGCCTCTTTTTATTGTATCATATTCAGCTAGTATGTGCAAGGGGTCTTTCTTTTTCTCCCATCTGTTGATAAAGGATTGATAAAGCTCATCCGGAGTGGTTATAGAATTTGCAGCAAGTGATCTGAACCAAGTTCTTACATCACCTGTTAAACTTTGAACAAAAATTTTCATTCTCACACTATCATCATCTATTTCGTAGTTCTCAAAATAGTCTTGCATCTTCTTGGTATGCTAAAGGGCTGTGAAAGAACCAGTTCCATCAAAATATGTGATTTTAGTTTGATAATCCTGAGGCATAGCCCCAGGATTTGCAGGTAATTGCAGGGGTGCATATCTATTAGCCATATTCACAGGGATAAGTGGAACAACAGGAACAACAGGGACAACTGGAACAGCTGTAACAATAGTAGTGGTAATGGGAGTATGTGCAGTGAATGGAGGTGTGGAAGGAGTGCTTTGGGAAGTAGATGATGAACAAGAGGAAGTAGGGGTTGAACGAAATAAAACTTTGACAGGGGTTGGAACACTGCTTGGGTGAACTGTTTCAGGACTATTATCAGCAAAATCTTCTCTTTGTTCTTGCTTCCTAAGGATCTTTGGGATTAAGTTCGGATTTTCAAAAGCAGCTGGGGGATTTGGGTCTGGATTTGTCCTTGTATAACGAGAATTCTTTTTGGGAGCCAGATTCTGAATTTGTTTTGGTATTTTCTGTGAATATTTTTAGAATTAGCAAGGAACTGATCAAATTTTTGGAACAGCTATCTGCAGTTTAAAACTAACATGAAGATTGACTGAAGCAGCATTTATTTACTCCTGTAAATGCAAAGCAAGAACAGTTTCAAAGGCTTCCTGGCCGACATTCAAACTTCATCTATAGTTTTAAGGAATAGACAGCACTTGAACAACTGATTTTTGTTCCCATGGAGTTTTCCAACTTGATTTGTGAAATTAACTAAGGATGATCCCCAGCAGAGTCGCCATTATGTTATGACTCAGGTTGTCCTTCTGGTCAGCTCAAAAGGATATGGCCGAGGTAACCACAGACCAATCTTTGGACTGCAGGTTCTAGCCCACCTGCAATCAGAGAGGGCTCTCTCTTTCTGATTTAGCTTTGTTGATGATGATTTTAGGCTAGTTATTGAGTTCAAGGGGTTTTGTTTTGATTTTTGGTGGGAAGGATGATGCCTTCAAGTAAAGAGGCAGGGATATCATGAAAGTTTTAGAACCATTGGGCATGGAGTCAAGGAGTAGGACTGCTGGTGTGTTTTCTTGGTCACGAGAAGGAATTATGGAGCAAGACAGCTGCATATGAAACAATCATTCAAGGTAAAAGAGATGGATGAAAGGCTAAGGAATGAGGGGCAATTAAGAATCTCTCATCCAGGTTAGCAGAAGGAAGATAAATGAGCCCTATCTAGGAGCAGCTAAGAATTCCTAGATAACAGCCATTCATATGTGAAATAGATCAAACATGAGCCATAACAGAATTCATATTTATGCCTAAATCAAGAGGAAAACATTAAGAAGCCACAGAAACTGAGCATAGAGTGCAGCTAAGCAAATTCTAAACCAATCCTTTGTTCTGTGACTTGAGCGTATGTGAAATTGGAATAATAGAGGTAAGGAACACTTATTGATTCATATTGCAGCACAAGAATTCCACATTCAATTCTTCAAACCATTAGACACAGAGCAGACAGTCATTCCTCCAAAGCTTTTCAGCAATCTTTGATTAAGTAAAACATCTCAGATCTCCAGTGCGAGTCTCTAATGAATATTATCAACCAACCAACCCTTTTTACAATGCAGAGGGTCGTATAAATAGGGAAAATTCTCAAAAATTAATCTATTACAGCTGACCTAAACAGGTCTGAAAGAAAATGATTACTTTAACCTAATCTTATCCAGAAATAAATGCATGAAAATATCTTTAAGCTGCGCTGAGGGCAGCTGTATCAAACTGAGTTAATGTCTGTCCTGGGTGGCTCAGTGCAGTCTTTCTGTAATAACTGTGATTTGTCTTTTATCTCCACCTCTAACTTGGTTCTACTGCTGTTCGGTGGCATTAATGTGCACTAATCCCAACCAGATAAGCTTTTAAATGGCCTTAACTGTTTTGCTGACTTTGATGGAGGTTTTTAATTTTCACCTGCTTTGATGTTGCTGAACTGATACTCTTTGCCGCTTCATCTTTCCTCTGATACACTTTGGCGCTGAACCTGGCCTCTTTAATGTCTTCTGAGTGCTTTAGATTGTCCCATCGACGTTTTATGGCTGTTGTTCGGCCCTCTGTTGCTTTAAAAATTGTGTTTGCCCCTTTCTGTATGCTTCGCGAAGAAATTCTGGTCATTTTGCGCCTTTTGGGCCTGCTGGAGGTCGAGCGGTGAGGGGCTTTCCATTTCAGCCTATTTCCCGTAGCCATGCACGATTAGTGCTAGGCACTAATCACGCATGAAAAACTGCCTCAGATTTTGATTCCGGGCATCCTAGGCTGTGATTTGCGACTTTCGTGCTTTTTGACGGTGACGTCAGCATGACGTCAGCCTGACGTCCGCATGACGTCAGCGGTGACGTGGCAGGATGACATCAGCAGGGTGACGTCAGCAGTACGACGGATGACGTGGCAGTGACACGGTGGCAGAGACGTGGCAGGATGATTTGGCAGTACGGTGGCAGGAGGCCGACGCAGTTTGATGACGTGGCAGGATGACGTCACTTGGCGGAGGCGGTATCCGGTTTCATGGCGCACCGCCTTTCCGCATAGGTGGTATTGGAGGAGGGGGCTCCGCCACAGCCGAGAGGGTGACGCATGGCGGGAGTACGACGGGAAAACCGCCGATCTCCCGGGCGCTAACCCTCGGCATGTCGGGGCATGAAAACACCCGCCCACCGTAGATCTGCGGCGCGCCAGATTTGACGGTCGGCGGCACAGATGAGGCGGCGGAGGGATAATGGACGGGGCCCGTGGCGCATTCGAATAATTTATTAAATGGCGGGGGGGGTTAAACATTAGAAAAGTGGGTTTTATGGGGTTATAAGCGGGCGGGGTAGATATTTACATGTAAAACTTTAGGATAAGGGCGGAATATGGGTGCTGTAGGGTTGGGGTTAAGGGGGAATGGTTGTTAGCATGACCAGGTGTCAGACTAACTCCAGTTAGGACACGGATGGGTTAGCAGGAGCGCCAGATGGACTACTGCCTCCCGGACTTAGAAGAATATGGCTATAGTGCCAAGGGGAGGATTATTTAATATCTTTGGGATTTTATATATTTTTGCATAGTAGGGGATAGGAAAATGATTTAGGGAGCTAAATAATAGAGTTAGTAGTTAATATGGAAATGACAAGAAAGCGCTAAGTATGTGGATCTTAGGCTATCAAATGGGGAAAAGTGACTCATAGAGGAAGAATGGAAATCCTTGAGTGAAGCAGATCTTCACCCAGGCAAATGATATGGAAAATAATGAAACTGAGAGGAATCAAGCAGATCTTGACCTCTTTAGGAAATTAGTGAATGATTTGGGGAATAAGAAGAAAAGGGAGTTAACCATGCCTCGCTTGAGCTCTTCCAAATGAAAACTACCTTGTACCTGTGATCTGAAGTACAATATCACTTTGAAATGCAAAATTGACCACAATTCAACATTCTGCAACCTCAAAACTACCCACCCAGCCTACTTACCGAACATTTTTTCTTCTTTTTGGTTTGGGTGCACTTAGACTTGCAGACCCTGCTTTACAATTTTTCTTTTGAGTTCCCTCCTATCTAAATTTATCCTTATTTCTACCAAGGGCCCGGATTAAGCAGTTGGGCTCCTTTGTTTCTCTACCTATCTACAAACCTGCCAAGATTAAGCTGTTTGGACAGATATTCATTCTCTATATTCTAAAGCAAGAAATTGAAACCTAGGGAAGCCAAGATTAAGCTGTTTGGACTTCCCTTAACAGAACATTCTTCAAAAATGGTTAAGTCATCAAAATTGGAATACAACTATGGCATTTAGACTGGCACACTTTCATGGCCCCTTCTTTGGCCTCTTTAGGAAATATGGAGCATTGTAGCATGCAAAGTATGACATATTTGGCATGTAAAAATGTCAATAATGAAAGATGAACACCTGTTGCAACAGGAGGCTAACACAATGATTTGTCCGCTGTGGTAGACTAGACAGCATGGACCTCTGAGGTTTTACCAGGGCCAGATGGATTCTGAGAGGAATTATTGGAAGCAATGTTTGAGACCGACTTTTGTTTGGAAGAAGATTTAGTAGGGGTCTGGGACACTAAAACAATTACTCCATTAACAGGAGGTGCATCCTGTGAATTCAATGTCGTGGGATCGAATGATGGCCGCGGAGCATCGAGTAATAACTCATACAAAGTGCTTGACTGAGAATAAACAAGATCTAAGTACTGGGCATGAGAAATGGCTTGTTCTTCAGTAACGCATCCACCCATAGCTATATCGCGAGCAATTGGAGCGATGAATGACTTGGTAAACCATTCTGGGAGAAATTGATCATCAATATCGAATTTTATCAGGCGATGTCTACATCTACATTCATGGATGTGATCGGAGATGTATGTCACAGTATCTTGCTTAAGCGATGTGAGAAAATAGGTGCCAGTTTCATAGAGAACCAACAATTGAAATTTTTTGAGGAAAGTCATTGCTAAAGAGTTGAAGTCATGGTAAGTACTTCGAGGAAGCTCAATGTACCACTCGGCTGTAGCACCTGTGAGGGTTCATTGGAAAAGATGGAGACAAATAGAATAATCAACGTAAGAATTCGAAGAGCACAAGAGGTGATATGTCATCACATGGGCTTTAGGGTCTTCTTTTTCTTTCCCATCAAACTTAGGACAATCGCTCGGGATCTTGGACGGAATTGGAGGCCAGTATGACAAATGAAGAATTGGATCATTCGTAAGGCGAGACACATATGGCAACTCTAGTGTGACCAAGAATGGAAATTGAGTATTAAAAGGCATTGGAGGTTGCTAAGCGGGTCCAACTGGAGGAGCCCATCCCTGCTGGTAAGGATTTTGGCCCCATAGTGGGGTATTTTGGCCTTAGGGATGATTTTGACCTTGAACACCTTGAAATTGTCCAGTCATAGGTTGTTGATAAGCAACATACGGGTTAAGAGGTTGTTGAGCCTGTTGACCTTGGACATATGGATATTGCACATGTTGTCCCGAACATACGAGCTTTGAACCTGTTGCCCTTGAACAAGAGGAGTTTGGACCCGCTATCCTTGGACATAAGGATTATACACTTGCTGAACTTGGACATATGGATTATGGACCTGCTGTCATTGGGCAAAAGGATTCTAGGCCTGTTGCCCTAGGACATTAGGATTTTGGGCCTGCTGCTACAGGACTTGACCCTGGCCTTTTCCTTGCAGGGGTTGACCCTATTGATAGGTATATAAGGGTTGTTGTTGCCCAGGTTGGCTCTTCTGCTGCAAGGGTTGACCTTGTGACTGCAAAGGGTGTCCCTGCAACTGCAGAGGTTGGACCTGCGAAGACATATACTGGGAGGTTTGTGGAGCATATTGCATCTATTGATGCATGGTTTGTTGCAACTGCTGTGAGGGTTTCCCCTGCAGTTGTTGCAGTTGTCCTTACTGTTGTATCATCTTCCCTTGTTGTTGCGTGGACGGCCCTTGCTACAACAAAGGTTTCCCTTGTTGCTGCAAAGGCTATCATTGCTATTGCAAGGTTACTTGAACAATTCCCGGAAAATTTCTGAACTGTATCTGGCCATGGCCACCCTGAAAAGAGGATGGGTCAGGCTAAACGTACTGCCCAGACTAGAGGAAATAAGGTGGATTGACCATTCCTTGAGAACCATATGGAACATGAGGAGTTTGGTACTGAACCTGAGCCTCATAAGGCTAGTGACACTGGAAATTTCTTGACCCAAACGGACCAACGAGATTTTGAACCTGTTGGTACTAGACATTGCTTGATCCAATAGGACCAACAAGGTTTTGGATAACGCCAGAAGAAGGTTGGTTCATGCCAACCATGTGAGCCTATGAGATACTCACATTGGTGGTGCCTGACACCATAGAAACACTCAGATTCTTCCCCCCATGCGATGGCACAACTTAGCCACTTACTAGAGGGATCGAAGAACTGACCGCAACATTCTTTGAGACCGTCGGTTGAATCAAATGGGTGACTGGGATGGATGATACTATATGGTTCGGGATGGTGGGTTGCACTTGGACTGAGGTAACGGCCTATTGGGAGGTCGGCCTCGCAATGAACAGACCTGTAGTAGGCATAGCGCCATACGTCCAAATAGGGTTACGGTAAAGTGATGAGGCACTAGGTGTACCTTAGACCAATTGTGCCAAAGTCACATAATTAGGCGGTAAATCCCTATACACACTGATGGGAATGCTCCCTGTATAGGGAAAACCTTCAGGAGGGAATTGATGTTCTTCCTCCTCGACAGTGTGTGGAGTAGAAACTTCTAACTCATCCGGAGAAGTAACTAGACCATCACCTTCGAATTCCATAAATGGGAACAAATGACGACGAACGATTGAAGATGTATGAGGGGATAATTCCAAAGGAACACTCGGCTGATTGTATGGAATGTACAGATGCTGCGGTGATATCACAACAGGGTCTAACAAAGGATTCAGAGGATATATAATCAGTCCAAGCTTACCATTAGTAGTCGACGAACTCTCAGGAGTTTGGATGGGATTGTCTAGAGATTTCAGGCCAATATTAGCAGGTGACCCAATATCTGAAGTAGGAGGAGGATGAGATGACAAAGGTTGAATACTCAGAATGGTTCCAAGTTCAACACCTTGGTCCTCGAGTGACTCTGGTAATTCAGGAAAAGGATCCTCATACAATCTTTCAGACGAAGGAGAGGAATAGGAACTAGGTGAACCAGTTGGTTAAAACACAATGACCTTGTCTTAGTTAACTGTAAAAGAGAGATAAACTTCAAGGCTTTAAAATGTTCTTTAGGGAAACTCACGATTTTTTCTAGAAAATACTAACAGGATGTTATAATATCGTGGGCAATCAATTTTTTAAGATGCATAAATAAACTGGTGCTCTTTCATGTTTTAAGAGTCGAGAAAGAAACAAAGATGACTCTATCACTTTCGATTGGAAATGAGCTCGAAAGGACAAGCGCTCGAATGATATTTTAAGTTTAATGAGTCAAAAAGATCAAATTACTACTCTAGATGATCTAGGTAAAAAGGATTACTAGGCAACTGTGAACTGTAGAATACCTCCCGACGAACCGAGAAGTACGGGCAGGCGATCTCCCCGAATGTTATGTTTGGTGTATCACGTTTGTAAGGCGGCCGACTCGGCTTCCTATGGATACAGGATTGCAGCCTAGAGGGGCTCCTGTTATATACCTGATAGTACAGGGAGCACAAATCCGTACTAGCAATGTCTAGTGCCAAAGCTAACGACAGTTGCTAGGTTTAAATACGCCAGAACACATATCTAGCCTAGACATTCTAGATGTGATCGTTAAGTTTCAAATGTGCCTTAGGTTAATTGAGTTCATTTTAAAGTTTATCTTGAGTTATGTCTCAGTTTTCAGGCCTTAACGATGTGACTCGAAAAACCCTAAATGCAGCTAAATGAGACAAGACCCTTTCAATTCGATGAATTGTCTACACTAGAGAGGGTCGAAAACACAATCAAATGCAAACAACCAAGCAACCGAATGCAAAATGGTTTTTCACTACTTCACTTTTTGAGAAAATAAACTAATGAAAAATACATTCCAATTCCTAATTTCCTAACAAGTACAATCTAACAGTCCTTTCAAAAGCAAAGATAATTATTTTCATGAAATGACAAAATGATTTTTTCATAAAACACTTCAATGAAAAAGTTTCTGAGGCAATCGATTCTCAAGAAAATGAAAAACACGAAAAGAGAATCTCTTTCAAACTAATGACACAACAACTTTACCAAAAACAAGACAAGCAATGTGATTTATGCCGGAAAAGAGACGTTTAGACAAGCAAACGAAACACTTCAAACTTGTGTAATGGAGATCAAAGTCATAGAAGGACCATAAACGAAATGCAAGGAGTAAATGCGCCAACAACTTGATTAGCTAAGTTCATAATCAATTGAATGGATGACAATATAGATGCCCTAGTGCCACTAACCATCCAATGACCCAAGAAATCAAGTGAAAAGATGACAAATCAACAAGCAAATAAACCAAATGAAAAGTAGCTTTCTAGTCAGGGAGAATACGGTCTAAAAAGATTACAGGGTAGAAATCATGAGCAAAAAACACATTGGCCAAGATCTGGGGTAAACCCTAATCTTCACTTATAGGCATCAACGTGACTGCCTAACTGTCAACAAGTGCCAGAAGGGGGTCGGCGCGACTATTTCTCAGCATATCGCACTAATCAGGCAACTGTCAGCAAATTAAGTGCGTTGATCGAGGGTGCAAAGAAAAAAAATAAAACATTTCAAAAGTTGGGACCAGACTTGCTACTATGAATTTCAAACCCAAAGCAGTAAGCAAAGGAAAACAAACAGAACTAAAGGGAAA